>CM037160.1:6412431-7012431 GCA_020921065.1 Vaccinium darrowii
TCAATTTTGCAATTGATTTATCGTTTGTGGAACCATTTTTTTTTTTCCCTTCTTTCATAAATTATGCAATTGAACATGTTCATTTTTCAGAAGCTAAAAGAGGTAGAATTCCTTTTCTCCACCAAGAACAAGAAACTGGAGGACCACGCTTGGGCTTGCCCCAACGAAAGGGGAAGGGCTCTCTCTCCACGGTGGTATCAAGATTTTCTTGACGAGTCAGGGTAGTCGGGTTACCCCGAGGTTTATGCCCTATGGTTGAGTTCATTTGGTGGTCCTAGTTGGGTGCTTTTCATTCGTCTAAAAAAATAAAAATAAAATAGAAGAATGGAGGACTATATGGTACTAACTTAAAAGATAAGATCGAGAACACAAAGAAAGAAAGCATCCAAATATTCTATCATTTTTGTACAAATTACTTCTAATTCTTATTCTGCCCATGCTTTAAAAAGACGCAAAAGGGATTCGATACCCAAGAGCATCTTAAAGGACACCCCTCACTTTTTAATTCACACAAACTAGGCCCTGTTTATACTTTTTTTGTCGGTACAACCTATTTATGCTTTACTTGCCTTCGGACACTCCATTATTTTATGCATACTTTAATTCTTCAATTCTCAGACTTGAAGCTTCTAGCCGTAAAAATTTTTAAACAGAGGATAGACATCTCTCATGTTCTACTTTTCCCGGCTCCATAGCTATAATATTATGGAATGTCCATGAATAGGATCCATTCCGCAGCACCGAAACTAGACAACAACGGTGTTTCCTAATCGTTGGATGTATGCAGACCCATATTTGAATGATTTTAAGATATTTGTATTAAGGACTTGCGATTGAAAATTGTGTTTCTAGCATTGCTCGGTTACTCTTGCAACCCATTTAATTACCAGCCCTGAAAAGGGTGAGATAAAAAAGCAATCCATTTGGCAAAGCAATTCAAAATTCTTGAAGCTTTTCAGTAGTACTAACACATAAACAAAACAAAAAGCAATATGCTATATACCCATCTTAAGTGAAAAAGTAATTCAAACAGGAAAAACTAGAGAGAGAGAGAGACAGAGAGAGGGAGAGAGAGATGTACTTGAGATTCAGCAACACGGTGATCGGCTTCCTAAACCTCTTCACCCTCCTAGCCTCCATCCCCATCATCGGCGGCGGCTTATGGCTAGCCAGAAGCAGCGCCGCCTGCGAAGCCTTCCTCCAGACCCCACTCCTAGTCATCGGCTTCGTCATCCTCATAATCTCCCTAGCCGGCTTCATCGGCGCCTGCTTCCGCGTGCCATGGGCCCTCTGGTTCTACTTGTTCTTCATGTTGCTCCTCATAGGGGCGTTGATGGGACTAACCGTGTTCGGGTTCGTGGTGACGGGCGGAGGCGGCGGCGATGTGGTGGCGGGGAGGGTGTACAAGGAGTACCGGCTGGAGAAGTACTCGGGGTGGCTGAGGAAGAGGGTGGCGGAAGGCAGGAATTGGGAGGCCATTAGGAGTTGTGTTGTGGGGTCCAAGACTTGTGACAAGATTGCCTATTGGACGCCCTATGATTATTTGCAAAGAGACATGTCTCCCATACAGGTTAGGAAATATTGGTGAATTTAATTATTTTCTTCAGTTGTTTTTTTTAATAGCCTTTAGATGGAGAAGGGAATTTAAACACCTGTTTAGCTGAATAAAAAGGATGAGAAATAAGGCTGTAAACGAATCGAGCTACTTCTCGCAACTTGCATGTTAAGGGCTTGGCTTGGCTTAACTAGTTTAGTAATCGATTGAGTCGCACTCAAGTTTTAGGCTCATGTGGCGAATGAGCTGAACTCTACACTTTAAAGTATGACAAAGTTCAACTCAAGACAGTTTGGCTCCTTTAGTAAATGAACCTCGGTTAACTCTTTAAGGGCTCGATCATCTCGTTTATAAATAAGTCGATATTGAGCTTGAGTTTTAGATTCATTTGCTAAACGAGCCAAACTCGAACATTAAGAAGCTCAACTCGATTTTACTTATTTGCATCTTTAATATGAAATTTAGAACACTACTCTTTCACATATGGGTGTCTCCATATTCGTTTTATAGATCCAAAGAAAAGAGAGAGAGGAATGATATATAGACATACATGCGTGGTCTTCAATTGTTTCTCATCATTAGAGAAAAAAAAAAACCCATGCATAATCCTTTATTCTCTTAAATGAGGCAAAAGAGTTTTTTTTTGAAAGACAAAAAAGGAATTTTATTAATAAAATGTAACGGATACAAGAGATTAAAAGGATAAGAGAAAAAACATCACAACGAGAGAGAAGCATCCCAATGAGGTTGGCACGCAACAGCGGCAACACTCTCGACAGTCATATGCCACCCGAGCCCGAAGAGAGGCATGGTTGGTAAGTGATCAACCAAGCTTTGATAACAGAAAAAACAACACCCCAAGGCCTCGTTTGATTCGCGGATTGAAATAGGTGGGATTAATAATCCTAGGATTGGTAGTCCCGGATTATTTATCCTGGAATTAATCCCACTTAATCCCACCTCCCCCCTGGGATTATTTAGTACCCCGCATATAGGGATAAAAATAATACCGGGATTAACAATCTTGAGCATCATTTGGGAATCAAACATGGGATAAGCCAAGAAGTGGTACAGTTAGTTCTATCCTAGACAGTTAATTCACGAATCAAACGAGGCCCAAAGGGATATAGAATCCCATCTACAATCCCAGAAGAGCAATCCCAACGCAATACATCAATCTGATGAAAACAACCCAAGAAAACCAAGCCAAGATATCCAGCAAAGAAACAACATCAGAACAGCTGCTGTTGCGCATAATCAGGCAAAAGAGTTCATGTAGAGTGATTTAAACGAACGGGAAAGACTACAATACACATCCCTATTTGGGTGTGTATTGTACGTCCTCCTAAATACTTATGAATAAAAAGTTAATTTTTTTTTTTGTATAAAAGTTACGAGACGCACCAAAATGTTATGAATTATAAAGAATATGTTATGAATCCTATTGTTGAAAAGTTACGAGACACTAAACAATGTTACGATTGTCATGAGGTGATACAATATCGCCATACAATAGGTGCATATTAGTGTATTGTAGCCATACCTCAACCCTAAATTGGAGTATATTTGGTTTTGTTTTCCATGGGATATTCCAGCTTATGCTTTAGCTTTTTTTAAGGTTCCATTTTTAAACAAAAATTTGTTTTCGAGATATTTTTATGGATCATTGAATTTTAGACATCATTTGTTTCCTTCAAATTCTGCGAAACTATGGACAGTATGCTCCGAAATGAATCCTAAATATAACCCATGGAAGTAGTTTGGTTCCAGAATAATTATTGAACAGTGTTTTGCCAAATTATCTTCAGTCGGGTTGCTGCAAGCCACCAACTTCATGCGATTACGGGGCCCCAATGCTGGCCCAAGACCCGGACTGCTACCGGTGGAACAACGCCCCGACCCTGCTTTGCTACGAGTGCGATTCGTGCAAAGCCGGGGTGCTCGAAAGTGCGAGGAATGATTGGCACAAGCTCTCAGTTCTCAACATTGTCATGCTTCTTTTGCTCATTGGCATCTACTCAATCGGGTGCTGTGCTTTTCGAAACACCCAACGGGCCGAGACCGAATACCCGCATGGCGAGAACCGGATGTCCAAGGTCCGGCCCAGATGGGATTTCCACTGGTAAGTTACATCAACCATGCTCATTAATTACCCTTCCGAAAATTCCTAACTTTTAGCACTCATAGAATGAATCACAATTCTCTTATATGCAAGTTCCAAACTGTTCAGTGCCTTCGAAGTACGGTCATGTGGTGCTCCAGAACACTCTAACACCACATATTTTTGTGGGGTTTATATACTTAGTCGTAGACTCTACGAGAATGTAAAGTGTTGGAGTGTCACTGAGTATCACGTCACCGTGCTCCTGGAGCCAATTAGACACAGTTTCGTACCTTTGTGGTCCTACTCTTGTTTTCCAATTTCCATTTCCTTCCCATATTTCAGGAAAGTTCTCTAAAAAGCAGCCCTCTGGGATGTAACAAAAGAATATTTCAAAGTTTGCAAACGCTTTCGGCACAAAATTTGAATAATTATTTGCATATATATATATATATATATTTCTTATAAGATTGTTAATTAGATTTTTCATTTTGGCAAGAGAGATCATGACCATTTCATTTTGGCTGTTTTTCTAATAGGTGGAGATGGTGGCATGACAGAAGACACCAGCTTTATTAGCCAAAGTTTTCCCTTTGCTTTTCTTTCTTCCTTTTTTCTCTGTTTTCTTCTCCCTCCATTTCCCAGTTTGTTTACTTGATTCTCTTAAAAGATGGGACAATTCTGTAGTTTTCAATGTACGATATGAGTATGAAAATGGGTCCTCTTTGGTTGTTAATTTGAACTGAACGAGACACTCTAATGCTGGGCTGTTCGTTCGCTGTAATTATTAGTTTAGATTTATTTTAAAACTCCTACCAGTAAAAACTAAGAGTTTCTGAGTGAACCCGAACGATTGAAACAATGCATGGTTTAAATTTGGATTGTCTTATCTAGTCTAAAACTTGGACCGGAGAGTCTCGGAACGCCAGAATATATGAAGGTTTGAAGGCCTCTTATTTCCACATGCTAGCTGCTTTTCAGAACAAAGAAAGATTTGACTTGATTTCACAGATCAACCATGGCTGTTTGCTTTTGCGCGCTTTAGTGCCTTTAATTTTTTAAAACAGTGGTTGAGATTTTAATTCAGAAAGAAGATTGGGTTGGAATTGTACCAACTTTAGTTTTTTTTTTCTCTATTTTTCTTACCTTTTTTTTAGCAAAACTTGTGTGTGGACGGTACCATGTGACGGTATCCGCCGAGCATCTTAGCCGTTCAAAAATATTTTGAATGGCTCAAATTTTAAAAAGAGAAATAGGAGAGAGAGGGGGAAAGAGAGGGGGAAAGAGTTAAAGAGAAATTTGGACTATCCAAAATCGAAATGCACGCTTGACAATCCAAAATCAAAATGCGCGTGCATATGCCCGCTCGGCACCCAGTTTTTCTCTTGGGAAGTGTAACAACTTGGACCTACGTACGAGTATGCCGGCCAATGCTTTAGCTAATATCCAAGTGGGGTGGGGTTTCTCTCTAGGCCGGATTGGGTTGTGATGCAGCCTACATCTTGGCCGACATGAAAGATCTGTTTAGTTAGGGATGACAATTTCCTCATATCCGATAGATACCCGCCCCGCCCTGCCCCCGCTCATATGGGGGTGGGGTTTATCCAAAATTTTCCCCAATGGTAGCAGGTATGATGGAATTTAAAGAATACCCGCTCGGATATGAAGCGGGTATGATTTTGTTAGCCCCGCCTCCAATCCCTGTACCCGTCACTCATCCTGTTATATATACATGTGTGTGTATACGTATGTCTATAGAAATATTTGTTGTACAAATCTTATCAATACTCCACTACCTATTATAAACTACTAAATACAGTAAGATTATTGATACATATTCTATTTCCTAAAAGAAATCTCAAGAAGTCTGCAAAATATAGAAAACCATTGCAAATTGAAATGCTTGCTGCTACACTTTTTACTAATAGGTCAGTGTTCTCCTATTTCGAGTTTGAAATTATCGTCTCATTCACATTACATTCAGTAAGTTCAAACTCTTTCATTCTCTTTTTTTTAGGGTGAGTTTTTTACTTCATATTTTTGCACTTTAGTTTCATTATTGACTTCTTCTATTTTTTGCTATGTTTGGGGAAACCCTGATCTCCGCAAGGAGACGGATTTGATGCTTTGTCTAATAATTCCCAGTAGGGAACGGAACGGTGATGGTAAAAGTCCCTCCAACTGGGGATAGGAGGTGGAATAGAGTTCCAAGAATACACACTTCGGACTTGCACTTTATAGTCATTTGTGTGGAAAAGTCAAGGAACACAATTCAAGAACCCAACACAATTGTGTCCAGAAATCGAGCCGTGAGCCCACATGTATCAAACATTTTGGATACAATTGTGTCCAAAATTATATTTTAAAATTGTGTACTTAGATCATTGCGCTTGTATGAGATCAAGTCCATCTAAATTTCTACTTAATGAAGGACAAATTAATTTTATTAACAATACCATATCTTTGAAATCACAATGCACACTCCTTTAGTACGAGACCATCCACTACAAGAGATTACACCAATACCGAGTAAAAATGCCGAGTAAAAAAATTTACTCGGCTATTGGTGTACCATTGCCGACTAAACTATCTTATTGGCTAAAAGTACACTTTTACCGACTAAAAACTCATTTTACCCGGGAAAATTGCGGCACCAAAGCTAAATTTGGTGGGAAACTTTTTACCGAGTAAATTTTAGTCGGCATTGTATTTTTTGTGGGAAAATAGTTCCCGACTAACTTATTTAGTCGGCACTCATCAAAATTTTTGAAAATTTTTTTTTTTTGCGCCAATTTGAAAAATTCTAGGGAATGTTGATGGGGGAATTATGGTACTTCCCGACCAAACTTTACTCGGCAATTGTATAATATAATTATTTAGTCCCACATATAATTTATGCTAATGTACTATGTCCTAAAAACTAATTTAAAGATATCATCAATTACGTCACATAATTATGGGCGATTATAACATTCAATAATTTACGTAAATGATATAACCAATTAGTATAATGAAATCAATGATCTTGATCGTCATGATTGTGTCACGTTTGTATGGTTCCTTTACATTCAATTACTGCAAAAGACTTAGCTTACTATCAGTTGTGTCCCGATGAAGGGGTTTTCTACACCCGATCGAGCCAAAATTTTACTTGAAAGATTTAATCAACAAGCACCACAAAATAAACGATCTTGATCGTCATGATTATTTAGCGATTGTGTAGCTATTGTACATTCAACTACAGTAGAAGACTTAGTTTCTATCGATGACATCTCGATGAAGGGGCTTGGTAAACCCAATGGAGCCAAAAATTTACGTGAATGATTTAATTAGCAAGCACAATGAAATCAACAATCTCGATCATCATGTTTGTGTCGCAGTTGTGTGGTTATTATACATCCACCTATTGCAGAAGACTTAGTTTGATGTCAAGTAAGTTGAACACATAGATTCTAAAGGCCATTGTTGAGTATATTTTTATAATGATCAATCTGAACCGTCAGGATTTTATATTTTTCTTATTCCATCATCATCGCAAAAAATGAAAATCGTCGGATGTTAACAACCGCATGATCAGAAGATATTAAACGTCCAAAGTCATTAAAGTCTTATAGAGTACCCCTAAGTCCCACCGAGGTTTTTTTTTTTTGCTATCAGAACCATCTGTCTTTTGCACAGTATAAATTAAATTATTTTGCACTATGATGAAGTAAATCACATATCGTTAGATATTTGATCGGACGGAAATATCATTCAGTATCCAAGATCCTAAATACAGAATAAAACAACTAAAAGATTGGATTAGTTATTTATAAGTGTTCAATTGAGTTGGTTTTCTAGGATGTCAATCAGATAATTATTTTAAGATTACTGAACGGCTTGGATCATTTAATTAGTCAGTAACGAAGTGGCGTCAAGCGAGGATTCTTGCGGGTAAACTTGAGGCCATTGCAAATTAAAAAAAAAATAAATTAGAGGCTGTCTAAAAGGTTACTCGGTGAATAGTATTTTTCTAGCGCCAACTCACAAATTTCGCGAAAAATCTTGGCGGGATTTAGGTAAGCCCGACTAGTTATTTACTCGGTATTGTTTTCGGTCCAGTAAAACGATGTCGTATCATAGTACCTAATCAAAACCCACTCCCACATTAACCCTACCCCAGTACATACGTACACTACCGCCCTCTCACTTCCTTCCAATTCCACCGCTTCTCCTCCATCTCTCTTCCACCACCGAATCCCCATCTCTCTCTACCTCAGCTTCAACCCTACCCACCATACACTCCTAAGAACTACCAGAGAGAGATGACTGCTAGGAACTTTCATATCTCTGCTGCGATTTCAGATTAGAAATTCATCCACAACCCACTTCACACGAGTTTAGGGATTCAATTGCTTTTGGAAAGGAACTGCAGAAGGATACCAGATCAGAGACCACATTAGGGTTCAACATTGAGTGGTGAGTTCTTCTAACAAATTTGGGGATTTCTAATTAATTTGGCATACGAACTGGTGTGTAGGATGGTGATGGCTCATATTTTCTTTGTGTTGTATTGTGTCTGATTTATTTTTCCCATAGATGAGTTTCACTTCTTTTTTGAAATTCCTTACTAGATTGAATGCTGTCATGTCTTTCGTAAGAAATTTGGGGATTTGTAAACATTGAGTGTTGTTATATACTTTAAAATAGGGAGATGTATTTTTTGGGGGTTTTTTAGGGTGCTTTATGGTTTAATAATATAGGGATTTGTAAACACTGGGTGTGGTTATATACTTTAAAATAGAGAGATGTATTATTTGAGTTTCTTATGTGTTTTACAGTAACCGACATTCTTTTGTCCCCCTGAAAACTAATTTTTTTCAAAAACCCATGTATTTTTAACCTCATTTTATTGGAGTGGTGGGTCTCAATTAAAAAAAGGGGTGTTAAAATCATGTGCACATCCATTAAACTGGAGCCGAAAAGTTACTTGCATTGCCACAACTAACTTTCAACTAACCTCCTATTTGAATCACATTAATCTAATGATCTATGATTGAAGTGGATTTTTTAATCGAAAAACTATTGTCTTGGGTCCACTTTTGCTCTTTCTATATTTTCCTAAGAAAGTGGTTGCCCAGCTGTAAATAGTCACTCTCTACTGCATGCCTTGCACAATGCAGAGTCTTTTTTTTTTAATCTTAATGTGGTCAGCCTAAAGATAATGTTCTTACTCTCACACCTTCATGAATGCTCAGTATTTTCTTTTATTTGAATTGGTTTACATTATTGGTTTTTTATTTTTATTTTTTGAAAAAAGATAATGGACTAGTTGGGTAAGGGGTGAGTCTTTATCGGCAAATTTTTCTATGGCATGCTTGACTTAATCTCTCTAGACTTCTTGTCTATAAAATGGGTATTTCTTTAAGGCAAACATTGGGGGTTGGCTGACTAGATGCATCTACATATATGCATGCATTTCGTGTGTGTGCAAAAACAAGCAACCTATAGTGAATTTGTTAAGGACTTGCATATATGTGACAGTTTCAATGAAGTTAATACTAGGCCTGTTGGTTGCTTGCTTGCTTCCTTTCTTCTACATGTATAATATTCTCATGACACCAATTTGATGAGGGTATGAGATATGTGTCGGACATAAAGGCTATTGGACAAGCAACAAGCAACCTAAGTGTGGGGATTTCTAATTCCAGTTTCAATGGACATGAGTAAAATCAAGACCAACTTACCAAGATTGAAAATTAATTGCGTTTAAGTATCCCAATTCCCAACATTGAATCAAAGTTATATTTTGTAGTTTTCCCATAGAAACTGGAATTAGATGCCGGAATTGAAAAAACACGCTGTAAAATGAAGTTTTTGTGGTTAAAACCACCTCTGTAGATGCTGAAACTGGAACGTGATTGCTGAAACTGTGTGATTTAGTTGCTAAAAATGCCATTATAAGACTGAAAATGTTGTTATAGCTGTTATTTAGATGCAGAAAATTGAGTGCAGGTTTCTAATTGATCTAGTTGCTGTAATTTTTGGTCTTGTTTGCTGCAAGGATAGGTTAACTGCTGCTATGTGATTTTTATAGTTGCTGAAACTGTTATATTAGTTGCTGAATTTATCGTGTTTCACTATACAGTTCCTTATAAATCAATTAGTTGCTGAAATTAGTTGCTCAATTCCTTTATATCGATCCTTATTTATTCTTACGTGTTTCACAATTCCACAGATTGCATCATGGGTCCTGGATTAAAAAAGAGACAAGTATCAAGCTCCGTGACTGGCACAACAACACCTGGCACAACAACACCTATTGTAGCAGTTGCAACACTTGCTCCCGACACTGTGGCATCTACTCGGTTAAGTACATCTCCTTCTACCCAAATGAGTGGTGCAGGTGAGGTACATATTTCTAATGTATTCCTCATCGGTAAAAAAGAATTTCACATTTTATATGTATTAGTTACTTGTAGATGCTTTCTTGTCACTTGTAGATAATTTTTTGTTCTTTAACAGGTGCACCTAAAAGAACGCGTAAGCGAGGGCCTACTCTTGGAAAAGGAGTTAGAAAAATGATTGCCCACCAAGGTGAGAAGAGGCTCGACGTTTACGTCACTCAGGAAATGAGAGCCTTATGTGGTATTAATGCAACAAAAGTGGCGAATGTGTTTGGAGCTCGGATCAGACATTCATGCCCTATTGAAGGCTTTTACAAGTCATGGAGGCTTGTCGATTCAGGTCTTAAAGGGGCCATTATCCAAGCTATTCGGGTAAGTTCGTAGACTAAGAACTTGAAGCTCTCTCTCCCCCCCCCCCCCCCCCCCCCCCCCCCCCCCCATGCTACATCAATTATGAGAAAACTGAAGTGTAATATCATTCACTGCTATACTTGTATGTTTTAGGACAAGTTTAGAATCCATGAGGATGGGGATGAGTTCACTGACTTGGTCGATGAAGTTATTAATGAGAAGGCGACCACAATCTACGCAGAATGGAAACACGAAATGGGCAAGCATTACAGGTTGACGAATGAGAATTACGAGAAGACGAAGGACGCACGTGATCACCCTTATCGTCATCCTTATAAAGGGGTGAATCAGGATAGATGGAAATACATGGTCGATCATGTGTTCGGAGATGAAACATGGAAGGTTGATTGAATACTTCTATTAGGTTACATTGTCAATTTTGCTTTAGTATCTAACATTTCCAATTTTTTTCAGAAACGCAGTCTTGCTGGCAAAGAAAATAGAACCAAACTACCATATAATCATACTTTGGGTTCTCGGTCCTTACCTGCTGCGATGACCATTGAGGTGAGATGCTTTATGATTACAAAAATTGGTTGTTTAATCTGGCTTTGCTGACTTTTAATACATTGTTTTTGCATGTAATCATCTTATATTGTTATTTGAATGTGTTAGGCTGACAAGAATCAGGAGAATATTCCTCTAGAGGATAGACTTCCTCTAGTGGACCGACTTCCAGATTTTTGTGACACGTACATGGCATCACATACATTGAAAGATACACAAGATTGGATCGTTCCTATTTGCAAGGAGAAATATGTAAGCACCTAGCACCTAATATTGAACACTTATATTGATTATGGTCCTCTGCCAAACCATTTACCGATTAATTTTTTCATGTCTTGTTTCTTTTCTTCTTTTGCAATGACAGGACAATATGGTGATACTAAGAGACCAAGCTGCTCAATCTGGAATTCCACTAACTGCAGAAGAACTTTCAAGGGTAGGCCTTGGGGAGAGGAAGAACTACATAAGAGGATTCGGTAATGGCCCAAAGCCCTCTTCCTATATCACAAAATCCAAGTCAGATTCAGCACGCCAGGGGCAGTTGCAGAAATTTCAAGTTGAGATGGATTCTATTCGTGAAGAGCACCGGAGAGAGAAGGAGGAGGAGAAGATGAGGCACGAGAAAGAGCAAGAAGAGGCGAGGCTACGTGAGGAGGAACATATGCGAAGATACGAGGAGGTGCAGAGGAATAATGAAGCAATGCGAAGAGAATTGGATGAATTCAGAACATGCATGATGCAATTTCAGAATTGTGGACGAGGAGGCACTGTCGGATCACAGTGATGGTAGCTCAACTATTCGGTACGTAATTTGGCACTTGTACTTCTATTTTAATTTTTTTGCTTTTTCCTTTGCTGAAAATTACATCAATCTGCGAGAAGGTAATTTATTGTTCTTGTATGTGAAATCTAATATCTTCTTCAGTAGCCAATAACAATTAGTAATCATATGGCTGCTGTCCAGACAGTTTGAGTCTCCATACACTCCAATTTTACCCTCACCCACTGCCAGAAAACCAGGAATAGGCGAGTTTGCTTGCAAGTGTTGACATGCACCATCACACGCTCACACTATAGTTCCAGTACATCAAAAAAGAATGGTCACGTTGTTGATGGATTGCAATTGTCCACAGGATAGTGAACTATTTGAACAAAGAACGAACGGTACATAAAATTAGGAGCAACTCACTTGCCTGGATGCACCCTCATTTAATAAAAGTTGACACCTAATTACAATTTTTTGCCAGATAGATTTTCAACCATATGCAGCCACATCTCTTACTGTGGTAGGAAAATTGCGAACGATGAAATTCCTTTCTTTGAGCGAAACCCCATGTGACAACCATATGCAGTTCCTTATTTCATAGCAAAACCCCATGTGACAGGCACTAGAACATGAGGATTGCCAACGCATGTAAATAATAGTGATGCACTGCAACATGGCACATTGGTGCAGACACTAAAAATTGACTAAGCACTAAAATTCTGCAGAAGTAGTGCTCGATAACCCTTCAAATCTTCACCGAAACAAACAACACATATACTATAAAACAAATATGCATTGGGACCTCAATCTTGGTAAGTGAGTTATTGGAAATTACTCTTGTATAGATCAAAGAATACCACCTGTGGAGTATTTGCTTGACTTTGCTATTCAAGATGAGAATCAGAGCTTCTGATGTTGCTGTATCTGTCGAAAGTGCTGAATTTTCTGTGTTGTGTGCTGGAAATATGAACCATGTGCTGAAAACATGAATAATTAGTTGCTGAACCTATCGTTTTAAGTGCAGAAACTACACCTTTAAGTGCTGAAACAAAGTTGTTAAGGGGCTGTAATTTGCTGGGTATGAAGCTTAGTTGTTAAAAGTGATGTTTCTGTCTTGTAAATGACTTCCTTAGCTGCTGTAAATTGTTACACGCAGAAGTGTACACTTTTTTGCCGGAAATACACTCTTCATTGTTAAAAACTGAGTTTTAAGTGCAAGGGAATGGTTCTAAATGCTGAGATAAGGATCTAAGTGCAATAATACTTGCTCATACTTGTTAGAAGTAAGAAATCAGATGATATTGCTGATAGGAATTGATCTTGGTAAGTGATTATTGAAATTACCCTTGTATAGATCAAAGAATACCACATGTGGAGTATTTGCTTGACTTTGCTATTCAAGTTGAGAAACAGAGAGCTTCTGATGTTGCTGTATCTGCTTGTTTAACTTGTAAAATTAGTGCCCCTGATATCTTGTTCCATGTACTATCTGATTGTTCTTTTTTTTTTTTCCTACAGATTGATAATACTTTGGAGTATCCGGTGGTGCTACTTTTTGTTAATTAAAGTTGGACTTTGGTTGTGGATTCTACGTACTTTGATGTTTGGCCAAAGATCTTGCATTTTGGGAGTTTGGATACATTTTGTTTAATATTTACATATGGAGTAACCGTGCTCGGACAATCTTTTTTAATTTGCGCTCTAGGAATATGGATTTAAGATGTTATGCAATGAACCTCAACTTATGGAAGTTCTGAATGAAATTATGCTTGGGGATTTCAATTTGTTATAATTGCAGTAGGTTCGCAATTGTGGATGGAATGATTGTTGATAATGTATTGCATGGGAATGAAAATGTGAAATTTGTAGTAGTTTTCGGAATTTTGGGATTGGTGTCCAAATAATTGCAAATGATTAGTTAGGTAACCTTTGCCGAGTAAACAATATTACTTGCAATTATTATCATCCATCCCCATTCTCTTATACCGACTAAATTTTACTCGGTAAAGGTTGCCACCAAGTAATTTTTCCTTGGTAAAGTGCACACATTTACCAGTAAACTTTAGTCGGAGATTAGCGTAACTATTTACCGAGTAAGATTTGGTCGGTGATTGGTGCAACCATTTACCGATTACCGAGTAAACTTTAGTCGGTAATTAGCGTAACCATTTACCGAGTAAAATATTTAGTCGGTAATTAGCGTAACCATTTACCGAGTAAAATATTTAGTCGGTGATTAGTGTAACCATTTACCGAGTAAAATATTTAGTCGGTGATTAGTGTAACCATTTACCGAGTAAAATATTTTTTGCCGAGTAAAGCATTTTTTACCCGGTAAATACATTCACCGTGTGTCATTCACCGACTAAACTGCCGAGTAAATATTTTAGCCGGTAATGGTTTTCAACGACTAAAATACCACATTTGCCGAGTAAATTTTTAGTCGGCATTGGTGAAATCTGTTGTAGTGATCCTCTCTCTAGTAATAAACAGACAGATCACAGGATTTGCGTCACTTGTGGTTTTTTTTTTGTCATTCGTCATTCCTAATCTATTACACGGGGAGGGATAATGAGACCCGATCCCGAGATACAGTGTGGGACATCTAAGAACTCTACCACATGAGCTAGCCACTACTTGTGATTCGCGTCACTTGTGGTTCAAACATGCTAAATTAGCAAATTAAATTAAAATTGGTAATTAGCAGAGTCAAGGTGCGTGATTCTCTTGTTTCCCTTTGGTTGACCTCTTGTTAACCTTATGTTATCTCCTTTTGGGTTCTTGGCGGCATACGATTGTCACGGGTCGGGGTGCCAACCTAGTCAGGATGCCTCCTCGCGTTGTGATGCCTTATGTCTTGGCTCCTTTAATTTTTGTAATTTGTTTTCAAAGATTAATAAAATTCTCTTTTTGACTGTTCAAAAAAAAAAAAAAAAAAAAAGGTGCGTGATGCTCGGAACAATCTATTTTAAGCATTGTTTTGCATGGCATGAATATTATTCATGGCAGGGGGGTTGGTTAAGAAGTTCTGGAGCCATTATTTCTTTGGAGCTGTTCTGTATATTCTTCACCCTATTAATGTATCTTTTACTTTTTATCACACCTATATACCTTTCTTGGACGATAGTTGACAGAGTAATTGCAACGGGTAAACTTAATTGTCCTGAAGAAAAAATGTAAGAAGTTTCTCTGCTGAATGAGGAAATTAATCAAACAAACAAATTGGCTATAAAATTTGTGTAAATAGTCAATCACATTTGCTTATTAGTCATCCGGTTTTTCAGTGCCGGGAGGGTACCGCGTGGTACCACTCGGAGCATCTAGGCCGTCCATTTTAGTTTTGGGCGGTCCGGATTTAGAGAGAGAAAAATGAGAGAGAAAGGGAAGGGTGTTTTAATCTCGGCCGTCCAATACACTTTAGACGACCCGGATGCAACGTTCGGATACCACGTAGGCTTGGTCACGTAGTGCCTATCAAAACTTTTCCTCCAACTTGCATGGAGTGGTCCATTTTCTGATGAATCATGGATCATTGAATCTTCCAAACTTCTGATGTTATAGACTTGGGAGGTTGGGTCAATTCCCTTCGAAGACTACTCCCCTTCTCTATCCCTAGCATTTATAATTTTCAAATAGCATGACTTTAAGGCTTTATTCTCCCATTTTTTTTTTTGTCATTTTGGTTTTCGTATTTTGTTTGTCTTTTTTGAATTTTTGTTAGATTCATGTCATATGTTTTGGATTAATTATCCATCTCGACAAGAAAAGTTTGAAAGTAAAAAATGATGACTAAAAACCAAAAAAGAGTTCATTGAAGGCAAAAGAATACTGAATATATATATATATATATATATATATATATATATATATATATATATATATTTGTCTAAAGTGTTGTTTTATATAGGAGTAACTTTGATTTATATTTTTATACTTTTTTGATTTATCTCGTCAATATGAACGATTAATTCCCTAAAATACCGAAAAGCTAAAAATAATTACAGAAACTGAAAATCCGGTAAATACCCCCAAAAAAAAAAAAGTCACTAGCTTATAGTGGACAACAAATTTCCACCAATCATATACTCCTACATTACTTGAGATTTCCACCAATCATATGCATGCAGCCAAAATTTGGGAAGTTCTATTACCCTTGGAATATTCTCACACAAAAACATGCCCCCAATTCCAGGTATTCTCACTCTCGCTATCACTTCGTCGTGTCTCGGTTGATTGCCGTACTTTTTATTTTTTATTTTAAAAAATGATGCATACACACAAAAAATACCCACAATTTACCCACACACTCACACAAGTGTGTGGGCTCCACACACACTTGCACATCTAGTGTGTGTGGAGCCCACACACTTGTGTGAGTGTGTGGGTAAATTGTGGGTATTTTTTGTGTGTGTATGTATCATTGCTGTTTTATTTTTGATCCAATTGATTGCCGTAAAGGATAAATGTTCTTATCTATCTTAACTTACTTGTCTAATTTACTTTTCTGTTTTGTATCTCCAATTATATGGAACCGGGGAGCCTATAGTGAGCAACTCGGACGCAGGGTTGTTGCTGTGCAACCACTGCACAACAGTTGCTACGCACAATCACAACCGTCCACAAGTATTTGGTTGCACAGCTGCTACGCACAATCACAACCGTCTACAAGTGTTTTTAACGGTTCGGATTGAAAACAAATTGTTTGTGCGAACAATTCTTCTTTTTTGTTTGAAATGTAGGCCGTTCATCCGAGCAACGGATGACCCGGATTGCGTGCAGCAGCAACCCTAGGTCCGAGCAACTCACTACAAGCGAGTAGTGAGAATCTCAACTGTTCATTTTTATTTTGGATGGTCCGGATCTTAGATCTTAAATAAATAGTTCGCTCAAACAATTTATTTAAGATCTGAATTGTCCAAAACACTTTGAACGTCTGAAATTTACTCACTACAGGATGTAGTGACTACAGAGTCCCTGCTCCCCTATTATACTGCTTCTTTTGCTTTCGGCAAGAGTTCTGTTGGCAAAATCAACAAAGAAAAGAAACTGCTCAAAATAATCTAGAAACAAACTAGTAACCCGAAAACGAAAAGCACCCGAAAACCAAAGCTGGGCGCAAAAACACAAAGCAACCCAAAACAAAAACTACATGCTAGCAGCACACAGCAGAAAGGGAGGTGGGCACCGAAAAAAGTAACAAACAAAGCAGCGCCACAACAAAAAACAAGGCCCCCATAACTTATCGAACATCATCTGACAAATTGATTGACGCATATAATACTCTCTCCGTCCCAATTTTATAGTCCCTCATTCTATCCTAACCGGATAAAAAAATGATTATATCTTTCAATCAGTAATACATTTTACATTTTATATGCAATATGGATCTTGTTTGATAGATCTTGATTTAATCTAAAAAACAAAGTGTTCAAAATTACCTAAAACATTGTAGATTATAAGATAAAATACTTTGAAAAGTGGCACGAACTCCCAAAAGGGACTATAAAATTGGGATGGAGGGAGTATTTATTATGATATGGAATTTGGAGGCCCCGTTACTGGACCTTAAACTGGGAGCCCTAATGTGTTTAGGAACTAGGCGAATACGAGGGGTTGTTTGTATTACTACTCCCTCCGTCCGTCTATGTTTGCCCATTTTCACTATTTCACACCTCTTAAAAAATCGTACATTGTTTTTAATACGAATCTCTAAAAATATTCACTGTAGATTTTGTTTGATAGATCTCAATTAGCTCTATTATACGAAATTTTTAAAATCATGAAACTCATGATAAATTAAACGATATGGACAATTTAAAACATGACACGAATGTCGAAAATAGACAACACAGAGACGGACGGAGGGAGTATCATTTTTGTAAACCTTTTCAAAATGTCCATAAATTGCGAAAACACACAAACGGTGTGTGTCTCCATCTGCAAACTTCAAGGGGACAGAACACGCACGGCATTGACCGATGACTTACTTTTTGGGTTTTAGTAGATCCTGCCGTGATGTATGACTGTATGTATACACACGTGACTGTATGTATACACACGTGAGCATGTCTACATGTTTAAATTTTAGTATTTATTTATTTGGGATTCCGGTCAATTTGTTTTCACTGGAATAATTCTTCCACTTTTGATAGGCACTCCCAACCCTCTTTTGTTCTTCACTCCATTGATTGCCATTTTTTAAAATTCGTATTATATTTTCGTTAAAAATAATTTATTTGTGCATATTTTAAATTTTTTCACTAATTTTAATAATTAAAAATTATTGATCAGGTGTTACGAAATATAAAAAATACAAGTGTTCGGAGATTAATCAAGCATAATATCCCAAAAAACAAATTTTTATAGGATAATCATCCATCAGCAAATAATAATTAAAATTGGTGAGAGGTTGTAAAGCAAAGCAATGGGTTTTTGGTGAAAGGTTCCCTTCAGAGCTCTGCCCCTGGTCAAATGTTTTTAGTTGATGGGTGTAGAGGTTGACTCTGGGTGAAATTCATGTTAGTGAGTTACAGACTTGTCAGGCGCATGTACACAAGACATGTTTTATATGTTATGTTCATTTTTGATTGTTTACAAAATAAAAAAAAATTGCCAAGAACATTTTTTGTTTTTGTTTTTATTAAAAATAAAAATGATTCTATTTTTAGTTTTTTATAAACAAAAAATTGAAAACAAAAATATTACCAAACGCCCACTAATTCCATTTAAAATCCCTGATCACGTGCAGTTGCATCTTTTTGGGTCTATCATCGTGCAGCTTGTGGGACCACATTACTTAACATATCTCCCCTCACATGTTGTAACAATCCCGTCCTGTACAATATTGTCCGTTTTGGCCGCCAAATCCCCCTAGACTTTCCAGTAGGTCACCCATCCATAGATTGTCCAGAAACTACTCCAAAGGACTTTGACACCCGCATGACTTTAAAAGTCCTTGTACAAGGTAGAGTTATTATCTATTATACATAGCTCCGAATTGTGCATTCACTAACAAGGATTGTCACACATGCAGGCATGCAGCCACATCTTGAAGTCTGTCACATGTAGTCTTTTTTTTTTTTTTTTTGTCTGTTATTGCGGTTTACGTTTGTATTTCTATATTTTGTATTTTCCAGATTCTATATTTCGGTACATCAGTTTCAATAATTTCAGGTTGTATAATGAAATTGTTCTTTGGAATTCACCGACATTGCCGCTTTTTTCGAACTCAAATTCAATTGACAATGAGTAGAGAGATTGCTCGCGTTATTAAATTCTCTCTCACTACCAAAATAACGTTGGACTGTTTCCTAACAGGCTTAAATTCAATCTGTCAAATTTGTGATAAGCTCGATAAAAGATCACTGAAGATGATCAACGTACGCTGCCCATGCTTAAAATTAAGTCAAAACATGCTTGAAGAAATCTTGAACACTCTTTAGCTCGGTTACGGCTCTAGGCAACCAAAGAAGAAGTCAGAAATCTCTTTCTTCCCCTCCCTCAAAGTAATTAGCCTTTTCAAAACTCACTTAATGGACATGGCTATGAATATTCAAACATTTTGGTCTTCCCTCTAAGCCCTTCCTATCTCCTATATATTAATTCCACACATTTTGGAAACGAACATAATCCTTACATCTCTCTCCCTCTCTAGTTGCTAGCATTAATTTCTACGGGGATCCGGGAATACTGTAGTACACCAGGCAGAAATTTCTGCATTTGAATCCCATCACTACCTCAACTCAGCTCCGTCTCCTTTGTCTTCAAAGTTCAAACCTTTTCGGCGAAAACTTGAAGAGTTTAATTAATTTCGTTCCTAAGGAGAGATACATATAATACTCGAGTAACACAATGGCTAAAGAACGTTCGTTGGAGGACACACCAACATGGGCCGTGGCAGTGGTTTGCTTCGTGCTGGTTTTGATATCGATCGTCATTGAGCATCTCATTCACCTCATTGGTTCGGTACGTTTAATTCCTTCCAGTTTAATTTTTTTAATTATCAACATCTACTAGTTTAATTAGGCCAATTAAGTCCAGTTTTGTGCATTCGGGATTATAAGTTATCCCTTTTTTAGAAGTGCATAAACTGCATCCATTTAATTTCTTTTTTAGGTTTCTTCTCCCCTTTTTTTTTATTTTTATTTTTTATTTTCATCATGTTAAGTTGCACTTATGTCTTAATCCCTTGACAGTGGCTAAAAAAAAGACACAAGAGATCTCTCTATGAAGCCCTTGAAAAGATCAAGGAAGGTAATTAATTAATTTAATCCGCGTCTTCTAGCTAACTGATCAAAGGGTTAATTTTGGTTAATTAAGTATGAATTAAAACTAACCTATTTTGTACATTTTTTTTTTATGGGTTTGAAGAGCTCATGCTACTAGGGTTTATATCACTGCTCCTAACAGTAACCCAAGATAAGATTGCTGAGATGTGTATTCCCAAAAGGGTTGGAAACTCTTGGCATCCTTGTGATAGAGATTCTGACAAAGATTATGAAGACAAGTGTACAGCCAAGGACAAGGTATGAAATTAGAATTTCAGTAGCTTAATATATTAATTGAATTTGATCCCCACCAATAATGAAACTTTGGGCTATATTGGGATGACCGGAATTTCGTGTGAAAAATGAGAAATTTTCTTGAAATGTATTGTGATGAGAGACCACCATGAGAGGTGAATGAATGAACCAGGATTCGTTGGCATAATATGTAACGCCCCGAAAAATTTGGTTTGTTAAATAAAGGATTTTGAAGATCTTTGAGCTGTATTATTTTTTTTCGAAAAGTTAAAGTAGAGAAACACAGCCCAATTATTACAAACATTGTTTAAATATTACAATACCGAATAAAGTTGAAAGTGATTTATTACAAACTTCTACACATGAAGTACTAGAATAAAATACAGTATGTCTTTATTACAACTTGAAATCTTAATAAAATACTTAAAAGCACAGAGCCAACAACTAAACTACTGGTTTAGCCAGGGCTCGGTCAACTCAGCAACTTCTTCAACGGCTACAGGATTATCTTCTGAATACTCCATATTGTCGCCTGTACCTGGCGTCAAATACCATGGTAACGTAGTACCGTGAGTGGTGACACTCAGTAGAACAACGTAAAACTACCCTTATCCCAATGTATGAATAATTTCCAAAATCAAATAACCACATATAATATTAACCAACAGAACCTACTAATTTTACTCATAAGTTTTATTAACGTAGTCAATCATATGATGTTCCCATTCACCTAGTTCCCATACACTGTGTTCATTAACGTGGTCGATTCTACGATGTTCCCGATCACCATGTTCCCATACACTGTGTTCCCATACACCTATGTTCCCGTACGTTATGTTCCCGTACGCCACTTTGGACACGGCTCAAGACATAACACGGCTCAAGACATGGCACGGCTCAAGACATCCCTATCCTTGGTTCCCGTTCGTTATGTTCCCATACACCATTGTTCCCATACACTGTGTTCCCATACACCTATGTTCCCATACATTATGTTCCCGTACGCCACTTTGGACACGGCTCAAGACATAACACGGCTCAAGACATGGCACGGCTCAAGACACAGCACGGCTCAAGACAAGGCACGGCTCAAGACATAACACGGCTCAAGACCAACTCGTCACCACAATCCCAATCTCATCTTTTCCACAAACTATACTCCTTTGGTTCCCGTTCGTTATGTTCCCATACACCATTGTTCCCATACACTGTGTTCCCATCACCTATGTTCCCATACATTATGTTCCCGTACGCCACTTTGGACACGGCTCAAGACATAACACGGCTCAAGACATGGCACGGCTCAAGACACAGCACTGCTCAAGACAAGGCACGGCTCAAGACATAACACGGCTCAAGACCAACCCATCACCACATTCCTTAATCTCATCTTTTCCACATTCCATACTCTATCTCATTTCTCATCGTCACACCCAATCTCGTCTATCCAACCATTACTTCAATCAAGAGGTACAAACCCAATTTCATCAAATGCGAAAATTAATAGATAATACCACAACAGCAATTCAACAAGGCATATAAATCCCGAAATTACCGGTTACCATCAGTTTACAATAATAACAAAATAACATACCAATACTTCACCAAAAATTATGAAATTCAACAGAGTTATAGTTCTCTATCTTAGGAACAACTCCTGTGTTTATACCTAAGGCCGAATCTGCTCCTAAGCTGGGTAAAAGTGCGTACGAACAGAACATGTCAAAACTGCCTCAGTTTACTAAAATTCCAATTCCCGAAGATCTAACCGTTGGATTTGGTCCGTTCACGTGTCACTACGTAGCTAAGACGTCAAACTGTCTTTCTACCAAGTTTCATTGTAATCCTACGGTTCAATCGTATTCTACGGGTTTCCAAAGTTTCTGCCCGAATAGAGGGAAGTTGTTGAAACAGCGATTCGGACAGCCTTAGTGTTTCTGTCATAACTTTTTACACCGAAATCCGTTTGAGTCGAATTATATATCAAAACGTAGGGAATTTGAAGAGCTACAACTTTGTAGTTTTACACTTTTCCTAATTTTACCTCTACGTGGCCGGAAAACGCGCGAACAGTATCCGGCAGTGTGTTTCCTGAAGCCAGTCCGTGTACACTCGTTTTTGGTATCGAAAGACGTTTTTCTCACATTCTATCGATCCGTAAACTGATCGGTCCGTACAATCAACTTAGTATAATGTTACCTACAACCCTTACTCCCTAAACCAACGATCGGGTTAAGATTTTACAAAAATCATCATACAGAAGGTTAAAGCAAGTTTACCGAAATCCTACCTTAATTCCTGCAGATTAAGCGCGTGGATGAACGATCCGCACCGTTGGGAACGTCCGGAACCCGTCAATTACCCTAGGCTGAAAAGGGCGTTACTAGTGTGTGACCCGAGAGGGTCGATCTTGAGACGAAAGAGAACGTAGATACTTGAGAGGGAGAGAAGGAGGTGATAATTTTGGGGGAGGGAGAGAGGGCGTAGTCTGATGAGAAATTGGGAGGGGAAAGGCATGAGTAATGCCTTATAAAGAAAAGAAAGGGAAGAATATGGGGGAGACAAGTATATGTGGAAAAAAAAGAAAAGAAAAGAAAAGAAAGAATTATGGAGGAGAAAAGAGAAAAGAGAAAAGAAGAAGCAAAAGAAGAAAAGAAAAATAATTGAGTTTATTGCTATGGTGTTTTGGAAGGCAGGCGTAGGAATTGGGTGTGCGCGAAGCACGACGTGATAGAATGCAGTACAATTTACTCCGGGCAGTGTTCGAACTGTCCAGGCTACGATTTTAGAAAAATACCAAAATATTCGTACTGACTTAGAAAGTCGTGGGCAACGTCACTGTGTGCTCGGAATCGTTTGGAAAAATCTCAAAGTTGGGTAAAAATCAAATTATGAAAATTAGTATTTACAAATATCACAAATTTATATTTTTTTAAAAAAATTTGGGATATTACATAATAAGGGTGCCAAAGTAGGGTTTGGGGGATCCTTCAGTGCAATAATCCCTGCCGTCCAATTTTTTTTTTTAACGGGCCGAATTCACCAACACTTTTTACTGGTCAAAGTATATTCTTAATGGTAAGAAAGCTTTAATTAGCAACTCTGAACTATTGATTTTCGAGATGTGATGTACGCTGCAGGTCCCCAAAGTAGAATGGGCCTTAAAATTCTAAATTTTCGGGAGCCTGAAGTTACCGAATTAATCTCGAACTTTAGCGTGGTTCGATGAATGTTTTCTTCATTTAATTTGTAGTACATATGAAGTCGATAACATATCTTTGTGTGTGTTTCTTTCTCAGGGACAAGTGCAATTTGTATCTGCATATGGACTCCACCAACTCCATATATTCATCTTTGTATTAGCCGTTTCTCATGTGCTCTACTGTATTCTCACCTTGGGTTTGGGAACACTTAAGGTAGATACATATATACATACATATATACTCAACGATCTCTCTCTCTCTCCCTAATAATTTGGTGGAATTGCAGATGAGAAAATGGAAGACATGGGAGGATGAAACAAAGACCCTCGAGTACCAGTACCTTAATGGTAAACATTTCCACTTCTAAAATAAAGCCAAATGCTTTTATAAGTACATTTAGGGCTGTAAACGAGCCGAGTTTTAGAATGTTAAGGTTCGTTCAATAAGTTTTTAAACGAACTCGAGCCGAACTCGAACTCATTGAACATTTGACGAGCTGAGCAGGGACGGAGCCAGGAATCTCACTACGCAGGGGCAAATTTTTTTTCTAAAATACTTTGCAGGGGCGAATTTTTTTTCTAAAATACTTTGCAGGGGCAAGTCTATATAATTTGTGGGAGAAATTTTATTTTTCTATATAATACTAGAGGTTTTTCTCTTTTCTTGCAGGGGCGACTGTTCCTACTGGCCCCCCTCTGGCTCCATCCCTGGAGCTGAGGTTGCCGAGGTTTGAGTCGAACTCAAACTGGTTCATGAGCCCTAACGAGTGAAAAATATTAGATTTTTATGCTCTCATATAAGTCTAAAACTTCAAATAATGTTTTTGTTTTGTAGATAAAATAAGTTCATACATATATAAAATCATAAAAACATATTAAAATTTAAGTTTATAATACTTTTATAAGTTTATACAGGTAAAAGTTATAAAATTTTCATTATGCATATGTGAAGGTTTATACATACCCAAGGTTATTTAGGAAATTCTTATGTGATATACATATATTCCAAGTTCGCGAGCCTACTCGAGCCGAATATTGTCAAGTTCAAATAAACGAGCCTAAATTTTTTTTTTGAAATTCTTATGTGATATACATATCCAAGGTTTTTTTTTTTTTTGTTTTGCAAATTATTTTTGTAAAATCCGAGCCGTCCAATGTGTTCAGAAGGTGTTTTCCAAGGTGCGCGCGGGAAATCTCCAAAAAAAAATAATGGGAAGGGCTTGATCCAAGCAGTTTTTCGCAAAAACTGTATATTTGTGAAAAACTGCTTGGATTAAGCCCTTCCCGGTATTTTTTTTTGGAGATTTCCTGCGTGGACCCTTGAAAACATCTTCTGAACACATTGGACAGCTTGGATCGTAAAAAAAAATGCTCGGATCATGGAGGTCCGGAAGTCCGGAGGAGAAACTTACCCTATATATATAAATATAGTTAAAAATTCTAGTCCAAACCTCCTGAAAATAAGAAAAAATGATTTTTTTGTGTTGCAAATTATTTTTGGAAAATCCGAGCCGTCCAATGTGTTCAGAAGGTGTTTTCAAGGGTCCACGCGAGAAATTTGCAAAAAAAAATACAGGAAAGAGCTTGATCCAAACAGTTTTCGCAAAAACTGTAAATATAAAGTTTTTGCAAAAACTGCTTGGATCAAGCCCTTCCCGGTATTTTTTTTGAAGATTTCCCGCGAGGACTCTTGAAAACATCTTCTGAACACATTGGATGGATCGGATCGTCAAAAAAATGTTTGGATCATGAAGGTTCGAAAATGGGAGGTCCGGATTAGAAGCTAACTATATATATATATATTGGTGCTATATGAGTGATGCATGCGGTGGAATTAGTCCCTCGTGGATGAGTTCAAATGTGTTTAAGTTCATCCGAGCACATTGAGTTATCAGGAAAAAATTAAGATGAGATATTTGTTGCAGATCCTCAGAGGTTTAGGTACGCAAGGGATACATCGTTCGGGCGTCGGCATTTGGATTTTTGGAGTCGCTCTCCGGTTCTACTCTGGATAGTAAGACCACGCAACTTTTTTGGACCAAGCTTCAATCATTTAATTGCGATTGTAATATTCCCCAGTCTTCAAGTAGATAGGAACATGTCTTCCCACTTGCATGTGTTGCTAGAGATGATAAATAATGTTCCGGACTTTGCTCCGGGTTTTAATTGGCTTCCCACGTGTGGACGTTGGGATTAGTCTCACAAATTAGCCGAGGAACAAACTAGCCAAGTTATGAAAGAGATGGTCAAACATAATATATCACCATGGGAGGAGCAAGTGTCCAAATAACTCATATCTCGACATGCATTAATTAGCCCTATCAAAATTTGGGCCAATCCTAAGATTGTTTGAACAATAGCCATTTTTATCCTTTGGTCCAGTTTCGGCCCAACTTTTATCTTTAACCCTCCCACTACTAAAATATTCTTAGGCAGAGTACATCTTCTGCAACAAGAAGGTTGCATTCATTAACATCATACCAGTCAACTTGAAATTAATTAGTTAGTTATTAATCGGGATGGGATCTTCTTCAGTAACTGTCTCGGACAGTCCAATATTTTCTCACAATGCAGGATATCTTCATGCATGTAAAGATATGTTTGTAGGACCCGGATTTTGTGAGACAACTCCAGCGACTGTCCCAGACAGTTACCGAAGAGAATCCACTTCTTTATTGGCAATTTCCTTAATTTTTGTTTCGTTGTTATAAATAGGTTTGTTTCTTCAGACAATTCTTTGTATCGGTTGCAAAAGTCGATTACCTTACCTTGAGACACGGTTTTGTCATTGTAAGTTAATTACTTTGATCGATTTTAATTACTAGCTACATACCACATAATATCATTGTAATTTAAATTCTTTCTGGTTCATTATGAAGAGTAATTTTACATTCTGATATCGAACGAATTGTGTAAATTTCAGGCACATTTGGCACCGCAGAGTCAAATGAAGTTCGATTTTCGAAAATATATCAACAGATCACTTGAAGAAGATTTCAAAGTTGTCGTGGGAATAAAGTTCATCTTATCAACCATTTAAACGTTTTGTTTACTAGTTTGACCACGTTATGTTTTTGTGACCACAGAACAAATTTGGTCACGAATATCTTTCTACGACCAAAGACGCGACATTTGGCGACTAAATATAGCCTTTTGGCAACCAAATCCTTAGTCACCAAATGTAATGACCCGTATTTTAGTAAATCCCAATATTTTGTTTAGCATATAAAATTGTTCTATTTTTATTGTATAAAATGGTTTTGGTATTATTTGGAAAAAAAATATATAATATATATATGTTTAGGTATTTTCATACGCTAGTTCGGTATCGGAATCAGCATCGTAGAGCGGGGCACGTCAACACTAGGGAAGATCCTTGGTACCCAAGTAAGGTTTTTCCGGAAGCTAGGAGAGGTGGCACTTAATTAATGGGTAATAGTTAATATGGGATATTCTTGGATTTAACTAGATTATTATTAGATTATATGAGATATTGTTAGATTAGGGAATTAATGAGAGGATGGATCTGGACATGGGGGAGTTTTAGTATAAATAGGGGATGCCTACTATAGTAACACACACCCCACACGCCATACACACACATGCACGGCAGTTAGGGAAAAAAAGAAGAAAGAAAACCAAGAGAGGAAAAAAAAAGAGAAAGAAAGTTCGGTCACCGAATCCAGTGCACGGATTTAAGGTAAACCGGGTGGTATACAATATGCTCCTCAAATTTTATGTGTATTCCTTTGTTGTCTCATTTTATACTCTATTTGTTGATGTTATACTCTTATTGGATTCCATGTTACGATCACGTTTAAATTGATATTGCTCTATGCGAGGACTATGTGTTATGGAACTATTTGGTACGTTGATCGGGTGGGTCTACCAAGATCCTGACCCAGTAGCCGGGAATAAGTTAAAAAGAGGTTTGGCTCAGAGGTAGCCGGGAATAAAGTAAGGAAGTTTGGCTCAGAGGGGGTGAGGTCATCCACCGGTCATGTACCAAAAAGGGCCTAGTATGTGGTCTAGTACATGGATAGTTTCTATTGAATTTGATAATTATGCTTATCGTTCCCTTTTTCATTGAGCATTTGTATTCCGTCATATTGTATACTTCCCGGCTTAATATATTTTTCAGGATGGCTCGGAAGTGAGAAGTGCGATGGGATCGACTATTGGGAGTCGCGGGACCGAATTCTTCTTTTTAGAGATTTTGTAAAAGCAATTAAATTGTACTTTTATTTTAAGAAAAAAGTCTATGTTTTCATGTGTAAAAGGAAGATATTTGTAACGGGTGTACGTAGTTTATTTATTTTTGACAGCTCTGAAAATTAGGGTCGTCACACCAAATGAGTATTTTCCGGTGGTGACATGAACAGTTTAAAAAACACAAAACAAAATAGAAAATAGTGTGACTGAATTGTAGATCTATTATTGTGAAAGATTTCTAGTTATTACTCTGTGTTGCGATACATCAGGTGTTTTTTTTTTTTTTTTTGGCTCGGCACGATATATTTGGAGCTTATAATAACTTTTATTTATTTGCAGTCCAATTATATGGCTCTTTGCAGTGTTATTCCTTCTAACCAATACCCATGGTAAGGCACACTTCCTATAATTATTTGCAAGTAATGTGATTATCCCTTAATTATTATTATTATTATTATTATTTGAACAGCATGATTATTCATTAATAAAAATGTTATTCTTTTGAGCAGGATGGTATTCTTATCTATGGTTACCATTTATCCCTCTAATTGTAAGTAAAATAACCATCATAATTTTCACTTGTACGTTTTTTTTCCTTTGTTTTTCTTTTATTGCTTTTTTCTTTTGTAAACTTCTATGATTTGTTTTTGTGAATAACAGAACTGAGGATCTGAAAATTTTGATGGGGATATGTAATTTATTGCAGATACTCCTGGTGGTGGGGGCAAAATTACAAGTTATCATAACACAGATGGGCCTGAGGATTCAAGATAGGGGAGATGTGGTTAAGGGTACACCAGTGGTTCAACCCGGAGATGACCTCTTCTGGTTCAACCACCCTCGTCTCATCCTTTTTCTGATTCACATTGTTCTCTTTACGGTACGTATGAAAACATGATCTTCAATCACAATTTCATATATAGGAAGAGTTTTAATTCGTAAAAACACGTATATGGAGACATTTTGAAAATTACTTTATATGAACATGATTATTTATTCCTTTATTTTCATCCATTAAAATGAAACTTACATACGTCATGGGTCTAATTTTTCTTCTTTCTCTCTCTCTCGTTTTTGTAGAATGCCTTTCAAGTTGCCTTCTTTACGTGGAGTTGGGTAAGCAGTCTTATTTCGATTTGTTATTATCATATTACTTACTATTTTCATTCCATTTTGTATGAAGCTTTAGCTTCGAAAAAAAGAAGTGAAATTTTTATTTTTCCTCATCAAAATTCTGTAACATTTTTTTTTACTCTCAGTATAAATTCGGATTCCGATCTTGCTTCCACCGTCGACTTGAAGATATAATCATCAGGCTATCAATGGGGTGAGTTTCACTGCAATAACGCAAGACATATATACATTCCAAATATGTATTTTTAGAATGATGATTAAATTTTTTTTTTTGAAATTTTTTTTGTTTTTTGTTTTTTTGCTTACATGTTTTGTACTACATTGCAGGGTTGTCATACAAGTTTTATGCAGTTACGTAACACTCCCTCTCTATGCCTTAGTGACACAGGTTAGTAAAAGATAACATTTCTCTGAGGAGGTTGTGATTTTCTTTTAATTTTTTTTTCCAGATATTAAAAAGGAAATGAATAATTATGAAACTTTCGTTAACAAGTGTTTCTTTCATTTGGAATTTTCAACAGATGGGCTCCACCATGAAACCAACCATCTTCAACGACCAAGTCGTATCCGCTCTCCGTAATTGGCACCACTCCGCCAAAAAGCAAGCCAAAAACGGCCGCCAATCAGAAACCGCCACGTCCACGCCGTTCTCGAGCCGGCCCGGAACGCCACTCCACGGCCTGTCCCCTCTTCATCTCTTGAACGGCTACAGAAACAGTACCGCCGTTGATCCCAGAAGTCAAGCGTCGCCGAGAAAATCCGACGCTGAGATGATCGAATTGTGGGACCCCGAAAGCGCGTGGCCTCGGTCGCCGAGCCGCCATCACGATTACAGGGAGGACTCTAGAATGAGTCGATGGAATGATCAAGTGGGAGACGAGATCGGAGAACTTGGAGCGACGCAGATGGCGGATTCGGAGTCACGCGCCGCCGTGGATGGTGGTCGACGGGAAGTGAGTATTAGTTTGAGGGATTTCTCGTTCAACCAAAGTGACGATCGTAGACGTGGAAAATAATTTATCCATTGATTTTGTTTCATGTGAAAGAAATGTTGTATACACGTAAAGTTGAGTATAGGAGGGAGAGATTCAATAAATATTTACTTATTTTTTTGCATTTATTTTTCTTCTTTGTAAAACACTCTATTTTTTTTATTTTTGTAAAATTGGCGTATACCACAATATTCATTGAAATTGATATGTGGGTTTATTTTTTCGAGCATAATTTAATTACAAAATTATATGATTACCACTCATAGTAAATCTAATATTGACGAAATTCTAATCTACTAACAATTCATAGTAGAAAAAAGTATTCATCGTGCATGTTAACTGTATTTTTTTTTTCTTTTACTTTCCTACAAATTTGGCAGCCACCAAATGGAGGGTTGTTTGGTTCTTTTCGAGGGAATAGCGAATAAGGAAAAAAAGAATTAAAATTTATCTTGGTTAGCTGATCAGTCTGTCTTGCCTTGACCAAGAGGAAGCCTCTAGAAAAGGAGTGCAATTTTGTTCACCCTCTTTAAAAGAGGGTGAACAAAACATTCTCTCCTATTAGTTGAATTGGTAAGCATGCCATCACTTGGATGTAAGCATGTTATCACTTTGTGGTGGAACCCACATGTTTCAACCATTAAGAGAGACAGTCTTGTTCACCCTTAAAAGAGGGTGAACAAAATTGCTCTCCTAGCAAAGACCAAGATATTAGTGAGAGGAAATTGCGAAAAAAAAAAAAAGAAAAAAAGTCCACTGGGGCGGTTCCAGGATTTTCATTCAGTGCTAACAAAAATACACAGCGTATTTATGATGAAAAGTTGTATGCAAAGAAGTCATCTGATTCCATCCAATTTTTTAGTGTTTCCACATTGAATCTAATGTCAGGCAACCACAATCCGTACATGTTGATTATATATGGGCTCTCATAACAATTTAATAGGGGTAAAAGAAAAACCGACGGACCGAAAAAATTGAAAAAAACTGACCGATCGGTTCGGTTTTCGGTCGGGGTGAGGCGGGTTTGGACCGAACCAAACCGATCAATTTTCGGTTCGGTCTTGGTTTCTTGGAAATTTCTTCGGACCGAACCGAAATACCCCAAAACCATACCGATTTAGACCGATCAATCAAAGCCGTCCATCTTAAACAAAAAAAACAACAACAAATCTTAGCCGTCCATTTCAATCTTATCGGTACATTTCAATCTTAACGCTGGACCGAAAAACCCGAAAAGCCGACCGGACCGAATCACCCCGAACTGATTTCGGTTGTTATCGGTTCCTAGATAAATTACCCCGAACCGATTGGTTCGGTACCGAACACCCCAAAAACCGAACCGAACCGACCTAATTTCACCCCTACAATTTGATTCAAATTTTGTTGGAAACATTTATTTTCACCTCAAACTAGTAACCCAGCGCTAACAATAGCAAATAAAGTTTAATTTATATCCAAATTTTAAATTTTTAATACATTTTTTGAACTCAACGAGGTCGCCTGACCTCGTTGATGCAATGGTGGAGTCGCCAACAGCCACTCAAATCCTCTTCCAAAAGTTCAAAATTTCACTAAGAAAAAACTGGTCAAACAAAATGAATGAACTAAATCAATCAAACCAATTACCTTCGGATAAGGCAGAGACGATCTTGCACGGATCTAATAGATGAAGGGTCAAAACACTGATAGAACCACAGAAGTTCGATAAAGCTCATGGCATGAATCAAACTGAGGTAAGGAAATCAAACTAACCAGATCATGAAGACCTAATCGCAGGCGGCGTCCGAAATTCTGATTGATTTTGCGTAATGAAATCCTGAACGTGGGTCTCACGAGTGGCAGAGCTAGGATTTTAAGTTAGCGGGGTAAAAAGTTTGTAAATATATATGCAAGTTATTTTTTCTATTTGCTCATACGAAAAGAAAAAAAAAACTAAATTAAGAAGTCAACTATAATGTAGATATACAGTGATACATGTGTTTTTGCTTTATAATTGGTCCCAATGACTTATTATTTTTTGAAAATAATGAACAATAGCTTCATTTGTAATATTATCAACTTTTGAAAAGAAGAAAAAACTTGAGAATTCTATGTATTTAAGCAAATTGGGGCAATTTATGAAATTTTTACTGGATCAAAATTGCAAAATTTAGCTCAAAAGTATTAAAAATCTTTGTGAGAAATTAAAGTGAGAGATGTCAAATAACCCCTCTTGTACCTTAATCCCTCCGCCCATGGGTCTCACCAGTCATTTTTAGGGTGTCACGATTGCGCCACTGTGGGGAAGGGTGCGACAGCGATGGGGGAAGGATGGAGTTGTGGCGATAGTTGACGGAAATCAATCGTGAAGTTACAAAGTACTACGAAAATGCCATTTAAAAGTTACTTCATGTGAGTGTGATAAATTTGGAGCGTTCGATGTGTAAGAAACGGGGACTTGGGGTTTCCGAAGTGACTTAAGTCAATATGTCACTATAGTGACCTCAATTGTGAGCTCTCTGAAATCATTATTTGGGATCGGAACCGTTCATTTTCTGAAGAATATTGAGCATATTACAGGTTCAAAAACTTATGATTATTAGAGATTGATAAACACACAATTGAGACAAATTTGTCTTACAGTGTATTCTCCAAATGATATTGGTCATCCATATAAATGTTATCCGACCATACAGCTACTAATATCCAATTAATTTGATTTTTTACATAAATAATCTACTCAGCATTCTTGACAAATTCTACGATTTTGATCCCAAATATAGATTTTAGAGGGCCTACAATTGAAGTCACTATAGAAATCTAGTGACTTTGATCATTATAGATACCCCAAATCCCATCACGTGACCATATCCGACCAGTACCATAAACTTGGGCCGGTTCTCTTTGAAGACCACTCCCTTCTCGATACCTAGCATTTTTCATTTTCAAATGTCTAGAGTTTTAAGGCTCTATTCTCCCAATTTTTTTTTTTGTTTCTCTTTTTGGTTTTCGTATTGTTCATCTTTTTTGAATTTTTATTAAATTTTGGTTACATTTTTTGAATTTCTTATTCATCTGGAAGAGTTTGAAAGTAAAAAATTCCAACCAAAAACAAAAAAAGAGTTCCCTAAAGGCAAAAAAAATATCAAATTGTTGTCCTTTTCTGTCTAAAGTGTCATTTTATATAAAAAAAATTTCAACTTCGGTTTACATTTTTATATTTTTCTGATTCCAATACAAATGATTAATCCAAAAAAAACAATGAAAAGCGAAACAAAAAATTATAGAAAGTGAAAAATACCAGGAAAAAAAGTCACTAGCTTATAGACAAAAAATTTCCACCAATCAAACCATATTGCATTACTTGACATTTTCTCAACAGTAGTCTACGCGTAGTCAAATTTGGAAAGTTCTTTTACCCTCGAAATATTCTCACACAAAAATATGCACAGAGTCTCAGGTTTAATTCTCTATTATCAACAAACTCTTGAGGTCATTAGGGTTTATGCTCGGTCGTTACTTTTACGGCCCCTAAATCAGTCGAAGTGTGCGAAAATTGTCCACATTTGGTTACGAAAAAAAAAAAAAAATCAAAGATAAGTATTTAAATTAAGTCTTGATAAGGGGATCTAGAAGTAATGTAAACAAAGGGGCAGGAATGGGAGAGAAATTGAGGGAAAAATGCAAAATGAGAAGTAGAATTGGAAAACGAGGTCTGGAGCTATTTTTGGCTTTTGGTCTGGAACTTCAAAACTGGAGAATACGTTTTCAAAGAATGAGTTTTCTCATAAGTCGGCCAAACAGGTAGAAAGAGATAATGAGAATGTGAAAATGTCATAATCAGTTGCCCAAACACCTAGGGATGGCATTTAGGACCGATCCGATCTGCCTCCGCCCCGGACCCGATCCGAATGGGGCGGGTATCCGTTCTAAAATTCGGATTTCGGGTCGGATTCGGAGGAAAGTTTTAAATTTTTTTCGGATTCGGGTTCGGGTTCGATTTTGTAAACATCCGCCCCGAACTCCGACCCGAACCCGACCCGAAATATTTAGTTATACATTTGTTTACTTGTATTGTTGTTTACTTGTCTGTAATTCTCGGTTTTCTTGCATCAAACGTAGTTAAAGAAACCCATTACCCACGTTACTTTGGAAACCGGATGGGTCATACCAAAATATGATATTGAAAAGCTTTAGAGTTGCAAACAAATAATAGGATCCGGTGTGGTTTTTTTTTTTAGGAAGCATGTGTCCAAAAAGCATTCGGATTTTCGGAGCCAATCGGGTAATCCGATACCCGTTAGGGCCGGGTTTGGGGATCCTAAAAAATCCCCCGTCGGGGATCGGAGCGGGTTCGGAGGTACATAACCCATTCGGGTTCGGGTCCGGAGTCAGCAAAATCCGGCCCCGATCCGACCTGTTGCCATCCCTACTGAAACACCCTCTTACTCTCGCTATCACTTACGTACTAAGCCGTGTCTTGATAAGTATATTCCTACTACATTGCATAGCCACACAACTCTCTGCCTCTCAATGCAAAAGTGGTTGCCAAGACTTTGGTCAATTATCCTCTGTGTTTGGTTCACCACTTGGGAGGACTTCCATTTACCTATCCAGTAGTGGAGCCAGAAATTCCATTTAAAGGGGGCACTTTGTCACAATAAAAAAAAAAATTCACAGTGAAATATATAGGAAAAAAAAACACCAAGAACAAAAGTTTACACATTCTCCATTAGACACAAAAGTTTGTAGCATGATATTTTAAAACGCTTCTAAACTTAAGCAAAAAAAAAAAACTAGTAATTATTTGTTGGTAATTTTATTTGCAATTGGCCCAGACAGTATATGTACTCTTTTAATTATACCATGTGAAAAAAGAAAAAGGAATTAGAAAATGGTAATCCATCCAAAGAAGAGGGTAGCGCACGCCCAAACCCAAATAATCAGGGAGGGAAGGTTAGCCCTTGGGCCACTTGATCTGATGAAGCCTGTGTTAGAAAAAGAGATAATTACATTATATAGTAAACTTTAAAATAGAATGAAAAAAAAAAAAAAGCGGGGGATAAAAATTCAGGTGTCACATGCCTCCCTTGACCTAAGCTGGCTCCGCGACGTATCAGTCAACATGTAAATCGGGCCCAACGATGTTTGTCATTGGCACCACTTGGGAGGACTTCAAGTTCCCAAAACGCACGGCGCACATTGACTGATGGCTTGGTTTTGTCTATAGTAGGAGAAATTTTTCAATGCCGGGTGGGTATTGCCCACGTGATACCCACTCGGCAATTTTAGCCGTCCAAAACGCGATTTGACAGTCCAGAAAAGGAGAGAGAAAAAAGAGGAGAGGGAGAGAAAATCAATCTGGGTTGTCCGTGCTCAGCAGGGACAGGTGGTACCTATTTATTAGTTTTTTTTTTGTCAATTTGTTTTCACTGGAATAATTCTTAGATTTTTAATAGTCCCATCCAACGTCTTTTGTACTTCACTCCATTGATTGTCATTTTTTAAAATTCGTATTATGTTTTAGTTAAAAAGGATTTATTTGTGCATATTTTAAATTGCTCCACTGATTTAAAAACCTATTGATCAGGAGCTACGAAACATAAAAAAAAAAAAAAAAAAAATACATGTATTCGGGGATTTATCAAACATAATATCCCCCAAAATATTTTTTTGATAGGATAATCATCTATCAACAAATAGCAACTAAAATTGGTGGGAGATTGTAAAGCAAAGCAAGGGTTTTTGGTGAAAGGTTGGAACCAGAGGGTGGGTGAAATTCTTATTAGTGAGTTATAGACTCGTCAGGTGTACACCAAACATATTTTATGTCATACGCATCTTTGTTTGTTTACAAAAAAAATAAAATATTGCCAAACACAAACCAAAAAAAATATTGCCAAACACATTTTTTGTTTTTGTCTTTGTTTTTATTAGAATAAAAATGATTCTAATTTTACATTTTTATAATAATAATAAAAAAAATTACCAAATATCCTCTAGTGATCACTAATTCCATTTCCAAGAAATATGAGATCATAATTAACATCCTTCATCATGTGAAACTGCATTTGAGGCCTGTCATGCGTAGTATCTCTTTGGTTCTGTCATCATACAACCTGTGAGACCATATTCCTTAACATCCACCCCCTTCCTAATAGTATCATGTGATCATCTAATATCTAACAGGCCAGTCAGTAAAGTACAAGATGGGTCACTTGAGCTCTCTCACTTTAATTTCTCACAATGATTTTTAATAGTTTGGAACTAAATTTTACGATTTTGACTCCTAAAAATTTTATAAATTAACTTGCTTAAAACGTCAAAAAAGAACAAGTCACTGTTGAGTTCAATTCAAATTCTAGTTTATTGCTTGGAGTTACAGAATTCATGGCAGAATTCAAAATTGTAGTATTGATTGGGGAGGCTCCCATTGATTTCCGAATTGATGACATTGGCGGCTGCTTCAGCTTAAAGGCAGGTTTGGCTTTTGTTTCTTCATCAGATTTTGTTACTCAACATACACTCTAGAAATCGTCTTTGAGAGAGAGAGAGAGGCAGACACAAGTTCAATTTTCCAAAGCAATCGACGGTGGTGTTCTGTCGGCCGTGGTTCTAGCCGTTTCATCTTGGGACAAAGATGCTGGTGATACCTAGCTACAACACCTACGGTAGGCTGCGAATCTTTGTTTAAGAGACTGTGATTCACTAGACTCGGCTCTTTTACAATCTACTGTTTGTATCACTTTCTATTACGTTTCTATTATTTCAATTTGTTTCTGGTCATGTAAATTATATTCCTGTTTATATCAATGGAAATTGTTGTTTGGAATTCTAAATATTTTTTCCAATAAGTCCCACATTACTTAGGAGTGGAATAGGTGATCACAAATATACGCTGGACCTCTCCACTCATTACCAATTGATTTTGAGATGATACAAAGTTTCAAAAAAAAATGCTTGAAGAAGTCTTGATAAAAGTTGAGGCCAATAATGAACAAGTCACTATTTAGCTCGATTACGGCTCTAGCCAATGGTGTTCATCAAACTGATCAAGGTAAGGCTTGGGACCTGGCCGTCAACCTAAGGAGACGAAGTCACATGTCTCTTTCTCTCACCCTCAAAGTACCTTTGAAAACTCGCCTACGGAAAATGCCAAGTAGCCCGAAAGTGAAATTTAAGGGTTCAAATAATTATTCAAGTGAATTTGAACCACTGATTTTCCATTCAAAATAATTTTCGGAGTACGTAGCATTGGTCATCACTTAATCGACGTGGCAATGAAGACTCGAACATTTTGGTCTTCCCTCTAAGCCCCTCCTATCTCCTATACATATAATCCCACACATTTTGTAAACGAACATCTACAATGGCTGGAGGGGACGGACGTTCGTTGAAGGAGACACCGACCTGGGCCGTGGCAGTGGTCTGCTTCGTGATGGTTTTGATATCGATCGTCATTGAGCATCTCATTCACCTCACTGGTTCGGTACGGTTAATTCCTTCTGGTTTCATTTTTTTATTTTTCATCATGTTAAGTTGCACTTATGTCGTTAACGGTTAATCCCTTGACAGTGGTTAAGAAAAAGAAACAAGAAATCTCTCTATGAAGCCCTTGAAAAGATCAAGGAAGGTAATTTATTTAATTTAATCTGCGTTTTCTAGCTAGCTGATCAAAGGGTTAATTTTGGTTAATTAAGTACAAATTAAAACTAACCTATTTTGTACATGTTTTTTTTTTTTTTTTAATGGGTTTGAAGAGCTGATGCTGCTAGGGTTTATATCACTGCTCCTAACAGTAACCCAAGATAGGATTGATAAGATATGTATTCCCAAAAGCGTTGGAAACTCTTGGCATCCTTGTAATAAAGATCCTGACGAAGGATATGGAGACAAGTGTACACCCAAGGACATGTGTAAAGCCGAGGACAAGTGTACAGAGGTATGACATAATTTACTATTTCAGTAGCTTATATAATTAAATGAATTTGATCCCCCAAAAAATGAAATAATTTAAATGGATTTTTGTGCTATAGAAAAAGATGAGATACCACCATGAGATGTGGATGAATGAAGTTCCTACAAAGTTTAAAATTTTGATTTCGACCAATGATATAGGATAAGTTATCGGGAATTACTTTTGAATGTCAACGTTGGCATAATAAAGGTACCAAAACAGGAAGGATGCGAAAATGGTAAATTTTCGGTAGCCTGAAGCAGCCGAATTAATCTCGAACTGTAGCGTAGTTGTATGAATGTTTTCTTCATTTGATTTGTTGTAGTACTTATGAAGTCAATAACATATCTTTGTGTGTGTTTTATTGCTCAGGGAAAGGTGCAATTTGTATCCGCATATGGAATCCACCAACTCCATATATTCATCTTTGTATTAGCCGTTTTTCATGTGGTCTACTGTATTCTCACCTTGGCTTTGGGAACTCTTAAGGTAGATACATATACATATACATAAATTACAGAGAGAAAGACGTGTGTGTATCAAATATCAATCCGGATCTCATTAGGGATTCCGGACTTTACTTCCATCCGGGACTCACAGAATTCAACTTTTTCGATCAAATTTTGACATCCGAACCATTCAATGGGTTTAAAAATATAGTTTTTATCCAAAAATAATGGGATTAAAGCCCTTCCCGGTCAATATTTTCTAATCCTTTTGGGGACCCCTTAAAAACATTCTTTAAACACATTAAACGGTTTGGATCATAAAAATCAATTGAAAAATGAGAGTCCCACATGGAAAGAAATTTCAAGATCCCTGATGGGATGCGTGGTGTGTGTCTCTTTCTATACTCAACAGGAGTGTCCACGGATCGGATCCGGACGGATCGGATACGGATCCGATCCGCTCAGAGCGGATTATGGTTTTTAAGATCCGGAACCGAACTGAACATTCACGGATCGGATCGGATCGGGACGGATCAGGAGGATTTGACAGATTAAAGAAAGATTATTGAGCGGATCGAGTGGATCGAGTGGATCCGATCCGGATCTGGAACCGCCAGATAAGAAATTCTCGATCCGGAACCGAACCGAACATTCACGGATGGATCAACGGATGGTTCGGATTGGTCGGATTGGCGGATCGGATGATTTGCTGGACAGCCGTCAACTATCTCCCTCTCTCTCTCTCTCTCTCTCTCATAGTTTGGTGGAATTGCAGATGAGAAAATGGAAGGCATGGGAGGATGAAACAAAGACCCCTGAGTACCAGTCCCATCATGGTACACATTTCTACTTCCAAAATTAAGGGGTAGTTTCCATTTGCTGTATGTCCAGATTCATTGTTGCTAAAATCTCCTCCCCACTTCATTTGCTAAAATCATCCATTTGATTTTAGCAAATTTCCATTTTAGCAAATGGAAAACTAAGCCTAAGCCAAATGCTTTTTTTACTTACATTGTACACCAATTTATGAGAATTTTTCTCTTTGCAACTGGCTTGCCAGGATAACATTACATGTGTGAAGCGGTGGAATTAGTCCTTAATTTGTAAATGAGTTAAAACGTGTTTAAGTTAATCCGGACACATTGAGTTATCAGAAAAAAATTCAGATGAGATATTTGTTGCAGATTCTGCAAGGCTTAGGTATGCAAGGGATACATCATTCGGGCGTCGACATTTAGATTTTTGGAGTCACTCTCCAGTTCTACTCTGGATAGTAAGACCACTCAACTTTTTTGGACCAAGCTTAATTTAATCCTTTAATTAAATTAATTGCGATTGCATTACTTTTGTCCCCATAGACAGTGACGTGTCTTCCCACTTGCTAAATTTAATCATTTAATGTTCCTGACTTTGCTCCGGTTTTAATTGACTTTCCACGTGTTAGACATGGAGATTAGTCCCACAAACTAGTTGAGGAGCGAACTAGACGGGACACCTTGAGTTATGAAAGATATGATCAATAACATGAGATTGTCTTATTTACGGATGTGGCGGGGTTTGCGTTGCCGGCTTTTGTGGGACCCACCGAGCCCACATTGCAATAATCTAAACTATTCATCTTGTAAGGCATGCAAAGTAATGTATCCATGCAAAAAATCATCTTGATTGGACATCGATAAGTATGTCAAAAATTGAATTTTGGTTTAAAAAATGGATGGTTTGGATTCTGTCAATAGTTTTCAAATTAAAATGTCCACGACCGACTATTTTTAAGTCAAAAATTTAACTTTTGACATACCTATCGATGTCCAACGAAGCTGATTTTTCACATGGATACATTTTTTTGCGGGCCATACAAAATGAACAATTCAAATTATTACAATAATTGCACGGTTGGCCCCATAATGGTGGCGCAAACCCCATTATTTGGGCCACATCTGTAAATAAGATTTTCTCCAATAACATATCACCAAGGGAGGTGCAAGATAAATCAGATCTTGACATGCATTAATCAGCCCACCAAAATTTGGGCCAATCCCAAGATTATTTGAACAATAACCATTCTCATCCTTTGGTCCAGTTTCGGCCCAACCCTCCCACTGCTAAAAAAACTTTTGGCAACATATATGTTCTGCAACAAGAAGGCTACATTAACTAACATCAAACCAGTCAACTTGAAATTAATTAGTTAGTGATAAAATGGAATAGGATCCTCTCTGATAACTGTCTCGGACAGTTCAATATTTTTTCATAATGCAGGATATCTTCACGTGAAAGATATGTCTGTAGGACTCGCACTTTTGTGAGACAACTCCAGCAACTGTCCTGGACAGTTACCAGAGAGAATCCACTTCGTTATTGGAATCTTCTTTAATTTTTGTTGCCTTGTTATGAATAGGTTTGTTTCTTCAGACAATTCTTTCCATCAGTTGCAAAGGTCGATTACCTGGCCCTGAGACACGGTTTTATCGATGTAAGTTAATTACTTGGACCGATTTTACTGACTACATATATCACAGAATACCATTGTATTTTAAGTTGTTTTCTAATTATTATGAAGAGTATTTTACATTTCGGCATCGTTTGAATTGTGTAAATTTCAGGCACATTTGGCACCACAGAGTCAAATGAACTTTGATTTTTGGAGTTATATCAACAGATCCCTTGAAGAAGATTTCAAAGTTGTCGTGGGAATAAGGTTTCATCCTATCAAACCTTTAACCCTTTTTTTCACTAGTTTGACCACATGTTACGTTTTTGCGACTATAGAAAAATATGGTCACGAATATTTTTCTACGACCAAGGATATGCCCCTAAATTATTACTAGTCATGGTAGACATTTGGCGATTAAACAGAGCCTTTTGGCGACTAAATTCTTAGTCGCCAAAGGTTTATTTTCCTTCAGTGATATAAAAAGAAAAACACAAAACAAATAGAAAAATATTGTGACTGAATTGTACATCAATTATTGCGAAACATTTCCAGTTACTATTTTGTCTTATGGTATATCGATCAGGTGTTTTTTTTTTTTTTTCCCCTCTTTATTTTGCTCGGCACAATATATTCTGAGCTTATAAATAACTTGTATTTGTTTGCAGTCCAATTCTATGGCTATTTGCAGTGTTATTCCTTCTAACCAATACCCATGGTAAGGCACACTCCCTATTTTTATGACAAGTAATTCTGTGATTATACATTAATGAAACTGTTATTTATAATTTTGAGCAGGATGGTATTCTTATCTATGGCTACCATTTATCCCTCGAATTGTAAGTAAAATAACCATCATGATTTTCGCTTGTTTTTTTTTTCTTTTATTGGTTTTTTCTTGTGTAAACTTCTATGAAATGCAGCTTTGGATGAAACACTTTTTTAATTCGCTATGTGCGATATTTAATTAATTGCAGATACTCCTGGTGGTGGGGGCAAAATTACAAGTGACCATAACAAGAATGGGCCTGAGGATTCAAGAGAGGGGAGAGGTGATTCAGGGTACACCAGTGGTTCAAACAGGGGATTACCTCTTCTGGTTCAACAGACCTCGTCTCGTCCTCTATCTTATTCACTTTGTTCTCTTTGCGGTACGTATGAAAACATGATCTTCAATCACAATTTCATACGAAAAGTTTTAATTCGTAACAACATATATGGTGACATTTTGAAAATTACAAGACAAAAAGTAGAGTGTTTTGGTCCGAAATGAAACAATCATAAAATGTCACATGTTCATTCTATATGAACATGATTATTTATTCCTTTGTTGCTTATACGATCACCATACACGCCTCGTCTTTTTTTTTTTTCCAATGAAACCTACATACTTCATGGGTCTAATTTTTCTTCTCTCTCCATTTTTTGTTTGTAGAATGCCTTTCAACTTGCTTTCTTTGCGTGGAGTTTGGTAAGCAGTCTTAATTCGATTTGTTATTATCATATTTACTTACTACTATTTTCATTCCATTTTGTATGAAGCTTTAGTTTCGAAACAAATAAGTGAAATTTGTTTTTTCTAGCTCATTAGATTTCTGTAACATTTTTTTTGCTCTCAGTTAAAAGACTTACGATCTTGCTTCCACCGTGAACTTGAAGGTATAATCATCAGGCTATCAATGGGGTGAGTTCCACTACAATAACACAGGACATTATATACACAATATTGCTTAGCAGAAAAAAAAATTACGTACACATTGCATACATATACATATGTGTGTGTGTGTTTTTAGAATGATGATTCATTTCTGCAAAGTTTTTTGTTTTTTGGCTTACATGTTTTAAATTTGTACTACACTGCAGGGTTATTATACAAGTTTTATGCAGTTATGTAACACTCCCTCTGTATGCCCTAGTGACACAGGTCAGTAATGCAACATCTTATTTCATGTACTAAATCAGATTCTCCTGAAGGGAAAAAAGAGAGGAAGAAATTGCCTGAATCAGAAATAAGGGTAACAAAAATTAGACACGTCACTTCAACAAAGTAATAGGATTGTCAAAAGTCATTTTTTAGGTTGTTAGAGCGAGCCAACCGGTTAGTGTCAAAATAGCATCGCCGAAGGCATTTTCTGGCTCACGTATCATTTCAACAAGGTAAAAAATATTAATGCGACCGCATGGGTTGGGTGCTTTTTTGGCACAATTTCAAAATTAGACTAGTTGATTAAATCCATCTCATTTTACCATGCAAATAAAATGGCTTAGTTGATATGTCATTTTAGCAGTTCTCAAAGTTGCTGCCAAATTTAGCACCAAGAATGCCATTGCCCCAAAATTTGGCATGGAACTTGGCATAAGGGTGTAAGCATTTTACCAAATTTTTATTTTATTTTTTTCAGTTAGGAAAGGAAAATAACATATTTTATCTGCAAATAGGAAAAGAACTTCATATATAGATAATAATTAAACAGTTTACAAAGATAACAAAGACAGGATAACAAAACCCTAGAATAATAGGACAAATGCAGTGTGTACATCCACTGCTCCTTCATCCCTAAACCTGTAACTCAAAAATTACCAAAACAAGCAAGACCTCGCTTAGCCAAGATACGAGCTACGTACAGTATTGCGGGACACCTTTGAAATTATACAAAAAGTGAATTGGGATAGATCCCGATAAAGATTTTGCAACAAAATATTATGTTTGCGTAATGAGTCCTGTTGTCTGCATCATAGCATTTAAACAATTAAATAGACAATAGTTTAACATTCATGATGGTAAAATTTGGCTTTGACATGAAATTCGACACAAGGATGGATTTGCTCTGATTAGTCCCTACTCTATAATATCAATAATTTTAATTCCATATAATTAGGTCCCTACAATACATTATCAACAAGTGGTTTTTTTCTCATTTGGAATTTTCACTAGATGGGCTCCACCATGAGACCAACCATCTTCAACAACCAACAAGTTGCATCGGCTCTCGATAACTGGCACCACACCGCCAAAAAGCACGCCAAAACCGGCCGCAAATCAGAAACGGCCATGTCCACGAGCCAGCCCGGAACGCCACTCCACGGCATGTCCCCTGTTCATCTCTTGAACGGCTACAGAAGCAGCACCGCCATTGGTCATCACGATTACGGGGAGGACTTTGGAATGAGTCGATGGAATGATCAAGTGGGAGACGAGATCCGAGAACTTGGAGCGACGCAGAGGGTGGATATGGAGTCACGCGCTGCCGTGGACCGGGGTAACGGGAAGTGAGACTTGGTTCGAGTGATTTCTCGTTCAACCAAAGTAACGATCGTACACATGAAAAGCAATTTATCAATTGATTTTGTTTCATGTGAAAGAAATGTCGTATGAACGTAAAGTTGAATATAGGGGAGAGATTCAATAAATATTTACTTTCTCCGTTTGTATTTGTTTTAGCATTAGTGTCATATTTTTAATAGTATATATCTTTTAATTCACAATGGGTTTCATGATTTGAAAATTTTAGTATAATAAAACCAAATGAGATCTATCAAATAAAATTCATATTGCATATTTTTAGATATGTTGTAATCACGTAAAGTGGAGTATAGGGGAGAGATTCAATAAAAATGTAGTGTGCTTGTAAAGTATTTGTGTAAATGGGTGTGGTTTTAGAGTTTTTCCGACGACCTATTCCCTTCTTCCATTTATAGTTGCATCATACGTTAATTATCGGTAAGCACTTGAATTTAAAGATCAATATTTTCGGAGAGATTTTTAAAGAAAAAAAATAAATTTCTCGAAGAAGCACTTACTGATATCCAATTTAGCTGAATTTTTGCACGGTCTCCTAATAAATGAATTTGATAAAATATGTGGTTTTGATGTTTGAAGTGAGACACAGAATTGATCCGCTTCGGTTCTTAATTTAAACTGAACGAGACAGTCAAAATCTGAACCATTCATTTGTTGCAATCAAATAGTTTAGATTTATTTAAAAACTCTTGCAGGTATGAGCTAAGAGTTTTTTAGCAAACTCAAACGATTGAATAAATAATGTATGACTTAGACTTGAACTTTCCCGTCTAATTTAAAACTTGGACTAGAGAGGACTGATCCCCGAGAATATATGGAGGTTTTTTTTAGGATGAATAGAGTGAAAATATATACATTTTCATTTTATGTACCAAAAAGTAAATATTTTTGTTGGATAGTTAGGAAACCAACGGTCACACACATGCATAATGAGTTCGTTTATCATATTAATAGTGATTTTCTAGTAATATCAAACTCGAATAGTATCATTACTATTTACTATTTTGCTTAAGGGGAGATTTCCAAATGATAATATCAGATAAAATTAATATTTGCTAATAGTTGATTTTAGCAATGAGGAAGCCATTTGCTAAAATTAAAGATTTTTTTTTTTTTTTCATTTGGGAAACTCCCACTAAATTTGTGTAATGCATAATCCGGATCGCTATAATTTTAAATAAAATACATTTTCGAATAGGAACAGAGGATGGTCCTTCGGGGACAACACGGGTGCAGCGCCGATCACGGCTGTCTGTGGTTGGGGATGGACTGCTCAAATCTGTTCGGTAACGGATAGTTCAAATTTCTTTGGACAAGATGTGATTTGAGTTGTCCATGGTTGACGACGAACGATCGTGATCGGCCAACATCCATTCTATCTTCCGAGGACAACACCCAACCCGGGTCCTCTAAATACTAAGTGCTGTTTTGGCTTAAAAAGCCAACTTTACTTATTTTTTTGTCTTTATTTGAATTTTTTTTTTTTTTTTTTGCGTTTGTTAGTTTTGCATCGTTTTTTTTAGTATTATTGATTTGTCTCGACGAGAGGAATTCAAAAAGGTTAAAGATTATGGTTAGAACTTTCAATTATTTGAATAAGATCGAAAAAAGTGTAAAAAAAATGTCTTTCTGAACCAATAATACACAAAAAATTGATGTAAAACTAAAAAATGTGAAAAAAATTAAATAAAGACGAAAAATAAGTCAACTAACTTTTTAGGTCAAAACATTCCTACATAGAGTGATGGTCAATTTGTCTGAAAGTGCCAGGTAGATAATATATTGCCACGTGTAGATAAACAATCAAGTACGTTATTAGTATCAAGTACGTTTTTAGGTTCTTGGCATTTTTGTTGCGATCAAAGAACATTTTTATTGCGATCAAAGAAAACTCATCCTGAAAGTGGTGGAGCACTATCTCCAGACTCCCCCAGAGAGAGAGAGAGAGAGAGAAGCATCACCAAATCAATCAACAGAACCAAACCACACCTTCCGGAAACGTCATTTTCGTTGTTCCCTCACTTTGCTTTGACGACATTAAACCAAACCCATAATCCAAAAATCTGTACTTCTCCTTCCACTCATCAATTTCTCTCTCTCTCTTGGTCGATTGACTCATCGATCGATCAATTCATCACCTAATTGATCGATCAATTGATCTAATTTTTAAGGCCATGGAAGTCCGTCACACTCAGGCGACGGACAATTCGTCAGTCCCTCAGCAGCAGCGGCCGTCGCCGTCTAAGCAGCCCAGACCCTCCCCTAATCCCGTTGACACTTCTTCCGTCTCTCAAAGGTCTTTTCTTTTCTTGTCGAATCTTGAAATTGGTTTCTATTTTGATAAAGGTAGTATCTTTTTCATCCATTGAGTTTGATAGAGGCACTGTTTGGTATGGAAAAGATTGTTAAGTTTTGGGTGTTAAAAATTTTTACTTTCGTACAGTCTTGGCAGCCACCAAATGGAGGGGCTATGATCATGCTCTTTTCAATTTCTTTTATTAGAAAGTGCCCAAAGTTATCCACCTATTCTTATTAGTGGTTGTCGAGAAATTGAGGGGATAGCAAATAAGGAAAAAAAAGGAGAAAAAATTCGAATCTTTTCATATGTTGGGAACTCGGGACAGAAGAAGGCATCAATTATCTTTCTATTCATTTTTGTCTTACGGGCAGTGTTTGGCAAGAGGGTTACTATTTGATTTTGGATTTCCAAATTATGTTTTGCCTTTTATTCTCCTACATATGTTTCAACTATCTAATGGAGGGGGAGGGCTAGGGTTTACTCCATTCGTGTTGCCTTTTGCTGTTATGGACTTATTTTTCTTGTATGTTATCATTGCAATGTCTTATTACAGTCATTATCTTCATTTTATTCTCAGGCTTCAGAAGGAGTTGATGTCCTTAATGGTAAGCTATCTATTTTCTGTCCTATTTGTCTGTTTTGCATTTTTCTGATTATGACAGTATGTATGTGCATGCAGATGGATAAATTAATAGTTAGTTTTGCTTGTTTCATGTTTGTAATGGTAGTTGTAATGCTCGACTCAGGTTTTGGTTGCATATTGTGATAGTCTCCTGTTGACAGTAGCAATTTGTGTGTCAGGTGGCATGGTGTTGTTTGATCATCTCATTTGGCCGGATATGCATTGATTTGGTCAAATTTCGAGTAGAGAGGAAGATTACAATAATTTGAGCTGGATGAGTCCCAAGAGACCTAGAACAAGGAGGATTTCTAAGATTTCAATAATTTAGATCAACAATGGAGACTTTTGATGTTTGTAAAGGACGAAAATTATTCCTAAACAGAAACCTTGTGTAGTGTTTGGCTTAGGGAATTAGATAGCAGTGATTATTTTGTCGAAATACTATATTTTCTCTTGACCATTGTACGATTCCTATAAACCTATATTGAATGTATAATGCATAATGTTAAGCCTAGAAAGGATTGGAATGTGTCAACTTGGTCAGATGTGTGAGAGAGTGTTTGTCATAGCCTCAATATTTGGAGAAAAGGAGAATTCAAAAGCATCAAAATTGATACTTATGAGAATCAACTTGAAAACAGCTTTAAATGTTGTACCAAAAGCATAGGATTAGAAGCTATACCAAACATGAGAACTTCCCAGACTAAAATCTAGAATCAGGCTTCAGAAGCTATCACAAATGTGCCCTGAGATCTTCTCTGATGGCTCTAGCATGTGATGCATTTATCATTCGTCAAATTACTGGTAAGACTGGGAGATTGCAAGTTGGTGGGATCTTGGAGAAGTTATATGGTTTGCGGGAAATATGAGAGATGGAGGATGCGTTTGGGTGGAAACTAGAAAACGTTGAAGTCGAGGTGTTTTTAGGTGAAATCCTTCTACGGGGACTTGCTAAATCAAAGGTTGAATGCTTCCTTTGAAAGGGATTTGGGCTATTGAGGCACCTTCCAAGATGTGACATTTATGTATTGTTGGCTTCTCATGAAAAAATCCTTGCCATTTACAATTTGATTCTTAGTTTCTTCTTTGCAGTCATGTTTTAAAGCATGATAAACTTGGAGAGAGAAGGGATGAGGGTGGCAGTTAGAGTTGGGAAGAGAAAAAGAGAAGCCAAGACACTGGCTTCTTTATGTGTCATGTGCATATTTTGGGAAGAGCAGATTATGTTTTGAGGTGATAGAGGAAACTTTATGTAAAGTTGAGGAGGCCTTTGTTTTTTTTTTTTTTTTTTCTTTCTAAAACTGGAAATACCGGAAGGTAAATCATCATCTTGATCATTTTTTGAACTTCTTAAAAATAATGGTACTATTGAAGATCGTTTGTGGAAGATTCATCTGTGTCCCGCTCTTGCTACCTTTGAAAACAGATGTCGTCCCTTCTTGATACTTCTTTTTTACTTTTTAATCAGGTTAACATCACTGTCATCAATTCACAAAATCTTAAAGCTGTAGAAGTAATCTTTATTTCATATTATAGAATTTAATACTAATTTTTCTTGTTTCCTAAATATTCAACTATCCTATTGTTTGTCTCTGCAGATGAGTGGTGGAGACCTTGGAGTGTCTGCTTTCCCTGAAGGTGAGAGCATTTTTTCCTGGATTGGCACAATTGAGGGCGGAAACGGAACTATGTATGAGGGTTTATCTTACAAACTTTCTTTGCGTTTCCCTGTGGACTACCCTTTCAAGCCACCCCAAGTGAAGTTTGAAACAATGTGCTTCCATCCAAATGTTGATCAGTTTGGCAACATTTGTCTTGATATCCTCCAGGTACTAATGCCCCTACAATATTGATCTTAGGTAGGGCTGAAAGTGAGCCGAGCTGCGCACAAGCAGCTCGGAGATTGGCTCGAGAAGAGCTCGTTCAAACTCGACTCGGTATATAAACGAGTGAGTTCGAGGCAGATTTTTCAGCTCGTTTATAAAACGAGCCGAGCCCGAACTACCAATAATAGCTCGCAAGCCAGACCAAATGTGTAGACTATAATATATTTATTATTTGCAATGTTTAATCTTGATAACTAAGAAATTGAAAATGTAAAAGCACATTTGCAGCATGAGGACAACGGAAGTAGAAGGATTTATATCAAAATCAATGCCTGGTGGTGGTGGGTCTTTGAATTTTTATCCAACCACAAGTAAAGGAAAATGGAAAGTTCCTTGAAAAAGTCTTCTACATCAGTCAATTCAGTCCCATGTCGGAAAAATTCAAATCCGGTATACAGAGAATCCTTTATAACCAGCCTATTCCCCTAAAAATTGTCTCCCACACAAATAGGCAATGAGGTTTTGCGAGCTGAGCTTGAGCCCATTTTTTGCAGCTAGTTTCGAGCTCGAGCCGTGCTGACCTTTTTTCTACCGAGCCAAGCTCGATCAATCTAAAACTCGGCTCAGCTCAATCAGTCTAAAACGGACCTTTTTGTAGTGAACTTCGTGCTAAATAAAGAAGCCCAACTCAAAAACTTGGAAGGCATCTGCTTTGATTTTTCACATAGTATTGTCAATCTTTAACTACTTAAAACACTATTGTGAGATTCATAAGACATAAGGAGAGTCATCTTGTTGTCAGTTTCCTTGCCTGATTTTAAGTTCTGTTCTGTTAAGAACTAGATTTGACTTCCTTGTATTTGGAAATGATGTATTTGATTGAATGAAACACTCAAATGGTTTCTACAGAGCAGATTGCAAGAGCTAAAAGTTCATTGTCAAAATGGCTTAAAATCTGATTGTGTCGATGATTTCGTAGTATTTATTCGTAAGAAGAGAGAAGAGCGATTCAAATGTTGTTGTTTCATTCTCCACTAATATGGCAAAAAAGCAGATAGTTTCTCAACTCCATTTACTGCATGTCACCGAATTGCCTACTTCCACATGTAATGTTTCCTAGATAGAGTTTTTATGGTATTGTCTCCATGTTTTGCACCAGGACAAGTGGTCTTCGGCCTATGATTGTAGATCCATCCTTTTATCCATCCAAAGTCTCTTGGGAGGTCTGTAACTTTTCCTGTCAAGAGTTCTCCTAACTTTGGTGATGTGCTTTGTTTGTCTTACATTGAATTCTAACATGCAGAGCCCAACACTGAAAGTCCTCTCAATAGCTATGCTGCAACCCTATGGCAAAACAAGGAAGGTTAGGATTCATTTCTTCTGTCCCCATCTATTTTTGTCTCCAATTTTTTGTTTTGTTTTCCTGTTTCATGCGAGCCAGTTAGAACTTTGCCTTCTATGCTATATGTTCTTTTTTTATGCATAACCTTTTCTTGGGACGTACACAGGTTTGGGTACGTGTCAGACATGCAAACGCATCGTATTTTTGTTGTTCTTTCTTTTAGTCGGATATGTTGAGGCCGACATTAGGTGGTCAGAGTGCAATATTGTCAAATTGGGGCAGTCAAATTACTGCAGATGCTTTCTTGAATAGTTAGTTGATGGCTTCGTTGTTTCACATCATACTAGTGTTAATATTGTTTGCACTTTTAGCCCTAGTTTGATCAGAAAATGTTACTAATTTGTGCATGGGGTGTTAAAGATGCAAGTGCAATATCTTCCTTTACACTCAACGTATGCCGTGTCGTGTCCGTAACCGTGTTTTAGATCTGCGACGCTTCGATTTCGTATTCTAATACCTTTTTTTTTTTTTTTTTGAAGGTCTCGCTCAGCATTTTATTTAATTGTTTTTAGTGTTTGAAGGAAAACATCATATTCTAGAAAGGGAACCAATATCAATTAAAAGTGCAGCAGCATAATGTTACCATCTGTGTAGCCAACAGATCGCAACTGCCTAGAACTTTATTTTGACATCATACAAGTGGTTTACTTCAACTATTCTAAAAGAGTCATGCCGGCCTTTCTATTGCAGATTACAAGAAAATGGTACACAAGCACTATTTTTCTGGAGAAGCAATTGAAAGCTGATTGATTGATATTTCTCGAAAATGAGAAAAGTGACGAGCATGTTGCACCATTAAGTCCCATGATAGAGCTCTTGAATCGGAGTTCGATTTACTGGGGGCAACTGGAAGGTATAGAGTTGTTCCTTGGATGACATTTGAAACATTGAATTTGTAATTAGCATCGGAGTGTACTCTTACCTTTTTCTGTTTAGTTCAAAGTTCCTCCTCAGGCCAAATTGCATTCATTTTGCTCGTGGTCAACTGGTGAATTCACTCTTCTTTTATGTTTTGTGTCCGATTCGTTGGCACTCCAGAAGTCTTTTTGGTGCAGTGGGCTTATGTCCAAATGTGTGTGAATATGTGATTGAGTTGGTTGTTGGTTACCTAAATGGATCGTAAACTGGGTCGACTGGGTCGAACACGCAACAATACTGTCCCCTCGGAACCCTAGATAGTGATCCAACGCCGGAGAGTGCACAAGCTCTCAGACGTTGGCAGCTCAGTAATTATCTAAACATAAGTAACAATGATAGACGCGAATGCCTACAAATGTCAGTGATGGTCCACATTCCGAATATAGGGGGCACATCTATTCCTGGAAATCTAATCTCTGTCACGAACAGATACCGAAAGACAGGAAAAGGCAATCACTACGACCGTGCCTTAGATTCTTGAAATTCCATATCGAGAAATGCCTACGCCGGCAAGCACCTGATGAGGGAGTTTGACCTCCGTTGAAAAGCCATTCCCATCGCCGCCACGAACACGATATCACTGCAATGTGAGCCTCCACTGTCACTAGAGGTTCTGGTCACGGGTGTGCCAAGTCGTTAGTCTCAGGCACAGATGATTCCACGCGACCACGGCGCGGGCCATGAATATAGCATTTTAATTCACATACTAGATCTGTCGAATCTGGATCTGACCCACACATTGGAACCGCCGGAAAGCTGACTCACGACACCGGAGACCCCAAAACAGAAACACTTCACCGAATAAGAACAAAAGATGGCAGATCTGAGAACCACGGTGAAAGACGCTTGGGAGGTTTTTGAAAGACACAAAACCTCAAGAATTCTAGTTATTTGGGAGGTTTTGAAAGACGCTTTCACACTCGTGCTCTTGCTGGCGCACACATTATGTGAAGTCACTGAAGTGGGATGGCGCCCATGAGTTTCCCATCAAACTCAGCCGCATATTACTGTATCTCTGATTCTCACACAGAATGGAATAGACTTCTCTGCACTATGATTAATGAAGTACTGGCGTTACAGTGGTTGATTCTAGGTTTAATCTTAACGATTTCTCTGGTAGGATTTCCCGAATAAATCATCTATGAAAATAATAACGTTAGTAAATTATGTTTATCAAATATGAATGGTATAGCATAATCTAATTAATTCGTCTTAAAAAATAATGTGGTTTAAATTGGTAGTCAGTTCTTTTTACTGCGTATGTAACAAACAATATCCCTTAACCCCAACGTATTGGTCTCGTGATCAAAGGCCTGAGACTACGGGTGATAAACGAGTCAAACGAGCTGAGCAGATAGTTGATCAAACTTGGTTTGACAATTTAACGAGCTTCAAAAATATGTTTGAGCTTAGCTTGGTTATGAGACAGGCCGATCTTAGACGAGTATTAATCAAACTAAACACGAGCCAAGTAGGTTAAATTTTTTTTTTTTGCTGAACAAGTCAATTAGGAGCTTGCTCAAGCTTGGCTTGTAACATTAATGGCCTTTAAGAAAATTTCAAGCTTGATTTGTTTATGAAACAAACAGATCTTAAACCAGCTTTTAACAAACAAACACGAGCTCGAATTCGAGTAGGTTGGGTCGTGTAGCAGCCCTACTTAGGTGTTTACTCCCCTAAGATCTCACTATCCCAGTTTCAATACTTTCTATGTACTATCAGCCCCTATTGAGGCCACCGAAAGTTTGTCTAGTCGTTGACCTCAAAGCCCCACGAATAGTCGAGGTGCGCTCAAACTCGCCCGGACTATTATGCTACTACTTATTGAGGGAGTGTAAGAATCCTTGGCCTCAGGTTTTGATTTCTCTCAATTCTAGAGTCAATCTAAGCCACAAATGATAGAACACACACAGAATAATAGTCCACCTGATATTTCAGGCAAAAGAAATCCAAAACGGATTGAGAAAATATACGTGGCCCAATCCCAGAACAGATTGAACTTGCCTTCGTCCAATAACAATCAACATTTGGATTCTCCTATATCCACCTTTGCACATACTTGTACCACTCCCTTGCCCACCACTTTCCTTCACAAAAACTCCTCACTTTTCATTCTCTTGTTTTCATTTTAGAGAGACCATTCTCAGAACCCAGATCATCATCCAAGCTTAGCTCTGAGAATATGGCTTCCAAGGCACTGATGAGCTACGGCGTAGCCGCCACCGTCTTCCCGTCTTTCCTATCTTCTACTAGTAAGTACTCCAAATTTGGTGGTGGTGGAATGCGGCTGCGGCCGAATGCAGGACGCATTACCATGATGGCTGCTAACTGGATGCCTGGCCAGCCACGGCCGCCTTACCTTGACGGCTCTGCACCGGGGTAATTAATACACTGTTAATCTTGATTCTTGGTTCTTCTTTTTATACAAATTATTATACTTTTTAGTGCTTAAATTTTAGTCCGCTGGAAAACAATAACAATCCAGAAAATTTCTAGAAAGCTAGACAAAAAAAATTCATGCCCGCAATGTTATTTTGACAACAGGAAACGCTGCATTAGAGATACTCCTTCCGTCCCATATTAAATTATTAATTGGTCATTCTCAAAGGTCGTCAGGTTCATTGGATACAAAACTAGAGCTTTTTCGTGCACAACGTCGTTAGTTTCTTGCACCAATCGAGAGATCTTAATTAGTTTTCGGTAGGTGAAAAAGATTAAAGATTAAAAAAAAAAAATTATGCACAGAAATGCTTTAGTTTTGCAACTGATTAATTTCACGTTTTCGGGGTGTGCGTAGTTAATATGGGATGGAGTCCCTTTTTTTTTTTCTCCCCTTGGTTACTTTGTAAAACAATACAAATTCGATCGAAAACTGTATCCCCAATGTTGTTTTGAAACACTTGATTTGTTGTTGTCATGAGCTTGCATTATGAATTGTAAAATTTTGCTCCTTGTTTTAATTCAGTGACTTCGGATTTGACCCGCTTGGTCTCGGCGAAGTACCAGAAAACCTCGAGAGATACAAGGAGTCTGAACTCATTCACTGCAGATGGGCTATGCTCGCTGTTGTAAGTAAATCTGGCTATACAAATCCGATAAAACCTGCCCAAAATAAATTGAAATTTATACGGCAGGACACGGATAAGTTTCCTTAAATTTGTGTTTTGTTTGATTCAATTTTGCAGCCAGGGATACTAGTTCCAGAGGCATTGGGACTGGGCAACTGGGTGAAAGCACAAGAGTGGGCAGCGGTCCCAGGGGGGCAAGCAACTTACCTGGGCCAACCAGTCCCATGGGGCACCCTCCCTACCATCTTGGCCATCGAATTCCTTGCGATTTCCTTCGTAGAACACCAGCGCAGCATGGAGAAGGACCCCGAGAAGAAGAAGTACCCCGGTGGAGCTTTCGATCCCCTCGGTTACTCCAAAGACCCTGTCAAGTTTGAGGAGTACAAGGTCAAAGAAATAAAAAACGGTTAGTAGCCTTGCTGCATTGCGAGCCTTGCAATACCGTTACACTCTAGTACACTTGATGACGTGAAAATTACTAACGTATCTGGTATTCAGAACAACCCTTTAACGGAACTTTAGCTTTTTGGTAATAGAATCAAAGAAATGTTCATATTGACTAGTATTCCCAAGAACTTTTCCGTACAACATATCTGTTCTCTAGCCTTGCAATACCGTTCCACTCTGGTATACTTGATGACATGAAAATTACTAACAGAGCAGGTATTCAGAACAACCCTTTAACGGAACTTTAGCTTTTAGGTTATAGAATCAAAGAAATTCACAGATTGAATAGTTTTCCCGATAGCTTTTTTCGTACAACTAGAGGAACTCTTTTTGGATGACTGATCAAGGAATACTCGGAGACACATCAACAGCAAATACAAACATGAATATGCTGATAAGCGATTCAATAATCGATACTATAACATTTCACATTGTATCCTTACTACGGTATTGCTTGTATAAATTTTCAATGTTTCAGGACGGCTCGCCTTGTTGGCTTTCGTGGGAATCTGCGTACAACAATCAGCTTATCCGGGAACAGGACCGTTGGAGAACTTAGCGACTCACTTGGCCGATCCCTGGCACAACAACATCGGTGATGTCATTATCCCAAGAGGGCTTTTGCCTTGAAAAGTTGTACCCATAACCCACTGTAAAACTCCACGTAACACTTTGTAACGAAGCAAAACTGCAGAACTTGTTTGATCTCTTATGTGTGTATGTGTAAGAACTGGTGTCATCCTGTTCTATAAGCTTTCTGCTAGCGGTATATTAGTTCCCTCCAGCCCCGAGTTTCATTTTGTGAATCGAAATTGAGAAATACAATGTTGGAAAAAAAAAACTCGAAAAAACTGCCACGTGGTGCTCCGGAACTACTGAAAGTGATGAAACACTTTTAGAAGTAATCTGTTAAGTTATAGTACTAACTTGGAAAGAAAAGATTGTAAATGCTTAAAAGCTCAAACATTAAGGCCTCCCCTGCTTCTTGGTCTAGGTTATTCTGAATTTGTGGTAGTCAAGAGTGTTTAGTTCATGAACATTGCTGAAAAGCACATATGTCTCTAGAACTAGGGTTGCAAACAAGTCGAGCCGAGCTTTGCAGTGCTCGAGCTCGGCTCGTTCATAAACGAGCAGAGCCCTTAAGAAGCCGAGTCAAGTTAAATTACTTAATGAGCCGAGCCTATACAAATGAGACGAGTTTTTGCGAGCTAAGCCGAGCTTTAAGATGTTGAGCTCAGCGTGGTTCATTTGCAGCCCTATCCAGAAGTTTTTTTTTTTTGGAAGAAGTTGTATGTTAACCAACCAAAAAAGATAACAAGGTACAAAGGCTCATCCGAGCAACGAACAGAACAAACCTACAAGGAGAAGAACAAACTAGCCACTACAAACTAAGAGGAAACAGTTTGTAAAAAACCAGGAGGCAACTTCCAAACTACACTCAAGTGAGCAGATTCATGAGTGCGCTTCACAGCCTTCCAGGAGCATAAGCATGACCTTATATCTTCAACTATACAAAGGGTTACCATATCTGTGCTAGCACCCCTCGATTGAAAGACACGGCTATTCCTCTCCCTCCATAGATGGTAAATGGTGGCAGCTAAGCCCAATTTAAGAACAGTGGATGATAAAGCACCAGCCCCAAATGCCAAACACCTCGCGACCTCAATATCCAAAGTCTGAGGACGCCAAGTACCACCACATTTGCCGAGAATTGATCCCCAAACACCAGCCGAGAAGCTACATTCAAAAAACAAATGAGCATGAGACTCCTTACCTCCATGACAAAGGGCACAGTTATCATCCACATTAATCCCCCACCGTAGAAGTTGATCCTTTGTATTGAGTTACAATCCAGAAGTTACAATCCTTAAAAGGGTTTTTGCTTATTTAAGCTTGTATCTAAATACTTGGTTTTGTCTAACATTAATTGACAATCATCCTGAGTGAAACTCAGATCAATGGGAAAGTGTCTTGTACTTGAAAGAATGATGGACGTACAATACAGAACCAAAAAAAGTCTACATAAATGCGAAGACAATTACAGTTTGTTGAACCAAAACAAGTCTTACCCCATAATTTTTCATTTTTTTTATCTCCAAAAATAGATACTTCGATAGGCTACTCCACATATCCACGAGGAATTATTTTCATTACCACGCAAGGAGCCATCTACAGAGAATTCTACCGCACGTATTTTTCCTTACTCGAGGGCATAATGATCGATCGATCTGCTACCATAGTTTTTTAAATTAATCAATGTAAATATCAATCTCCTACCATCCCCTACCACTATTTCGGAATATTGTCTGGGTCTGCGAAGATTGGGCATTGTTACCTGGTAATAACTACAGTCATGGGCCCTATAAGGTGTCTTGCTTTGTGTGGGCTTTGGTTCAGAGAGTTTGGGCTTGGTTACTTCAGTAATTCAAATTGAGATGGCTTGGTTTGGTCTACCGGTCCACCCCAAAGAAGAGTTGGTAAGACTGAAGCAAAAGGCTCATATCCATGATATACACTCAAGAAAAAGGCCCAATGTTCATAATTCAGACTTAGGACTTAGGAGTAGTTTCTACTTTCTAACAACATATAAGATTTTATCGCTTATCAATCCAGACAACTTGGACTGGATTAATAACCCTTTCAATGCCTATGAGGTGAAAAAGTGATTTTCCAAATTGGCCCTGGAAAGGCACCAGGACCGGACGGATTTTCTGGGAGCTTCTTCCAAACCTATTGGGATATTGTGGACCCATCAATCACTTCGGTAGTCTTCTCTTTCTTCAACCATAGTAATTTATTGAGGGAGATAAATTACTCACACTTAGCCCTAATTTCAAAGGTTCTCTCTCCCATTTCTCCTGTTGATTTTCGGCCTATTAGCCTTTGCAATGTTATCTATAAGATCGTTGCTAAAACTTTAGCCAATCGCATCAAGAATGTTCTCCCCTCCTGCATCTTGCCCTCCCAATATGCCTTTTGCCAAGTAGACTAATCTCTAATAGCTTGTTGTTGGCTTGTGAATTCTCTAATCTGATAGAGCACCATAATGTGGGTAACAGGTATATTTATGCCCTCAAGCTTGATATAAGTAAAGCTTTTGACAGGGTAAGCTGGAACTTTCTGTCTATAACCCTTGTTAAATTGGGTTTCTTGGAAAAATGAGTTAATCTCCTTCGTCAATGCTTCACCACATTTTCGTTCCACCTTCTCATTAATCGAATTCCAACGGAGATATTTTATCCGCAGCAAGGGTTTCCCTTATCCCATGCCTCATTATAATTTTTCCAGAGACATTTTCATGTTTCCTTAATCACCTTAATGACTCAGGAATATGTAAAGGAATCAAGCTCACAAGGAATGGTGAGGCTCTTTTACCCCATTTTCTTTGAGGATGACTGCCTTATTTTCTTTGAGCCAACTTTGGAAAGCTATAACCACCTTCAAAAAGCTCTAGACAATGTCATTCTTTTCTCGGGCTAATGTATCAACCGATAGAAGTCGCAAATATCCTTCAGTTCTAATACCCCCTATGTTTATCAAGCACTTCAAAAGTTTTTTTCCATGTTCCGATGGTCTCTGAGCTGATGCATCATCTACACCTCTGCATATATCCTCAAACAAGAAGAAATGTTTTGATTTCATCATTGATAAGGCTCAAAAGGCTCTGGCTGGATGGAAATTTAACATCTCTCACGCTGTGTTATTTGGCCTCCCACTTTACCTTTGCTCTACTTTTAAGATCCCGGTTTCCATTTGCAAAAAGCTTATTGCCATTTCTGCGGAATTCTAGTAGAAAATGGGGGATAGGAAACCAATTCATTGGCTATCGTGGCAAAAAGTTTTTGCTTATAAGAATGAAGGTGAGCTTGGAATTGGAGATATAAGTCTCTTAAATCAGGCTCTTTTGGCTGACCAAAGCTGACGACTCCTTACCAACCCCAATCTCCTCACATCAAGAATCTTTCTCCCTAAATAATGTTTAAAGGTAAGCTTTCTAAAAGTCAAACCATCCTCTAACAGCTCCTGGGCCTAGAAAAATATCCTTCATGGTAGGGACATAATTGCTAAACATTTCTCTTAGCGAGTAGGAAATGGTGGAACCATTAACTTAGTAAATTCAGCTTCTCTGAATTGAAGATCAGGGTTTCATGATAAGTGGATCCCCAAGTTGAACAAGCCTCTTAGCCATTTCGATCCTTTTGTCGGCCCTAACTTGGTTAAAAAGTTCAAACAATTGTCCAAAAGGATAAATTTGGAGCTTTAAAGGGTCTTCAGTTCAGCTTAACTTATTTTAAGGCTCCCAATACATTGATAGGCTATTTCTTAGGCTCAAGGACAACACTAGACAGAAATTCCCTTAATGTACCCCCACCACTCACGCGCACTATGTGGAGGAATCTTCTGTGGACAAAAGCGAAAGTTGGGTGTTGTTCCCACGAGGACAATTTACTGTTTATAGTTTATTGAAAGCGAAAGGTGGGTGTTCCCATGTGGACATTACCCCTGTCGCCGACATTTTGTGACCAACCCTCCCCGTTTGACACTTCTGACCCATCCCGTCTCTCTCTCTCTCTCTCTCTCTCGTCATTAATTGATGGCGTGAGACAAAATTAATTTCTCTCTCTTTAATTTTGGGGTTCAATTTCAGGGGTTTAGGCTCTTTGGGGTAGGGTATAGTAAGTTTAGGCATTTTGGATTTAGGCACTTAGGGTGCACTTTTCAATTATAGGGTTTTAGTGATTTGGGCACTTTCATAAGATACTCTATGGTTTTAGGCACTTTTATAGGGTACCCTAAGGGTTTAGTTTTAGGTACTTTCATAAGGTGCCCTAGGGTTCAGATTTAGGGTGCACTTTCCAATTATAAGGTTTTAAGCACTTTCATAGGGTACCCTAGGGTTTAGGCTTAAGCACTTTCATTATGTAGGGGTTTAGACACACTACTACAAAAACCTTAAATCATGACAATTAAAAGGTGTCATGAATCACAAAAGATGACAGTTTTAAAACTGTCATCTTTGGAGGTGACATTAAAAGTCTAGATTTGTTATGACAGTCAAAAAACGTTATCGAAACATATAAGATGACAGTTTAAACCTGTCATCTTTGCAATAATATGACAGTGTAAACCTGCCATCTTTACAATCAACGATGACTGTTTTAAACTGTCATCTTATCTATCCTCCATTCTAAAAAAAAAAAAAATCCAATTCTAGTTCGAACACGTGGCTCTCGTGTGGCCGCCCTCACATGACCGCCCAGTGGAGTTCACATGGCACCCTCGTGGCACTTGTGTGGCGCCTACGTAGCACTTGTGTGGCTAGGTGATATTTGCTTGCCCCAGGACTTGAACTCAAGACCTTGATTTCCTCGCGCGCGCGCATGTTACCAACTGAGCTAGCACGCTTGTTGTTGACAAAAGACCAACAAAAATATATATACTATATTTTCGAAAAATTTTAAGCTGAGTACTTTTTATGTCAGTTTTAGATTTAATATAAGATGACAGTTTTAAACTATCATCTTATACTTTTAATGACACTTTTGACAGTCATCTTTTATGATCAATTTCAATGTCGGTTCTAATTAAAACTGACATTAAAAGGGCTTAGTTTCAATGTCACTTTTAAGGAAAACTGACATTCAAAGGTTATCCATATGGGCTTCTAGAAGCACCTTGTTTTAATGTCAGTTCTAAGCAAAAACACACATTAAAGAAATAGATAATAATGTCACTTTTATTATAAACTGTCATCTTATATCGCAAAGATGACAGTTTTTAGGATAGACTGACATCAAAACTCTACCCTCATATTTTCAATGACAGTTTTACAAAAACTGTCATTGTTTCAATTTTTGGTGTGTCATCTTTAACCATTATTGTAGTAGTGACACTTTCATAGTATTTGGGGAGTTTAGGCACTTTCATGGGTTAGCGGGGGCATTTTTGGAATGTGTAGGTGATTTGTCCTATTGGCATTAAAGAATTAGTTTATATCCTATTTCCATGATTGAATCCTATATCATGTCATTGGAAGAAAGACCATAAAAAGTTTCTTCATTGTTACAGCATACTCCTTCGGAGCTAGCTTGGAATGTGGACATATTTTTCTCTTATTTACCCCAAAAAAAAAAAAAAAAGGTCTCAGAAAATGAGAATGTACTGCAACGCTTTTCGCCAATTAAAAGATATATCAACATACCGATTCTGAAATTTAATTTAAACTAGAAGTAATGGATTGTTCGGACATTCAAGTTACAATTCTCTCTCTCCCTCTCTCTCTCTTAAAAGTTTATGGACTACATGTAGTTTAAGAGCATCAATATCAGCCTCTCTCTCTAACCATAACCTAAACAAAAACCTAGCCGCCGCCGCTCTCCGGGGGGGGTGGGGGAGCGGCTCCTCCCCTCGGACTTCCCTTTTCTCCCCTTCTCTCTCTCCTTCTCTATAAATCTCTCTGTCCATCTCTCCCTCTCATCCTCATCTCCATTTTTCTGATCTTTTCTCCTTCTCTTATTCACAAAATCAATCGGCGATGGTAACGAGATGGTTCGGAGTCTGTGGTGATGGTGGCTTTTACGGTGGAATATGGTTCTCGACTTTTGGGTTTCCTCTTGATCGTTTATGGGTGCCGATTTGTGGTTGCTTGGAAATCTCCTCTGGGGTTTCCGGACAGCGACGGGGACATTGTGCGGTAAGATCTTAGGTCTTCTTCGTCTCTTTGCCTCTCCCTCTCTATTGTTTTTTCACCCTCTATTGGATTCGTCTGTGCTTTGTCCATTCTTGTGCCTTGTACTGCTTCTTGTGAGGGCTGGATCTCGTCTGCTTTATCCTTCCTCAATTTCTGCTGGGTTTTCCGAGGATTTGCCTAACGACACTGGTCTCGTACGGAGGTGGTGGCTCGGCGTTGGTCTCCCGCCGTGACTCTTGTTGGAGGGTCAGGGTTTCGCCTAACGGTAATGGTAAGCTTCCGCAACAGCTGGTCGGTTTGTGCTTGGGTCGGGTCATCCATAGGTTGCTTGCGGTGGCGTGATGTGGTTGGATGCTCCTGTTTCCCTTGTTTTTGGTTTGCGGTGGTGCTGTCAAATTTCGGTTCGGTGGTGGCGGTAGGCGGCTGTGGTGTGGAGGAGGCTCAAAGGACTCTCAATAGGTTTAGGGTTTTCTTGGGTTGATCTATATATGTTTTATCTGGGCTTTTGGACCCTTTTGGGTGCGTGTTTTCATTGTTTATTTGGTCTTTTAGGCCTTTGGATGTATTGGGCTTTAACCCTATGAGGTGTGGGCTTTGTCCCTTTGGGTTGCATTGGTCCAACTCACTATTGGACTTGGTATTTCCCTTAATAAAATGTTACTTTTGCCGATCAAAAAAAATTTATATATATCAGCCTCTCTACTTTAACTTTAAAGCAAACTTCCTCCAAAATCTCAAAAATCAGTCTCACCAAATGAACTCACCAATTTGAAGATTTCTTAACTTTGCTACAGTAACTTAACAAATTTGGTGACCTGCTGTTTACTCACCAAAAGAGGAGGAAGGATGTAGAGTAAAAATTTAAATAGAGAGTAATTCTGTAAGATTTCGATAAAATGACTTGCCAAGATTTTGAAATTGTTCAATTTATTTTGGGTCTTCATAAAAAATTATAGCTTGTGCTGATAGATTTACATTCAATTTTCTTTCCTACAAATTCAAAAAAGAATACCGACATCCGAATCCGAATAAACTTATTTCTTTACAAGAATTACTAAAAGCACGTTTTAAATAAATTGAAAACGGTCCTTTTTGTGGGACCTCAAAATGGGTCCACCCAAGTTGCTGTACTCGTTTTTTCGCACTTTTATCATGTAAGTAGAAAATAGCTAGACATCCCATCCCATGCATCCGTATGATTGGTCACTTCAATAGGTACATTTTGTCGACTCTTCACTTGAAATGAGTAGCTCTGTAACCCTGGGGTCTAGACCAGGGTTAAAAATTTCCACCCAGGCTCGAGGAAGAATGGTAAAATTATTAGGGTTTGCACGCGGAAGAGAGAGAGAGAAAGAGAGAGAGGGAGGGAATATTACAGTAGTTGGAGTTTGGAAATTGTTGCATTTAGGGACAGAAAAGAAGAAGGTGATGCGGCGCCTGAGTTATCAAAAGGGGTGCTGAGTGGCAGTGCATGTTGGGAGGTTCCAATGTCAAACTCATGCGGATTTGAATAAGTCTTCAAATTCGAGATGAAACCCTAATAATAATATGAAATTGTCTGAAATGCGCGTAAGTTGGCACATGGACCAGTCTAAAATGAAAATGGTTCTACCTCATCACATAAAAATGATAATGTTCTTTTTGGCATTTTTCTTGGTTCAGCTCTTATGAACCAGTCTAACAATTTTGCTCAACTTGTGGTTTTTGTATCCTAAAGAAAATGCAACGATAATGGGAAGCCGCCTCTTCTTTCTTCAATTGGAATTTATGCTGACTTTTTTTGTGCAACTATTGCCTCACCCATACATTCCATCGGAATCAATGATTCTCTCACTAGTCAATAGCTATCTTAAAGACAAGGCGAACAAGTTACTATGTGTAAGAAAAAATTTTGTTGGTTGGTTAATTAGTCACATTATAAGAATGTTTTCTTCCTGAAAGTGTTCAAACACTTTGTCGATTGGGCACGTACTTGTTATTCAAATGAATATCAGTGAAATAGATCGATCTTTATCTATTTCACTTATTGCAAATATGTCTCTAAAAGTTTTCACTGTTTCGACGTCGTCCGTATTTTTTTTTTTTTTATTTTTTTTAGACGTATATTTTTTTGCTAATTAAAAAGTTGGGTTAGAGATCCACCGAAGTGGGTATCGTTAACTGGATGTGTCTGGTAATTAGATGTCTACTATGTACCTCTATTCAAAAAAGTAATTTTTTTTTGTTAAAATGGTAAAAACATTGGTTAAAGAGGAAAAATTCCGTAACTCCATATAAAATTATTATTTTTAAAACTTTTCGAAAAACTACCAACCAAAACACGCAAATTTTGGATAGTACATTTGGAAGGAGGTGGAATTTTGGACACAGAATATTACTAAAAATAATTTCGGTCTTGGACTACTCCGTGTTTTTATCCCATTGGACCTATATTCCACATCGACTTATTATAGCTTTGTAGAGTACAATTTATTACTCTATTCAAAATCAACGAATAGCTGGTTGTGATTATGCCCCCGGGGGTTTGGCCAGGTGAGACATGCTGAAATTTCACGAAAGTCATATATCAAATTTTAGAGTCACTAGATTGTTTATTATTCGGTTATTTAACTTCAGTGCTCCAAAAATCTAGCACAAACTGACTTGAACATCGGGTAGCAGAGGCGGTTTGGCCGCCCATTTTTTGGATTTTCCAATTCTACTTATCATTTTTTTGGTGTTTAGGGGTTATTCTCCAAAATACGTTCTCGGAGAGTGAATTCTCTGTTTTCCACTTTAGAGAATAGATGTTAAAAAGAGGTACTGCTACTTTTTCACATTCTCTACTTGCAAAATGCATTCTGCACATTTCTCCCAAACACTCCTCATAAATTCAAAACACATTCTGACTATAATTCAGAAAGTAAAAAAAAAAATCAAAAAGTTGAAAATGAAAAGTTGAAGAGTAGGCTTCCAAACACCCCATAATTTGTGTTTGTATAAGCAGTTTTTTTTGTTTTGTTTTTTGGATCACAATATGATGTTGGTATATTAGTAGAATTAGATTACTACAGAAGGCCAATTGCTTCATCTACTTGAATCTGAGATCTCACACATTGACACCTGGGTGCGGGGTTGGTACTGCGTGCATTGCACAGCACCCGTGCTGTGTGGTGGTTATGGGATCCATCCGGAGTCTCGTTGTTTGATCCGAACTGTTCATTTTGTTCGTCTTGTAGAGTATGTAGTCCATGTAAAAATTTAGATTAATCGGATATCGGTAACTATGTTTTGGGACTACTACATTTTTTAGGGAAACGAAATAGTTCAATAACCCGTTGTAGGTGATTTCTTTCACAAAACTGTAATTTAAATGGTCATGGATCAAATCGTTATTGTAGTCCGATCAGCCTGAATTTTTACGTGGACTATGTACTCGATGAAACGAATAAAATAAACGATTCAGATCAAACAACGGGATCCCGGTGGCTCGATAACCACCACGCAGCACGAGTGCTGTGCAATGATGCATAGCACCACCGTTACTTGAGCTACAACTCTGGGTCGTTTATGTAAGCAGTTCGAGGCGTATAGAAGGATAGAGAGAGAGAGAGAGAGAGGGAGAGAGAGAAGTGGCTGGTTAGAATCTAACCTTGAGGACACTAGAATCCAAATAGCAACCAAGGGAGCTAAGGAGTACTTGGGGAAGTGGTTAGAGGGTATGGGCATGGGGTGGTGGGGCCGCATTATTCACTGCATGTTACACAGACCCAAAAACCAATTAAATAAACCCAAAAATTAAAAAAACAAAAACCGAAAAAAAAAAACATATCTGACATAAGGATTCCCACACTTGTTCCTTCCAACCCTATACACGATAAAAAACCATTCCCCATTTTCAATGTTCCCTTCCTTTCCCTTACTCTTTTCTCGTCTACTTTTCTACCTATTTGGGTATAAAAAGTAGACATGGGGTTGCTGTTGTGCATCCCCATGCACAACATGGTATTGTGTGTATTTGAGTCCTTCGTTGGTTGGATGGACAATCCAAATTTCACCTCGGTACCTTTGCATCCGAACTGTTCGTTATTGCGCATGCAAGATGAAATTTGGATTGTCCCTCCAAACAACGGACGATCCAAATGCACACAACATGGTGCCGTGCACATGCTGCATAGCAGCATATTACTCCTTTGGTACTTTCTTTTGGCAGCCTGTTCAGACATGGGAGGATTGATCAGCCTTCACGTGCAACCAATGGCAGAGCCAAGATTAAGGCCCCGTTCCGCTAAAAAAAAAATAATTTTGTTTTAACTAAAAAATTATCTCATTCTACGTACTAACAAAAAACCACTTAGTTTTTTTGTAAAACTATAAAAACCAAAAAAGCCAAAAAATTAGTTAGTGGAACAAGTTAGTTTTTTGCAAAACTAAACATACAAAAAATAGTTTAATGGAACAAGTTAGTGGAACAAGTTACTCCTAGTTTTTTTTGCAAAACTAAAAAGCAAAAAACCAAAAAACTAGTTAGTGAAACAAGTTAGTTTTTTTGCAAAACTAAAACATCCAAAAAAACCAAAAAACTAAAAAAACCAAGTTAGTGGAACACCCCCTAAGAGTGTTGGAAACCGAGTTATAATGAAAAAAAATTAACATCAAATATCTTTTTATTCTTTATTCAACAAATAAGTAAAAAAACAACTATCAACGTCCTTATATTCTATAGTCAAAGAAAAAGTCAAAATATATTTTCCAACATTGATGATTCATCAAAATAGAACAAAAGTAACTTAACAATCTATCAAAGTGCAACCCGACGTGTTCTCAAGCCTCAAAATTCAGCTATGATTGACTCTAAACTAATATTAGTCATCATTCTCTTGAATGAACCATTAGGATCAAGCTTGAGAGATCTCAGCTGATTGGGGGGATATTTTTTTTAAAAAAAACAGGGTGGCCAGGCCTACCTCATGTTAGTCCTATACTACCTCTGCCCCTGCGTGCAACACCGTTTGAGGTTTGTTGTGTGTAGTCTTTTTTTAGGTCTGTCACCTTGCAGCGTTCTGCTGGTTTATCATTGTGGTTGTGGTTTGAAATTTTTATAGATTGTTAGGTGGAATGAGGTTAGATCTAATAACATGTGGAACTTTATATTCAAACAAAAAACTTAAGTTATTAAGTGGAGATGTTTAAATATTATATTAAGTGATCGCTAGCTCCATATCCAAGGAACGTGAGATTGTATTAATCACAATTAACGGATTAGGATTCTGTCCTTGAATAATCTCTCCTGAGATCTTCATGATTCAAATAGAGTCTACAATCATATTTGTGAAATCCGAATAGCTACGTATATCATTGACATAAAATGTGTGTGTTTTTTTTTTTAGCCCGATACAGAGAATTTTAATTCACGAGAAATGCTATTACAAACTACCGAATATAAAGACTACAGAATAAAAATAATCATATAGACGAGAAGAGCATAGATAGAACCAAAACAAATGAAGGATACATGTCCAGTGAGATATTGCTTCAGCCGTAAGATGTCCGTGATCAATGTATGATGTTGAGCAGCTGCTGCCATGATAGTTTCGCATTGACGATTCTTCCAACATATAGTAAGACAGGTAACCACAGAAGAGATTTAAGGAGGCATCCGGCGGTCAACTTGTTGAGGAATTGCATGCATAATATAAAGGGTCTTGCTAACGTGTGCCCAATGGGCACACAATAAACACACAAATAAACACAAACAACACACACTCCAATACACCTTTTATACTTTTCAATATAGTTTCACATGTCTCTATACACTTTTCAATATACTTTCACATATCCCTATACACTTTTCACACATTTCAATACACTTTTTCAACCTTAACACACTTTAGCATTTTTCTAATAGTATAAGATGTGTTGAATACACACACATATAAGCGTTTGAGAATTGTATTTTTCTTTAGAAAGATTAACGGTTAGAATCCTGATTGCATATTTTTGTAAAGACAAATTGGATTGGTACATGTGTCTAGCTAAGTTTTTTTTTTTTTCTTTTTCTTTTTTGATCTGATGCTTAGCTATGTTCAATCATTTTCAAATTCTGCATAACTAAGATGCATAAGTGGATCTACTAAAAAACACTCTATCTTTATATATACACAAATTGACCAGAACGAATAAGAAAATAATCGAGATGCGCGTAAGGTTACTCGAACAGACTCTCGAATAAAAAATTAAATTGACGTGCTGGGTAACTGGGTTCCAAATGAACTGAAGGGTGATCTCTAACTCCAATGCCACTCCTCACATTCCTTGCTCTCTCTTTGTTGGGTTAACGATATGTTCTTTTTTATTTTCCTTTTCTTTTCTGCATTATTTTGTCCCATAATTATTTCACTTACTCCAATGCCATCGAGTGCGCATTATGATATCTCCGAAGGGTTTTAACTTTTGTGTTGGTCTTATATACAGTCTACAGAGAGTGGTGCATGCAACGGGGACACAGGATTTGTGTCTAGTAGAGGGTCCGAATCACGTGTATTTTCCTATTCATAATAGAAATATATGTTTAACAAGTATATATTGCTACCTTTGAGGTCCGAAGAGACGATATGTAGTCGCTGTTTAATTTTATGCACGCAACCTAAAATTGATAACTTAAAATATTAGGAATTTTTACACCACAGATATAGAAATTTAAAAAAAAAAATTCACTTGATGGATTTGCAGGGACTAATCCCATAGTATTTTTTAATGAACATAAAAATTGATATAATATGCGAGGAAACAAGTATTTATGCCTGTTGATATAGCTGCATTTGAATATGTCCAACCCGACTCAAATATTTTGAAGATCAAAGATTTTTGGCTTTTTGAGTGGCAATGGTCAGATTTTAACCAAAAAAAAGACCATTCATATATCACAGATAAACCTACGAAATTATTCTAATAACAAAACAAATAGTACTACATCGATGGAGTTTCAAAAAGCCTTTGGAGTTGCTGCAGGTTTATTCGATTTTTTACTTTGAAAATCAATTAAGGTGCATGTAAGCTGTTTAATTTGAATCCTGGATTATTTTAAGACAAAAGACGTTACTCACAATTTACATGGGCCTCCTGCAGTTGCAGTTCTTGAAATCCAAAACAAATTATGCTGGATTTTACTTTTGCTTTTCAGTAATTGCTAAAAGTTGAATTTGTAATTTTCATGGGTGGACCTCAATCTACAACGACTCATAGTCTGAGTCATTGGAGTCAATCCCTCAGGTATGTATAATGCATTACTCTTAATGGAACTGTATGTGTGACAAGAAGTGTTAGGTCTGTGAAATTAAAGACCTACCAATTTCCAAATAGCTAGCTAGATAGCGACGTTAACGGTAAAGAATTCTCGTAGTAGACATGTGGCATCTCTCGACGGATAATTATGGATGAGCTCTCTTCTGGTGGACGGTGACATTGATCCCTCAATAGTAATTGATTAGTTGCGCCTCATGTGCTGATCTCGATACATGAGTTATCAAAACAAATACTACTCCTAATTATGGATGAATTGCAAGTCCAAGTACTAATACCAAATACTTTAATTGTTATGTTTTATTATTATTATTATTGTTTTCTTAGATTTGCAAAGCCCTAATTGACGTTCCTGTTTTGTTGCAAAACCTATTCTGGATCTTCCACTTGAATTTTTTCAAAATAAAGGTCTATATTATTTCCTCTGCACAAAATTTAAAAATATACTTTTCATGTAGCCATACATAATTCAGAGGAAATATTGTTTTCTTAATCTGCATGATGAAAAATGTTGCACTTCAAGAAAGTGGATCTGCCGTTCAAAAAAAAAAAAAAGATAAAGTGGATCGAGAGTGAATTATAAATTTACCTTATGATTTCCTATGAAATTCATTAACCTTATTATTTCCCAATGATATGATTTTTACTGAATGTATTATAAACTATAAAATGATAATATCAAAATTATTTTTGTTAATGCCCAAATTTTAGTGTATTAGAGCTTTGTACATTGCATATGGTACAAGTCTTTCATGCACCATAATTTTTCACATTAACAAAAACAATTTTGATTTTGCAACACCATTTAAAAAATAGCAATGAGATTACGTAGCAGCTGACGTTTCCGTAACCCCCTCCAATCGAGGGGCTTCACCTTTAATTGCCTTTTTGGGTATTCTTAATTGGTTCTTCATTTGAAATAGTCGCTAAAAATGTTGTGAATGCAATTATGTGATAGGGCAATGTCACTTTTAAAAAGAGACTTTAGTATTAAAAAACGGAATTTGAGCCCACTGATATATTCCGGTTGGTCGGTGTGTTTGTGCCACACACAATTGGTCAAGATTCGATTTTTAGAGGGTTCTAGTCCTTTTGAGACTATCTCAATATAGGATCTCTTCTGTTGTACTAATTTCATTAGCCCTTTATGGAGATGAAATTTACTTTTGCCGATCAAAAAAAAAAAAAAGATTCGATTTTTAGAGCAGGTCGCAAAAAATGATTTCTTGTGAACCCCCTAGTCACGACGTAGTTAGCACAGATGGTCTACCCTTAACCGGGCTGGGGAAAGAAATACTACTCGAGGTATATGTAAGCTGAACCGAACATCCGTTGGCCGTCGAACAAAAAATAAATGGATAACCTAGAACGGAATTTGAAATAAAAGCAATAAAACTGTACAATTATGTAAAACGGGTCCCCTGAAATCATAGCAAAGCAATTGATTAAGGAAAAGCTATAAATAAGATTCATTACTTTAATCGTAAATTAACAGGTTTGTTACTAATTAGTCAAAAGTGCGTTTGTCCTTTCTTTCAAGTCCGTTAAAAATATACGTACACATATAAAAAGTCATTCAGGAAAAACTCCTCCATTAACTGGGTATTCAATTCTTTAATTTCCATTTCTATTGGGATTTTATATGTCCAGCTGTTACTCCGACACTGATTAAGGTAACTGTTACCCAATTATTAAATTAAGCATGCAATTAATTTGATTGACTGCGTTGTTGTGTTGTTGTCAACGCTAAAATTCCATTTGGTGGCATGGGTTCAGTTTGATATTGACTATTCGAACAGGAAAATCATTAATAAGATTTTTTTTTCAATTTTTTCAATTCACGAAATAAATTTAATTAGCAATGGAACGTAGATAACTGAAATCCGATATACAACACTAGATTACACATACACAAAACTTGGATTATAGATACTTACCGACACGGTTATTTTTTGATATCCGGTCACTCGGATTAGTTTACAAGCACATTAGAGGATTTCGAAACTCTTAAATTAACGATGGGATGAACCTCTAATAACCCAACAATTTTCCACGATTGGCAACTGAATAAAGATAAAAGCCAGTGATTTAAATATTGGTATTAGTGTATTGGTGAGTCAAGCCATGCTGGACGAACCGCTCTATTGGCAATTCGACTAATATATTGAAATTAAAAGTCTACGAATTTATAATTTATGCCTTGAAATTAAAAAAATATTACTGAAAGTGATTTTCGCATTCTTTTTTTTTTATATTTATTTATATACTTTTCACTGATTGATTAGAATCAATGACATGAAATACATTCCAAATCAATATACCAAAAATCTAGTTTTTATAATTTGTCGATAGCGCAAAATACCTTTCGGAGTGACGAATATACATGTACCTAATACGTACCTAGCTATATCTATTTGTACATTTATTAAAGGCCAAGTGGAGCCCCAAGAGCTGTCCGGTTAGTTGATAAATTTGTTCCCCATACAGTTGACCAATTCTTGTGAATTATCTTATTTCAGCGTTTGATAATCTAATTTTGACAAGACCAAAGAAAAAATTAGCGGAGTCGTACGTAAGTTAGCCCGGACAAAAGGAAAAGGAAAAAGAAAAGTTGAGCATTAGCTAGCTAAATGAGCAGTAGGAGACAATTAGGTATAGAAAAGCAAAGCATGGGTTATTCTAAGGTGTCTGGTAAACAAAGGGTTGTTTGGATTGCGAATCTTTCTTCCTTTTGAACAAAAAGATAAAGAAAAAAATAAAGCATATATTGGTAGTGGAAACTGTAAAAAAGAAGAAAAATTAAATCATGGGGTTTTGCTTTTCCTTTTTTGCTCTCTCTGCTTTATTCAACGGGGTTAGACCAGAGATATGAGGAATCCATGAAAAGTATACTCCAAACGCTCCCAGACAAACATGCCCCAGAAGAGCAAAAGCAAACTTTGCTTTTGACCCACAAAAAAAAAAGGCAGGGTTACACTTCAAGGACTGTAGGGTTTGTCTCCGGTCTCACATTATCACTCAACGCTACAGTTTTTTCATGATTCATGTTTCTACCAAATTATGTACTTTGATAAAGTTATCTCCTATTTGCTGGAGCTTTCTGGACAGGCAATTTTCGATCGGAATTTAGGTTGATTGAACATCGGTTATTACGTACACGATCGAATGATCACTTAATTGCACAAGGATTAAAATTTTTTATTGAACGTAAGTTATTACACAATCTTAGGGGAAAAATGTCTGTACCCGATCGAATTAACTTACTTTCAAGCAGACGAGCAGTATATATATACGGAGTGTATATTTTTAGGACAAATAATTTTTTCAAACAACTAATTATACACAGAGTATATTAGAGAATACTCGACGAGCTCTACACGATGAACGTCATCTTTCCCAATTTATTGGTCTCTTTTGAAAATTTCAATTTATTAGAGAATATCATTGTTACACTTGTCATGTTTTTTTATTTTGATTCTTTTACCTTTCAAATCATCATTATATGCTATTCTAAAAAAGTAAGGGTAAAAGTGTAAATTCATCATTTACGCATTACTTTTCGACTGAGACAATCTTTTCGGGAAAGTAAAAGTGCTAATTGAAATAAAAATTGTTTGAGTGTATAATATTTAATTTAAGCGTGCTTGACAAGTACTCGATTCGGATTATTAAAATGGATTCAGGGTATTATAGGGGTCTCCTGTAGGACGGCATCCGAGTCGTTAAACTTGTTTTCAACGATCCTGATTTCATCTCATTATTTTGCAGATTTGAACCGTCCGTTGCCAAGATAAAATCCAAGTTGCTAATTGCCGAGATCTCGGGAAAAAAAAAATTGCCGAGATCAATAACTCGGATGCCGCACCAGAGAGTCGCCCTACAGAACCTGTTTCTCATTAAAGGTGGACCCACAGCACACAGATAATGCCCCCCGTGTAGTCCAGATTTTAGGCCACCACCACACCAGAGAATCGCCAAATTAAAATTTCCAAACACCATAAAAGGAGAAGTTAGGAAATTGCTTGGTTAGTATCCATTTCTCTTCTTCTCTCTCTTCTCTCTCTCTCTCCTCTTCCACTGTGTCTATATTTAGGAGTGTGAAACTCCTACCCTCTCCCACCCCCACATCTCTTGCTCTTTCTTTCCATCCATCTGGAAAAAACCACCACAGATTACCACACCATTTGTTTAGCAACTGCTTCAGATCATATCTGGCCATGCTTGTTTTGTGCCAATTCAAATGGCTTTAATTTGGTTTTCTTTTCTTTTCTCATCAAAAATAAAAGAGAACCCCTGCTGTGAGATTTGGACCCAGTAGTTTCATCCTCCATAGATCTCCCTCTTTCTCCATCAAGACCATTCTCCTCCTTTTCTCTCCAATGTTGTTTGTTTTTGCAGTATTTTTGGATCAAAGATCATTTGTTCATGAGATTTCCTACGGAACTTTAAAAAGAAAATGGATAGAAAAACCACATAATTCATTTAGTTTCTCATTTCATCATCTTTTTATGGGTTTCTTTCCCTTTTTCTCCTACCCAAATAAATTCTTTGACATATGTTCACCAATTACAATTTTGAACTTAAAATAGTATTCGATTCTTCTTTCTATGCAAAAATCATGAGTACTTTTATAGACATACATACATACATACATGCTAGAGCTAGACATGGTGCATACATACATATATATGTACATGCCTGGCTCCCTGTATGCCATTTGTAGAGCCCATCGGCTAATCAATGGCCTCTGTGGATGGCGTATGAGGAGCCATGCATGCGTATCTCATAGTATTACAGTATATGATATGGTATATATGTATGGCTTTAACCTGGCATTTTTCTCCATTTATTATGTGTTTCAAATTTCAAGCAGGCAGGGGTAGGATGGTAATTTTGCGAGAAGATTTCATGTCCTCTGGAGTCTGAACCAGGTGCCTATCTTCTTCTCCACTTGTACTTCATCTCTAGCTATATATGGTTTTAATTAGGGTTTTCTCTCGGAGAAATAGATTGTAATTTAGAGCTTGTTCGGTTTGAGTCTCAAAACCCATCCTCCACGGTCTCCAATAAAATTTTCTTTTCTATCTTTCTCTACTTATTACCCCAAAATTTGCGTAGTCAGTTGAATTACGCAAATTTATTGTCTTCGTGGTTGATAATTCTTTCCCTTTTTGTTCTGTAATATTGTTGTTTGTTACCTTATATTTCCAATTTGTTTGTCTTTTTTTTTTTTTTACAATAGATGTCATTTTTATATTATTTATCCCTTGTTTGGTTTTCCGTTTTGAGATAAATTTTTTGTATAAAATGATTTTATAGGGTTCGGTGTTTTTCGAGTAATTTTTTTTTTTTACTTTTTTAGTAGAGCTATGTCATATACATTCGAAAAAGTAAAAAATAATAAATAATATGCTCAAAACCGTTAAAGACCAAAAGACTCGAATAACAAACAGTAAAAAATCCAGAAATAACGTTTAATTCTCAAAAGAACAAAGGATTAGATTTGTAGGGGGTGTTCCACTGACAAAAAAACAATTTTTCTTTTTAAATCAAGACAAGTCATTCTCTTATAATATATCACATAAAAAACCGTGAGAAACTAGTTTATTCTAAAACCCCCTTAACGGAACACCCCCTTAATTTACAATAATATTTGTCTTTTTGAAAACTTTGGTTAATAAAAGTAATGTGGAGATATCAAATAAAATCGATATTGATAACTCCTTGCCCCATTTCTCTAGGTTCTTTTTTACACAAAACATTTTTTTATTTATTTAACAAAGGAAATCGTTCCTCCTGTTCAAAAAAAAAAAAAAAAATTCAACGGAAAAGTAATTAAATATGGGTACAAGAAGAATTGATTTATTAATAATTTGCCTCATTTCTCTAGGTTCTTTTGTTTGTAGTCCTCAAAAAAGGTGATGTTTTATGTCTGCAGAGGTTGCAGCGTGCTTATGGGGATGATGTATTATAACCTCGGAATCATATTTTCCCATAAGACTGACCTCAACTTTGTACTTGTATAAGTGTAAGAAAGCTAGCTAATCAATTTGTTTTACATGGAATTCTGTAACCACACATAGGAACCCTATAGATGGCCAATCAGCTTGTTCAACGCATGCCAAAAAAATAAAATAAAATCATTTGAACACATCCATAGAATAAAACTTGGGGTTTCGAGAACCCCTGCCTCTATAATTTTCTCTCCCCGTATTACTTGTCTCTTTGTCTCTCTCCATTTATTACTCCAAAACCTCTATGAAAACCTTTACCAAACAACCCCTATAACTAGGGCAGCAAATGAACTGAGTAGCTCGTGACTCGGCTCGTTAAGGCTTGGCTCGTTAAGTAATCGAGCCGAGTTTGAGCTCAATTATCAGGCTCGGTTAGTTAACGATTGAGCTCACTAGAGCTTGGCTCGATTCTATAGACTCGGCTCATTTAAAAAGACTTGTTAAGTAAAATTATCATTGCTTGGCTCGTTAAGGGCTCGACTTGTTTATGACTGGGCCGAGCTTGAGCTCGATTTTTCGGCTCGCGAGCCAAGCTCGAACACAACAAAGCTCAATTTGGCTCGTTTGCACCCATATCTGTAACTACTGTTGTTCACATCTCCAATTAATGATTTCGGTATATCTCGTGTGTTGTGTCACTAATGTATTGGTAGAATGCGATTCATTTGTTTTGTAATGCAGTGAAGGAAATTTTGTTAATGTAATGATGGCACAATATCACATACTATTACCCAAAACAAAGTCAGTCTACAACATTCCTTTGGCAAAAAACGTTCTCAACTGGCTTTTAAGTTTTGTCTTTATTCAAAAAGTATTTTTATTTGTTAGTTTCGCGTCAAGTTTTGTGGCTTATGTATAAAATTATGGTCAAAAGTAATATTTTTTTGAATAAAGCCTAAAATAAACCAGTTTATTGATTAATTTTGGCTTTATTAAAAAAAATTAGTTTTGAATAAAGTCGAAAATAAACCAGTTTATTGATTTAATTTTGGCTTTATTCAAAAAAAAAAATAGTTTCAACCATAATTTTATACTCTTTGAATTCGTCTCGTTGAGACGAATCCATAAACCACAAAAACATGACGCAAAACTAACAAATGTAAAAAAAAAAATTTGAATAAAGACAACAAAAAAACCATAAATGTATTAGGATAATTTCTAGTGATGAAGATAGTTCATCTGCTACTCCAATGCGACTAATCTCCATATAGTTGTGGCTATTTTTAAAGTAAAAACATGTTTTTCTTTTATAACTCAAGTATCTGGCTAACTTACAGTAGCTCGACTAATGGAAATGGGAATTTCAAATAAAGAATGATCAAACTAACAACATGATATGCAATTGTCAGATCTAAGGCCTTATTCAATCTATTTCCTGGTTTAAACTTAGGGGGTGTTCCACTTAAATTAGATTTTTTCATTTCCTAAAAGACCAAGACAAGTTAATCCCTCACAATACATCACATAAAAAGATGTGAACACAAAAATCAAGACAGTTTGAAAACAAAACTGCCTTAGTGAAACGGGGCTGACTCATTGCGCTTTACGACATTGACTTAAAAACTTACTTAAATCAGGAATTGGAATAACCCCTAAGTTTATTATTTGACAAGTCACAAACCAGATGCTTATTTGCCTTAAATTGCCTCAATCCTCTGTCTAGCCTATACAATTACATGTGTACATGTCAGAAATCTATTTACACTAACATATAGTACGATTATGTGTGTACGAAGAGTCTCAAATCCAGAATCTTGTTCTTATTATAAACGAAGCGTCTTGCCACTTGGATTACCATTTATTCTTAGCCTATACGATTATTTGTGTACGATGAGACTCGAATTCATAATCTTGTTCCAATAAATGAAGCGTTTTGCCACTTGGATTACCATTTATTCTCTAGCCTATACGATTAGTATAGGAGTATTAATTTTGGTCAGTAATCCACAGGGTACGTATCAGTTCATCTACATAGATTCCTGGAAAAAAGAAATGGCCAGGGCTCATCATATTGCATACGGTCAAATCTCTCTATCTCTCTACATGCATATATGCGTACATATCTGTGTATCATGACTGTGGTGCGTGGGCATGCAGGGTGTTTCATCATGGAAATTATGGATTGTGGAGAAAGCAATGAGTGAGCAGAGAGAGAGAGAGAGAGAGAGAGAGAGATGGGTTATCATGATTAGCTAGGGCTCTAGGGCTAGGCCTTGGGCACAGGGAATCTCATGCAGGAAAGAGTATTTGGACCCCTTCTCTCTTCCTACACTCTGGTTGGTGGAGAGGGAATAATTACGGTCAATGCAGGTCAAAAAACAAGGACATTGGTCAGGCTATGGAGAAAGGGTATTGTGGGCCCCTCCCCCTTTGAGATCTCCTGAAATCAATTTGATTGGGATCGCTCTCTCGGTGTATTTGTCTCAGAGGCTCATTCTTTTATGGAAAATGTCACTGTTAACATAAGCTTGAAAAAACTGTGTTAGAAAGATGTGTAAAGTGTATGAAAATAGATTTACATATATTAAAAAATGCATTGAAGTGCGTTTTTTTTTTCTTTCTGTCTATTGTGTACACAGGTTGGCACACGATAGCAAGACCATTTTTTATTGGCCCTGTTCGTTTTCTAGTTTAATTTTAGTTTTGATGACATCATCATTTTCCTCACTTCTCTCTCTATCTCTTTTCACTCATTACACTTGAAGACATCATCAAAACTAAACTAAACTATCTAACCAAACATAGCCATTATGGTTTTGCTATGGTAAACTTACAATAAGAGCAAAAAAAGATTTTTTTTTTTAAAAAGGGCATTTACACAAACTTTTAATATATTTTTAACACCTTTTAACATACTTTTTAAACTTTAAGATGAGCTCTTTACCTTTTTCCTTTTATTTTTTTACATTTTGCTTATGGGTCATTCTATTGACAGCTTACTGTGCAGACAATAAGACAAGAAGAAAAAAAAAACACTCTAGTATTTTTTTTCACTGGTCTATACATTTTTCACACATTTCAATATATTTTTTAAACCTTAACGACGGCCAATGGTTGATTTTATTAAAATTTTCCTTTGCTTATCTCTTTTTTGAAACGTTTTGTATTATGAATTTGTAGAGTGTTTGAAAAATAGGTGTAGAATACCTTTTGCAATAGCAGTAGTGTTCAGAATAAATTCTGTAGGTCTTTCATGTTAACTAAAATGTGAAAAGTGAAAAATGAGTAGTCAAATAGCTCATCTCTCCCTACCTTTTGTTTTTGTTTTTGAACTAAAAAATAAATACAAATTATCACTACAAGAAAAATGCCCTACGGCGACGAAAAAAAATTGTCGCAAAAGCATTCGATTTCGTCGCCAAAGGTTTTAGCGAGGAAATATTTCGTCGCCAACTTTCCTCGCCTATAACCCGTCGCAAAAGGTATTAGCGAGGAAATTTATTTTTTCCTCGCCTTTTCGGACACAGTAGGCGACAAAATTTTTCCTCGCTAATTGACGCACAATGGCGACAAATATTTTCCTCGTCATTGAGTTAAACTTCGTCGCCAAAATGAAGTCAAGTTCCTATCATCAACAAAATAAGCGAGGAAAGTTTTCGTCGCTAATTAAAGTTTAGGCGAGGAAATAAATTTTCCTCGCTAAAAAATTGAGATATGGAAAAAGAAACACGCAGCACTTCCTATTTCTTGTTGGCGCTCAGGATTGAACTCGCGACCTCTTGGAACTTTGTCATAGCACCTATCCACCACACCAATACATCATTCATGACCCAAACGGAAATATTTAACATATAAACCTTTTTTTTTTCACCTCTTCAAATTTGTCTAATTACCAATTATATTTTCTATTATCTTTCAGTATTTTTGTAGTGTCTAAACTTAGTTTGCACAACTTTACTTTTTTCAAACACAACATGATTTTTCTGGCCTAATCTATTTTATATATGGTATATTTGATAATAATATTTTTATTCATGTAATGAAAATGAAATTAATCTAGTTGTTATGACAGTAGGTTCGATCTATGTAATCTAAACATGGTATGTGTTTTTTTAATTCAATTTTATTAATGACACGTGGTATCACTTTTACTGTTTGATGCTAAAAGTGTTTATCCTAAAGTAATTTGTACTACTGTCAATAAGTAGTATTATTCACTTCTTATATATATATTTTTGGTAATTTTCTTGTTTCCTTTGCATAAAAATATGTAGTTTTTTAGACTATAGATAAAGATGACTTAATACTACTCAGAATAAGTATTCAGAGTGTTCCTTCGTAAGTCCAACTTATTAAAAAAATCTCATCATTACACATTACACAACAACTTTTACCTCCATTGTACACTTTTCACATCAATTTTTTACCTCTACTTTCCAAAATGATCATTCACTTTTACTCATTAAATCTTTTACCCGCTAACTTTTCAAAAGGGCCAAATAATAACTGTACAAACTTTTACCATTAACTTTTCAAAGCACACACTTATTAAACCTTAAAATTGATGCTAAATTATAAATTGATGCTAAATTATACATATAAATACACACAAGCACGCACACATACAATGCAAATGCGATAAGTACTAAATTGCATTAAACCTTAAAATTTATCTTACATGGTTGTAATAAAATATTAATTGAACGAGTTAGTGAGAATGAGAACCAATAATTATTATTTATAGAATTTTGTTGTTCCTATTCGTACTTAAGACCTCCGGTTCCCAAATAACCACCCCCGCCAAAAAGCCATTTAATATATCATTGATAATATTGCATCTTTTAATATATATTAACTTTAATTCTCAAAGTAATTTATCTATAATATAAGTACATATATGTAATATTTAATTTAAATATCGCCAATTTTCTAAAATTAAACAATCAATTAGCTTATTTGGCGAGGAAATATAAATTTCGTCGCCAAAGGATGACTTTTTGGCGAAGAAATATGAGTTTCCTCGCAAAAAGCTATTCATTGGCGACGAAATTTGTATTTCCTCGCCAAATGGTACTTTTTAGCGAGGAAAGATAAATTTCGTCGCCAAAACATACCTTTTGGCGAGGAAATGCTAGTTTCCTCGCGAAAGATACCCATTTGGCGATGAATTTCTACTTCCTCGCCAAAAATTCACATTTGACGACAAAACAAATTTCCTCGCCAAAAGATACCATTTGGCGAGGAAATTTGGATTTCCTCACTAAGTTTTGTCGCCAAAAGCCGTTTTTGTTGTAGTGTATACTCCTTCCATCTCAAATTATTGGTCATTTTTAGGCATTTCGACTTATACATTTGCCATATTTTTTCTTTCCTTCTTTTACCATTCAAAATATTATTGCATATACTTACTTTCAAAAAGTAAGGGTAAAATAGTAAAATCATCATTTTTTGCCCATTGCCTTTCAACTGGGACAATCTTTTTGGGACGATAAAAAGTGTTATTTTGGACAAAAAAATTTGGGACGAAGGGAGTAAAAGTATTCATTTTTGGTGAGGCAAGCCAAATACCTACAGTTGAAAAAAAGGGGAAAATAAAAATGGAAACTTTGGTCATTCAAACACTCCTCTCTCTTTCACTCCCATAAAATAAAATTATGTACAATCCCTTTTTTCGGTTTTTTATTTAGCATATGGAATCATAAAATCACAGTAAATGAATAAGATAAACTCAAAGACTCCTCCAATTAAGTGCATTTCTGGATCACCCTCCCAATATTTCACCACATCCACTGATATATCTCCAACCTCTTAATCTCCTCTTCTATTTTTTATTGTATCTCAGTAAATGAAATTTCCTTCAGAGTATCCTCTTCGACTTCTATCAAAATCCCCCTACTAACCTTCAATCTCCTTAAATGTTAGCATGTTCCAAGTGTTTAGAGGAACCACAAAGAATGTGATTTGAACAAATCTCTCCATACTAGCAGCTTCCCCGGCCATTCTAAGCTTTAATGCTCACGAACCATCGCTCGTGCCATTCCTTCTTGATCATATCATCCTTTAAAGTAACAGTAGGGAAGGTAATAAGAATGTTTCTTCCCCCCATTGCCCTGATTAGAATGTCCCCGAAAACCTCCTTTTGTAATTCTACACTAAGCTCTTTAACTGAGATCATTTTGCATAGCACTGCCCAGAAGCTTGGAACTAGTCTTAACTTCCTTATTATTATCTACATCCTTTCCACGACGCTTCTCATAATGCATTTGTTAATCTGTTTTAGGTGTATATTAATGAATTTGCAAGCAACAAGTTGTGGGCTTCGTGCGTAACATTGGAGCTTTCTCTGCTAATTTTTGAAGATTTTTCTTTGGAGTTTGGGTTTGAAAAGATTAATTTAAAGTACAAGGTTGATGCAGACAAGATTCGACGAAGTCAACTGTATAAACTCGGGGACAAATTCTTCAAGCCGAGGAGAATATAAATATAGGATTTATATTTTCTTATCTTAGAATTAGTATCTTAGTAGGAATTAATCTTTTATTTTAATTAAGATTTTGTAGAAGTATTTAGTTTCCTATTTTATTTTGATTTAGGTTTCCTATTTTGTTAGTTATTTGGTTAATAAGAACTAGGGTTAATTTTGTTACCTTATATTTTGTTTTTTGTTTAGTACTTTTAGCATTTAGGAAGTTTCTTGTGATGCCGATTGTTTTGGCATGTTTCTTATTTTTGGTAATTATTAAGCCAATTAGCGATTCAACTTCCTGTTTTGGTCTTTGTTTTTTTAGTATCAAAGGAGTTGAAGGGTGACATGATAAGGGGGTTGTCTATGAATAAAGAAAAATGAGATTATTCTCGAAATTTGTTTGTTTGAAGAGGGAGTACTTTTGGCTCAAACGTGTTCGTGTTTTCTACTTGCATTTAATTTTGAAAAAGGAAGCTTTCAGTCAAGGATCCCGGATTGAAGGTTTTTTGGTGCTTTGAAGGTTTTAAAAATTGTTTTTGCATAATCCAAATGGTCCCCGCAAGAAATCATAAAAAAAAAATGACAGGGAATGGCTTGATCCGAGCAGTTTTTCACAAAAATTGTACATATAAAAACTGCTTAGATCAAGCTCTTCCCGGTAATTTTTTTTGGATAATTTCTCGCGGGAAACCCTTGAAAACACGTTTTAAACACATTGGACGGTTCGGATCATGAAAATTTGGTCCGAAACTATGAGTCCCGGACTAGATCGGGACTCTATATATATATATATAACGTGTTCGTGTTTTCTACTTGCATTTAATTTTGAAAAAGGAAGCTTTCAGTCAAGGATCCCGGATTGAAGGTTTTTTGGTGCTTTGAAGGTTTTAAAAATTGTTTTTGCATAATCCAAATGGTCCCCGCAAGAAATCATAAAAAAAAAATGACAGGGAATGGCTTGATCCGAGCAGTTTTTCACAAAAATTGTACATATAAAAACTGCTTAGATCAAGCTCTTCCCGGTATTTTTTTTTGGATAATTTCTCGCGGGAAACCCTTGAAAACACGTTTTAAACACATTGGACGGTTCGGATCATGAAAATTTGGTCCGAAACTATGAGTCCCGGACTAGATCGGGACTCTATATATATATATATATATATATATATATATATATATATATATATATATATATAGTTGTTTTTTAGTAGCAATATTAATAAATTAGGTTTGATTTAGCAAAAAAAAAAAAAAACAAGTTATTTTACATTCTAATTTCTTTATTTCTTTCATGACCAAGCAAATGAGCATGCGAGTGTTGTCATAGCCTAAAGTAATAGAACAAAATGATTCTAATACTTTTACAACATGAGATTGCAATAATTTCAATGTGCATATGCATTACACGAGAAAACAGAAACTCTACGGAATAATTTGTTTACGTGTAGATAGTAAGATGTCAATTACTTCAGCCCCCCTCGTATTAAAATTCTAGCTCCGCCACTGGGTAAATAGAGAATTTCGTATGCATTTGTTCTTTAATTAGCTTTTCAAAATGGATGAACACTTTGGGATATAAGAAATTCCAAAGGTGAGCAAATAAAATGAGACGGAAGGATTAGCAGTGGAAGAGTAGTCTTAACAAGTAAACATTTCGTTCGTGACCATCTAACCAAACCTTGCAAGCGGCTTGAGAGTTAGACTGGTGTTTGTTTCAGTTAGATGAGTTCTTGCTTTTCCTAAGAAAAAAACCCATAATATGATTAATCTCATATGCAGATGGATTTATCCTATAACCGATGCTATGGTGCACACGAGGTATGATAGCAAGGGGTTACTTTCCTTTTGTTTTGGTGGAAATATGGGGTGCAAGATCACCGGGGTGCAAGATCACCTGTTTCCAAACTCTTTGTGTCTCTGTGCCAAGAGAGTTTGGGCCGTTTAATTATATGTTTTATTTTTTTGTTTTCTTGTTTCCAAATGATCCAACGGTAGCAAATTCCTCGGCACAAAAGCATAGAGGGCAATCCAGAACGGAGAATCTCGGATCGAAACAAGGCAAGGTTTTGTTAGGTCAGTGGCATAAATCAAATCATCTATTTGTGTCAAATCATAGTATTCTTTTTGACTTATGGCTAACACTTTTTGATTTGAATTTTCACTTAGAGACTTTCAAACTGTCTTTAACATCTTTTTCGCTGCTCATGCCCCATTGGAAACTTTAACCTGGTATAAGTTGGTCAAATCATAGTATTCTTTTGGACTTTTTTTAGTGAACATTATTACTGTCCTATACTTTTACTGTTTAAAGGACTAGGAATAAGACTTTGGATGAAAACTTTTAGAAAAGGTTATGTTATACATAATTTTACGATTTGTTCCACAGAATGACTTATTGGTAAGCCAGTAAAATTTGTTTATTGAGTTCTGGTTCTGCCCTTGCTGTTAGAGTACTTTTTTTTTAATTGATTCCTTTGTTTGTTTACTAGTTTTCCTCTATTTTGATGGTAAAAGAGAAACAAAAGCCCACCCTTATGAGATTTGAAAAGTAAACATGATAAAGAATATCAATTGGAATATGCTAATCAGTTAATCAAAAGCCAAACAGAGTTCTCAAAATCCCACCATTAAGGACTTTTACATGCCTATTAAGGCTCCCCTCACCACATATTTTTGGGCATCTAGACAAAATGTATGGTGAGGAGAGTCCCGAGCACAGCCATGCGGTGTCTCGGGGCATTGAATAATTTTTCCTACTCTTCACAAAAGCTACCGAGGCATGCTAAAATCTTACCTTACCTTATTTCCTATGGGTAGCCGAAAGCTACCGAGGCATGCCAAAACCATGTCTTAATTCTTTTCCTGTAGTTAAACCAAACAAAAACGTGAAGTTTGTCGATGATGTTACATCAGTTCAAATTTTATTCTTTACACAAGAAAGTAGTGCTAAGCCAATTGCCGTGGTCTCCCTAATTTTTTGTCGGATTTTGCATTTTTCTTTTTTTTTTTGGATCAATCATCCATTTCGACGAGAGGAGTCTAATTGGTTTGGCGAAATCCAAAAAACTGGTTTTTTGGTTTTTTTTTTCGTTTTGTCTTTATTCAATTTTTTTTTGCATTTGTTAGTTTACGGTCGATTTCTTGTGGTTTCTTGGCTTACCTCGACGAAAGGAATCTAAAAAGTATAAAATTATTAGCCAAACTTAAAGTATTGTGAATAAAGACGAAAAATTTAGCCAAAAAACCGGTTTTGAATAAGGACAAAACGAAAAAAACCAAAAAAACCAATTTTTTGGATTTAACCAAACCAAGCTGAGCAAGAGCAAAAAAAAAGTTCACTAACGATAAAAAAAAAAAAAAAAAGTCAAATAACAATTTCTTTTATATAGTGTCGTATTATATTAACTTTTTTCAATTTTAATTTACATTTGTTTTTATAGTTTTCCGACTACTTTTGTCGAGACGAAAAGAACGAACAAAAGATTTCGTTCGTTGAATAAACATATCGATTCTCTTTTACAGAAGCCAAGGCCCAACCAAAGATACCCTAAAAATACACGAATAAGTTAGCCCGAAAGGAATTTATAAGTATCTGGGTATGAGGCCCATGAACCAATTAGCCCAAGATTTTCTTTAATGAGTAGCAACGGGCTGGGCCGGACTCAAGATCTTTATTGGGTTAGACTTCCTTCCAAAAGTAAGACTTGTAGTGATTTTCCGCTCTGGTACTATTGTCGGAATTTTTGATATTTTTAAACTATAAATTATCAAATCAGTTGATATATGTAAGGAGAACGACTTATAAGAAAATGCTAAAATTATCTTAGTGAAAACTCAAGCTTATATATTTTCACCTATCAAAGAAAAACTTTTTAAAACTGGACCTAATGCTAGTTTGCTTTCAATAGCCAAGATTAGAACACAGAGACTTTTTTGGGCTTAAGAGGACGTTGTGTTTATGTTAAGATGAACCCATGATTATCCTAAATACTACTACTACTACTACTACTAATAATAATAATAATAATGCGGCCCCTCCTCTACAAGGGACTACATTTTTTATATTTTTTCTGACACGTGATGGACAATCTGACTATGGATACGGGATAACGATTTGAAGGTATAATTTTGATCAACATGTCCTTGGATAATAATGCGGCCCCTCCTTGGATTTTTGTTTTTTTTTATCAACATGTCCTTGAATTGAATCATGTTTTTTCCTCAATACATCAAATGAACTTTTTCGGTTAAATTTTAAACAATGCGCAAGTTATTTGATTCCATCACAAAAAGCTACCAATGCGCTATTGACTTGATTTTTTATTGAAATTATTGCTAATCAATTCTAGCTATGCCAGTTTGGATAACGTTTTTGAGTTCAGAACACAACACAAATCGAGAACACAACAGTCTGTGCCCCTGGTCTCTTGACATGAACTTACTAATGTGATTAAACTAAATAATCCAATGCTAAAATTGTATTGGCCCCACACCATGGGGAGTAGGTGGATTTTTTCAATTACTCCGATTTTCTTTAGGCAAGGGGGTTGGTGGACTCGAGAGATAAGGTCGGGATCAGCCCCTCAAGAGTGAATCTCTCCATAGTCCATACTCTCCCGGGCATGTCACTCCCGAACGAATTTAAAGCAAAAATCCCGACCGTTCATCTCATAAAAAACTCAATGAACTTTATTCATGTAAGAAAAATTAATTTTATCCAACACCTGTAAAGAAATTAACACATGAAATTTTTCTTTACAAAATGAATAGCTTAGGGGTGCAACCGGCCCGGAAGCCCGTCCAATTCAGTCCCCTTTTTTTTTAGGGTTTGAGATAAATATTTAGGCCCATGGGCTAGTCTGGGTTGAGATTTTAAGCTTGTTTACTAAATGACTAGGTTTGGGAATATGCCTTGAGGCCCGCCCCGATCAAAATAATATATATTTTTAAAAGGAAATGCTTTTTTTTTATATATATATTTGTTGTTTTTGCTATACGTCCTAGTTGCTGAGGGTTTTTTTCCTTGAAGCGGCGCATATTTTCTTATTAAAAAATAAGTTTCATTAACTCTTTACCCATTTTTACTCATTAACTCTTTACCCATTTACTTTTCAAAATGGCAAAATGATAATTGTACAAACTTTAACCCATTAACTTTTCAAATAACATACTTATTTAGGGACAGCCCAAAATAAAAAGTTAAAGACTCAAAAATGGACGGAGGGAGTAAAATAGAACAGATAGTCAATACAATAAAACAGGAAAAAGAGCCTTGGCCGTATAAAGTAAACAACACGAGACTAACACAGATGTTGCAGTACTGTTTTTTCCTTTTTCCTCAGGAAAAGGTTGTATTATTTGTTGAAGTTAGTCGCGTAACCTCCTGTCATTTATTTTTATACTGTAAATTATAGTAGGGCTGCACAAAAAAATCGGTGAACCGTGAATCCGGTCCGGACCGAACCGATCCGTGCGTTTTGGATTTTAACCGTGGATTAATAGTCCGGACACGGATTGAAAAATTAGTAAACCGTGACTCGCGGTCCGGACACGGATTTTGATTTCGAAACCGTGGATTAACCGATCCGGACCGTGAGATTTTTATTATATATAAATTTTTAGTATATATATAGACACACACACACAAACATAATTTTACACAAACTTCTACTACACAAAATTGGGGGTAAACTATGATCTCTTTCAAAACTTAGGGGTTAAACTGTTACACTAACTTCTACTATATGTACTTGTTATCTATTTCTGGGGTAAATTGTGATCTCTTTCAAAACTAGGTTGATAACCGTGTTTGGATGTGTATTTTTATTAATGACCCATGGAAGCAGTCTAATATTGCCCATCTGGAGTAAATAAACTCAGGATTTGTGACAACATATAGTAGATTCAATTAGTAGTTGTGTATTTGTGTTTACACCATTAGTGTGAGATTCCAACGAAGGCCTCTTCTCTAATTAGTTGTGTTTTACACCATTAGGTAAAATTTCAATTATATAACTTTGTTACTTGTTTATATATAACATGTAATCCGTGGATAAAACCGGAACCGATCCGTGACTCGCGGATCGGATTGGAACCGAACTGTGAGACTTTTGGTCCGGACACGGATTGTATTTTCTAAAAACCGTGACTCGCGGATTAGGATTGGATTTATGCCAATCCGATCCGATCCGGACCGTGTACACCCCTAAATTATAGTACCCAAATATAAATTAATTGCACCCACTATTTTAAAAAGAAAATTGATATTCGCACTCCCAATTTTGATGCAAGAGCTCCAAGCTACAGTAGTTTTCCAAAATTACCTTTTTGCAAGTTCCATGTTTTACTTTAGGCATTCCGAAAAACCTTGACTATTCTTCATTACTTTAGGCACTCCAAAAAAGCAAATAGTTTCTTTTTTATCAAAAAAAAAGTAGATAGTTGCTCAACTCCTTTTACTGCACGTCACTGAATTGCCTACTTCCATATGTAATGTTTCCTTGATAGAGTCTTTATGTTATTGTCTCCATGTCCTGCACCAGGACAACCTGAACAAGTGGTCTTCGGCCTATAATTATAGAACCATCCTTTTGTCTATTCAAAGTTTCTTAGGAGTTCTGTTACTTTTCCTCTTAAGAGTTCTCATAGCTTTGATAATGTGCTTTGTTTGTCTCACTATGAGTTTTAAAATGTAGATTTCCGGCCGTTATGAAGATTTTGAGGGGAAAATGGTTGATAATGAGTACAAAAATATAAAGATCTTGGGTCGCAGCCGTTATGAAGATTTTGCAGCATCAACATTTTCAGTTGTGTGCTTTTTATTTTGGAGAATTCTAAGAATGTTTATTTTTTATTTTTGTGCAAAGTGGCGTGAAGGAATCTAACATAGATTCATGTTTAATGTTTGGAACCTAATGTTTATGTTGTGGATGTTTAATGTTTGGAACGTATTGTTAATGTTAATGTTTAGAACCTAATGTTTATGCTTGGTTTTGGTTCATCTTTCCGTTTGGAGTGCCTTAGTAAAGGAGGAGATAATTTGTGGGTGGAGTGCCTCCAACAATTTTTATATCTTAAAAAGGGTAGTTTTGTAATTTTAGAGTGTCTACATCAAAAAAGGGAGCCCCAAAATCAGCACTCTTTAAAAAAAGACCAAGGAATATACTTATATATGTTTTAAAAAAAAAAAGAGGTATTGTGTATATATAAGTATGGTAGTGGCATTTTTCCTTCCCAAGATTTTTTTATAGTATAAATGTATAATGAACATCATTATCATTATTTTGTACAAGACGGGCTAGATTTTAAAAGATATTCTAAAGCCCAACACATTTACTAAACGTGATTAAAAACTCAATCCAACTCGATGGACCTAAACATATATCCCAAACCCTACAAAAAAAAACGGGCAGGGTTGGGCGGGCTAGCGCACTGGTGTTCAACCCTACCCATCACCGAGCTACCACTCCACTTCCAAAAGTGTTATTATGCTACTCGCATTAACACCAAAAATAGTAATGTCATAGGCTGCGAGGCATCTCAATTTGTTAGTATTTTTTAAAAGTTCGATGTCTGGGTCAGTATATGCGCACTTCGACTTATTCCGGAATCATGAAATTAATAATATGAGAAACCCTCTAGTTGGTTATAAGTCGAGACAGGTGACTTATTACAATACAAGTTGGATACTTCCATCCATTGAATTTGGATCTCTCTTTCTAGGCAATACCAAGCTGCCAGCCAAAACGGGAAGCCCCACTTTGGTAGGAGTTTGATTGCTTTACTTCTTTTTTTGCTTTCATTGTAAAACATCAAGATTTGGCTTCCAGTCGTTGGGGATTTGTTGTATGTCATCCTCATTAGTATTTCATATTCGGCAGTCTATTTGGACGTTCAACGACTAATCTTAGTCCATTATTGATAACTCAAACGTCTAACCGGTTTATTTGCACCTTGATTAATCCCGGGGCCAATTTCATTGCCCACGTACGAGAAGCCCAAATAATGTCGGAGCAAAACTCTGTAAGGACTGGCTCCAAAGGAGTTGATAGCACCTGAGAAGTTTCAAACGTGAAAACTTTAGAGGAAGCAAATCTCAAAATCCCGGATCTTGACCACCAGACCAATCCCTTGGATTTCCATCGTCTCCGCTTGAAATCACTATCAATTAACCGCCACATTTCCTCATGGAATGAAAGAAAAATTTGTTTGTAACTTATGGAGTATTATAATAAAAAAAAAAATACAGTATCTCACATATAAAACTTATTGAGTGATATTATTTGTTGTTTACCAAATCGGATAACCTTATTTGTTTACAATATTTTTCCAATTACAAGCAACCGAAATATCGCATGCACCACAAGGAACATTTTTAAATTGTAAAAAGAGAGAGCCATGAACCTCATGCTTTTTTGTTTCGCTTTCAATTTGTTAACAATTTGGATGGTGGCGGACTAATAAACCAAACTGATTTTTTTTTGGTATGGCTAAAAATCAACCCGGACCAAACCGGTTATTCTAGAAACCAAACCAAACCAAACCACCCCACCAGTTTTGGTTTTTGATCTGGTTTATCTTCTTTCAACCATAACACCACCATCAAATTAACCTGTGATCAGGGTTTTTTTTTTTTTTTTTTTACTAGTCCTTTTATATAACTAATCATAATTGAATGACATTGCATATAGTGTTTTTTTAGAATCTTTTTCCTGCTTTGTGCCATTTCGTTTTGCCTTTTACCTAAAGCACTCTCTGCTGTCTCGGGGGGAAAAAAAAGCAACTACTGTCTCTCCCTATATTATACAATGGTCCCGGCCCCAAAGCGCTACAACATTGTAGTCCCCATCGTGGCCGTCCAACTTAGCAATTAATGCCCTGGATTTGCAGTTGCTTTTTTCTCACTGGTAAAAGAGCAACTGCAAATTCAAACCATTGAAAACACTTTTGGACAGCCCGATTTGGGCTACAACCTTGTAGCGCCTGTAGCGCTTTGGGGCGCTACAAGGCCTCTAAATCCTATTATACACATAAAACTACCTTTGTTTTTATTACTCGGTGCGTGTGTTTGGACCTGTTTTCACGCAATTTAATTAATTTTAAATGATCAATCTCACTAATTACTAGCGGGAGTTCAATTAAAGCGGGACTAAGTTTTGTGTATAATAAACCTGTATCTACACATATGTACATTTATTAAAGCATAAGCAAGGAAAAGAATTATAAACTCGGACATAACTGTGAGAACACAAGTTGGATTTACAATAGTTATCTTGTCTATGCACACATCAATAAATTTGTGGGGAACTAATCTCGCGGCCTACATGGGTCCAATTAAAGATAGAGCAAAGTTCTAGACTAATCCCATTTGTACGTACACATATAAGTATATATACAAAAATACATATCCGCAACCATTAGATATATGTGGAGAATTTACGTGCATCATGTAGGGTTCACGTGCATCGACATGCATCTGTATCCTTAGCACTGCTCCATCACGAATCCTAATCTCTCTCCATAGATACACATATGAATATACTTAATTATATTGTATGGATACAAGTGCGAGGAAAAAGGAGTCGTCATAATCATTGGCATTATTGTGAGAACACAAGTTGTTTTGGAAAAGTAGTCTTGTTTAGACTATTCTGCTCCACTAACCATACCAACCGTCCTAATCCCTTAAAAATAAGGTCAATTATGAATGGAGGAGGATAAGTGTCCAATGCTTAATCATACAACCACCTTGAAATTGAGATAAAGCTAAAGTTAGATTCCACGCAGGATTAAGGGATTCATGAGAAAACACATTTTTTCTGCTTGACCTGAGAATTAAACTTCAATCAATTGTGTGAGAAGCAAATACACCAACCAACGGTACTAATCCTTCGGGCAGCTCAACTAATTGACATTACATACAATTAAAGAAGCATTACAATATTTTTTGTGTGGGAGGGTGACCCAAGTCACCCAACTATTCCATAGCAAAAATTGACACTACAAAAGATAAATGATAAGGACAATGTTAGGAAAATGATTGATGATATTACATTTTTTTGGCATCTATCCAAAAGGCTTTGTTTGAAATTAGTTGAGATTATGCTTCTTTAGCACAAGAATGTGTGGTTCATAGATAAAGATATTAGGTGAGAACTTCCCTACCTTTGGGTTTTTTAATAGCATGAAATGGAAATTGAGAGAAATAACATATCGAAACTTTACTTAGTAGAATGAGCTTTTGAAACTTCGAAATAAAAGATTTTAAGTGCTCCAATAGATCTTTCAAATACTAATTTACGATCAAATGTTTGTCCTCTTTTAATTTGACAAATGAGTAGCATCGATCATTCAATTACGAAATCCTAACACAAGAAGTGATTTGTTGTTTCAAGAACCTGTTGGATGGCTTTTGCCGGTGGCCCTGTTAGCCTTTTGCCGTGCTCATTTCATTTGTTAGTAGTTTTGGTTTCATTCCTATCTTTCGATGTAATCGGTGCCGGATGGCTTTATAAATGATATGATGACATTTTCAAAAAAAAAAAACCTGTTGGAGTATATAATTATGGTGGCGAAACATAAAAAAGAAAGAAATATAACAAGATTTTGAAGATTAGCTGGAGTGTATTTTTCCGTATTAACGTATGGTTCTTCAAATTGCAAAATGAGGTTACAAAATACACTCTTCTTTTTGTACGTAGCTTAGTGATATTTTAAGTGATTTGCTACTCAATTGGCTCCTAAATAGCCCAGACCGGCGAGCTGGAGGCATATATTCCCACTTGTGAATCCAATTTTGATGCACCTATTAAAGATGTGCTAAGATCAAGGCTTCAGAAGTTATCACAATAACTTTTTTATTAGTAGCTTATTTGGTGCAACTTCTGTTTGATGTTCTCAAAGTAACTTCACTAACTGAAAAGAGAAAATTGTGAGTCCTCACAATTCATAAACGCAACGAAAACTGAGGTATGGCCGTATGGGCATCTAAAGTTAGGCAATGACAAGGTTATAGTCCTATTTGTTAAGATTTTCGCAACCCCACAACACCCCTGCAGATCTTGGTAACAATGAATCACAGAACAGAAAATCAAGTAATCGTGCATAATGAAAAACGGAAAAAAACGAGACACAGATATACGTGGAAAACCTCAACGCGAGAAAAAACCACAGGAGCCACACCAGTCCACTATGAAATCGAAATCAAGAGTACAAGTCTTCTCACAATCTCTTTGAGATCTGCGTTTTCTCTCGCCTCTCAGTCTCTATTTTCTCTGAAAACGTATTACCCTAATTACAAGCTAACAACGAAATAATTAATTAGGTTAGGTCTATAGCCGAAATTACACACCAAGGTCCCTCAAATATCGTTTTCGCTGCAGTCCGGGGGGCTCGTACTGCTGAAGGTTGTCTGCACCCCAACACTGTTGTGTTAGCAAATTTCTAACCCATACGTAGTACTTTTAGCATTTAGGAAGTTTCTTGTAATGCCGATTGTTTTGGCATGTTTCTTATTTTTGGTAATTATTAAGTCAATTAGCGATTCAACTACCTGTTTTGGTCTTTGTTTTTTTTTAGTATAAAAGGAGTTGAAGGGTGACATGATAAGGGGGTTGTTTATGAATAAAGAAAAATGAGATTATTCTCGAAATTTGTTTGTTCGAAGAGGGAGTACCTTTGGCTCAAACGTGGTCGTGCTTTCTACTTGCATTTAATTTTGTAAAGGAAGCTTCTCACTGCATAAAAAGGGATGGGTAAATACAGGGGCGGAGGCAATTTTAATATATATATAAGATATATAGTTTTTTAGTAGCAATATTAATTAATTAGGTTTGATTTAGCAAAAAAAAAAAAGGTTATTTCGCATTCGAATTTCTTTATTTCTTTCATAACCAAGCAAATGAGCATGCGAGTGCTGTCATAGCCTAAAGTAATAGAACAAAATGATTCATATACTTTTACAGCATGAGATTGCAATAGATTGCAATAATTTCAATGTGCATATGTATTACACGAGAAAACAAAAACTCTACGGAATAATTTGTTTACGTGTAGACAATAAGATGTCAATTACTTCGGTCCCCCTCGGATTAAAATTCTAGCTCCGCCACTGGGTAAATAGAGAATTTCATATGCATTTGTTCTTTAATTAGCTTTTCAAAATGGATGAACACTTTGGGATATAAGAAATTCCAAAGGTGAGCAAATAAAATGAGACGGAAGGATTAGCAGTGGAAGAGTAGTCTTAACAAGTAAACATTTTGTTCGTGATCATCTAACCAAACTTTTGTGCCTCTGTGCCAAGAGAGTTTGGGCCGTTAAATTGTATGTTTTGTTTTTTTGTTTTCTTATTTCCAAATGATCCAACGGTCACAAATTCCTCGGCACAAAAGCATAGAGGGCAATCCAGAACGGAGGATCTCGTTTCGAAACATGGCAAGGTTTTGTTAGGTCAGTGGCATAAATCAAATCATCTATTTGTGTCAAATCATAGTAAACATGATAAAGAATATCAATTGGAATATGCTAATCAGTTAATCAAAAGCCAAACAGAGTTCTCAAAATTCCACCATCAAGGACTTTTACATGCCTATTAAGGCTCTCCTCACCACATATTTTTGGGCATCTAGACAAAATGTATGGTGAGGAGAGTCCTGAGCACAACCATGCGGTGTCTCGGGGCATTGAATAATTTTTCTTACTCTTCACAAAAGCTACCGAGGCATGCTAAAATTTTAGGGCATCCACAGTGGGCTCCTTAAAAATAGCTCCTAAATTTACTCCTAAGGTGTATACATAAGCCTAATTGGGACCCATTTTTCACTCCTAGAGCTTGCTAAATTTAGAGAGCATATGTGCACTCAATGGGCTAGCAAAAGCATTCTCTATTTTGTGGAAAAAAATAATAAAAAGTGTGGGTCCCATAAATTGATAAGTCTAAAAAGATTAAAAGTGCTTGAGTCCTACTTAAAGCTAGCTACAAGGCTACTTAAATTTAGCTAATGAGTTAGGAGTCATGCTTAGGAGCTTGTATTGGGAGCCATTGAAGGCCATTATTGATCAAGTGGCTTGCTAAATTTTAGGAGCCTCACTTAGGAACTATTTTAAGAGCTCACTGTGGATGCCCTTACCTTGGTATGGATAGCCAAAAGCTACCGAGGCATGCCAAAACCATGTTTTAATTCTTTTCCTGTAGATAACAAACAAAAACGTGAAGTTCTCCAACTAATAGTTGTCGATGATGTTACATCAGTTCAAATTTTATTTTTTACACAAGAAAGTAGTGCTAAGCCAATGGCTGTGGTCTCCCTAATTTTTTGTCGAATTTTGCATTTTTTTTTGTATCAATCATCCATTTCGACGAGAGGAGTCTAAAAGGTAAAAAAAACTATGACCAAAAGCAAGAAAAAGTTCACTAACGATAAAAAAAAAAATAAATCAAATAACTATTTCTTTTGTATAGTGTCGTATTATATTAACTTTTTTCAATTTTAATTTACATTTGTTTTTATAGTTTTCTGACTACTTTTATCGAGACGTAAAGAACAAACAAAAGATTTCGTTCGTTGAATAAACATACTAGCGATTCTCTTTTACAGAAGCCAAGGCCCAACCAAAGATACCCTAAAAATACACGAATATGTTAGCCCGAAAGGCATTTATAATTATCTGGGTATGTGGCCCATGAACCAAATAGCCCAAGATTTTCTTTAATGAGTAGCAACGGGCTGGGCCGGACTCAAGATCTTTATTGGGTTAGACTTCCTTCCAAAAGTAAGACTCGTAGCGAGTTTCCACTCTGGTACTATTGTCGGTATTTTCGATATTTTTCAACTATAAGTTACCAAATCAGTTGATATATGTAAGGAGAACGACTTTTGGGAAAATGCCGAAAATATCTTAGTGAAAACTCAAGCTTATATATTTTATCACCTATCAAAGAAAAACTTTTTAAAACTGGACCTATTTGCCAGTTTGCTTTCAATAGCCAAGATTAGAACACAGAGACTCTTCTGGGCTCAAAAAGACGTTATGTTTATGTTAAGATGAACCCATGATTATCCTAAATACTACTACTACTACTGCTACTACTACTACTAATAATAATAATAATAATAATAATAATGCGGCCCCTCCTTTGCAAGGGACTACATCTTTACATTTTTTCTGACGCGTGATAGACAACCCGACTATGAATACGGAATAACGATTTGATGGTATAATTTTGATCAACAGGTCCTTGAATAATAATGCGGCCCCTCCTTGGATTTTGTCTTTTTTTTTTTTTTTTTTTTTATCAACATGTTCTTGGATCGAATCATGTTTTTTCCTCAATACGTAAACATCAAATGAACTTTTTGGTTAAATTTTAAACAATGTGCAACAAAGTTCCATCACAAAAAGCTACCAATGCGCTAACGACTTAATTCTTCTTGAAATTATTGCTAATCAATTCTAGCTATGACAGTTTGGATCATGTTTTTGAGTTCGGGACACGACACGAATTGAAAACACAACAACCTACGCCCCTGATCTCTTGACATGAACTTATTAATGTGATTAAACTAGATAATCCAATGCTAAAATTGTATTGCCCCACAACATGGGGAGTAGGTGGATTTTTTCAATTACTCCGATTTTCTTTAGGCAAGGGGGTTGGTGGACTTGAGAGATCAGATCGGATCAGCCCCTCAAGAGTGAATCTCTCCATACTCCCGTGCATGTCACTCCCGAACGAATCTAAAGCAAAAATCCCGACCGTTCATCTCATAAAAAACTCAATTTAACTTTATTCAAGTAAAAAAAATAATTTCGTCCAACAATGTAAAGAAATTAACACATGAAATTTTTCTTTTCAAAATGAATAGTGCTTAGGGGTGCACACTGGCTCGGAAGACCGCCCAATTCAATTTCTTTTTTTAGGGTTCGAGATAAATATTTTGGCCGATGGAAAATTTTAAGCTCGTTTACTAAATGGGCTAGGTTTGAGAATATCCCTTGAGGCCCACCCCGATCAAAATAATATATTTTTTTAATAGGATATGTATTTTTTTATTTATATTTGTTGTTATTGCTATACGTCCTAGCTGTTAAGGGTTTTTTTTTTTTTTCTTGAAGCGGTGCATCTTTTCTTATTAAAAAATAAGTTTCATCTTTGTCTTCTTACTCTTTAATTTCTTTTACCACTTATTTACTTTAATAGTTTTGCGAGAATTTAGAACTTTAACTACTATAATTATTACGCTTATGAATTATAATTTGTAATCATTACGATTGGTTAATTTATTTTTTTGATACGCTTTATTAAATAAGATTGTTGGACGGGCTTGAAAAATTTAAAATTTAATTGAGTTGCGCTTGAAAATATAAAACGAAACCCGATTACTAATAGCTGCACTAAGACTTTCACAAGTCTCATTATCATCTGTATAAACCCGGCCCGAACCTAACCTAACCCAGCGCGGTGTATGTGTACCTTTTGGTTACGCTTACTTTCCCCACCAACCAAGTGCTCAATTTTGCTCTCTTACGGCAGCTGCTACCAAACACTGCTGCCCACACCAACTCTTCCCCATTACCTTCCACAAGTTCATACACACCCACCTCACACTCGTCTTCTCCATTCGAACATCTAGTTTCCGTTGGGCAGAGGTTTGGCGACGACGAACAATGGCGTCTTCTCTCTGCACCAAACAATTCCTCTGCGCTCCACACTCATCTTCTTCCGACTTCGGATCTATACAACGGTCGGATCTCCGCAAGCTTTCGTATTCCACCCTCCAGTTCTCTGCTTCTCGATCCCGTTGCAAGAAGCTCGGTGAGTTTCTGGTTTAATTCAATTTGTTCTGTTTGGTTGCTGGAGTACGAGTGAGAAGGAGAGAGAAAAACCGCGAATTTGGATGTTTGAGGTTCTTATTTGGGTATGGGACAGTGGAGAAACTAACTTGCTTGATGTTTCGAATTGAGAGTATCGTGTTGGAAAAGTAGTGTACTTTGTGATCAAGCAAACCTTAATTAGGTGTCACCCCATAATTCTGGGGTACATTACAGCCCCTTTGGATTGAGGGATTTGTTGGGTTGTGAAAACCAATTTATGAAGTTTCGGCACTTGAGTGTTTGTGTGTTGGTGATTTGACCGCGTTCTTCAATTTCCTAACAGGATTTGGTAAGAGAAGAAAAGAAAAGAAAGGGTTATAGTTTGTCTCCAAATCACTTGTTTGAATTGAATAATTTAGCGAGAAATGAAAGAAAAGTACCCAAGTGAAAATTTTTAGTTGGTCCCTTCCCATTTTTTACCAAATCTATCCAAAAGAAAAGGCTCCCGTTGTTATCTCATCATTTCTCACAATCCAAAGGGGCTGTTGGTTCCTGTCCCTCGTCACATATACCCGGCCTAGCCACTGTGTAAGCAAAACTTGAGCAACAACTGAAATTAATCTGTGATCCACCCTCGTGATTGGAACCCAAGAACCTGACCCTTTAAGTGATGTCATCAGTTCTTGTCACTTGAGTTAGCCCTAAGTATTTTTAGCAAACCTATTTTTTATTTACGTAATCAAATCTCTTTATTTTACTGTTCTATTTTCGGTTTTTGCCCTTCTTCTTGATGAGTTTTTATAATCTACGCAAGGATGGTTTTGATGTACCATGCACAAAAGAGATTTGTTTTATCGGATTTAGTACAAGGCTACAAGCCATTGGATTAGGTTTTGTACGAAATCTTACGGAGTTGTGATCATAAAAACGGGGACCAAATAACAAAATGAAAACAAAGTCAGTTCAATTGGTTTTTGCATTTTTTTAACTTACCCTACAAAGTCATTTGAACTGTGGAACACTTGCAATAAATCGCATGGAATTTGCCACTGTAATGACTCGGTTTGAGTTTTTGGTTGCTATCCAAAATGCAGCATACAGAACACGCTATACATTTTAAATAGCAGGATCAAGCATGGACTACTTGAGAAATCTATTGCGTTATCACTTGTGGAATGTACTTTTACTGTGTTTGATATCACACTACAATGCTGAGGTTGCCTTGCCATTACCGACATGTAATTAGAATACTAGCTAAGCAGCATGATTTGAGGATTAGTTTTACTTACGATTTATTGATTTTAAGCCTGTAAGGTTAACATTTGTGCTGAGTTTGTGCTACTAAAGTACCATAGCTGCAGGTTTAGCTTGTAACATGTGAAAAGCATTGCACTCAAAACAAGTGCAATTCAGGAACTTGGCAGCTTCCACTAGACATTCTTGGTCTCTCCTCAGTGAAGATCAAGAAGTTTTGGATTTACCACTTACCTATTAAGCTCATGTTACTGTATGATCAAACATTCTGATACCCACACTTACATCTTTCATATTGATTCGCACTTTGCAGTAATACAGGCAGCTGGAAACACATTTGGAACTTACTTCCGTGTTACCACATTTGGAGAATCTCATGGTGGTGGTGTTGGTTGTGTAATTGATGGATGCCCTCCTAGGCTCCCTATTTCTGAAGCTGATATGCAAGTAGAGCTCGACAGAAGGTAATTGTGTGATTGGCAGCAGTTGTTTTTTTTTTGTAATTCTTTACTGTAGCTTGCGTCAGTCATATCCTTACTATTTGTCTAAGTATGTGCTCACATCAAAATAATTACTTGGATTTGGGAACTTAGATTGTTGGATAAATAGTTGTGGAGTAAGTAGTGATTTTAAATTGCCTTTATTTGTCTCTATATGTAAGGCGATCCACATTAATCGCAAAACGCATCGAGTGTATAATTACAACACTGGGTTCTGAACTCTTATTTATCCAAAGTTGGGTTTTACTCATTCTTGAGGAAGTTTGGTTGTCATTTTACAATTAATTTGCTACATTCAGGAGGCCAGGCCAGAGCCGTATTACTACACCTAGGAAAGAGACTGATACTTGTCGAATAGCTTCAGGTGTTGCTGAAGGTTAGGTGTTTCTTCCCATTTCTCGTTGAGATTGTTCTCCTTTTAATCCTACCAGATAGTGGCTGAGATCTTCTTGTACTTGGCTGATGCTTGGTGCTTTACTGCAGGCATGACAACTGGATCTTCAATCAAGGTAGAAGTACCCAACACAGATCAGAGAGGACATGTGAGTAACACTTGCTATCTAAATCTAAGGTGGTTTGAGTATATCATCCAACTTATCATGTTTAGGAGCAACACTTGCTATCTAAATCTAAGGTGGTTTGAGTATATCATCCAACTTATCATGTTAGGAGACGAGGGGCATTCGAGCAAAACAACATCCACCCCAAGGGTTCTAGTTCTTATGATGTATTTCTTTGCATTTTTTGTTGTTATTTTGATGCTCATTGTTTTCTTATTGGATTCTCAGGATTATAGTGAGATGTCGAAATCGTATAGGCCTTCTCATGCAGATGCCACATATGACTTCAAGTATGGTGTGAGATCAGTGCAGGTAGTAACGTCTTCAATGAAGCATAGATGCCAAAGGATGCATGTGTAGGGTTCTGCAGCTTAATTGTTTACTACATATTAAAGTAAATTGCAAATGCAGGGCGGAGGTAGATCTTCAGCTAGAGAAACAATTGGGAGAGTTGCTGCTGGAGCTGTTGCCAAGAAAATCCTCAAGCTATTTTCAGGAACTGAGGTATGATAATTGATTGTGCTAAGCAGAGTTGATTTATTGCTCTTTTTTCCCTTTCTTTTGCAAGATCACGATCGAATATTACAGAAAGGCGTGCAAACACAATGGTGCATGCGCTATTATAGTTGCACTTTGTATGTTTATTTGGTATACGAAATTATGCACGGATATGTCAACTAGTCTGACATCTAACACACCAAACCAAACCAAGCCTTATGTCCCAATCAATTGGGGCGGCTACATGAATCCTGTTTTTCCATTGAGCTCTGTCTAGGGCGACCTCTTTACTTAGGTTTAGACGTTTAGTCTAACATCTCAGGTGAATAAAATAATTAGGATCGGGAACATTTTTTCTGCTGGTGAAACAAGTCCATGATTGAGGTGGAAAGAAGACAAAATGCTATTCATACCAATATTGTTATAAGTTCTTGAACTTGAGAATGGTATTCCCTGTTCTGGCTCTCTCTGGACCTTATTATGTGTGATTGTCCATTGATGCTTTAATGTTTTTGTCTCCCAGATTCTTGCTTATGTTTCTCAAGTTCACAACGTTGTACTTCCAGAGGGTTTGGTTGATCATGAGAGTCTGACAATGGATCAGGTAATAATTACTTTGTTTTATCCCTTCACATAATAAAGAAAAGATTTAAGGAAAGAAAGTAGCGTTCGTGAGGCATTTTACCCCTCAAGCCTTCACCATATGCCTTCAAGCCTTTCCAATGAATCCTACAACGTGAAAAATGCTTCTAATCAGTAACAAATTCATATTTCAACTGGTTGAGTGAGATTTATTTGTTTGAGCAGTGTCTCTGAAATCTATTTCCTATGTAACTCAAAATCAATTTTTTGTTTGTTTCAATGCTAACACTGGGCCATTTTTTCCCTTATTGTCATCAATTAATTGATTACCTCCTTGACCAATTAAAGTTTGTACTCGATGAAACATTTCCAGATAGAGAGTAATATTGTTCGGTGCCCAAATCCTGAGTACGCAGAGAAGATGATTACTGCCATTGATGCTGTTCGAGTGAGAGGGGATTCTATCGGTGGTGTCGTCACATGCATAGCAAGAAATGTTCCACGCGTAAGTTCCTACCCTAACCCAAGGCTGCCCACAAAAGAAAACTACAGGAGTTAAAAACTTTAACATACTGCTAAACATTGCAAGCTTTTTGCTTTTACATTAATTATTTCCCTTCACTGCTTTTGTTGAAATTGTTATGCTTGTCAGGGGCTTGGTTCACCAGTTTTTGATAAACTTGAAGCTGAGCTAGCGAAAGCTGCTATGTCCTTGCCCGCGACAAAGGGGTTTGAGTTTGGAAGTGGGTTTGCAGGTAAATACTTGTGTAGTTATCAGTTCTCATTTTCCTTAAAGTAGTTCCCTATTTGGGGCTTGGAAGATAATTTAGAATGGGTCGTTTCTATCTAGTATTCTGGTCTTCTAACAGAGGGTAAACATCAACTTAACTTATTAAAAAGTGCAATCAACAAGAAATCAAAATATTGCTATTTTTTGAAGAAAAAAACTCCACTTCATTGTACCAGTATTTTAGTTCCCTATGAACCAAATTTAGGTTAATAACTATTGGAAGTAAAACCCTAGATTACAATGAATCAAAACAAAATTGGTTTCATAGATAAACCACATTGTTTTGGCTGCTTTTACTGTGCAAGGGCTTTGGTCTGCTTCCTTTTTTCCTTTTTAATCACAGGAAATGATTCACCTTTTAAAGTTAAACTTGAGGTCCCAATCATCTTAATTCAAATATATAAACATCACAATAATGAAAAACCCTTGTTTTCTCTTATGCTTCACCAGTCCAAAATCAACAACTTGGGTTGTGAGACAACTAGGTAATGGTCCTAATGGATGAAGAGGCCTCGACATTATACTATTACTACCTTATGAAATTAAATGCACAAGAGGGGAAATAGGAAAAGCAAAGAAAAGCGAAGTAGTTTATCAGTATTTTGATATTCGATTGTCCTGCTGACTGCTCTTTAACGATGTTTCTGATGAAAACATCTTCCTGATTAATTCTGGTTTAGAACTCTGAAATAAAACCCTAGCAGTGCAATAATTCTAATATTAATCAGAGCTTAAAAAAAATGACTTGTGTGTAAAGCTGTTGATAAATGAATTAGCCCTTCAGATTCAGTAGTATCAATCTGTTTCAGTTGAGGAAAGATCCTTAATTTCAAGTAGCAACACTATGAAATGTCCTCACAAGTTCTCTCTTAGCCAAATCTTCTTATGTAAATCTTCTATTTGCACTTAAGATGGCTTGTGATAAGTAAAGATGGGCGACAAAGTACAGGAAGAATTAAAAAGAAAGGGAAATTACAAAAGGAAAAGGCAAGAAAATAAGCAAAGTGGAATAGTGGTGTGCTGATTATTAAGTTTTTTATGAAATAACGTGTACTTGTCGTGGAACGACTGAAAAGATATCGTGTAGTTGATCTTAATTAGTTGGAAATAAAGCTTAGTTTTGGTTTCCTTCAAGCATACTTTTTTTTTTTTTTTTTAATCTGTGAAGAAATTTTTGTTAGCGTTCACTTCTACAAGTCGAAATTGACACAACCCTAACCTAGCTCCATTATCATTTTCACTCCCTTAAACTACAGGGGTGTAAAACTTAAAATGTTGTACGTATTTTGTTCAGTGGGGTATCCCAGTACTTTGTATTTGGCTCTGTCTATCTCTTATAGGTTTATAATGATGTTGGTCTCATTGGAAATGCCTAGGTACATTTCTAACGGGGAGCGAGCATAATGACGAGTTTTTTGTAGATGAACATGGCCGAATCAGGACAAGAACAAACCGTTCTGGTGGGATCCAGGTAGGTTTTTAAACTTAAGTATTTAATCCAACATGTATTTTTTGGTACCGTAGACCTGCAACAATTTTCTTTGAGTTCTTGAGATTATTTATTTTTATGAGCAGGGTGGAATTTCTAATGGAGAGTTAATAAACATGAGAGTAGCGTTCAAGCCAACTGCCACAATATCGGTAAGCTCTCTCTCTCTCTCTCAAATGTAGTTTAATGGCCAATGTCTGCTGATCGAATGACAGAACTGGATCAGACTGATTGGCAAAGTGGTGAAACTTGAAAGCATAGCAGTAGCCGAATTATAATGTTGCAAACCTCATATAGTGGTTCTGTAAAATTATTGACTAATAGTTGAGAGGAGGTTGATCCAATGCACGAGGATCTCGCTAGACTGGAGTTTGGTGAGGGTAAGATGTACACAGCATTACGGCCCTTACCCCCATCTATGGAGAGGGTGTCCGGTGTTTCCTTGGTTTGAACCCTTGCCACTCGTGACATTAAGTGCAAGCTTTATGCTTCGGTGAAAACACCATTTATTGTGCTACTAGTTGATGCATTATGTATTGGGCCACATGAAACTGTTAATATGAGAAGGCCAAATGTTACACATGATTTGAACGCGCATGACTCTCGTGTATGGAATAGAGAATGTTCTAGTGTTTTTTTCAGGCCATTACATTAGTTTGGCCTCGTCAACTCTATTCAAGTTAGGTTACTTGGCTTTTGTGATCGCTCATAGCCATTACATTAAGCTGTTATATCTTGGCCTTGTATGCTAGGAAGTGGATGTGACCTGACCTTCCGGAAAGATGGCGGGCACTCCAAAGGCTCAAGACCGCGAGGGAGGGAGCTGGTGATGGGAGTGCGTGTCAAATAATATTGGATGGGTAGAAAGGGGTGGCTAGGATAGGCCTTGATGTTTGTATCATTAAACTGATAGACAGGTTGGTATGAGGTGTCAGAGCTCAGCCATACTTTTAAATATCGGCCGAGACGTACCGTCTCGGCCGGTTCGTACCGGGATTTTGGGCCTCCGATACGGATACACACCGATATAGCGGTGTGACTAAAAAATCGCATATGAACCGGCCGATACCCGATACGTACCGGTGTACCGGCCGAGACGCGAAAAAAAAAAAAAAAAAAGAGAGAGAGAGAAGAAATTACAGAGCCCGATCTTCCATCAGTTTTCTGCCTTCTACACATTTTGCGAATCTGGTCCGGGAAGAAAAGGAAACCGCAAATGACTGATATACACCAAAACGAAACAAAAACTCACAAATTTAAGTGAAATTATTCGACCCATAAGGATTATTTTGGCTGGTCGATCTGATTTTGGCTTGAAGAATAGAGTTTTTTTACCTTCCTTTCATGGGAATCGGGTTCCAGCTGGATCTTGAAGGCATGAGGCAAGCCGCACTCTTCCAGAAAACGAGAGCCAGAGCGAGAGAGAGAGAGATGGTAAGCGCCGCTCAGTTGCTCACTTGGAAGAGAAAGAAGAAGGTAAATTGGGAAACTGGGAAGAACTCAAGAAAGTAAAGTGATAGACTGCCCTTTTTTTTTTACTTTGTAAACGTACACACTCGTGGTTAACAGCTGGCCTTTTATTATTATTATATATTATTTGTCAAAGTACATGGAGGCTTGTGATAGACTGTAGCTTTGGGCAGGAATAGACTGTAGCTTTGGGCAGGAATAGGGTTAGGTCACAGGAATAGTCCTTATTGTGGTGGTTTGTTTCAGTTGTATATGCTTGGATTGATTAAAATGGGACTAATTAAGGCAATGAGAGAAAAAAAAAAGAGTGTAAAATCAAATTTTATACATATTACTAATAATTTTAAAAAATTCACGGCCGAGACAGCCGATTCCCGCGACGTATCGCCGATACGCCCCGATACCGATACACCGATACCGCGACCGATACCGCGACAGATACCGAGATTTAAAACTATGAGCTCAGCTCATCCTCCAAGATTGTTGGTGGTATGTCCAGTACACCTCTAAGGTAACATATGTATTGGTCTCAGTGATTCTTTCTATGATTGGTCAAGTTATGGTCCATGTGGAGTTGCCTTTGTACAGGGCGAGCCCAACCTTCTTGACAAATCCTTCATTCTTACCTATAACTTACATGCGTCATTTGGTCTTGAGCGTGACAGCACCTAGGTCCTACTTCCAGCTTAGGGTGTCATTGGAGTCGCCACCAGTGGCTCGCTACAAGTGGTTGGCCGAGGAGTGTCCGCGAGCAGAGATTTACTGTGTTGCTGCTTTGGAGCCAGGTGTTATGCATGGATAGTTTGTTGGTATAGCTCATTGGAGGATTGCTTTGCCAAGGCCAAGATGAGACGTGGACCTGCGAATAAGAGTACTATAGATAGTAGCTCTCCATAGTGTAGATGGGGCGTGGGGGAGACAACTTTGGTGGACAGGTGTGAGGGAGATGACTTTGGTGGAGCCAATTGACTGCGTCATCGAGTGGCAAGCTATGCTGCCTCTAAGTGGTGCTCTGTTTGCCCAACACTAGGAGCGTGCCTGGGTAGTTTGGCGAGCAACTATGAGCGGTCAAGTCTATGCTTGGGTGCTCTCTGAGTCCCTGACCATTCCTATTGGACGACAAGCAGCCAACGTTGGTCGCTTGTTAGAAGATGAGGAAAGCTAAGATTGGCTTGCTCATTAGAGGCGAGGACCTTCCATATATATATCCTCAAGAAGGTGTATTGCTTTGGTTAACTATTTTATGTGTATATTCTTTAGAGCTATTCCTGGAAATTCCCCTGTTTGTGAAAATATGAATTGATCTTTTCGATATGTGCAGAAGAAACAACATACAGTTACCAGAGATAAGCATGACACAGAGCTTATAGCCCGAGGTCGTCATGATCCTTGTGTTGTCCCACGAGGTTTGCTTGTTCTCTTGTCCTTAAATTTGTCATCTTTCCTCTCTTTACTGGTCCGTTATACTCTGACGTTAGTTGTGGCAAATCAAGACCGCTTATTCCCAATTTCTGGATGCCACGTTCTAGACTATCGTTTTATTATTCCATTGATCAGTTATCTCAAGAAATTGCATTTGGGACAAGTGATCAATAGTTGGCTTATGCCCCTTTTTATCATCTTCACTTATGTCTTGCCCTCTCCGATCATGACATAATACAAGTAGCTATAGTAAATGTATGTGGAGAGAGAACGTGGTTTAGTTCAATGTTTTTTTGATAATCAGTTTAGTTCAATGTTTATAACTGATCATTTTCTGGTTGTGGTGCAGCGGTGCCAATGGTGGAGGCCATGGTAGCTCTGGTGCTTGTGGATCAACTTATGGCGCAGTATGCGCAATGTAATTTGTTTCCCATCAACCCAGCATTACAGGAACCGATGCAGTTTCCAAACCGTGAGCCTGCTGAAGTTTCCTTGTGAAAGGTGCAAAGTGACTGGCACATCATCTCTGTTATTTTTTTGCCTGATTTCTTTATCGTACGTCGTCTGCCCGTATTAGTGTGCTCTTGGAGTGTTACTCGAAGATCTCTTGTTTTAACGTGAGTCATAATAAGTTGGCAGTAGCGGTCATGTTTCAAGTATTAATTTTCCCCTGCCTGGAAACATCATGAACTGAGTTCGAAATAATGAAATTCTTCTTCTTGCGCTATCATTTGTGTACTAATTGCATCAATTTCCTTTCAAGATTACCATTACATTTGGGGTAATGACAATGGCACGACTTATGTGGTTTCAAAGTAAATGAGGTAGGGTGCTTTCATGGGAATTGGGGTCTCTATAGTGCTCGCTCCACGCTACACGGTGTAGCGTCTATGCCAATCATCTATCTCAGTAATCAATTCTCCGTATTTTGAAAAGACTCTTCCAGTGAAGCGAAATTTTAAAATCCAGAGCATTGAAACACTTTCGGACAGCTGGAATGGCACGTTACACAGTGCAGCTAAGATGAGAGCTCTCTAGGGAACCGATATAACTTTTACGAAATGGTGTTGGAACTTACTCCCTCCGTCTCTTTTTAAATGTGTTACTTCGTAAATCCAACTTATTAAAGAAATATTATTATTATACTTGTTACATCAACTTTTTCCTTCATTTTACAATTTTCACATCAATTTTTACTTCTACTTTCCAAAATTATCCTTCACTTTTACCCATTAACTCTTTATCCACTAACTTTTCAAAAGGGCAAAATGATAATTGTACAAACTTTAACCCATTAATTTTTTGAACAACACACTTATTTAGGGACAGCCCAAAATGAAAAGTTAAACACTTAAAAATTTACGGAGGGAGTAAAATAGAACAGATAGTCAATACAGTAAAACAGGAAAAAGAGCCTTGGCTGTATAAAGTAAACAACATGAAACTAACAAAGATGTTGCAGTACTGTTTTTTTCCTTTTTCCTCAGGAAAAGGTAGCATTATTAGTTGAAATTATTAGTCGGGTAACCTCCTGGCATATAAATGGCAGTACCGAGCATATGGTGTCTACCATTGAGGGTGCATCGGGCTGAGTTAATGCTAGATAATAACGAGACTTAGGCATGCTCAAGCCCGGACCTTGGGGGGTGCTGTGCATGGGATGCACAGCACCGTACTGTGCAGCCATGGAGAGGCGGCTCCGGTCTCGTTCCGACGATCGGAGAAGTTCACTGCGTAGAGTTCGTCGAGTACTACAAGTGTACCAAAAATCAACTTGATCAGATATCTTTAAGTACCTCATCGGAACACAAATAACTTAAAAAGAAATGGAACACAAATGGATACAAACACAGGATCAAAACCACTTTTTACGTTATTTGTGTTCCGATGAGGCAGATTTGATTTTTGGCACACTTATAGTACTCGACGAGCTTTACACGGTGAACGTCTTCGATTGTCGGAAAGATGCCGGCGCGACCACGCCATAAGGCTGCACAGCATGGTGTTGTGCATTGGGGTGCACAGCACCCCCCCAGGTTCCCTCAAGCCCGCTCCATTAATAACTGGACTCGTTTAACACTTCTAAACCCTGCCCTCTTAGAAGTTTCATTTCTCAAGCCCGTCCAACTAGCTCATTTATTTTTATAAATTATAGTACCCAAGTATAAATTAATCACACCCACTATTTTAAAAAAAGACCAAGGAATATACGTATTTATGTTTTTAAAAAAAAAAGAGGTATTGTGTATATATAAGTATGGTAGTGGCATTTTTCCTTAGATATTTTTATAGTATAAATGTATAATGAACATCATTATCATTATTTTGTACAAGACGGGCTAGATTTCAAAAGATATTCTAAAACCCAACCCATTTACTAAACGTGATTAAAAACTCAACCCAACCCGATGGACCTAAACATATATCCCAAACCCTACAAAAAAAAAAAAAAAAAAAGAGCAGGGTTGGGCTGGCTAGCGCACTGGTGTTCACCCCTACCCATCACCGAGCTACCACTCCACTTTCAAAAGTGTTACTATGCTACTCGCATTAACACCAAAAATAGTACTGTCATAGGCTGCGAGGCATCTCAATTTGTTAGTATTTTTAAAAAGTTTGATGTCTGAGTCAGTATACACGCACTTCGACTTATTCTGGAATCATGAAATTAATAATATGAGAACCCTCTAGTTGGTTATAAGTCGAGATAGGTGACTAATTACAATACAAGTTGCATACTTCCATCCATTGAATTTGGATCTCTCTTTCTAGGCAATACCAAGCTGCCAGCCAAAACGGAAAGCCCCACTTCGGTAGGAGTTTGATTGCTTTACTTCTGTGTTTGCTTTCATTGTAAAACATCAAAGATTTGGCTTCCAGTCGTTGGGATTTGTTGTATGTCATCTTCATTAGTATTTCATATTCTGCAGTCTATTTGGACGTTCAACGACTAATCTTAGTCCATTATTGATAACTCAGACGTCTAACCGGTTTATTTGCACCTCGATTAATCCCGGGGCAAGCCCAAATAACGTCGGAGCAAAACTCTGTAAGGACTGGCTCCAAAGGAGTTGATAGCACCTGAGAAGTTTCAAACGTGAGAACTTTAGAGGAAGCAAATCTCTAAATCCCGGATCTTGACCACCAAACCAATCCCTTGGATTTCCATCGTCCCCGCTTGAAATCACTATCAATTAACCACCACATTTCCTCATGGAATGAAAGAAAAATTTGTTTGTAACTTATGGAGTATTATAATAAATAAATAAAAAATACAGTATCTCACATATAAAACTTATTGAGTGATATTATTTGTTGTTTACCAAATCGGATAACCTTATTTGTTTACAATATTCTTCCAATTACAAGCAACCGAAATATCGCATGGACCACAAGGAACATTTTTAAATTGTAAAATGAGAAAGCCATGAGCCTCATGCTATTTGTTTCGCTTTCAATTTGTTAACAATTTGGATGGTGGCGAACTAATAAACCAAACTGATTTTTTTGGTATGGCTAAAAATCAACCCGGACCAAACCGGTTATTTCTAGAAACCAAACCACCGGTTTTGGTTTTTGATCTGGTTTATCTTCTTTCAACCATAACACCACCATCAAATTAACCTGTGATTAGGGTTTTCTTTTTTTTACTAGTCTTTTTATATAACTAATGATAATTTAATGACATTAAAGCATATACTGTTTTTTAATCTTTTTCCTGCTTTGTGCCTTTTCGTTTTGCCTTTTACCTAAAGCACTCTCTGTTGTTTCGGGGGGAAAAAAAGGCAACTATGTCTCTCCCGGTATTATACAACGGTCTCGGGCCCCAAAATGCTACAGGGTTGTAGTCCCCATCGTGGTCGTCCAACTTAACAATTAATGGCCTAGATTTGCAATTGCTCTTTTATTACCGGTAAAAGAGCAACTGCAAATTCAAACCATTGAAAACACTTTTGGACGGCCCGATTTGGGCTACAACCCTGTAGCGCTTTGGGGCGCTACAAGGCCTATTATACACATAAAAGTACCTTTGTTTTTATTACTCGGGTGCGTGTGTCTGGACCATCTCACTGATTACTAGCGGGGTTCAATTAAAGCGGGACTTAGTTTTGTGTATAATAAACCTGTATCTACACATATGTACATTTATTAAAGCATAAGCAAGGAAAAGAATTATAAACTCGGACATAACTGTGAGAACACAAGTTGGATTTAGAATAGTTATCTTGTCTATGCACACATCAATAAATTTGTGGGGAACTAATCTCGCGGCCTACACGGGTCCAATTAAAGATAGAGCAAAGTTCTAGACTAATCCCATTTGTACGTACACATATAAGTATATATACTAAAATACATATCCGCAACAATTAGATGTATGTGGAGAGTTTACGTGCATCATGTAAGGTTCATGTGCATCGACATGCATCTGTATCCTTAGCACTGCTCCTTCACGAATCCTAATCTCTCTCCATAGATACACATATGAATATACTTAATTATATTGTATGGATACAAGTGCAAGGAAAAAGGAGTCGTCATAATCGTTGGCATTATTGTGAGAACACAAGTTGTTTTGGAAAAGTAGTCTTGTTTAGACTATTCTGCTCCACTAACCATACCAACCGTCCTAATCCCTTAAAAATAAGGTCAATTATGAATGGAGGAGGATAAGTGTCAAATGCTTAATCATACAACGACCTTGAAATTGAGATAAAGCTAAAGTTAGACTCCACGCAGGATTAAGGGATTCACGAGAAAATACCTTTTTTTCTGCTTGACCTAAGAATTAAATTTTGATCAATTGTGTGGGAAGCAAACACACCAACCAACGGTACTAATCCTTTGGGTGGCTCAACTAATTGACATTACATACAATTAAAGAAGCATTACAATATTTTTTGTGTTGGAGGGTGACTTGGGTCACCCAACTATTCCATAGCAAAAATTGACAATACAAAAGATAAATGATAAGGACAATGTTAGGAAAATGATAGATGATATTACATTTTTTTTGGCATCTATCCAAAAGGCTTTGCTTGAAATTAGTTGAGATTATGCTTCTTTAGCACAAGAATGTGTGGTTTATAGATAAAGATATTAGGTGAGAACTTCCCTACCTTTGGGTTTTTTAATAGCATGAAATGGAAATTGAGAGAAATAATATGTCGAAACTTCTTAGTAGAATGAGCTTTTGAAACTTCGAAATAAAAGATTTTAAGTGTTCCAATAGATCCTTCAAATATTAGTTTACGATCAAATGTTTTTCCTCTTTAAATTTAACAAATGAGTAGCATCGATCATTCAATTACGAAATCCTAACACAAGAAGTGATTTGTTGTTTCAAGAACCTGTTGGAATATATAATTATGGTGGCAAAACATAAAAAAGAAAGAAATATAACAAGATTTTGAAGATTTGCTGGAGTGTACTTTTCTGTATAACATATGGTTCTTCAAATTGCAAAATGAGGTAACAAAATACACTCTTCTTTCTATACGTAGCTTAGTGAAATCTTAAGCGATTTGTCATGGAAAATTGAGAAAACAAGAAAACGATCGAAAAATAGGGCTTATTTCACTCAATCAGCGCCTAAACAGGACAAACCGGTTAACTGGAGGCATATATTCCCGCTCGAGAATCCGATTTTGCGGTATCATTAAAGATGTGCTAAGATCAAGGCTTCAGAAGCTATCACAATAACTTTTTTATTACTTACTAGCTTATTTGGTGCAACTTCTGTTTGATGTTCTCAAAGTAACTTACACTAACTGGAAAGAGAAAATTGTGAGTCCTCACAATTCATAAACGCAACAAACACTGAGGTATGGGCATCTAAAGTTAGGCAATGACAAGGTTATAGTCCTATTCTTTTAGTAAATTTCTAACCCATACGTAGGACTGCAACCAACTCAGCAGCTTGCATTCGGTTCGAGTTTTAGGTTTGTTTAGTAAACAAGCCAAGCTTAACCGTTCTAAAACTCAGCTCAGGTCGTTTGCAGAGGCTCTGTTCACTTATAGAGGCTCATTTCGTGAACGAATCGGGCTCGGCTCATTTACAAACAAGCGAGCATAAGATCAAATTTTAGGTTCGTTTAGTAAATGAGCCGAGCTCGAATACCACAAAGATTGGAGCGGCTTGTTTGCTCCTCTACCCATACGTGAGTATGCGAGAGCAAAAATAACCACAAGAAGAAAACGAACATTAACTGACACCAACCACCACTCATATACAAGCAAATGTGTGGAAGCCAACAAATCACAGGATAATGAAAATTAAGATTCAAACAGAGGACCCAAACCTGTAACAAAGGTTACAAAAAGAAAAATGCAAAATACTGTTTTTGTTTTTTTCCCTCTCTCTCTCTCTCTCTCTCTGCATACATGGGATGGGTCCTACACTCAAATTCCCCATAATAAAAAAGTGACCTACCTTGAAATCTTCTCCATCACTACAAATCTACTCCATATTCAACAAAAGTAAAAAACAAAAGAAAAGAGAAAATGCCAAGGGTCTATGGCTCTATTTTTTAGCAAACAGGGACCCTGGTGTGCGCTCCGGCCTTGGTGTGCACCATCCGAGAACGTCGGATGTGTCTTGACAATGTAAATCCTATTCCACCCAAGAAACAATTTTCTTGAGAAAGGATGAGAGAAACAAAAGGAAAGGGGAGGGAAACTAGTGTTTTGCCACTCGTAAAGATTTTCATTTGAAATCAAAAGCATTCCAATGTGGTTTTTCTGCTCTTTGACCAGCAAAATTTACAATCAAAGCTTTGGGTCCCTGTTTTTGGAGTGGACACCACAATGCCTGTCCTACGATAGGCAAGAAATCCCCTAAAGATTGCTCCAGCAATTTTTACACACTTAAATGTCCTTTTTCACTCAATTCCCTGCCCACCCCCCCCCCCCCCCCCCCCCCCCCTGTTCTCTTCCTCTCTTGTCTTTCAACAGTAAAAGCTGCAATATATAGATATATAGTATAACTCTTCCTCTTGCTCATTTTTCAGTTTCTGGTATCCTGCAATTTACAGAATCAGAAATTTATTACTGCAAAGAAAGAATTTAAAAGAGGACAAACACTAGTAAAAGTACATAAAGAATAAGGAGGGAAAAAAAAAAAGGAGACAAAAATCTCTTAAAAGTGCCTGCATAGGTATATTAACCAATACTAACTTTCAGGAATTTTAAGAGTTGGATGTTTGAAACAAAGGAGTGAGCCCAAACCCCAACAAAGGGAATTTATTGAAACCAAAAACAAATCAAAATTTTTGAAATTGAGAGGATAAAATCACTTTCTCTTCTTTTTAGCAGAGCAAGTCTTTTGACCCATTCTTCCTCTGGTTGAATTTGGTTGGGATTTGGGAACAGTACTTGATCTCTATTAATTCCTGCACATCTTGCTCCCCACTTATAAGGAATTTAATACAAGAATTCCCCAATGACCATAAAAATATGCTTGAGTTGGTTTTTTTTTTTTTTTTTTTATGACTCAAGTGTTAGGTCAGCCTACGCAAACCTCGACTAATTATGGAAACCTTAATTCTAGGAACCTAATCTCAGCATGCAGTAACGGAACTCCCCAATTAAAACCATAGCAAAGCTCTTTATGGACTGGTTCCAATGAGTTGATAACATCTGAGAAGTTTCGATCTTAAAAACTTAGAAATAAGCAAATCCCTAAATCCAACTCTTGGGTTATGTACTTGGGTTAGGTTTGCTGCCAACAACTAACGTTAACCGTAAACGTTCCTAACTGTGTGGGAATCCACTTATGTTAAACGTGTTTTGGACGGTCCAGATATGAGGGGTGTCGAAGGGAGTTTTGGGTATTTTAACTCCCCTCACATCTAGACCGTCCAAAACATGTTTGAACGGTCCCGATCGGCTCGGCAGGCCTGCCGAGCCTTGCAGTTAGCAGGGTCCCAGGTCCTAGAAAAGGTCAATGGTTTTGCGTTGACGTGTCAGGCCATGAAACCTTCCATTCAGGCGTGGTTGTTGCTGCAAAGAGCAAAACTTTTCTAAGAACACTGAGGCCTATTGTGGGACATGAAACTGCCCACCACTATGCGGTGGTAATAAAGAGTAAAGACCCACCGGCCACCACTCAAAACCCCACCACCACCCCCCTTCCAGGGTGGAGGACCGTACACACAAATGAGAAAAAAATGTCCTTATAAATTTCTAAGAACAAGTGTCGGTGAGGCCGACAATCATCAGCCATTTCATCTCATTACACTACTAAAAGTTTCTCTTCAAAGGAGGAAAATGACAACACACTCACACGGGTACAGCTAAAGAAAAGAATTGGTCTGGGGCCTAGTTGAAATCAACAATCAGCTTCATTTTTAATGTGACAAAATATCATTGTGTCAAGCTACGTAATGCTACATCGAAATCGGATAAAAATATGATCGGTTGTTCAGGTGAGACCCTAAAAAAACAATTAGAGAGACCCGATACGCATTTTATATTCTTCATTCTACTTTCACTCATTTCATATGTTCTAACGAAACTCCGTTTCTATATATACATTCATTTAATTCGAGTTAATTGTAGATTCTTAGGCACGTCCAAACATAAAACATAAATCACCTTGATTGAACACGGATTTTATTTGTTTCTAACGGAATTTTCCAATGAAATCTCATAAATATGGAAACGGTACAGAGACTTATGGATACACATTAGCAATTCCAAAAAAGAAAGCATACCTTTTTTCTTTTTCCGTTTTTTTTTTTTTTTTTTCTCAGTAGAGAGTTGTCTAGTTGGATTTAGGGGTAGCTTGCTTGAACGCAACAGTGGGAGCGATTCTGCAACCCCTTCTCTGATGCTCCAATACAAGTTCTCCGGCAAACCAGTCGAGTTTTTCAAAATTACTCTGCTCCGCAATCTTCTTACCACCAAATAACACAGATTCAACGTTCTTTTGTTTCAGCATTTCATCGGCTATTTCCACAAGCATCTTTACGTTACCCGGACTAGGGTCCGAGTCAACATTGGGCCCACAACGTCCCAAGCTGGATCCATTTGCCTGGCATCCAAAATGGGATACAAACATCATGATTAGGACCCCCCCCAAAAAAAAAAAAAACTACAGCCGTACAATTCGTTAATAGTGGGATTCAATATCTTTACATGAAAATGGAAAGAAATCATTCAGGTCAAGTACGGGAACTAATAGTCTACAGTACAGGTGAATTAAAACTTCCAATTTTTCCCATAAGAATGGAGGGCCACACAAAACACAATAGGGGACCCTACATAACGGACCATTGCCAGCCGAACTAGTGTACCAGGAACTCATGAACAGTCACAAATTACTGCTAATAATAGAAACCGTGCCAACCCCTTTGCTGGTTCATATATGGTATATCAGACAAGTGACCACTTAGCAAACCTGTTTGTATTATTAATAAAGGGGTACTAACACAAATGTAAGCCCTAGTTTACCATGTCTTACCGCGTACTTGTAGTACTTACTATGGAAATAAAGCATACCAGACCGGTTTTCAAAGTACGGAGCACCAGCAAACTTTTCTGTGAGCTATAGCCAACTTACGCGGAGACACGATTTGAAGAAAATGTATGGCCAGATTTTGGTCGTCCGTTGAAATGAAAGAGGGGGAAATCTTAGCACAATTATGTTATATCATTGACACGACGGATTATATTCGTATGTTTATCTCACATCACATCGTTCAAAGTGTGCAGTGCTAACAAAGAAATCAAAGCTTGAAAACTTAATTGACAAATTGACATGGCTTGTAATGAAACGCGTTCCAGCTTGTACACAAAGTTTTTAGTTAGCGTAGCGTTTTTCCTTGTCAGCAGGGGACAGGGAGGGACATTGATACAAGTGGAGTCACTCCACTCGTTTTTATTTCTCACGTGGAATTTTGGTATTTAGAGCCAAAATTTATGATTTTGACCCCACAAAAAATTATTAAATTGCCCCTAACTTACTTCCAATGCATATAAATTTCAAATGTCTTCTTTTCGATAGTTGATAGTGTTACAAATGAAGCTTTCATGCATTATTTTCAAAATGACTAATTATAAAAGCAAAATTATATTTATTTTTTTATTTATTTTTTGGATTAATAAGTAGAAAATTGGATTAATAAGTAGAAAAAAGCATAATGCAAATGAATCTAATTTTTACCCCACTAACCAAAATTCCTAAATTCCTGACTCTGTCCCTGCGTGCGAGTACAAATTTACGAACGACAATGGCCCATGGAAGGGTCCACATTAGTTAAATGCTGATCAACTCAAACTCAATCTATATTTCATAACCTCACTGCACCCAAATGAGGTTACACAATCATTGAATCAATCCAGTTGGTACAGCAACAAAATCCCAAAAAGCATAGCCCCAACCCAGAGAATCACGAGGAGGAACCAAACCGCCATAACTCCTATTGGCTTGTAGCCTGCTTTGTTTTCAATGCCTCATTTTCTGGATTTAGTGCGTTTTCTGGCCAGAACAGATACCCACAAAAAAACACTAAAAACGAATGAAACCAATGGCCCCGCCCATATGATGAAAGCTGAGGCCACTGGTAAGGCAGCAGAGAACTTGGCTATATAGCTCAGGCCCTTCGTTTTTAATTGCACAAAACCAAAAACACTTCTGCTCACGTTACAAACACAAAAACAAATATCCCCATCCCCTTTGCTCCCACGGCAGGCATCCAGCCTGGCTAAAGCTGTCTCGTCTCATTTTCCAAAACCAAACCCAAATGAAATAAATTCTTGGTTTCGGTACACTATAGTGACCCCAACTCCTCAAGGAATGTAGATGTGTATCTAACATTTTAAGATACGTGTAATTCGGGCGGAGCCAAGATTTTTACTACGTGAGATCAAAACAAGAACAGTGGCAGTTTACAGAAGATCACGGGTGGACTCAAGTGACCCCGCTACTCTTTGTCGTTCTGCACTCGTAATTGATTAGTAAATACTACTCGTAATTCTTTTGTTTTGTTCTGTTTCTTTTTGGGTGAGAGTAACCAGAAAATTTTAGGGGGAAAAAAAAAAAAGGACCTCAGTGAGAACACAACCAAAATAGCTGGAAAAGCATTTCTACTACTATAACTTTTTTGGCCGTCATCATCCGTAAATATTTCCCATTTTGGCTCGTTTGGACTTTTAGTTCAAAAAATTCAAAAAGTCTCTTCTAAGTTCTAACAAAAGAAACTTCCCAAAACCCAAAAAGTAACAAGAAGATAAATAACATGACTTTTTACATACCATTTTTAAGACGAAAAAATTACAGAAACAAACATTTAGGCCTTGTTTCGCATTTGATTTTATGGACATCCCATAAAATCAAATGGATTGATTTTAGCTAATGAGCAAGTCATTTACTAAAATCGACCCATTTTAGCAAATAAAAATAGGTTGATTTTAACAAATGGCTTACTCATTTTGTAAAATCAATGGAAAACTAGGCCAATCCGTTTTAAACTACTATTGTTTTCAAATTATCGGTCATAGAGAAGCAAAAAGTAATCAAATTTGTAATTCAGTCCTTCTCGGCAATGCTCTTGCATGGAATTTGTAAACTATTACGCGGAATGAAATGAAAGAGTCAACTCTTACACGAAAGAATTTTCGCCTTTAGAATTTTCTTTACTCATTTGTACTAAGGGGGTGTTCCACTAAGGTAGTTTTGTTTTAAAACTGCCTTGGTTTTTGTGTTATGTGATGTATTGTGAGAGAATGACTTGTCTTGATTTTTTAGAAAAATTAGTTTTTGAAAAAAACTAGTTAGTGGAACACCCCCTAAGAGAAGATAAAACTTGTAGAAAACAAATTTGACAGAGAAAGGGCGTACCTGAATACGGACGTAATTACTGCTACGGCTTTGACCAAACGCCATAGCCACCGCCTGGTCCACCAAATCCACCGACCCATCACCGGAGATTCTCGCCATTGGTCGAGCCCAGTCCTTGGCCTTCCACCTCTTCATCTGATCATACTCGTAGCTCCCTTCAAGCATCTGACCCGTACCAACCGAAAGTACCAAAATATCCTCCACCCCACGCACGAACGGGAACTCCTGCTTGTTGTGTAGCACGTGCGTGATCGCCGCCGCCGTTGGGTTGCTCATCGTCAACCCACCGTCCACCGCCACGCACCTCGTCTGTCCATCCACAGAACTCATCACGACCGGCTCGGACGACGCCGGTTCGGCCGACGTGGCGCGGCACACCTCCCACAACCGGAAATCGAAGCCGTCCGTCTCCAGCGCGTCGGCGCGCGAGAAGACAAACGACGCCGCGCTGGACAAATCGTAACACGGTATCAAAACCGGCTTCAACGTGTCCTTCAACGTCAAGCTCCTCCCGTCCTTCTCCGCAAACACCTCTCTCATTTCCTTCTCCAAACCGGCACCCGCCGCACCGGTTTTTTTCCCGGTTCGGAAAAACCTTTTAACCGAACCAGAAGACGAGCCGTAAAACTTCTTTCCTTTCGCAGCCAAAAACTTCCACGTGTCATCCGCGTGGAAGATCGGGCGGCTGTGGTCTTTCGTTCCAAATAACATCGCCGTGAAAATCCCACCGACCCCGGAGCCTGCTGCGACGTCGAAGTAATCGGCGATTCTGGCGTCTGGATTTCCCGATTTAGCCCTCAGCGCGTTTTCGAGGTAAGCTAGGGCTTTCCCGGATAGGATGCTTCGCATGCCGCCGCCGCCGTCGATGCTTAACACGCAGATTTTGCCCCTCTGGTTCTTGATCGCCTGAACGCCGTTATCAGTTTCCGTCGGAATCGACGGAGCTGGTTTCGTCTCCGTCACAGCAGAGATTTGCTTTGGAATCCATAGCTTTTGATCGTCGTAGCCGAAGAGAAACTTGCTTTCGAGGATTGAGAAAATCTCGTAGCTAAGCTTGTCTGTGTCGATACTCGGCTCTTGCGTTTGGGATTGAGTACAAGCCATTAACGAAACTCAGCGTTAATTGGAGGCGCTTTGCTTTCGTGCAGAGTCCTCTTCGAAATGATGAAGCCTCTCCTTTAAATGGATATACAGAGCTACTTTTGCATTAAATTCAGATGCGTAGACATTAAATTGCTTCAATTCAATTCTTTCCAGTAAAAAGATATTGACGTACTCCTCATACAATCCGTTGGTTTCACTGGACAGGTATATACGAGCGGATATGGTACATGTTACATCTAAGATTCCCGAATTGGATACAGCGAAAGCTTTACCTCGAAACTCCCGCCAATGAAACTGGAGCGAATTGTCGAAGTAACCTGAAAATCAAGCAATTTGACAACCCAAATCGCTCTCAACAATAACTCCCAGGAAATTAGGATTGAAAGTGATCTCTTTCTGTATGAATCCTTCGCTCGCTCTGTATAGATACAGGGACCGGGCTATATGTATATGCAGGGGAAGATTATTTGACCTACTACGGCGAAACCAACAAAAGAAGAAGCAAGAAAAGCCAAAGGGACGAGAGAAGTGAAGGTCCTAACACAGCAGATGCAGAGGCATGTCTGTTGGCTTTAAAAGCATTAACATGTGAACAAAATCAATGTTAAACAATTAAAAATAGGGAAAATTCGGCCCAGAGAAATTAACAATGAAAAAAACATTGACTGAACTTTTCTTTTTCTTTTTTAGCTCGGCGGTTCGGTTAAAGACAGGTCATTCTTAGTGCTACGAAGTTGGAAATCATATAGTGCGGGAGCCACACTACAAAGTTACAGTGTGTTATCGGAGTCGTTGATTTTGGTAATCAACGATTCGGATTTCATCTCGGTCATGGATAGTTTGGATCATGCAAGTGTCGAGATAAAATTCAAACCGTTGACACCAAAAAATTATTTTCTAACGACCTAACATCAAGAATCGAAATCTAGACAATATATACGAGGGATTTGGGGTGGTTGTTGTTGTGCATGGGATGCACAACATGTGTTGTACACCATCCGAGCCGTTCGTTGCTCGAATAGACGGCCCAGATTTCACCTTGCACGCAAGTCAACGAAATTGGTTGCAAAAATGCTAAGGTGAAATCTAGACTGTCCATCCGAGCAACGGACTGCTTGAATGGTGCACAACACCTGTTGTGCATCCCGTTCTCAACAGCAGCCCCTTGTCCATATATCAATGAGCATACCCACCAACTAACCGGACATTCGCAGATTCAACTCATTTTCTCTGTGTCCTAAAAAGTTTTCTTCCTAACCACAGTTACAGGATTGACCGTGGTTTAAGGATGCGGATTGGTGCGGATCTCCGACGGTTGAGAGCGTTAGTGGTGGGAAATCGGACGGTGGAGATGGGATTACTAATAACGGTGAAGATTGGGAACGTCCGTGATCGACGGCCTTGGAATGAGAATCGGTTATATTCGTGGGGCCCTTCTGTCTCTACTGTGGAGCCCGGGAGCCGAAATCGTCGGCGATAGGATTAGACAGGCACTTAATTATCCACTTTTAAAAGAGACCATGATTATATGCATGTTTTATCCTTAACTATTCTTTTCCCTACTTTGTTGTAAGTTTGAAAAAACTACCCGGGCACTCAGGGAAAAATGTTTACCCGGGTCTTTTTCTCCAATCACCCCATTTATGGGAGAAAATTTTCGATGAAAATATGGTTGTGCCGTCGGAGGCGCATATCGGCCGTTTAAAAGTATTTTTGTCTCCATTCAGATTTTTCCTTCCCTCCACTTTTTTTCTCTAAATTCTTGATTGTCCAAAATACTTTTTGACGGTCGAGATACACGCAGGGTATCGCTACATGATACCTAGTTGGAACTCAAAATTTTCTCTGCGTTGAGATAGTGTATGTAAGTCATGCAATTTTCAAATAAATTAGTGATATATTACTCAAAAAAAATTAATATTTTTTCCCGCGACCTAACTTGTACGAACATTTGTGGACTATACTTTCTGAGATTATTTATTTAGAGGACTTTAATAATAGTAGTATCATATAATAAATATTCACTGTGCGACTTATTAGAGCCTCACCAATGATATAACTAAAACTGGATCATTAAAAGTTATCACATCAGACTTTGATTATTCATACAAGACATTTATAAAATTAATAATGTGGAGTGTCACAATAATATTTTGTTTCCATAATCAAAAAAAGTACTTCGCACTCTATTTTTATTCATAAAATGGGCACAACTTTAAATTTGTACATATATATATTACTAATATTAGTACCATTTAAAAAATGAGGCATTTATAGTAAGGGCTCCCTGATATAAGGTGCGGGATTTTTTGCTCAAGATCGAATTTCGATGTTCCGAACCGTTAGATGTGTTTAAAATACATTTTTAGGGTCCAATGCGAGGATTCGTAAAAAAAAATAAAAAAAATACCCAGAACGCCTTGATCCGAGCAGTTTTTGATAAAAAAAAAATGTACATATAAACATTTTATCGAAAACAGCTCGGATCAAGCCTTTCCAGTTTTTTTTTTTTTTACTAATCGTCGCGTTAGACCTTAAAAATTCATTTTAAACACATCTAACGGTTCGGATCATCGAAATTAGATCCCAAACAAAAAATCTCACACCGTAGAAAGTAAGGGAGCCCTTATTGGATATTTGTTGATTTAAAAGATGTTCACAATATCTTTAAATTGAGACCAATCTTGAACATATTTTGGTAAATATTAAAAATTGATAATTTCAAATTTTTTAGAGAAAGTGCAAAAAATTGAGTTTTGAAGAAAGATTTGAAAAATGGAGAGAGAATGTTGTTACTTTTGAATTCATTCTACCAAAAAAGACTTATAAATAGGGTGTGGTCCCCAAATTTTGGTTATTGAGTTTTGGTTATTGAGAAAATGTTGTTACTTTTGATTATCCAAATGCCAAAATTTGGTTATTGGCTAAAAGGTTGTTAATTCTTATTATGCCAATGTGAGCCAATTTGTAGACAAACATTGCTAACTTTAGTTATTTAGATGTTTCGATTATCCCATTAGGGATGCTCTTACAAGTGGAAACAGAAATTAAAAATTGCTCGGTCAATAGTTGTAAAGTAGTATTGTGTGACTTTATTACAAGTTGAAACAGAAATTAAAAATTGTGTAGTCAATTAAGTTGTAAAATAGTAAGTTACTGTTAATTCAATTGGAGCTAATTTTTAAATAACGGAGTACTTATTAATTTTGTTAAATAACAATTCATTAATTGAGCTGTCTTTTGGTGGTCCATCCAAACTCGTACAACTCTCGTAAGTAAGCAAAAAAGTTAGACTCTAACTAATCTCACTTTAAACAACATGAAAAATAAAAATAAATACTCAACTTATTTATAAAATAATTATTTTCGTATTAAAATACCAACTTTATCGATTTTGTAGAAGAAATAGGTCAAGCTAATTAGCATATAAATGTTTTAAAAAAATGGCCTTATTACTACTAGCATTTTTTTTTTTCGATTTTTCTCATCAATGCAAAATTAAATAACGCAAATTTTTTTTTGAATAGGCCTCGTTTGGGTAAAAAACTTAATCCGGATTATTGGTTTTTTGGGGTACAAAAAACCAGAGTGCTTTGGGTAATAATCTTAATCCAAAAAACCAGAGTGCTTTGGGTAATAATCCAATAATCCAGATTATTCGTTTGTCCTTATTCAATTTTTTTTTTCATTCGTTAGTTTTGCATTAAGATTTTGTGGTTTCTGAATTCCTCTCGACGAGACGAATTTAACAAGTATAAAATTATGGTCAGAACTCAAAATTTTTTGAATAAGGACAAACGAATAATCCAATAATCCATAATCTGGATTATTAGCCAAAGGAGGGAATAATTTGGATTAAGTTTAAGAAAAAACCAAACCGGTTTTTTGGATTATTTGACAAAAAACCAAAAAAACCAAAAAACCGGATTAAGATTTTTACCCAAACAAGGCCTAAAGGCAAATCTCAGAGTGTTCAAAAAAGTTCAAAAAGTCACAAAAAAAAAAGTTAAGGAGAACGACGGTCGGAAGTTTGGGAAGTAGTAGTGGGAAGCATGCTAAGGTGGGTCCAGATTAATATACACACGGGCAAACGGCGATGGTGGGGCGAGGTTAGGTGATGGCCGGGAAAAGGTGGTGTGGCTGTGGGCGTGATTAGTCAAAAGTTGGAGACTATTATGACAATTCGGTTGAGATTCTAATTGTTCCAGTAATTTTCTCTATTAAAAGCAGAGATTTTTTTTTTTAATTTTTTGTAATTCGGTGGTAAAACGCTTTCTTCTTGTTCACATTGATTCAATTTTATCCAAACGCGGCGCAGTTTCCGTTTCCCCGGTCAAACCCTCCTACTTTTGCGACTCCATTCATCTTAATTTGTTTGTTTTGACCATTCTTGTGTTAATTTTTATAAGTATTTGTCTTTTAATTTGCAATGTTTTCATTATTTTATCTTTATCCACATGAATTTACAATATTACCCTTGGCTGTGTGAAACAAATGTGTATTAAAAAAGGGTAATATTGTAAATTCATGTGGATAAAAACAAAAAAAGAGAGTGTGGATTGTAAAATGGGGGATGTGAAAATCATTTCCCTTATTTTAAAAGAACTTTTGTATAATTTTGAAAGATATATAAGTAATTCAAAATTGGTAACTTATATTTTAATAGTTCATTCTCTCTCAAATTAATATTTTACCAAATAGTAGGTAAAATAGATAGTCTTTGTAGGAGTTATAGTGCTATAAGTCACTTTTAAATTTTGTTTGCCCATTCTTGTGTTAATTTTTATAAGTATTTATGTCTTTTAATTTGCAATGTTTTCATTATTTTAAAAGAACTTTGCATAATTTTGAAAGGGGTCATGCTAACGGGTGCTATAGTGCACCCGTTAAGGGTACAAAAAGTACACTTTTATGGGTCTCACTTATACAAAAAGTATACTTGTACGTTAAAATACACTTAAAGATGTACTTTAAAGTACAAGTGTACTTTTAAATTGTATTTTTTTGTATTCTTAACGTGTGCACTATGACACCCGTTAGCATTTCCCTTTTGAAAGACATATAAGTAATTAAAATTGGTAACTTATATTTTAATAGTTCATTTTCTCTTTCAAATTAATATTTTATTAAATAGTAAGTTACGGTGCTATAAGTCATTTTTAAATTTTGTCTTTATTCAAAAAAATTTCTCGTTTGTTTGTTTTGCGTCAAACTTTTGTTAAAAAAAATAATGACCTTTGCACTTCTTCTTTTTTTTTTTTTTGAAAAAATTGGTCCTTTCCCCCCCCAAAAAAAAGGATTTCGGTAGTGATTTTTTATTTTTTTATTCCTTTTGTTGAAACAAATCAATAATCCATACCAGTCTGACGCAAAACATATAAACGCAATTTTTTTTTAAATAAAGACAAAATCAAAAAAGTGCTACAAGTCAAGCGAGTATAACGGAAAACTTAAAAGGAAAAATGTGTACCGTTTACTAGATCTGTGTTTTTTACTCAATATTTACTCAGTTTTTTGCACTCAGCTGTTACACATGGTACAAAAAATAAAAATTAACCTACAAGTACTGGTGAATCGGAATCCCGTGCCATTGAGACTTTTTGGTCAGAAACTAGTCAATCATTTGACAGAATCTAGTGACTCACCAACTGCATATCCACGGACACTTTTTGGTCGGAAAGCTACTCCCCGTGCCTGAATCCCGTGCTTTGGAGTTGGAAGAGGTTATTCAATACTTGCGGAGCACAGTCAAGTAATGTTCCAGAGAGTTTTTCCACCGCACATTTTAGTAGTAGGGACGGACACATTCTAAGGGATTGGAATCTGCAGATTTGGGGTTTCTGCAACGACCCAAGTTACTCTATCCCCTTAGTGACCTCAATTGTGAACCATTTGAAATCTTTATTTATGATCGAAATTATTCATTTTTTTAGGAATATTTAACACAATATGGATATAAAAAATTACGATCATCAGATATTGATAGATATACAATTGTGACGAATTTGGCTTGCAGTATATTCTCTAAATGATATTAGTCATCCATCTAAATAATATATCCGACTAGATGGCTACAATATCCAATTAATTCGAATTTTACATGAATGATCTACTCAACATTTTCGACAAATTGTACGGTTTGGATCCCAAATATAGATTATAAAGAGCCCACAATTAAGGTCACTAAGAGCATCTCCAACACTACTAGGCATTTTAATTAGGCAAAAGTACAAAACAAGGCACATTTCTACTTTGCCTATGCATTTTTTCACCTATGGATTCCAAAACCACTCTCTACTTTTGTTATTCAATCTCTACTTTAAGGGCAAAAATGGAGAGAAATGAAGGTAAAGGAGAAAAAGGAGGAAAAAGTAGAATAGAGAGGCGAATGCCTTGCTACTAGTAGCAAGCCAAAAGGGACAAAGCTAGAGTAGATAGCAAAGTAGCAAGTCTATTGGAACATGATTTTTTGGTTTGGCTAGGCATAATAACCAACAAGGTACAAGTAACAAGCCTCTTTGGAGATGCTCTAAGGGAATGTTGTGACTTTAGTCACTACGAGTACCCCAAATCCTAGTACCCGCAATCGTTGAGGGTGATTTTTTTTTTTTTTTAAATTCTTTGTAAAATGTCAAATTATTTAACAATTTTTTGACCACATGTAACAACTACGTGTATGCACGAGGTACTTCCTCTCACTTAGCAAGTAAAAATAAACACTTATGGAATACATTTTTGGTTATCCTTCTATATTAAAAGGAAATCCCAATGTTTCACTTTCGCTTCAAACACTTGTCTCATATTCACGTTTTTACTTTTAAGACATGAACCCATTAATGAATAATTGAATAAGATATGCGAAAGAATCTAGATCTAAATGCATACATTGAATAAGTGCATACATAGAATCTACATTGAATAAGTGCATACATAGAATCTACATTGAATAATTGCATACATAGAATCTAATAATGACTACATGCAATGGATTAAAATCATGTGTTTAATGCATACGTTGAACCTTCTAAAATGTGTTTAATGTAACTAAATGCATATTCATGCCTATCAGATTTAGGATGACCCTTGAATGACCCATTCTGGCCTTGATTAGGATCTCTTCAATTACCAAAATACCCTCGTCTAAGCAAATTTACTATTTTTTTCGTCCTCATCACTATTAACTGCATAGCTCGGTAATTTTAAGCTTCTTATCTAATAGAAGCTTAGTGTTCAGTGCAATCGGCCCATATTCGATGCCCAAAATGGGAACGAATGGATTTTTTATCCGCTGTTACAAAATCTTGGACTGGCAAAAAAGCCCAACAAATTTATGTAATCATGCTTGCTTTGCTGTATTTTACCGTGCATTTGACAGCTGCCAATAAGGTAAAAGGGGATATGGTTAAAAGAGAAAAAATGGATGGCAACACAATAGACGTGTCGTGAAGGAAATATTTTTGTATGTGCCATTTTTTGGTCCATATCTCTTCTCCTCTCAGACTTTTTCTTTGCTCTAATACTATACCGCTTTCTCTCTCTTTATTTCTGGTCGATGGTCGACCACCGACCTCATTGGCTCTCGAGAGGCGCGCTCTCTCCATCCTCAAATTTAGGTCATCGATATTGCTCTCTTTCTCTCGTCGATCATGACAACACCTCAATCGCTAATGAAGCGAAGAACGCAACTGCTTCAATCGTTCCCAGCATCTATCTGGAACGGTTCTGGTCGATAAATCAGGTTTACCACTTTCATTCTTTTTTTGTTGTTAATTTCGGTGTTCATTGAATGTTTAATTAGTCCAATTAAGGGCTTTTGGGTATTCAAGGTTGAATTTGTTTTCGTATTTGGTTCACTTAAGGTTTCGGGACCATGTTTTGTTGGTGGGAATTAAGGGGAAAGACGAGGGGAGAATAACAGATCCAAATTCTGCTGAACAAATATTTGGAGTTCTCGTTTGATTTATGCGGTAACGAAGAAGATTGGAGGAAAAAAGAGGGAAAGGTATTTAAAGCCTTCCGTCTGTTGTCTGATATTTGATCCTCATCAAGTAGGCTTCTCGACTTTGATTTGCCGTTCAAAGCCTCCACCTTTTCGCGCTTGAGGTTTTCCTCTATCTACCTCTGGTTCATATCAGAAATTTTTGTGAATTAGTTTGCTTTATATTTTCTGTCTTCATTTGGGAGAAAATGTATTTTCAATGGAATTGCTATGTCGTGGCTCTTATCTTCTAGGTTTTGGAAGATTTGAACTCATATTTTTATTGTCTGATTGTTGTTTGCCCCATTTATTATTGTAGTGGTAGCATGGTTCTCTTTTTGTTCCTTACTTGATTAGTGAAATTTTTTAATCTCAATAAATGTCACAAATTGTGAAATGATTTAAGCTAATAATTCTCAAATGCATTAAATTAATGACCGCATTATAGGTGATAGAATGACAGTTTATGAAACCTCAATTTGTGGATACATGATCTTAAATACTTTGCATTGCTTGGGTAGGCTTGCCATGTTTTACTATGTGGGATAGAAATTTGTTTTGACTATTGTTTGTCCGTTGTTTTGTGATGATCATGTAATTCTTGGTGGACTTCCCATCTGGGAAGTGTAAGGGAAGGAGATTTCATATTGCTGCAACTATTCAGTCTTTATACGACTATGTTGACTCTCTGGGTCACATAAAAGTTGATAATTACAGTTTGTTTGCAACTTCCCTCGGGTCGTGTATGCGATTTTAGTGAGTCTGTGTTGCTTTGTATTCAAGTCTTTGTAAAATAGGAGTAGCGTCTTTTGGAATTAGATATTCATCTTAAAAAAAGCCTTGTATTTCAGTCTTTATAAAAGATCGTCTTTTGGAATTAGATATCCACCCTCAAAAACACTTGCAAGTAGAACTCCAAATTCTACAATTTGAATATTCATTTCTACAATTTGAATATTCATTTCTAATTACTATCAATGAGGCCCTTCAAGCCTTTTATCGCTATATCAAGTGCTCCAAATCCACTTACCTACATTCTTCTACAATTATATCTCCAACACAGTTTCATGAGCACGAAACTCCGCTCCAACACAGTTTCATGAGCACAAGACTCCATGCGTGCACGGAGCACCCAACTAGTCAATATAAAAATAAATGTGATTTGGGCCTCAGCTAAATGTAAATCATGTGTCCGGCTCATTAAGCCTATCGAATACCACATGGTGGTGCTCTAAGAACAAATAATAGTAATTCGTTGTGCCTTGTTGCCCGGAGGAAATACAACTAACATTTCTTGTCATTCTATGGGCCCAGGAGAGGCTGGAGATGGACTAAAAGTATTGGGCCCAGTAATTCAGAGAGTGGGGATATATTAGGTACGATTTGATTTCGGGTGGTCCAATAGATCTTTCTACTCATGGCCCGCAATGAAAGATTTAGGTCCATGTTTTAGGTTTCTGTAGCTTGATGATTCGTAGCCCAAAACCCACATAATGTTGGGACTCCGGTGAGAAGGACCAAGGTTATGAATCCCATACTGTACAAGTGATACCAGTCGGTCCATATCAAATTTGTTTAATATCTAGCACCCAGCCCATCTGAGTTCGCTTCAATATAAATACCGGCCATAACGCTAAATCCTAGATGGTACTGGGCATACTATTCTTTTTAATTCAAACCACTGCCCTCAACTAATAATTTTTTGGAGGTACTTTGTATATATTTTCATGTTGGTTAATTTTTTTGAGTTTTTCGTATAAGTATACATATTAATACATTATACCTACCGGTACGTGCCGGTATGGAATTTTATAACCTTAGCGGAACGGGTTTGGATCTTTCGTATTGTTAACTAGGTTGTCGATGCACCACTTATCTCTTTCTTAATCAACTTCAAGATATCAAAGACCTGAAAAAGAAACAGAACAAAAACCCAGCTTAAATACATCGTGTAATGTCCGAAAATTTGTGTGGATTTTCAGAATGCGCAATGGAAACATTTTCTCACCCGGAAGTGGGGCAACAAAACTGGTGAAAATTGATCCAATGTCAAGTAGATTTTCTCAAGCAGGCCTACAAGTACATCTACTTGATCACCCAGCAAATCAACCTGAATATCGCATTGCAGAAAAATTCGATTAACAATAGGGAAAACGAAAACAACAATTGAAATTTCGTAAACATAATTGTATTCGAATAACCTCTGTTTCTGCTAATTTGAGATCGTGACACCTTCTTGAGAAAGCATTTTTGTAAAGCGACTCCCTTTTTCTCACTGAGGCCACAACTTGAGTAAGTAGATATATATGGTGTTCCAATTCTTTTAATCTGAGACGAGGTAAAGAAAAAAAAATTCATGTTAGTATCCTTATTTGGTGGTGCATATAGATTTTGGTTCGGGAGGGGACGACTTGAAAAACATTTTTATCTCGACGTATACATATGTATATATAGCACATTTGCTTTCCAATAAATACGTTTTTTGGCCGGGTCGAGACAGCTTTCTCAGGGACTGCCAGTAAAACACGGCGTTTTGATGCTTCAATGACAATGGAAACGTACATTTGAATCTAGCCTAATCATTTCATTTTGTTTTATTTCCTTAGACGGCTATATACTACACGCTCATTCTAGTTTTCTGGGTATATAACACTGCTGATAAAGCACTAGCATGACTTTCAAAAGACCAACAAACCCAGAAAAGAAAAAGGAAAAAGATGAACTTACCTCATGAAGTTCATCTCCAATTTTTGTTGTACCATGGACTCAAAATCCACAAACATTTTCTGCAATGCCATAAGAGGTAAGAAATTAGCATCTGATGAATTCAGCTGCACAATTTGATTGTCTCTTGGTTTCTCCCTCTCATAAACTTTGCCCACTTCACCAACTGAATATCCCAAACTGTCCTGCAATTCCCTCAACAACTCCTTGCTTATAAACAACTGCTGCAGAGCCTTTTCCAGCTTACTACTAACTGAACAGAAAGTGTTTTCCTCTTCAGTCAACAGCCACTCGATCGCGTCTCTCTCGTCCACCTCTTCGCATTCTGTGGCCACGAGGTCATTGTTCGCGCTGTGTTCTTTAATCTCGCAACTCGCTTTCAGCATCAAGTCTTCCTCCACTTCAACACACTTCAACAAACAATCCAGTGTTTGGATCAAGTTTTCCTCTCCATACTCCTCCGAACATTTACCCGATTCTTTAGGAGATTTATACGAATCTTTTGTTGCCTCGACGACGAGGAAATTATGTATCTCTTCCCTAATGTGATTCTCGAAATCGTAAGCATCAACTTCCATTTTCCATTCCTTGACCGTTTCTCTCAAGAACACCATACATACATCCTCCTTCAATTTGCTCTCAATGGTATTTTCAAGGAAATTCTGTGGAGCTCTGACCTCTCGATGTTTTCGGCTAAACGATTTGCATATGGGAAATTTGTTTCTCTCCCCCTTGATAATGGAATCAAAATCCATGCCTGTTTTCCATTCCTCAACTATTTCCTTCAGCAAAAAGGAAAATATGTCATCCTTTGTTGTAATAGCAATTTCATAATCCTCTAACTCAATGTTTAAATCTTTCAACAACCCTTTAAAGAGAATAGCATAAGTCTCCTCCATTATCATAATTTCCAACTTTAAATCATCCCTTTCTTGATTTAGCTTCCTTATCTCATCATTCAAACATGTTTGCTTTCTACAACAAATTGAATCACAACCAAATTCTTCAACAAAATCTTGTCCAAGTGAAAATTTTCCTTTCTCCTCTTGAATTTTCCCTTTCCACTTAATGACATTGTCCAATCTTGCAACAACTTCTTGGATCCTTCTCTCTAGGTTATGGGGATCCTTGAGTCTCTTGCTAGATAAGCTCTCCTCCTTCTCGCGAAGAATCATTTCCCTCTTCAACCGGTTCAACTCTTCGCGTTGTTTCCTTATAATCGATTCATGACTCTGTATCATCTTTGCAACATGACTTACATCACCATCTTTATCCTCATTGCGTCGCTCTTCAGAAAGACTATGTTCCGGTAAAGGCTCACTGCTTGCTCGCCTTATCTTCGTTGAAAGTTCTAAGCTTTCATGGGATTTCACTGTTTTAGCCTCCTTTTCATTTGAACAACAAAGATCCCCAAGTTCACGGTGCAAGCAAGTGATCTCCTCAATCAATTGATCCCAATTCTCATTGAACAATCCACTAGGCAATTGGTGTTTGGTTCTCTTTTGCAATTCCACTTCAAAAATTCCCTTGAGATTTCCCATGAACCCCTCAATCAAGATCAACATTGTGTCCTTCTCAATTTCCCACCCCCATTCTTTCTCCAACGGGCGCATTTCCGCATGCTGCATCCTTCCAAAAGCAACATCCAAAGTCCCTTTCAACCCATCAATGTCCGAGCTCATTTGCTCGATCACTAGCTTTTGCTCTAGCCTCATGAATCGATTCTCCGATGTCATTTCAAATTCTTCCCTTCCGGCTGGAAACTCGCTTCCACCGGTTAAACTCATCCTCTCATCCTCTAGCTTTTGCTTAATACTCCAAACTTGCTGATCCACAGAATGCTTCAATTCCCTTATACAACCTTCTTCTTTTCCTTCATCAAATCCCTCACTACTTGTCCTTCCAAACTCATTTTTCGCGCGCAACGAAACCAATTCCCTCTCTTTCGAATCCAGTGCTTGCCTTAGTTTCCACTCGTTTTCGATTCTCTCCAGTAGCTCTCTGTCTTTCTCAACCATGGCAATCTGTAACTCCTCGAGGCGTCCCCTCACCATGTCCTTGCTTTCCATCAAATCCGACAGCATTTTTTCCCGATTGGTTTTGGGAACCTCCGCCTTCTCTTCAATCAGCTTTGAACATCCCTCGACTAAAATCATGGCCAGTTCATAAAACTTGGATCTTGCACTCAACAGCTCAATGGATCCATCTATGGATTCCACATTTTCGTGCGCCTTGTCCATGGCAGATCTTAGCAATATCAGCATTATCGAATCGGATCCGAACCCACATCCTATTATTTCCCCGAAAATCTCATCCATTTCTAAGAAATATATACAGATTGTATAAACAAATCACGCCTACATATAGAGATGAATTCAATCAATCTCATCCATTTCTAAGAAAAAGTCTAGGTTGGCTGTGAAATAGGGAATTCGCAGAGACCTGTTCTCAAACAATTACAAGGGCCACACGCACTTTGTTAGGCTAATCTAAAAATTACTAAATTGCAAGCCTTGTGTTAGTTATGGTAGTTAGAAAACAGCTCAGAGCTCATCATATCAATCTTGTCCACGTGTGTCTTGAATGGTTGCCGTGGAAAATAATTTTCCACGTGGCCAACGTAGAGAATGGGTCCAAATTAGGGTTTTAAATAAAGGCAGTTTATGTAGTAGATTTCAGACATGATATCGTTAACTTTCTTTATCAGACCGTATGCCACTATTTAATTTGTCATATCACCAATATCGTTACGTTTTCCGATGGGATTCGGCTGCTCCAAATGGGATAAAGCCATTTTTATACTTTTTGCTAGTAGTCCCCAATTTCTAAAGGTCCTAATTCTTCCATGAGAACAGTTTGATCTCATGAAAAATCTCATCTGCTCCAAATGGGCTAAAGCCATTTTTATACTTTTTGTTATTAGTCCCCAATTTCTAAAGGTCCTAATCTGATCTTATGAAAAATCTCATCCGCTTGTGTCAGTGATAACAACTGAAAGCGAAATCAGGAAACCAACTAGGACAAGTTTAGCCAAAGACAATGATTGATGTCTGGACTTATAACAACCCCAATCTTTCATTATTTTTTTAAGGTTTTTTCTATTGTTAATCCATTGGACTGACAATAAAACAACAAGGAAAAAAAAAACACGAACTGCAACGTATTTTTTTACACTTTTCTATACGCTTTCACACATTCTTATAGAATTTTCACACATTTCAATATACTTTTTAAGCCTTAATGTAAGCCCAAGAGCTGATTTTAGAATTTTCATTTCTTTAATGTATGTTATGTTATATTTTTTGAATTAATTGTTACACTCCTGACATAATTGATGAAGTGTCACGCACCTCTTCAAATGCAGTTCTAAGAAAAAATATGCAAGTTTGAAAAAAAAAACATCCCACAAAAATATGGCAAAGTAATTTCCACATAATTGACAATAGTTCGATTCTAGGGGTTGAGTCGCAAGCAAATAATTTCTTGTGAACCCCCTAGTTAATGGGTTAAGTCAACAGCTTTCTAGAGCGAGAGGTACTCAGCACGTGGATCTGACGACTCCTTTTTTCCGGCCGCGCGTGCGGCTTTGCCGGTGGCCGGACATGTGCGAAAGTATCATGTATGTCGGTTCCGGGGCATTTGTGGTTCTAGTTCATAAATTTGAGGTTAATTAGCTCCTTTTTCGAGTACACCTTTTTTTGATTGGAGATTATACCCTCATCTGATTCGTAGTTGCTTGGGTATTCTAGTAGATTTCTTAGTTTAGTCTGTTTTGTAGATGGAATCCATGGGTGTTTTCTAGCCGATTTTCTAGCTTTTCGTCAACTCTATATTCCGGTTATCCTCTGATGGGGAAGGGTTTTCGGGTGAAGGGACTTTTAAGGGGTTCTGCTATTAAGAGAGCTAGGTACTCTTCCTCTATGGCTATGAAGTGGATACGGGATTTGTGTTATGATGATTATGATGAGTCTGATTGGGAGTGGCGATGAGTTCACAGTTTTCTAGGGCCAAGGCCGCGGCGGCAGATCAGTTGAGGGACCTCTTTGATCCGAATTATGGCCCTTGGGAAGAAGTGCATCAAGATTCAGCTTCAATGGACCTTGAGGATCAGGAGGCTATGAATGCGTCCTGTGTGGGTTTTTCTTGGAGTGACCATGGTGTCGTTGATTTGTCTTGTGGGCCTATAGATCACTGTGGGGCGATTGCTACTAGTTGTGCGGCTTCTAGCAATCCAGGATTCACTGCCAAGTCTGTGAAAGTTGAGGAGGTTGATAAGGGGACGGGTTCACATGGTAAGGAGAAGTGGCCTCATTCTCTAGTGAACGGGCGTCGCAAGAAGAAGGTTATTATGGGGCGTGATTTTCTCCTTGTTAGTCGTGATTGGCTCTGAGAATCAAAGTCTGGTCGGAATTTCCAATTCTTCCATAAACTGAGCCTTTCATTGGCTATGGTAAAAGTGCAGGAACCTACTCCTATGGACCTTAATCCTTTCGATACTCTCGTCACAAGGAAAGAGAATACCCTGTTGTGAAAGTAGTTGATGAGCCGATAGTTAGTGGGGCAGCTGCTCAGAATGCCCTCCAGATGGAGGATGAATCAACTTCGTTGGCTAGTTGTGTGTCTGCTGTTTCAATGCCAGGTTCTCATCGGTTCGGTTCTGAGGAGGTCTCATCTAGTTAGGTCGGGGAGGAAACTCAGGACACTACTGTAGGCATTCTAAATTTATGATCTAAGAGAGTTTTGGCTTTATGGCGGTATCGACCAGAGGTTTTGTGGCCCCATTCCAGTAATGCAATCCAGCAATCGAAAAAAGAAGAAAGTTGACAGGGTTAAAGTTGGTGGCTCTCACAACAAGGCTTTGGACACTCCCCTTAGGATTAAGCGAAAAAGAGAGAGAGAGAAAGAGGGGGAGAGAGAGAGAGAGAGAGAGAGAGAGAGAGAGAGAGAGAGAGAGAGAGAGAGAGAGAGCCATTGATAGTCAGGGACGAAGCCAAGAATTTCACTACGCAGGGGCGAAATTTTCTTTTCAAAATACTTTGCAAGGGCGAGCCTATATATAATTCAAATGAAAATTTTCTTTTTCTATATAATACTAAAGGTTTTTTTTTTTTTTATCTTGCAGGGGCGACCGCCCCTATTGGCCCTCCTTTGGCTCCATCCCTGAAGATAGTTATGACGATCCTCACACCTTTCGTTGCCCTCAACGCCGTATTTTACATTGACTAACTTGTGTTTGTGTGCCTTTTTCTTCTTGCAGGTAGTGTTGAGGGCTTGTTTACGTTACATGTAGTCCTTGTGGGGTGCTTTTGCCTGGTCCTTATTTGTGTTTTTATGTTGGGTTGTGTTTGCTTGTATTCGAGTTTGAGTGTGTTTGAGCTTGTTGGATTGTACTGACTTTGTCATCGGGGCCACCTGGCAAAATATGAGATCTCCTCATATTTTGTCTGTTGTCGCCTTTGTAATAGTTCGATTTTATTAATGGATATCTATGTTTCTTGGTTCAAAAAAAAAAAAATCCCTTAGTTCCCAAGTGGATAACCTGTCTTTGACCGGACTGGAGAAAAAATTGAGGCTGAGTTTTTCAAATGATTTTAACAACCCAATTGCTAAAATCAACCCTGATTTTAGCAAATGAGTTCACAATGTGCTAAAATCTGGGTTGATTTTAGGCACTAAAATCAGGGTTAATTACCCTGACAACTCAGTTGCTAAAATCAAACGGAAAACTTAGCCTAATTGAAGTAAACATAAGTTGGCCCAGATTGTCAACCAAAAGAAAGACTTATTTTGGAGGGGGAAAAAGACAATACACATCCCCACAAAAGTTACGATTTTTCTATAAAAGTTATGAATTTTTTTTATTTTTATAAAAGTCACGAGACGCACCAAAATGTTATGAATCATAAAAAATGTTACGAATCATATTACTAAAAAGTTTTACGATTGCCAATGAGGTGGCACAATCTGGACCATACAATAGGTGCATATGGTATCTTATATATTATTGCAGGATAACTTTTTACAAGGAGGATCATGGACGCGACAAGTGGCACTCAATTTTATATCTTCTTGGTATTTTTACCTAACTAGCATAAAACCCGTGCTATGCACGGGATTGTGAATAGCATAAGGTAAAATACCAATAATTAACCAATGTGTTGTCGGAAATATATAACAAATCTTTTGTGTATGTATTCATATGGTTAAAAAGGCATTGTCCAGTAGTAATTTATTAAAAGTAAGAGAAGAAAATTGCACAAAAATGCAAAATATATCAATTACTCACACCCTCTAAATTGTTATTTTCTAAATGAATTTATTACATATACACTGGGACTGACAGATGTTAGCTACACTTTTTTTTTACATAGCAAACAAAAAGTATATGTCATTAACACAAACTAAAGCATACATAGGACACTACCAGTCTGAAAAAACAACAAAACAACAAAAAAGCAAAACAAAAAATAAAAAAATTGCTTAGCTCCGATGTCAAACCCAATACTCCACTCGTGGAGATGAGTGGATGGAGGATCATCAAATTGTGGGTGGATGGAGGATCATCCCACCACAATATTACCACTGGATTTTCCTTCTGATGCCTTCATCGTCGCTGCTGGAGAGCTCAAGAAGCCATTGCCTGATTGACCTGCAAATTAAAAATCTAAGCTAACCGTTTTATCATTTGACTCCTTTAGATTAAAAATTACGATTTCCATCATCAATAGTAAGTCCAAGTTTATATTTATTCCTAATGAAAATTGAATATCTTGTCGCACTAAGAGGATCCTCACAAAAAGTGTTTTCGTGTAAGTATAAGTATGCGGATATATTTTCAAAGGAATTTGCAAAAACTTCAAATAAGAAGAAAATCCATAAATTTAGTCTTAAATATGATTTTGAATTTCTAAAGAAGCAAATTAAACACTAGACACTCCCTTTTTAAATGTCCACTATAGAAATATGTGTAATTTCAACCCCCCCCCCCCCCCCCCCCCCCCCCCCAAAATATATTTCTCTATATAATTTTGTAATTTGTTTTATACCAAATTAAACTACTCGATAAGCACTTTAATTTGGTGCAAAAAAATTAAAAACATTGTACGGAAGTATATTTTTTAATGTCCAAAAAATACACGTTCCCCAAAGGGGACATTTAAAAAAGAATAGAGGGAGCATAAAGAAGCAAAAAAGAATAAGAGGATGACATACCCACTTTGAAAAGTGTTTCTTTCTCTTTTGTAATCTATATATAACTTGTAGGCAAATCATGGAGGAGGGGTTGTCCCTTTGGAGTGGATTTAGAGCACCCATAGCCAATTGATCATCTTGTAAAGTAATCTTTTCTAGAGTTGATGATTCTGCAACAACAAAAAAGAAAAAGAAGATGAGAAATCATAGAGGAAATTTAGAGAAGCGACTTTTTTTTTATATTCGAATGTGAAAAGTCAATACTTCGAATTCGAAGTATGGTATACTGCTACTTTTGCAAATGTATTATGGTATAATATAGGCAACTAAATAAAGAAGGGATTAAAATAATATGAAAAATTGTAATTAGGGTAATATAGGCAAATGTTATGCAATGTTTTGAAAATGCATAAATCATGGATTTTGGAACTTATTTTTTTTCCAAAATCATTGCCTAATCATAGACGTGATTTGTGAAATATGAAAAATTATGGATTATACCTACTATACTTGCCTTAATTTATCCTACTATCATTTTTTTATTATAAATAGTTTACAATTTAATTTCCATCTCAAGAGGTGTTTCTTTATGTACAAATTAAATCATTCCTTTTTTGTTGATTTAGTTGTTGACTATTTGTAAACAAATGTGTTGCTTCCATAAAATATGAAATCACTCAAAAAATAATTCCTATTAGGAGAAAATAAGTTGTTTTTTGGAATTTAGAAGATGGAAATAAAACTAAAAATTGGATAAACTAAATGGACACGTGTCGTGTCTACAGGCCTTCATTACTGCTACATATTGCATCTGTAACTTTTCTCGCGAAAAACTCATCCTGCAATACAATAATAGATAGATAGATAGATCGATAGATGGGAATGTCAAGTTTGTATCTTTATCATTTAATGTTAATTTTACCTGGTAATTTGCTTGTTATTATCACAACTATTAAATGAGGTTTCCTTCTACCCCAATTCACGCCTCATAATAGGATCAGTATGGCTGTTTTCCAATATTATTGAAAAATTATCCCCCAATTTAAGGATTTCTTAACTCTTTAATAGCAAGATTTGTTAACTAATCAGGAAATTCTTTTTGATATAGCAAGATTTGTTAACTAATCAAGAAATTCTTTTAGATATTCCAGAATAATAAGATTTCCATAATCATGTTGGCCAATCAATTAGTTACACTTGTTGCGCTCACAGCCCTTCTTACGAAAAGTCATTCTGCAATAATATATAAGACTAGCATCAAGCTCGTGCTATGCACGGAGCCGCAATACACGAAAAAATTTAACTATTGATGAATACTTTCAACATTAAAATGGCCTTGTTTGTTTGTTAGTTTAGTTTTTCACAAAAATCTAGCGTCGTACTGTGCTACATGATTATATGCTTGGAGCACTTTGATTCCACAATCTAGCAGAAAATCCGTGCTCTATACGGGATGAATTATTATTTTCATATACCAATAATTTAAATTTGTATGGCAAGAACAGTGTTATTCTTCAAAACTCAAGTGTAATTTTTTGGTATTAACCATGATGATGATTAACCAACGAAAATGTGTATTCTTTTGGGTATTATAAATAATTAATCTTAAAACACTTATACCTTTTTTTTATACTAACAATCCCTCCGTTCGTAAAAATAATCCAATGCCAAAAAACCTCTAATTTCCGGATAGAAAAATAAAGCACCTCCGTACACAATTTATACATTTCTTCATACAAAATTAAAGAACTAATTGAGATTTTTATCCAAAAATTGCACGTCGCTTTATAATTAATAGACTATGTTTTGTGGGATGGAGGTGGAAGAATATTAATCTTAGGTGCTACCTCCGAGTCAAAATCCTGACTCCGTCCCTGGGTATTACTCTCTAATATAAATTGTCAAAAAAATCTTATAACTTGTTTGAGTACCTCACAAAATCAAACTAAATCAAATCTTAAAATACCTCACGACCTTCATATTTTGATTTGGGGCTTAACTCCTTTGTTTATAGAGCTGGACATTCCAGTGGTGCAATCATTGTGCTTATTGTATGGTTGGTTCTAAATATTAATTCACTCATATGGATATATAGTTTCTTATATTTGGATGTTAGTTTTGCGATTATTACGTATCATATGTGTAAGGCATATATTTGAGTTTTGAAATTTTTTTGGATTTCTTTAAGAAAATTTTATTCTTTCAGTTAAGTTTTATAGTTGTTTGTTTACTTCAATTTTATTTTATTGTTGGTAGATGTGCAGAATGATTTACGAATTTTGAAAATTTAAACTAACTACACATTTATATTTGATAGGACTTTACATTAATTGTGTGTGCACTTGAAATCATTCCGTGCATAGCACGGGTTTGATGCTAGTTCAAATGTATTCTACAACATCTTATTTTGTTCATATATTAATTGTTTAAGTTTGATAGATATTCATCATTCTATCTTAAAGTAGAATATAATACTAAATGTCACTTTGCCAAAAGAAGAAGAAGAAGAAGAAGAAGAAGAAGAAGAGAACAAATTCTATCCCACAAAACTCAAGAAAGGTTGGCTAAAAGAATTGTTAAGATGTTGTCATTTGATAGTCATATAGTAATTTAGTATTGTACCTTTCAAGATCTTAGCAATAGCAACTATTAACTTGACATTTACTACTAAATTGAGAATAATATTCCAATTATGTCCCTTCGGGGACATCCGATAAAATTGGAACGATATGTAACCCTTTGACCATTTTTGCGATCAAAATGTTGTTTTGACAATTTCAATCGATTGATTTTCTCATCAAGGTTCTCACATCGATCCTGTAAAAGCCGAGTCATTTTTTAACCAACATAAATTTCGACATCAAAAGCCATTATAGAATTTAAAAAAAAAAAAAAAGAATACCAATCAATAGAAATTGAAAAAAAAAATTATCAACAAACTAACTCACCGTTACCAAAACATGAGTTATTTGTTCATTTGCACCACGCCAACCACGGCCCTAGCCAAAGTATAAGAACAACAATAAGGTTTGCACGAAAATATAATTGGTTGGATTGAGTGACTTAAGAATTTTTTAGACTGATGGTTGAGAAAATGGGGGATGGACATTTTTATTTTTATAAGTTTTTGATGTATTTGGAATTTAAAACTAATTGATTGTTGTTTTTATTTAAAAATGTTGAGTGATTTTTTTTAAAATTATTTTGAAATTTTTAATTAGCTAATTAATTGTTTCATTTGTAGAATTTATTGATTGATGAGTATTTGAAATTTAAAATTATTTGATAGATTATTTTCTTTACCAATCTTGAGTGTTGATTCCTTAAATCATGGAACTTGCTTGAAATTTGAAATTTACCTACTTATGGTAATTGAATTATTGTCACATGTGTCACTCAAAATCCTATACGACAAATCAACTATTTTATGCCACTTGTCGCGATGAGAGCCTTCCTCACAAAAAGTCATTTTGCAATACTATATAAGATATAAGATGACAAGTAAGTTATCAATTTCAAATATAGAAATTTCACTAATTATTATTTCCTGAAAATATTTATAAGAATTACCTATGTCAACCAATCCTGTATTTGGGGACAATTTTTCATGAGTTATGGAAAACAGCGATATGGATCTAATTGATTGGGTGAGGCGTATGTGAATTGTGGGGGGAAGGAAACCTACTATAATATTTATGGTAATGAGAGATAAATCGTTAGATATAGATTTAGTTTACCCATCACATTAGAAATGGGTTTACTAAATTTTCCCATTCGGAAGAAGTGTTTTTTGTGGTAAGGAATTTTTTTTTTTGGTAAGGAGGAAGAAGTGTTAAACTTAAGGAAAAAGTTATTAGGTAATTTTAATTTATGAATCTTTTTGTATTTCAAATATATAAAGATTTCCCAATTATATCTTTGAAAACTCTCCACTTAGTATTTACCTATCCATATGGGTTATCCAAATAGAAATGGAAATTCAAAATCATTCCAATCTACTAATTAGCTCTACCAATTTAAACTACACATCTCACATGAGAGAAAGCTGGAATATAGTTATGTTTTGCAATTGAAGGTGAAGGTGAGATTCTAATGGTCCCTTGCTTGAAACTTGAGTATTTTGCTTAGCATGAAGAAAGATGTTAATTTTTTTCACGTTGTACCATGCGAATGGCTTTCAAAGATTTATCTCAGAAGATTATTATGAGCATGAGATCAATTTGTAGTCCCTTCAACCTTTTCTGTATGGCTTTTTAGTCTATAACAAATCATGGATACGGAAACTACATATTTGTTCTACATATTACATATTTGTTGAAACAACTATCCACAAGATAGATAGCACTAACATCTCTTTTTTCATGATATGCTAAATTCGAGATTTCTTGGCATGCGTTGGTAAAAAAGGTTGGTGGAGTTTGTTTATGGCTGTGTATCGCCAATGCCACGATGGTTTGGTGAGTTTTGCGTATTTGATGCTTTTTTCCCCTAAGCTAGGAAACCGGCTTGACTTTGCTTATTCTATGCGTTTTACATTCTTTGCTCTGATTTTTATTTTTCTGTTTAATTGTTTCATAGTTTTTTTCCCCCTATTTTTGCTTCATCGATTGCTACGCTTCAATCATGTTATTACAAGGAATGACGCTATACATTTTTTTTACTTAATTTCCATTTTGTCCACAGGTATATTTATACAATGGCAGGACTATCGGAATGCGATGAACAATGTTGATGATTTTTTTCATTTGTGCATCTGCAGGCCTTGAATTAAGTTCATAAAAAATTCATAATCCAAAGTTGAATTTCTAAAGGTATGTTCAAATTTTGGTAGCTAGCCATCATTTCCATTTTCTTTGGTTTCCTCCTTTCTTTTTATTGTTTGTTTTATGACTAAGCAAATAATATGTACATGGGTGCGATACAAACATTTGCTTAATCGGTTGGTATGGTTACCACTAAATGGAATTCGATTTTGGAATCTCATTGGATTAAACATTTTTCAAATTTTCTCTTTTGTTGCTATTATTTATTCCATGTATTAAACTTTAAAACACATCGACTAAAGATAGATTTAGTTTTACTAGCAGTGAATCTGTGTGATGCACGGACCCGTAATTTTTCAATTACAACGATTTTGCAATGATATGAAATGCATTCATAATTCACATACCTTTAGAAATTTGGCAATTTGACTTCAAAACACAACCCAAGCATGAAAAATACTATTGGAGCCAAATAGTGTACCATTGGGTGTGTGGGGCCCACTCTAAGGTCTTTACACAAATGATCCAAGTCATTTCTTAGTTTAAAATTGTAACACCTGGGTTATTTCAAATAATTTATTTGGGCCATGGTAAAAATTTTAGAATTTTCTGAGATGGAATCTGGACTGCATGGTCGGAACGGGGCTTGTTTCCGCGGTCGCGGGAGTTCCAGCCGCCTGCTGGAAGTGGAAACTTTCTTAATATGGGAGTGGGTCCCACCCCACCCCCATAATTCGTCCCCTCTCTTTCTCTTTTCTTCTTTCCTTTTGTTTTTTCTTCTTTTCCTTTTCTTTTGTGCTGGGCACAATCAGAGAAGAGAGAGAGGGAGAGAAAGAGGAGGAAAGTAGAAGAAGAAGAAGAAGGAAGAAGGAAGAAGGAAGAAGAGGAAGGAGAGACCGAAAAATTGGGGAAAACCCAAATTGAGGTACGAATTGGAAATTAATTTCCGGAAATATTGAGTTATGTTGTTGTTTTACAAGTTAATCAAGTGTGTTGCATCTCATAAGAGTGAATTGGGGTTTATTTTTACGAAAATTCGTGGAAGAAACGTAAGGGTGTTCACTGACAGTTTTATGAAATACAATCTGCCATGGTTTTTGGCAAATTTTAAGACATGGTTCCCGAATTCATGATTTTCTGGGAATTTAACTGGAGGTACCCATATGAGTTATAGACCTTGTGTTAAATTTTCGTGATTTTATGAGAAACACAGAAAATATGAAAAATGTTCTACCGAGCTGCTGTCGGGTTCGTGTTTGGGCAGACAGCACTGACATATCTTGGGAAAACGGTTATAACTTTTAGCTCGGGTATCCGATTGGCACACCGTCTTTTGATTATGAAACTAGACTCGTATACTTTCGAAATGATGTATGGGTTGTGCCTTAATTTCTTCCAGAGAATAGCAGTTTTTAATTTGAAGTTGGAGAAAAATCTGATTTGGGGAATTTGCAGCAAGTTATGGGTCTGTTTGGAAGTTGTTTAAAAATAGTTACGGAGCTCAGAAAATTCTGAATTTTGGATATGATGATGAAGTATGAGTCTGAAGTTTGTGGTGAAAATTTCGTGGGAATCGGATAAGTAGATTAATTCTGAAAATTCATAGAGCGCAGCACTGTTGAGTTGTAGGATACATTTTCATGCATTTCATTTGCATTTGGGCATGAATTTTAGTAGTGAGCTTATGGGTGATATATAATTGTTATTATAGGTGATGTAATCGTAAGAATGGTCGTGGTTATGCTTTCGGTGCGTGGAGGTTATGTTGATAGCAGAGTTTGTCCTTTTGTGGCAGGTGAGAATGTACAGCCTCTATAATAAATAGAAATGTGTAGTGTTTATGTGGTGTTTTCAAATGTGTGGTGTGATTATTGATGTTTTGAAAACTCTCCTTGTGATTTTTGTATATGTTTAAAAGTATTGTGTTTGGACGGATTAAATGATTTTCAGTGATGGATCAAATGATTTCTGGTGGGTGAAAAGAGAATATTTTATGCCTCTTGTGCCAATGTTTAGTTTGCAAGGTTGGCAACTTGCATTCGTGGGCTGTGCCATCTGGCTGTGTGCCAGCATTTTAGCCAAAAAGTTACAAGGTTGGCATCTTGTAGCGTGGGCTGTGCCAATATTTTAGTTTGCAAGGTTGGCATCTTGCATTCGTGGGCTGTGCCAAATGTGAGCAGTGCAAGCTTGGTGCTTGCTTTCTGTGTGGGCTGCACCTACCATTGGTGATGAAGAATGGCCCTCGTCACCGCCACTATATGTGAGCCTGTGAGCGAGGTCACGGTACCGTCATAACTCCCGGTCGTGAGGTTGGCGACTCGTTGGCACATTGGGTAAAATGATAGGATATTATTTTATATTGTGAAAGAAAATGTGAAATATTTTGCAAAACTTACAGAGGTGTGTTGATGAAATGGGCCGGTGGGCCGTGTTTTTTTTGATATGAGCCGATAGGCTGCGTTTTTTATAGATGGGCCGGTGGGCCGTGTTTTGAGATGAGCCGGTGGGCTGTATTTTTGAAATAAATATGGTGTGCTGTGTTTTGAGATAAAAGTGTGGGTGTGATGCTTTAAAAATTGTGATCCATCTAAATTGTTTAAGCAAATGTGTTGGTGTGTTGTTTATACATCGATCCATCTAAACACTTATCATTTCCATTTATTATGTTGCTAAGGTACATTCTCCTGTAACCTTTTTGGTTGCAGATTTCCAGTTGAGCTAGACGTCGGTCCACTACAGTGCCAGAGTGCTAGTCAGGTGTTCCTAGAGGTTGTGTTCTGTGATTTTGTCAGCCAGTGGGTGATGTGGATAATCAGTATTTTGTAGAGTTAATGTGGTTGAGTACATGTCAATGATTTTGAATGTACAGTTGTTGAGGAGGTGTGAACACCTGTTTTGGTTATGGCAGTTGAGTTTGGTGTTATAAAATCTTTTGTTTGCATTTGTTCGAGTTGCAGTTGAGCTTTGTATAATAGCTTTTGTGAGTAGTCTAAAAGGCGTACAGGTGGTGACAGGTGTCCTGTCACTTTGTGCAGGTTATATCCTGCCAGAGTGGGGTGTGACAAAAATAATTTTTTGAATTACGTGAAAAAAAACCACTACACTCAAGTTATTTGATCTAATTTTCTAACTTCTTCTTCAAAACTAAATTTAGGATATTCCTTTGAAACTGTACATACATGATTGGAGTAGTAATTTTGTTCATTGGCCTTTGGGATTTGTAAAAACAGAAATAATAATATGACAGGACTTTGAAGTAAACAAACTTTACACAATAATATCTCTAATCATGCAATCAACCTTTCGATCATTATTTTGAATATATCCGACCTGACTAAATATCAATTTAACATCTTGACAATATTTATCGTTTTTAGATATTGTAGTAAGCATATCTATAGTAAAAAACTAATCATATAGTTGCATACAACTGTGCATAGCACAGGTTCATGCTAGTACATCTTTAATATGAGTATATTGTAGTCATTTCCGATAGAGAGACCCCCAAGGGCCCAATTATTGAAGTAATCATTTGAAGAGATTGGATACTGACTATTTGAGTAGTAGGTTTGGAAACCAGTTCTAGAGGCAAAGCACCTCTAAAAGACCATTACAGAAACCCAGCCGAAGTCTTTCCAAGACACATCAAATACAAGAGCAACTTTTTGATTAACTATTCACCTACGCTCCCGCCAACTTCCACGGCAGTTTCAGCCTTCTCCGCCACCACAAAAGGTAGCGCGTTCAGCCCTAGTCTTCAACCACTCAACAACCTCCCCAAACACCAACTCAACATTCTCATCGGGCTCACCAATCAGCTGGTGCCACATCCCCGGGTAAACCCGAATCGTCTTATCCTTGCTTGCTGCCTTCTTGTAAAACTCCTCCACACACACCGGATCGCATACAACGTCATCGCCACCGTGGATGATTAGAAACGGCACGTCCACCTCCGAAAACCTCAATTGCACCTCTCTACAGATCCGAATCAGCTCTTGTGCCGTCGCCGCTCGTGGCCTTGCCGTGCTCCGACGCGGACTCGCCATCGCCAGCCTCCGCTTCCAGTCTACCTTGAATGAGACCTCCGGAATTGATCCGCGCGTGGGGACCACCTGCCACCAGGAACGAACACAGGATTCAAGTGGTGGGTGAGCGAAATTATAAAAATGTCGCATTATATGGAGGTAATTGATATTGACACCCCCTAAATTGTTATCCACACTCATTTTTTTGTCTTTTAGTGACATTTTTACATATGAAAATTTCACTAGAAGAAAAAAAAGGGAGTGTGGATAACAATTTGGGGGGTGTGAAAATCACTCCCCTATATGGAAGACGACATCAATTGGGCCAATACAAATCACAAAGATACTACCAACACAACAAATACATTCGTGCATACAGTTGTAAAATATCAAAAATGATAGGTACACACCCTTTGTGCCACTCCCCACCACATCCTCACTCACATGGGGTGTGGTGGGGACCACACCCCATGTGAGTGAGGATGTGGTGGGGAGTGGCACAAAGGGTGTGTACCTATCATGATTCGTAAAATATCTATTCTCACAGAAAACCGTAGAAGGTAGTGTTATAATAATACTAAACTTCATTATGTGTTCTACGCTCCTTCTATTAGAGTAATTGTCTCATATTACTTGGGTATAGAATAGGTATCACCATTTGAAATCTCCCCACTCATTGTTAATTGGTTTTAAGTTAAATATCAAGTTCAAGTTTCCACGTGATATCAGAACGAGCCCATTACATCCCAAATTTTCTACTAAACAAAATAAATCAAGCCAACACCCCACAATGTCAGACTAAAAAAAGACTGCACGATAAACCCATGTGGTGCGGGGCATCTTGCCGTCCATTGCGAAAATGCACGGCTCAAATTCAATCCAAACCCCATGTTAATCTGAACCGTTCATTGCTTGGATTAAATCTGAGTTGTGCATTTTCACCATGGACGGCTGGATCCCCACACCACACGGTGCTGTGTGCACAGCACGAACCCTTGATCCCAAAAAGTGTCTACACGTAGCAGTGCTAAAAGCGCTTGCGCGCGAGGGGGTGTTACAGTAATTGTCCCAAAAGTGTCTACAAGTGGCAGACCTAAATGCTAAAAGTGGTTGCGCGTGAGGGGGGTGTTATAGTAATTGTCCCACATTGCTTAGGTATGAAATGAGAGATCATTCATCTCTAATTGGTTTTAATTTGGATAAAAAAAATTTCACACCTTCACAATATGACATTCTGTTTTAAGATCATCCGTACCACTGGTATCACCATTCCAAGACATTGTCTTTTATGGCAGAAATTACGGCAAATAGGTGCGAAACTCATGAAACCATTTCCCTCTCAAATATGACAACTGACAAAAGTTGTGCCATGTATAACAAGATTTTGGCAATTTTATGGTGGCGTATGGTGGAGTGAGGTGGGTGGCTGTCTGGCTGATGTTGGTGATTGGAATGGATTTTTTGTGGTGGTGGCCTGGTGGGCTAATTGTTGCAGGAGATACGTTAAAGTGTACATCAATTTTAGATCTTATCTTACAAGTGATGATCCCACCATCACAATCTATTGCTCTTGAGGGGAAGAAAATGAGCGGTGTACTGGCGTTACACTCCTCAAGTCCACATCCCTTCATTTACTTCCCAATGCGTAATCAAGTGTATTATTTATGTCGGTGGATGTATATTTTCCCATGAAAACAGGCCATGTGGTGGTCATGTGCTTCATTTTGTTACAAATCACAAACCGAGTTTATCAATTGGACTTATTGGGTAAAAAAAAAAAGGAAAATTGAAGGTCAAAATCATCACAATTAATACTAGAGGCGAACCAATTTGAGACTCGGTGAAACTAAAGGGACGATTGCTGTAATTTACCCTAAAGAAAACTTAAACTGAGTTCATCCGCCTATAGGTCGATGCTTACCTGCCATGTCGGCACCACCGCCGCTGCAATGGACAGGAAGTGCTCCAACGGCCACGGCGGCTTGAACTTGTCGCTGATCCCACACATCGCGCCGTTTAGCACAATCCCATCGTATTGCCGTCCGCCGCCGCCCCGGAGAACAATCAAAAGAACGATCGCGCCACCGAGGGACTCCCCGTAGAGAAACGAAGGCAGCGACGGCGCGTGACGAGCACGGAACGCGTCAAAGATCATGACGCAGTCGTCGACGACGGGGTTGACGTCGGGGATGTGGTTAGATAATCCGTCGGAGAAGCCGTGGCCCTGGTGGTCTACCGCGCACGTGGCGAATCCCGATTTGGCTAAGAGGACGGCGGTGAGCTGGAGGAACCAGCTGGTCTCGCCGGTGAAGCCGTGGACGACGGCGACGGTGCCGGCGATTTTGGTCGGGGGGAGTGGGGTCCAGGTTTGGGTGAAGAGCTTCATGCCCCTAGGGTTTGTGATGTACTCGGAGGAGTGAGTCACCGAGTGGCGTGCGTAGAACTCGGCCGGAGTGAGTGAGCCGAACGGGCTCTTGTCATTGGCCTCCGCTATGGGGTGCACCATTTCTGCTAGTAAATTGAACTGCGATGCTAGTATATTTTATAGACAGAGAGAGAGAGAGAGAGGGTTTTGGGCATTTAAGGCAGGAGAGGGAGAGGGAGAGGGAGAGAGAGGAAATTTTTGTAGGCAGGAATTCAATGGGAGATGACCAGGGTAGTTGGGGGATTGCTTGACGAACTAACCTCTGTTGCTTTCATCGTGACCTTATTAAAATAATGAGATATAACCAAATTATTCATTGCGATTTTTATTAAATTTTTTGCACTTTTTTTTATTATGTAATGAGTACAATTTAAATTTGTTTTCCGATGCTTAAAATAACATCATCTGGAAATTACTAACAATACAAATTTTAAAAGATACCAAAAAAAAAAAAGAGGTCAAAAGTTAGCTGAATTCATCAAATGGGATAATGTGGAAATTATTTCTATTTTATATTAATAATCTAAAGTTAAAAAGATCTGTTATTTTCCCTTCATGAGAAAAACCCTCTAAAACTGTAGTGAGTTAATGCACATAGGATATGTGGGTTAATGTCTCGTTGTCATTATTTAAATCGCCGTATAGAGTTGGTTGAATCATGTATACCTATAGATAACAGTCTACTCAAAAGATGGTGTTCCAGTATGGTGGTTTTTTTAATAAACTGTTTTTTTACGGTTTTTTATGTAATGTATTGTGAAAGAATGACCTGTCTCGGTTTTTGGAAAAAATAATTTTTTGTTACTCGAACACAGAAACAATAACCCTCCTTTCAAAAAACCAAAAAAAAAAATAAAGAAAGAAATAAAGAAAGAACAACGCAATGGGGCTTGCATTGTCAAACAAACAAGAGAAAAAGCCCATAGAACTGGCTAAACGATCATGTTTATGGTAGCCCAATTACATTCTTTTACGTATAAGAGTGTGTGTATAAAGAAATTATGTTTGTTTGGCAGTCAATATAGGTGCAGGGTGGAATAAGAAATCCGGGTGCTAATTCCACCGGAAAAATGTCATACACTGGTGATTGTAGTGTTTCTTTTTCCATTTAATCCTTCATGCCCCTGTAGTTTTGAGTGCATCAGCTAATTCCACCGGAAAAATGTCACTTTCTTGAACAAGATTGGAAAAGTAAATTATAGGCTGGCCTCAAAGAGGAGTCCGCTTGAAAGTGAAATCCACACACCATTTTACAAAGGACATTTTTATTTGACACACAAAAAAAACACCAAATTTAATCTCAAAAATACCTTTTATAATTTAACAAGTCTCTTATTCAAAAAAAATTCAAAAAATCAGACTCTCTATTCAAACTATAGCAAGTCACTTTATCAAAAACTCACAGAATCAGACTCTATATTCACACTTTTACTCTTCCATCCTTTCTCTTTTGGTGAGTGAACAGTAGGCTACCAAATTTGTTAAATTACTATAGCAAAGTTAAGAAATCTTCAAATTGGTGAGTACGTTTGGTGAGCTGATTTTTGAAGTTTTGGAGGAGTTTACTATCTACTTTTGCTGATATTGATGCTCTAAGAGAATAGATTTTAAAAAGATAAACAAAGAGCCTCGTTAATCATAATTATTGATGTCAAAGTTAAAGCAAAATGAAACAAATAAAGGACAGGTCACATCATAATTGCATTGCAGTACATGGTTTTTCTTCATTCATCACTTGTATAAGGTATTGGTTTTTCAATAGATTGTAAATCATAAGGAATGGCCCCACATAAGGTTTTTAAGTAAATGATTACTGTATTTCATAATGAGAAAGGGATACCAGTTTTTCAGCTAAAAAGGAAATATATTGGCCTTGTTAGTTTTCCTGTTTGTTTTAGTTTTAGTTTCGATGACATCATTATTTCTCTTATTTCTCTCTCTATCTCTCTCTACTCATTACACTTGCTGACATCATCAAAAGATTCAAAATTATACTAAACTATCTAACCAAACACAGCCATTAAATTCATACTTCACATGGTTCATTAGTGACTTTCAATGGAAATGTTAAATAAGGGGTGTTCCACTAAGGGTGTTTTTAGAATAAATTAGTTTTTCACGATTTTTTATGTGATGCATTGTGAGAAAATAAGCTGTCTCGGTTTTTAGAAAAAACTGTTTTTTTTTTTAGTGGAACACCCCCTAAGGCCATCTCTATTGGCGGAGTTAAAAATGTATTGTTATATGACACAAAAGTATAAAATAAAAATTAAAAAATGGGTCCCATTTACGTGTTGTTATGACAAAATATGTTGTTAAGTTAAAAGGTGTTGTAGTGGTGTTGTTAAAATGAATTCAAGTGTGATGTGGGTCCCGCTTGGGGCAATAACGTGTCAACCAAATGGGTGAAAACAATGATGGTGCGTGTACTTGCATTACTCCCATCACGTGGTTGAGTCAGAAATTTTTCCATCACAGCAAACTCTGGGGAACCATCAAAGCAAACTCCGGAAATTTTTCCCTGTGGGCCCCGCTTGGGCTCACTTGACTCTAACTACTGCTGGAGTGGCAATTGACCTTTGACCTAATTTTTTTTAACTTCTGACACAAGTTAACTACACATTAACTACACCACTATATACTAGAAGTGGCAATTTTGAACCTAACCCATGAACCCACCCAAATCCATCCACCTAAAACCCAACCCAACCTGCCCATATTGGAATATGGGTTGAACCCATATCAACCCCTATTTACATGGGTTGGATTGGGTTGAAAATGGGTTCAATATGGGTTCCAAAAAAAAAAAAAAAAACAGGTGGCTTTTTCGCCCTATCCAGGCAAGATTGCATGTACTGAGCCATTCAAGCATTGTTCAAAGCTACTCTCTAATAAAAAAAATGAAAACCTTACATACATACAACATGCATGTAGCAAAATCTATGTAGAGAGAGAAAGTGATGGTTGGATCAATTGAATTGAAATTCCAAAGGCTCGGAGTAGAGGTGGCAAATGGGTGGGTTGGGTTGGGTTGGGTTTGAGTGGGTTGGTATGGGTTATGGGTTGAATATAGGTGGGTTGAATATGGGTTGAAAATGAATGGGTTGCATATGGACGGGTTGAATATGGGTCAAGTCAAACCTAACCCAACCCGACCCGACCCAACTCGATTTTTTTTTTTTTTTCTGTAAGCATATGATAGAAACGGTTTTAGTTTTATTCCAAAATAGCACTATAGAGGGCTGTAGCCTGACCTGTGGATGTTGGTAAAATTATTCGGTGTACCTCCTGTTTCTAAGTCGTGATTTGTAATCAAGTTCTTTGCCGATAATATTTAACATTATTTTGGATGGGAGATGGATCTGATGGAAGTGGGGAGGAACAAATTAAATTCACTCTCAATCTAAGCGCATCATTGAGAAAGTATTTATATTTGAAAATTATATTTGCAATTATGTCGCGAAGTATGAAATGAGGGAATGAATCTCAATTAGTTGAACGGTTCGGATGCGTCGAAGGGGTATCGTGTTGGCACCACCAATTAGCCGATTTAGTGAATCATTAATTAAATTGAGACCTTTCAATTAATTCCCAGATTACGTGAACTCGAATTTGCTATATAAATGAGTAATATTTTTGCAAATAGATGTGTAGCAACGACAAATCCACGTAATTATATAACTGTACCAAATAACTTCAATTAACAATTGGAGAGAGAAGATTGGGAGAAGAGAGAGAAGCCTCAAATTGATTTCCACGGTGGGAATTACGGGGATAAAACTTACTGTATTACACAGCAATTGATATTTCTTCATAGTCCATAAAACTTGTTAACTGCTCCTGTGCTTTTATTTTATTTTATTAATTCAAATCTCACTAAATCTGCAAGAACCAACGGCGTAAATCATCCTGTCCAGCACAGCCGTCTGCCGTGTTGCCCACGTTGGGGAATTATTGAGATTGTCGTCTCTGTTTCTTAGAGAGAGAGGGGGGAGGTTTAGTATACTATGGGTTCAACTTCAACCCATTTTAAACCCAGATAAACCCATCTAAACATGGGTAAATATGGGCTCACCCATTTACAACCCACATCTTAAAATGGGTAGGTTGGGTTGGGTTTTAGGTGGGTGAATTTGGGTGGGTTCATGGGTTGGGTTGAAAATTGCCACCTCTAGCTCGGAGGGACAAGTGGGAAACAGCCCACTCAAACGAAATTGGTTTGTGTAGTAATTTATCAATACACCTCTCACAATTTCCACAATCTATCCTTCCACCATTCCATCCCCACATTGTAAATGAAAAAAAAAAAACTGAAGTGAGGGAAATTATTTTTACACTCATTTTTAGTTTCTATAAATGCAGTCCAAATAGTCATTTAATAATTATGAATGAATTTACAAATAAAAAACCACCATATAATTTTCTATGTACACTGAAAGACAGGTTTTAAATTACATTTCTAAAAAAAATGAAGTGCAGAAATTATTTGTCCAAATCAGAAAACGAAATATGCATTAAGAATGCTCAAAAAAACCGGTGAACCGTGAATCCAGTCTGGACCAAACCGATCCATACGTTTTGGATTTTAACCGTGAATTAATGGGCTGGACACGGATTCAAAAAATAAAAACCGTAACTCACGGATTATGATTGGATTCATGTTAATCCGGACCAATCCGGACCATGAGCACCCCTATGCATGATTCGTCTTCTATGTCATTGAGAAAGAAAAAGAAAAAGGAGAAAGCGATCCCACTTACAAATATTCTACTAGGAGTACTAAATTTCTAATCAAACAGGGGAGGGGAAAGAGTCCACAATGTATAGATTTGAGTTCCGCCATGTTTCACGGGGAGTCTGAGATTGTTTTGCATTCTTTTTAAGGAAAAAGAAAAGAAAAATGGGTTGGGTCGGGTCGGGTTGGGTTTGGCTAGACCCATTTTCGACCCACCCATGTTCAACCCATCTACTCTTAATCCATATTCAACCCACCAATATTCAACCCATAACCCATGTCAACCCACTCAAACCCAACCCAATCCACCCATTTGCCACCTCTACTATATACCAAAAACAAAATATTTTGATGCTAACTGTTAGTTTCTTACACTAATATGCTATTTAACTCTACCACTAAAGATGGCCTAAGTATCCTAACTAACTTGCTCCAGATAACTTTTTGTCAGTTGTGTAAAATTGTTAGCATTATCGGACACTTTCATAGCTACAAAATAATGTGTTTTATTGGTATTTTTTTTTATCAGAAGTATCTGTACTTAAGATACTTTTATCTACGGAGGAGATATGATCTTCACTTAATACTCAAAAAATTATTGATCTTCGTACCGTACACAAAAAAAATCAGGTCCAACCTATGTCGCATAATTCACATGAGCGTGCGTGAGCAGGAATGTCACAACCCAAATCCAGCGGATTTGGACAATGTGACCGGCCAATGAGTCTGTCTCACCAAAGGCCTCTATCGTCACCGTTTTTTTTTTCTTTTTTCCCAAAAGAAAATAACATAACTATGCGGAAGCAACCTCTGATTATTAGAGTCCTTTATTTATTATGCTAACGGCAAGATCGGTTACATTTTTTCCTTATTCATTATACGACCACAAGCTTAATAATAAATGTTCCCGGCCCGTCCTTCTATTTCTGATTACCTGAAAAGGCAAGATCGCAACTACATTAGCCACTGCTTGTGTGAGATTATGAATTATCAGAGTTACATGATCAACCATGGAATTTTAAAAGAACTTTTTGTCAATAAACCATAATTCTTTTTTTTTTTTGGACCATAATTCATAGCATCAGTTTTTCATGGCTTTAACAGTAACCAAAATCATAGCATGATCAGTTTTTCATGGCTTCAGCTGTAACCAAAATTTGTAACGAACTTGTATACAACATAACATACCATAAACATATACGATATACCATCCAACAATTTCTGTGTCAGCTATGAGGGAGCGACTCCCGATGCGCATAAAGTGAATTGATCAATTCAGTTGGATACCTAACCCGTGCCCCTTTCCATTCCGCCCCTTATAACACCGTTCTCACTGGTATCTTTAACGTCTCCCAGATTTCAGGGACATCGTCCGGATGTATCGATAATACTATTTTTTTCCAAAAGCTGAGCAAAACATTATAATTCCATGGTATATTTGGTTCAAAAGAATTTTGATATATAATAATCATAATTTTGATAAGAACATAAATCTTTGAGAAAACCTCATGTAACAAGGATAATTCATAACTCACTTGCTTGAGTCCGAGATTTACCGTAAGATCTGTTGAGACGTACCGAGTCTTAAAATAACACATTAACGATTAGAGATACTAAAATTGTGATTGAATTATTGATTCCCAAGGAGGTTTTAATCATAAACTGTATTACAAGTGCTTGGCGTGTAACTTCCTTTTTTTTATTTTCCTCCTAGCTCAATATGTACAGGTAGCTATAAAGCAACCATAACCCATGCTAGATGTTATGGGACAAGAAGGCTCATGCAAGGTCCCCCCCTCCCCGTTTCGTGATACTCTCGGCTAATTTTATTTTATTTTATTTTATAGCAAGTCTGATTGAGGCCCGAGAATAATCCTAGTTTCTATTTTAACTGAAATGTTAAGATGATGGCGTTGGCGTCATTTTTGCGCCAAGATTGGTGTCACAAACTCAAGACTAGTGCTCGAGTTTGATTCGAGCCGAGCCACTAATTGCGTAATAAGCTCGGTTCATTTTTAGTCTTAAATCCACCCAACAATTTTAGGGGATAAATTATATTTATCCACTTTGCAATCTGATAAACTGATTCGATTCCGAATTGAAACCATTTTTATCGTCTATGCTTTCCTCTCTTTCCCTTTTTATTGTGAATTAGGGAAGTGATTTGTTCATGTGCATGTGTGAGTGAGTGTATTGCATTTGGCAATGGGAAGAGAAGGATTAATTTCTCAAATAACAAGAGCAAGTGCATGTGTGATGCGTGTGTGTTGTGTGTGAATTCTGTGAAGTGGGGAGAAAGAATCCTATTTATATTAGTAGCTAAGTCACGCTCTAATTAACTCTAGAATCATCCATATTTATTGTTAGCTTTAATTCGCCCCATACTACCTCACCGCTTCCGGATGACCATTGCTTGGGCTAGACGCCTCACAGCGACTCATGCCACACTCTCGTGTTGTGATGCTGTTAATAGGGTCAAAATGATATCCGAAAATACTTTTAAAAAATATGTTATTTTATTTTATAGGCCATAAGACGTACAAAAATACATTTTTTAATACTAAAGGTCAGTGGTTCACCAAAAATTAACTCATTTTATAATTGTTTTTATCGTTTTATTTGTTAAAAAGTCAAGGTGTTACAAGGAATTTGAGTAAGAGCATGAAAGCATCTTCTAAATCACATCTCAAAACACTACAATTTGTGAGAGTGAAGATTGAGAACGCAAATGCAGTGCTAGAATTGAGAGCAAGAGCGCATAGCATTGTAAAGAATTATGTTGACTAAGGGCCCAACCATGATTTTGGGCCGTGAGGAAAACTAATGGAATTGGACACAAGAGGGCTCCATAAATGGGGCATAAAAGGCTCCCCCTTCTTCACTCAGATGAAGCTTGAATTGTTTATTGGACTTTGCGGTTTCAGACTTTCAGTAGACATTTAAAGTCCAGTTAACTGGGTTTATCACACAGCCATTCAGCCCAAAGTCATCTTACTGACCATTAATTTTGCCTTTAAAACCATAAATATACTTGTTATTCCAATTCTTTTATCAAAATATTTAACTTGACAAGAAGATGAAAAAAGATGAAAAGAAATAAGGGTCATGCTAACGGGTGCCCGTTAAGTGTACTTTTTTCGACAAACTATTTGTTATAGTTACCTTAGTTGAAAACTGTTTGTTATATGAGTTACTTTTGTCCTAAATTTTCCACAGATTGCTCTCGTCAAGGTAAATCAAAAATAGGAAAAACTAAACGCAAAACTAACAAAAGTTCAATAAACACATAATAAGACCAACAATCTAATTTAGGCCAAACCTAACAAAACTCCAAAATAATGCGAAGGCATGAAGACATGTATTATAAACTTTGATTACAAGGGTGATGAATCAGCTTGCATATCCAAGAAGAGTTAACAGTCACTTGAATAATATGGATCATGGAATTCTTAAGGGATTTACTGGGAGAGAACAAACTAAACCAACAAAATCTACATCCTTTCTTTCCCTGAAATTATCCTTCCCTTGGTAATCAGTAAAAACTACAAATCAATATATAAGGAGAATTGATATTGGCACTCCCTATTTTGACATTGACACTCCTTTTTTTGTCTCTGTGAAGTGAAGTTACCAAACCACCCTTGTAATTATGAAACCAAGAGAAAAATGTAATTATAAAGTACAAGGGTGGTTTAGTAACTTCAACAAATAAAGACAAAAAAGGGAGTGCCAATATCAATTTCGTATACGTCTTTCAAAGGCTGTACAAACTACGGCATCGTCATCTTTGTACAAGGAAGTTTCATGCATTGAAGTCGTCCCAAATGCATCCCTCTCAGTTTTCTTCTTCAACACAAGCTGACAGAAGAGTAAACCAACCTCAGAATGGCCTAATTCAAGCAATTCAGTTGGATTGCAGCCAAGCGGTTTGTGCAAAAATATCAAAATGGAAAAGACAAAAACAATAGTGTGTGCAAAGCTTACAAATCAGTAACGGCAGCGAAAACAGTTTCGTAGTAGCTAAATTGGAAGGTGTTCAAATATGGGTCAAATTAGGAAATCAACAAAATAATGACCTTTTGAGTTTTGGGGAACATGTTTGAATGTCAACTACGAAAACAGAACAGTTTTTATAAATACCATTGAAAAGAAAAGGAGAAAACTGTGATAGAAAGCAAAAGTATTAATGAAGAAAATATGTTGTTCCAACCTTGTGATACTTAGGCGCTAGGGGACACCAATATATTGTGAATTATAGTGCTTACAAAGTAATATCCGGGTGAAAAAAAGAAAGAGACGACGTCACCCCTCATCCTCAGAACTTACTGATCTAAATTTAGAACTCAAAGGTTGGCAATATTGGTTTTGATCAACCCAGTTGACCAAAGGCTGGATTAAAAAAAAAACATGCTTAAGGCGGCTATTTTCACAGTGGATAGGTCAATTATTCCAAATATCAATAAATCACATAATAAGGCATCAGCTTCTATGAGCAGTCCAACACAGAAAATACAAACTGAAGTTGTCCCGAGTATTTGCAGACAGTGAAGTAAATTGTGAAACCACCATTCAAATTACTACCGACTGTATCGTACATTCGTATTAAATCTACCATCCTTGATGTATTTCTACCTTTATAAATTCGGGGAAAAAATCTCGAAAATATGTAGATCTAAAACCCAGAAAACACATGACCCTGAGCAGTGAGCAGATTAATAGAACTTCCTCTGGACCATTTTCCTCCAATAGTTAACTCCGGCCATCAAACATTACCCACCAAGTTCCCTCCCGGTAATCACCAGCCAGTTATCAATAGAAAGGGGAAAAAAAAAAATTAAAATCACTAGGTTAGTGATGCTATAAGGTAGTGGGGCATGGTCTAAGCAAAAATCTCATACCACATGATCCCAAAGTTTAACCAACCCTCTCCCGAAGACAAAAACAAAGAGAGATTCTACCTTTGATCTAACTTACTAGAGATATTTACAGAACCGCAGAGTCAGCCCCTGGGAATTGGTTTTGCTTAAAGCATAAAAAATTGATAACCCCGCGAGGCCGTGACTTCTAAGAACACTGGTTCCATGTATGCCGAATTCAAATTGAACTGCTCACCCGTCCACCCATCGATTGAGTTGACTGTTAAGTGAATCAGCAGACCTTCCACCCCGTGGCATCCATGTAGTTTGAGATGGTGAGCCGAGCGCGTAGATGATAAACTTGTGTCAGTTGTGAGTGTGCAGTCAAAATTCTTGAACATTGTTAAGTGAATGGACCTGCCTGCAACCTAAATATCTCATATTTATTCCCCCACCACCACACACCCACCCACCCATGCTGGCTCCCTCCACCCCCCCGGCCCTCATGAGTCATGACGCAGCCTTCTCCCTCCGCCTTCTCTTTCACAACATCACCCCTGCTGCCATGTCACCTCTTTTAACCTCCCTACAAGCACACCCAGAGTCACAAAAACCGACATCTACCCTCAAAATGTCAACTAGCCGGCTAGACACTAGTTGCCCTACAACCCCCTCTCCTCCGCTCACATGTGTTACATGCAACCCTCTAAATGCTTAAAAGTACCTGTATTGCACAAGGACACTCCATTAAGGGAACAGAATTTCTGTCGACTATCTACTTAGACATTCACCAATCATCTAGCAAGCATATTAGACATATCTAATTCAAATTGACCATGGCATCATGGAGAAAATAACTTGATGCACCATATAAACACCATTTATCTCGAAAAATAAAAGGAATATACTACTACTACACATGAATATAAGCCGTCGGAGATGTGGTTAGATAAGCCGTCGGAGAAGCCGTGGCCCTGGTGGTCGACTGCACACGTGGCGAATCCCGATTTGGCGAAGAGGACAGCGGTGAGCTGGAGGAACCAGCTGGTCTCGCCGGTGAAGCCGTGGACGAAGGCGATGGTGCCGGCTATTTTGGACTTTGCGGTTTCAGACTTTCAGTAGACATTTAAAGTCCAGTTAACTGGGTTTATCAGACAGCCATTCAGCCCAAAGTCATCTTACTGACCATTAATTTTGCCTTTAAAACAATAAATATACTTGTTATTCCAATTCTTTTATCAAAATATTTAACTTGACAAGAAGATCAAAAGAGATGAAAAGAAATAAATTCAACAAACTGTTTGTTATGAGTTACTTTACTTGAAAACTGTTTGTTATATGAGTTACTTTTATCTTAAATTTTCCACTTACTAGATTGCTCTCATCAAGGCAAATCAGAAATAGGAAAAACTAAACGCAAAACTAACAAAAGTTCAATAAAGACAAAATAAGACCAAAAATCCAATGTAGGCCAAACCTTGCCTAACCTAACAAACTCCAAAATAATGCTAAAGCATGGAGACATGTATTCTAAACTTTGATTCTAAGGGTGATGAATCAGCTTGCATGTCCAAGAAGAGTTAACAGTCACTTGAATAATATGGTTCTGGATCATGGAATTCTGAAGGGATTTTTTGGGAGAGAACAAACTACACCAACAAAATCTACATCTTTTCTTTCCCTGAAATTATCCTTCCCTTGGTAATCAGTAAAAACTACAAATCAATATACAAGTCTTTCAACAGCTGTACAAACTACTGCATCATCATCTTTGCACAAGGAAGTTTCATGCGTTGAAGTCGTCCCAAATGCATCCCTCTCAGTTTTCTTCTTCAACACAAGCTGACAGAAGAGTAAACCAACCTCAGAATGGGCTAATTCAAGCAATTCAGTTGGATTGCAGCAAAGTGGTTTGTGCAAAAATATCAAAATGACAAAGACAAAAACAACAGTGTGTGCAAAGCTTACAGATCATTAACGGCAGCGAAATCAGTTTTGTAGTAGTCAAAATGGTAGGTGTTCAAATATGGGTCAAATTAGAAAATCAACAAAATAATGATCTTTTGAGTTTTGGGGAACATGTTTGAATGTCAACTACGAAAACAGAACAGTTTTTATAAACACTATTGAAATGAAAAGGAGAACACTGTGGTGGAAAGCAAAAGTATTAATGAAGAAAATATGTTGTTCCAACCTTGTGATATCTAAGGGACGCCGATATATTGTGAATAATAGCGCTTAAAAACTAAATATCCGGGTGAAAAAAAGAGAGAAAACGTAACCCCTCAGTCTCGGAACTTACTGATCTAAATTTAGAACTATACGGTTGACAATATTGGATTTGATCAACCCAATCGACCAAAGGCTAGATAAAGAAACATGCTTAAGGCAGCTATTTTCACAGCGGATAGGTCAATTATCCCAAATATCAATAAATCACACAACAAGGCATCAGCTTCTATGAGCAGTCCAACACACGAAGATACAACTGAAGTTGTCCCGAGTATTTGCAGACAGTAAAGTAAATTTTGAAACAACCATTCAAATTACTACGGACTGTATTGTACATTCGTACTCATTGTACTTTCCTCGATGTATTTCTACCTCTATAAATTCTGGGAAAAAATCTCGAAAATATGTAGATCTAGAAACCCTGAAAACTCAGGACCCTGAGCAGTGAGTAGCTTCCTCCCAAGATTCAAGCTAGTTAACCCCGACCATCAAACATTACCCACCAAGTTCCCTCCCAGTAATCACCAGTTAGTTATCATTAGTGAGATGCTCTGGACCATGAATGAAGGAAGCATGGTAATGAGCACAAAAATTGATTTGGATCTCTAGGCATGCCCTCCCTGATGCCTTTCAGCTTTGATTTGGGGGCATGGTAATGCAGCAAAACGTCCCTATAGCTCCTCGGTTCTTGGAGGTTTAGGGGGGCCACTATTTCAGTGGTATTTTCAGAGTAGCCACTTTGTGCATATTGCCGAAGGTTAGGTCTATCTCCAATCATCTCCTGCCCATACCCCTAATGATTGGGGACTAGATGGGTTCTGTTATTGTTGTACTAGATTAGTGATGCTATAAGGTAGTGGGCCATGGACTAAGCAAAAATCTCATACCACATAATCCCAAAGTTTAACCAACCCTCCCCCAAAGACAAAAACAAAGAGAGGTTCTACCTTTGATCTAACTTACTTACGAGAGATATTTACAGAACCGCAGAGTCAGGCCCTGGAATTGGTTTTGCTTAAAGTATAAAAAATTGATAACACCATGACTTCTAAAAACACTAGTTCCATGTATGCCGAATTCAAATATACACTACAAAACTAGTCCTGTGAGTTTAGTTCTTTTGTGGACTGAGAAGGAGATATAAATTGAACTGCTCACCCGTCCACCCATCGATTGAGTTGACTGTTAAGGGTTACATTTTACCTACCATATACGTTTCAGCCAATCAAGATTGTTTGTCCATGGAAAATAAGTTGCTAAGAAAATTCACACTTGAGGCCAGGCAACTTTTTTGGGAATCAGCAGACCTTCTACCCTGTGGCATCCATGTAGTTTGAGAGGCTGAGCCGAGCAGGTAGATGATGAACTTGTGTCAGTTGTGAGTGTGCAGTAAAAGTTCTTGAAACATTGTTAAGTGAATGGACCTGGCTACTACCTAAATATTTCATATTTGTTAGTTTAGGTACACCTTATACATCCAACCCCACCACCTTCGCAAACACCCATGCTGGCTCCCTCCACCCCCTCGGCCCACATGACGCTGCCTTCTCCCTCCGCCTTCTCTTTCACAACATCACCCCTGCTGCCATGTCACCTCTTTTGACCTCCCTACAAGCACACCCGGAGTCACAAAAACTGACATCGACCCTCAAAATGTCACTAGCTGGCTAGACAATAGTTGCACTGCAACCCCCTCTCCTCCCCTCACGTGTTACATGCAAGCCTCTAAATGCTTAAAATACCCGTGTGTCACAAAGGACACTCCTTTAAGGGAACATTCACCAATCATCTAGCAAGCACATTAGACATATCTAATTCAAATTTACCATGGCATTATGAAGAAAATAACTTGATGCACCATATAAACACCATCTACCTGAAAAAATAAAAGGAATATACTACTACTACACATGAATATGTTGGTGTGTCCCGCAATCCTTGATATTGAAATTAGATGTATCAGACAGTCAAACACATACCCGCACTGGACAACCAAGTCCCCTTACTATGACTACCAGATGAGCCTAAAGCCCCTAATGTAGCAAAAATAGGAAGAGAAAAGATCAACATCATTATTATGAGCCTATTGAGAAACTTGATTAATTTTTAGGAGGAGTTCAAAGGCCAACATTGCTATAAGTGACCAACAAATTACCTAAAGAAACTTCAACGTCATACTGAAACCAAACCAAACCAAACTAAACAGTACATTCCAAATTCCAATCGAATGCCGTCAGCCATCAGTTTTCACCAGCCCACTTCTCAACCGCCTTAACATGTTCTAACCAATAAATTTCTATAACTGTTTCTAAACCTGTACTCTAAAGCGTGAAACATGATTAAAAGGAGACGACACATCAGACCGAAATCCTTGCCCTTTTCCCGTGATTTTCTGACCAACAAGGAGAAAGCTGGAAAGCATACAATCACATATCAACCACCAATTCAGAAACCAAAACACAGCTCAATTAAACCTCTTCATTTTTTAGACGTAATTACCCCTCTTTAATAACTCATCAAATATCACAACACATAAGCACATAGGAGTAATTGGGAGAGAGAAGTAAGTACCTCCACAGCAGAAACAACAGTAACAGCAAGAGAGGACCATGAGCAGTTCTCGGCACAAGCGCAGGGGCGTGGATGCATGATGATTCGTGGAATCCAAAACGACATCTTCGTCTCCTTGATTATCATTGTTCGCATCGCCGTCTAGGAGTTTGTCCTGATTAGTGGCGGAAGATTGAGATTGAGATCGAGATCGATTCTTCTGTTGTTTCTTCTTGACGTTCATTCGGTCGATGTTCCACTCCAGTTTCTCGAGGTACGCGTGCTTGAACGAGTCCCTGAGCCTCATCGATGGCCATAGATGCATCCTCTCTCTCTCTCTCTCTAATTCTTCACACTGTGACCTAGTAATGTTGAGGAATTGTGATTGCAATTGAAATTGAAGGAAGGAAGGAATTTAATTGGAGCAATCTCTCCAATGGTTTTTTGCGATTTGGGTGTTAAAAGTGACGTGTTGGGGAGAAAGAACTACAAGTAGGAGTAATTAATTTGGGATATTTTTGTGGTTTAATTTTGGATAAACTGCTATCTCACCCTTGATGTTCCTTCTAAACAATTAGGCCCGTTTAATTTGTAATCACCTAGGGGGTGTTCCACTAACAAAAAACTATTTTTTCTAAAAATCGAGACAGATCATTCTCTCACAATACATCACATAAAAAACGGTAAAAAATCAATTTTTTCAAAAAACCACCTTAGTGGAACACCCCCCTAGGAAGACAAGGAAGGGGAAGCCACCACAAGAGTGGGGCGGCTGGGACTTGAACCCTGGCCAAACGAATAGGGCAAGGGGTGCTCAACCAATTGAGACATTGCCCACATTCTAACAAAATGGGGGTGGAGTGTGTGTTATGGGGTCCACTCTGGGTCTTATAGCTTGATCTAAATTGTTCGTTTTTTTTCGTCTTGCCGAGTATGTATATCTGATAAAAATTTAAGATGAACATTGGTAACTATATTTGTACGGAAATGAAACAGTTAAAGAAATCTTTGTTGGTGATTTTTTTTCCACAAAATTATAATTTAAATGGTGACCGATCAAATAATTATAGATGTTCAATCAACCTTAATTTCTGCGTGGCATCAAGCAATGGGACCCGGGGTGGGTCCTACAGCCGTGCACATCACCCACACAACATATCAGAACACAGGAAAATCAACTCTGATTTCCTTCTCCTTCCACGTCACTTTTCTTCATAATACATTTTTCACACAACCTTTTCAGCAAATTAATAGAGTTCCTTTGTAACAGTGATCCTGTTTTTCATCAACGTTTGTTTTGAAACGGTTGGTAAGCCAGAAACAAGGGGTGTGCTGACCCCATTTGAGCCGTCCGTACTTAACAATCAACGGCGCAGATTTGCTCAGACCTAAGCAGATCTAAGTCGTCTATTACTAAAATAATTTGTGTCGTTGATTGCTGAGCACGGACGGTCAAATTGGAGTCAGCATTAAAGGACAGCATGCACCCCCGGTCGGCTGTCTGGTAAGGCACTTTGGTTAATGGCTGCTAATTTAGGAAAACGGTTCCTCTCGAGTAAATGTCCTTGTGGAAGCGCTTACTACTCCTCTCAGAGCAACAACAGCATCTGAAGTGTATTTTGAACAAAAATGCTACCACACAGTGCATTTAGTTATCTCGTCTCTTTCAGTACTCCAATAACACTATCCTTTTGGAGAGAGGGGGAGAGTGAGACAGCAAGAGAGAGAAACGAATAAAAAAAAGTGTTAATTTGGAGGTGAACAGTGCATAGGGAGATATATCTTGGCACTATAGGCATTTGGCAAAGCTCAATGGAGAAAAAAGATTCATGTAGCCGACCCCAATTGATTGGGACATAAGGCTCGGTTTGGTCATTTTTTTTTGTGTGAAACACTTTAATATAGATGCCCATAGGGTATATAGATACAATAGATTTAGATTATTATATGGGCCATTCATAGCTTTCATTCTTTTTTAATTTTTGTTTGGTTAGTTGGAACCATGCACAAGTTTGTGATAAGAAAATCAAGAATTGTGCAAGAGTCATCTTTGATGATAGCAACCCCCCAAAACCTGTCAAAGCGAAGCCATATTAACTTGAAAATGTTGTTTTTTGGTGGCATTGCTATATTAGTAGATTTTTTTTATGTACATTTATGATTTTTAGAGGACTCTTCTTAACTTCTTGGGCTACCTACACAAGATCTCATGGTTTTCATGGGGTATTGACTTTGCCTGATCTATGTGTGTAACAGGGCGTACATAGACCCTGTGATTAGTTGAGGTGCTGCACGCTAGCTCGGACCACCCAGTTATATAAAAAATAATTCGTAGACGATCGTAGTAGAATTTCTGAACACCCTCACGAGAATTCCTAGAGCCACCATTGACTGTAGCAAAATATATGGTGTACAATGATTTACTTGGACTGCTACAGCTCACATATTGAGTTTTTCTTCTCCAAATTAGCTAAAATTAGTTTCCACTAGGAGGAGTGGAAACCTAGTGGTTCACGGGTCAAATTTACCGGGTTTGGGTGGCCATGAGATCACGGGTTCCAATCGTGTGAATGATCCTCTCTCAAAGCCGGCTCAAAACCGACATTTAGGGGCCTTAGGGTACAAATTGGGGGGGCCACGAACAGTTGTTTCCTAGGCTTACCCCATGAATCGGTTATGCGCTTCTTGAACTTGGTCCTCCCGCGAAGCACGGCTGTGGTCTACTAATTCTTGGTGGCGTGGTAGTTACTATGGCTCTTTTGATTTATTTTTTTTTAGAACTCGCCTGGGTCTAAAGTTTCTATATTCACGACTAAGGGACGGTTCCTATGCACAGTCACCTCATCCTCCACCCTTTTTGCTTAGCAAAAAATTATTCCATAAGTATGATTTTTTTCAAGAAATTGTTATTGGTAGGAGACTCTCATTGCATTGTGAGAAAAATATTGCACTGTTAGGAACTGGAGAGAATTTGGGTCCTTGATTTTAAGAGTTGACTTGTATGTTACCTAGTCATGCTCTAAGCCTCTAATATACTTAAATTTTTATTGGTATTACTAGTTCCTTACAAAAATATTTACAATTTGTCCATCAACGTCACAGATAAAAATGAACAAAAAACTAGTAGTATTAATCAAACTAAAAAAAGCATTATAAATAGTACCAACTTCCTTGGTCATTAAGTAAGGATTTTGCAAATTGATAATGGAGGGTTGACTTTTTACTGTGGACAAGATGAGTCTTATTCCTTCACGCTCTCTAGTTCTAATTGGTTGTAGAATAAAAGTATTACACCACCCCAAGGTGCTGGCCCCATAGTTAAGGTCTCAGACTTGCTTCTTATAATTTATAATTTTTCAGGTTCAAAATCTCTCAAGTAACTATTATTCTTTTGGGATCAGTTTACACTTTGCAAACAATTAGGGTCCGGACACTTGAGCTATAGTATAAAAAAACAAAAAACAAAGAACTAATGAAACTTCTTGTTTCCCATTAAATTGGAATCTCATAAAATCGACTGGGTTGATTTATTTTAGCAAATGAAAATGAATTGATTTTATGGAATTTCCATTTTAGCCAATGAGAAACGAGGCAAAAAGAAAGGAGTTGGTTAACTTACCCATCACCTTGAACTTGTTCCCTAAGTTACAAGGTGAATGCTGTATAACGAAGCCACGCTTTTTAGCCGCACTTTTTTTTTTTTTTTTGATCGGTATAATTTGATTTAGCCACACTTACGGCCCGTTTGGATGACGTATTAGTTTTGGAGGGATTAAATAGTAGGGGAGATAAAATAGTCAGAGGGATTAAATAAAAAGGGTGGACCCACATTGATGTGACTTTTATGAATGAGTGATTAAATAGTCCATGATTTGGATGAGGAATTAAAAGGGGACATAAGGAGGGTGAATGATGTAACATCACGTCAAAAGACTTTATTGCCCTTGGTGATGCATATATTAGCTTATGTATTTTTAAAATTATATTGTAAATACCAAAATTAATATAAATTATACTAAGTAATTCATTTCAATATTCTTTTATGGTATAAATTAAGAATCATCTCTTCGTCAATTTTCAGAATTAAAAATAAAAAATTATCTTGTAATTCTTTTATAAATCATATTAAGTAATTTTTTATAAATCATATTTGTATGAACCCAACGTTAAAGTTAGTGAGTGAGTAATTTTTTATACTTTTCATTTATGTTTTGTAACCCAACTTTATGAATCATATTAAGTAATTTTTTTATGCTTTTCTTTTATTTTTTGTATCAAATGAAAGATCTCTAATAGTAGTTTAATTTGGTGGAAAAATAAATAAAAAATTATAAGCGGAAGTACTTTATTTTTTTATCCAAAGGAAGTTGCAAAGCAACTCAACAAGCCAATAAGCGACCAATGTAAATTTTTTAAAACCTTTTCTATTTATCGAACTAATAAGATCTCTATTAGTAGTTTAATTTGATGCTAAAAAAATAAATATTTATGCACGGAAGTACTTTATTTTTTTATCCTAAGGAATTGCATGGGGGGTAGGGAAGTAAAATGGGGTGGTATATCCCCCTTGACTAAATATAAGCACCCCACCCCCTGCTTTTATTTAGTGCGGCTTCTCCCTGACTATTTAGCCCGCGGTTATTTAGTGCGGGTGTGTTTTTTGTAACACCCCCAAGATTTGGGCACGTTAATTATTATTACAGACCATAATAAAGTTTAAACCCAAACTTTAATACAAACAACAGCGTTCTCAAACACTAAATAAATAAATACTGGGGTGGTTCTAGGTCTCCGTCTATCCCTGCGCCGGGTCGTTCCCCATTCCGGCAGCGCCTCCTGATCCTCGGGATTGGACTCCACAGTATTGTTCCTGTCCATCTAGATAGTCTAGCATAATACGTCCGAGTCGCACAGGCAACATCATGGTATTATGCCAGGGTTACACGAAGGCAACACCGTGAGCAACGCTCAGTAGTTCACTACGCTAAACTTCTAAGTAGCAATTCTAGAACAATAAATTCATGAACAGCATTTATAACTTATGAACAGTAAATCATGCATTATGCATGTCCATGCGAATCAGAGTAAATATGCGCAGAAAGCGGTATCTCGTTCAGTGTCTCAAAACTGTGCTACGTGTCACTTTCTCAACGGTTCTCAATTCGTTTCTCAAAAACACATCTCATTTATCAACAGTTTTTCCAAAATATTCAGTTTTCTCAATACTGTGCCTTTCCCGGCATTCTCCTTCAAATTTCATTATCTCCCACCGCTCTGAAAGTTATTGGTCCGTTTCCGCCCTCTTTCAGCTGACGGTACCAATCTTTCCGCTCGAGGTCCCGGTTATCGTGCATCACCGAACTTAACAGCCTGTTTGCACGGTCCGTTCTCCCCGCGACTCACACGACACAGTCCCAGCCGTCTTGCATCACCGAACTTAACAGCCTGTTTGCAAGGTCCGTTCACCGTGTGTTGTGCACGCTTAGCCCATCATCCTAGTTCTCTCCGCGAACTGGAAGTGGCGCTCTCGCTGCACTACCGCAATCAATACCATTCCCCCAAATTCTCTCCGCGAATTTGAGGTGGCAACAAATCATCTCATCACATTTCATCTCATTTCATTTCCCAAAAATCTCATTTCATTTCAAACTCATTTAAAAACTCATTTCTATTTCTCATCAACAAATATTCAATTTCGCGTCCGGTGACAAAACGTATCGCGTACGTGCTCGGTGTCACATGCTCAGAATCATGCTCACGCAATATTCCAATAATTTTCTCTAAATTCTCATTCTTTCAAAAACACATTTCTCACGTAGAATCATGCATCAAAAATATACCAACTCTCTAAATATATTTTGTTTCCTCTAGAAACTTTTCCCACATAAAATCATACATTTTAATACATCAATCTCCCTCAAAATAATATTCTTTCTAGCAATTTCTCCACATAAAATCATACACTTTAAAACTCTCCAAAAATAATATCTCCATTTCTCTCAATTTAATCCTCATCAAAAATCTCCAAACTATTTTATTTCTCCTCCAAAGAAATAAAATAAAACAACTTGCTCTTTCCAAAAATAATTTAAACCAAACTCTTTTCTAGAAATCTCTTGCCAAAATTCACCACCACTAATTGTGGACTTTCTAAAATACTTAAACTCTCACAAAAATATACTTTCTATTTTTCTAGAAACTTTCTTTCCAATAATCTCAAATAAAACATCTTTTTCATTCTAGTAAAAATCACAATTTTCTTTCTAGAAAATAACCTCATAATATTTCTTTCTTGAAAATTCACCAAATAAACCCACAATATATTTTGTAAAAATCTTTCTAGAAATCAATATGAAAAACTCTCTCTTCATATTTATAAAAATCAACTCCATATTTTCTTACCAAAAATAACCAATAACCATTTTTCTCTAACAAATTTCTCATAAAAGAAATTACTCCATTTATTTAAGAAATAATATCTCAAATAACAACCAATAATCAAATCAACCAAGATTAACTATTTCTTTCTAGAAATATTAACATGATCACACTAGAATCTTGTCTAGTGAACACATCTTCTAATTAACTTCTAATTACTACTAATTACTTCTAATCACCTTCTAATTACTTCTAATCATCTTCTAATCACTACTAATCTCACTAATCCACTTCTAATTTCATGAAGAATTACTCTAATTAGAACATCATAAACATGCTTGCTAATGAAATCCTCTTTCTAAATACATAAGAAACATGCTTAGAAACTTACTACATGCAGAAATTAACTTAATCAACTCTAAAATCATGCTTAGAAACTTAATTAGAACAACTTAATAGAACTAGAAATTAACTAATTAGAAGAGTAGTTTAGTAAACTACCTTAATTTCCGGGTGTAAACCGGAAGCCGAAAAGCTTTTCTTTGGTGTAGAAAAACCTTAAACTAACAAGATTACCCACTAATTAGCCAAGTAAGTGGCTAATTAGAACCTAACTAAGTTGGTTAGAAAGTGGTTAAAGTAGTTGGTTTGTGGGAATTTGGGAGACAACCAAACAAGGAAAGGTTAAGGTGGGCCAAATGAACAAAGTATGGGCTATTTATAGCCAAGATGGACTCCCTCTCTTCCTCTCTACCTCACGGCACACACACACACACACAAAATGCCGAAATTTGCAAGGGTGGGGGAGGTGAATGTGCATTAATCTTGCACATGGCAAGTACCAAGGTGGCAAGTCTAGGCCTAGGTAGGAATCTAGGTGGGTATCTAGGTAGAATCTAGGTACTTTAGGCTAGATGCTTGCTAGGATGAGCCAAATATGACACACATACATGGCACCAACGTGGGAGAGTAATAGTGGGGGAAAAATGCGTTCCGTTGCGTAGGTTTTCGCGCGGTTATCTTTGTTACGGGGTGTTTTTAGGAGCTAATATGAACCAATGGTGTGTGAATCCATTAAATGGCTATGAGGGTAGCTATAACTAGCTAAAGATAGGTGGAATATTCCCTCCTTAATTTAGGGAAGCTTGTCCCTAGCTTACTTGGAAGCCAAGGCCTACAAAACATAAGCTAGGATGTGTAGTTTGTCCTCTAATGCAAGTATTGTGTGGGTATGTCTAGGGTGCTCTAAAAATAGCAAGGCTTATTCTAACTAGTATTGTGTACAAAACCTTAAGTTTAGTTGGCCACCTCATCACCCCATTGCTTGCACAAATGTACAAAGCAATAACTCATGCATGTGCATGTGTACCAAAATGCATGCACCAAACACACACACACACTACACTCACTCTCTCTCTACCGAACCCTCTCTCTCTCTCTCGGTAATCTCTCTCTCTCTCTCTAACTCTTACTAACTTGGTCAAAACTACAAATTTCAAGGTGATGGGACCTTGCAATGACGTACTATGGTGATTGGATGGAGGAGAGGTAGTAGGTTTCGGACATTAGCCGAGGTCTCCGGGTGTTACGGTAGTGTAACGGGTGTGTTACTCGGGCTCGTACGCGCATACACATGGCTAAAATGCTATTTATTCGAATTAAAAGAATAAAATAATATTTTAATAGGGAAATAATCCGATAAACTGAAAATTAAAATAATTAATCAAATTATTTAACGAAATTTTTATTTACGAAAATTAGGGTCGTTACATTTTTTGTTCCCAAACCATGGGCTAAACATCACATCGTCCCCTTATCTCCCCTTATTGCTTCATCCCTCTCCATAATACTTCATCCAAACGAGCCCTTAGGGATAAAAACAAATTCTATCGATCTGCCTATCTTGATGTACAAGAGATTGAGAGAGAGAGAGAGAATAGGAGATGATGATATCAATTATTGAGCCTCATGTATAGTCATGTTTCTTCCTCATTAAACTTCCAACTGGAGACGGGAGCACACGCAACGTGTGTGCAAGTTGAATTTTGATACGTGCATAATTTATTAAAATTCGACTTGCACATGTATCACCTGTACCTCGAAAAAATGGAGCCACTAATAAACCTTTTGTAGAACAAATAAATGAACTTTTTAGAAAAAGGAAAAATGCATGTATTGGACATGGAAAAAACCACGAGAAAAAGTAGGAGAGGAGGGTTTATGAAGAATGCTTTTTTCAAAGAACGAGAAAGGATGGATGCACCAAACTCACCAAAAATAATCGGTGCCTTAATTTTTAAACATTTAGGGCCTAAGGCGGTGCCTTTTGGCGCTATTCCAAAACCAGCCCTGCATACTTATGTGTTGTAGTGATAAGTAGGATATGGTTCGACTTTTCTTTCTCGTACAAAAACAACTACAAGTAATTGTGAAGGTAATTCACATTTGGTACGCTAAGTAAAAAAAAAAAAAAAAAGCATAAGTTCATAGGAATATTTTTGTTGTTTTTATCATCCATATATTTATGATACAAGAGTTACATGAGAAATCGTCACATTCATTTAAATCGCCATGAAGTACCTCTAATTAATTAAATTATAAACCTCTTTTTTTTTTATTTGTTAATTTTTTTTAAAACCAAGAAAACTTATATTATTATTCCGCTAAAAAATGGGCACTAACGGTCTTAAAATACAAGAGAAAACAAAGAAAAATCCAAAATCCAAAAATGTTAAAGTTGAATGGGCTTGTACCCTAGGAGATGAAATTTCTGGGAGGGCATGATAGGTGGGGCTTAAAGTCAAGGGCAGATCAAGTGGTGATGGAGTCACAGTCACAGTCCTCTGGGTGGGTTCTCCTTTTCTTCCCTTCCAAATGAAGCAATAATAAGTAGATCTACTCCACTAGAAAAAGGTAAGATTCTCATTTCTACTTGTGAACAAACAATTTGGCGGTAAAACAGTGTGTTTCAATGACCTCCGAGAGATTAATTGAGGTGCGCATTAGCTCACCCGAACATAGGAGGTTTAATAAAAACATAGTACTGTAAATGATTTTAATACCATTTTTCCATATAGAGCTTCGAACTAGCCAAATCAACCATATAGCCTATGAAGCATTGCGGTGGAAGTTCAGAGGCTTCTAAAAATGTTTTCGAACTAATTTTATTTTTTTCACAAATTGATCTCGATTCAAACTAAATTTATTTTTTCACAAATTGATCTCGAATGGGCTTGTTAAATGCGAGTGGGCATATCATGTGAGAGGCAAGTGGAGTGCAATGCCTCTCTTATATTCCCAAGCATTCGGGTAGGGTTCGATTCCCCCCAATTAACATCCAACTCCCCTAATCCCCCTAACCCCTGCTGAAAGTAAGGTGAGAAAAAAAAAAAAACTATGGAGAGAAAATTAAAGGAGGAGACGCAAAACTAACAAACATCAAAAAAATAAAAATTGAACAAAAACAAAACCCAAAAATCTTTAAGTCAATGACACTAGAACGGGCTAGAAAAACACAGGACAACAGCACTAAAATAAATTACATTCGACGAGTGCTTTCAAAGAGTGCCAAGACAAACAAAAGGGATACCAAAAAAGCTTTCCCTTTCCAAAGGAGACTTTTTATCTACATTTCCATGGTTCTCAGTTACTCTCTCTCTATCCACCAATCTTGAATGATGATGATGATGAAGAGAGAGAGAGAGAGAGAGATTGGGAGAGAGAGAGATGAAAAGAAACCCTTCAGACACAAGAAACAAAGCACTCCTTAATACAAATTATTACACTCTTTCACTTAAGCCAAACAAAGAGAAGGTGATCATTGATCTCTGAAACAAACACAATCAAGCGTGGGGGGTGCTCCTGAATGAACCCAGAGCCTTGATTGCCCCAGCTCTCAATATGAATTGGTGGTAGAACGCTGCTATTGCTGCTCCGACGAAGGGTCCAACCCAGAATATCCACTGCAAAAAATAAAATTTAACAAAATTTAAATATGCCATTTTTAACAATTTTACTCCAGAAAAAAATGAGTCACAGAATCTCATAATTGATACTGACCTGATCATCCCAAGCCTTTTCCTTGTTGTAGATGACTGCGGCTCCAAGGCTTCTCGCGGGGTTGATTCCGGTGCCGGTGATTGGGATGGTGGCCAGGTGAACCATGAACACCGCGAACCCGATTGGAAGTGGTGCTAACACCTTCAATTCAAATATATATATATATTTCAATTTTTTTCCTCAAGAACAAAAATTTATTTATTTCTGTTAAAGATGTCAAAAGAAAATTGGAATTACCTAACAGATAACTATATGGCCAGCACTTCTATTAGCCACATTTTATTTTGTGGGTGTGACACAAATGTATTTAGCTAAAAATAGCTAGAGACGTGAAGTTTCACAAAAGCATGTGGGACAAGAGGAATAGTCTTGTCATGGCCAAACACATCAAAGAAACCAACATTTTCTTTTTGGACACGGTATAAAGTTGTCATGGCACATCAACATTTCACTATTTCTTGTGCATGATTAAGCGCCATTGGCTCACGGTTCGTGTCCGTCCACATCGAACGGTATAACGTCTACATCGAACGGTATAACGCAATAAGGAAATAAAAGAGAGAAATGTTAAGGTGCTTACAGGAACATGGGAGTCTCTCGCGCTCCTCTTAGGATCGGTGGCGGAGAAGACGGTGTAAACGAGGACGAAAGTTCCGATGATCTCGGCCGCCAATCCGGTGCCTTTGCTGTACCCGAGGGCGAGCGTGTTCGCTCCGCCGCCGTACTGGTCGTAATAAGACTTCTGGAAGGCCTTGACGAGGCCCACACCGCAGATGGCCCCCAAGCACTGGGCCACCATGTACATCACAGCCCGGATTAAGGATACCTTTCGGGCCAAGAACAATCCGAATGTCACAGCTGGGTTAATGTGACCACCTGGATCCATGTATTGAATTAGGTTAGGATCTCCAAATTAAATAAAATTCATTGATTTTTTTTTTATGTATTAATGGTTCGAGAAATTGAAATAGTAAAAAAATTATGACCTAAATTCTTATTTAATAAAGATGAAAATAATTCAGAAGACATTTTTTTTAATATTTATTTTCATGTTTATTTAACAAATTGAGGGTTCTCATCATAATTTTTAACTTTTCTGGTTTCTCTAGTCGAAAAGAACTAATTGTAAACAAAAATTAACCATCATGAAAAATAAATAAAATAAGCACTAAATAATAAATCAAAATGACTTATTAGGTCAGAATAGCCCTAAATGAGTTTTTTTTTTTTAATTAAAGATGAAAATAAGTCTTTCGAAAAGTACTATTAGCCAATCCAGACGTGACAAGATCTAAGCGTAGATGTAATAAATGAAAGTCTAGCAATACAACCCTACACACGACTATGATTAGAACTGTTAAATATACGTAAGTCCACACGATGCGTAGAATTCATAAACAAAATTGTGTTATGTACAATATTTCAAAATTTGTGTTCTTGACATTACTCCCGTAATTAAATGTGGGTCCACAGACAAGAAAATATAGTACTACTAGACTTTGGATACCAAGATTTTATTGCATAAAGATGATAATTGTGATTGCGATAACACTAAAAGATAGAATTCATGTCCACCAAAATCTGTGAAAATATTTTGACGTACACGATTTTTTTGTCACAGGGTGCAAGTGGATGAAGATGGACAGGTAACATGGCCTGAGGATGGGATCCAGAACATATAATTGGGGGCCATAAAAGATAATTTTTCAAAATACAAGGACGTTGTACATATGCACAGATAGGCCCCCTTGTATATGCTTTTGCAGATAGGTCCCCCATCAGCCCCGATGACTTTAATTTTTAACATAATCCATTACTTTTCTCCACATAATTTGGGGCAAATATACCTCCGCTTCGCAAAACAAAGACGGAAAAAAGTACATTTTTCATAATTTTATTCAGAAAATAAAAGAATTCATCAATATCTATTCCGGAGGCCACATCCCATCCCCCTTGTAATTTTTAACATTATCGCCATCAGCCCCGGTGACTTAACTAATTTCTAACATTATCGCCAAATTACATCGGGGTGACCGAAAATCCATTACTTTTCTCCACGTAATTTGGGGCAAATATACCTCCGGTCCAAAAAGAAATTCCGGTTCGCAAAACAAAGACTTTGAAACTATACATTTTTTTTTTATAACTTTATTCACAAAATAAAAGAATTTGTGGGAAAGAATTGAATTTTTTGATAATTGTATTTTTTTTTTTAGTTAGTTCTCGTGTTTTGCAGAATAGATGAATAAACTAGTACTAGGTTTTTCACGTTCAGGAAAAAAAAAAAAAAATTAGGCTTTTCAACTAATCTATAAATGCTTAATCTCGATTTAAAAAAAAAAAAGGGTTTTTCCTAAAAATGGTATCACCAACACATCTTGTAGAACCTATTTCATTCATCTTATTGCTTCCCTGGTTTCTTCGCACCTTAAGGGGTGTTCCACTAACAAAAAAAAAAACTATTTTTCCAAAATCAAGATATGTTACTCTTTCACAATAATATATCACATAAAAAATCTTGAAAAACTAATTTATTCTAAAAAATTCGCTGAGTAGAACACCTCCTAAATTACTTTGGGTAAAAACACACTGAAACTCCACGAGATTTTATTAGACGGGAAGGCTCAGACATGTCCAGACCAACTTACGCGCACCTAAACTCTTAGTTAGGCGGGGGAATATCAATCACCATCTCCACCAACACTTAAATTCCGAAATACATTTTCGTTTGTAATTTGTGTAAACTACGGGGAGTTCATTAGCAGACTAGCTAGTGCAGTAAAAGAGTGAGAACCAAAAAAAAAAAAAAAAACCCACCAGAAATTCCGGCTGTGCAGTAAACAAGAACGAAAATCATGCCACCGAAAGCCCACGCGATTCCCAAAATACCCACGCCGGAGCAGGGATCGGTGGTCTTGGTCGGGTCAGACTGGCTCTTGTAGCCGATCACGGTCAAGACCGTAATGTAAAGGAACAAGAGAGTGGCGATGAACTCAGCGATCAGGGCCCTGTAAAAGGACCAACTGGCCAGTTCCACCGCGTCGATGAGCGGCGCCGGTGGCGGGTCGTGGTAGTCCTTGGCGGAGAAAGACCCCTGCTCTGCCACTTCCATGTCCTTGGCCATGTGGAAGTGCTAAAGTTTTCTAGAGAGAGAAAAAGGGTTTGTTGGGTTGGAGACAGAGAGAGAGTTTGTGGTGGGAGTGGGAAGAAAGACTGTGATGGAGGGGTATATATTGCGGAGAGATGGGGTCAAGGGCAGGCAAAAGGGTATGGAGAATTTTTTTTATTATTCTAAAAGAATTTTTTTAGGCAATAGGGTATGGAGAACTATTTTTGGTAATTTTTTTTATTATTCTAAAAGAATTTTTTTAGGCAATAGGGTATGGAGAACTATTTTTGGTATTTTTTTTATTATTCTAAAAGAATTTTTTTAGGCAATAGGGTATGGAGAACTATTTTTGGTATTTTTTTATTAACCTACATCAATTGCAAACTCATAAACTCAAAACAGTTGTAGTTAAAACGTAAATTACAAAATTAATGAAAAATCAAAAATGGGGGTAGCGGATTACACGTGGTGCATGGTACTCTCTCTCTCTCTCTCTCTCTCTCTCTCCGTTTCAAAATATTTGTCTGGTCTGCAAAATAAACACTTAAAAATATAGTAATAAAATTTTTTTCATTAAAAAATTCAAACATTTTTCATTAGTGAAAGAGCTTAATGATCATATCGAGTAAATTGTTGAAAGTTCTTTTTGAAATTTTTATGCAAAAAATAGTATTATTTGGAAGTCCTCATTTTTCTATCTGGACCAATATTTGGCGATGGAGGTAGCATATTTGGAATTCTCCTCATTTTCTGAAATGATTTCTTAAATTTTATATTAAATGTCTTCTTGGTTTACAGTTAGACACTAAAAATAATTCTTTTCAACAACAATTTTTCTTTCACAAAAATAGAAGTAAAATGGAATTTATTAATGTATTTCTTGAATTTGTATTCAAAAACTAAAACGACCAAACTTTAACGTATTTTTAAATAAATTTTGAAATTATAAAAATTATTGTAGAAAGTCTAAACGAGCAAAGCTGTTTGGTTTCTACCTCAAATTTTTTGGTTCCCGCACACAATTTATAAATTAAAATTTAAACCAAAAAACAAGATTTGCTTTTGAGAGTGTGGAAGCATCTTTCCATTGTTTTCCTAAACTGGATTATTCTTCCGAATTATAGTAAAACTTTTGAAAATCCGTTAACCTGGCCTGGTCATTTTCACTTCTTTTTTTTTAGGTAAGTGGTCATTTTCACTTTCATTCCTCAAGTTTTTTCCTTTCTTTGAATAATCCCTTTCTCTCTTGTTCCTCAGGTTATAAAAACAACTCCTTACGTTTCTCTCAAGGTTAGCAAAGTGGGCATGAGAAAATAATAAGTACTTGACCATGATGTTACATGTTCGAATCTCACGGAAACAATTATTCAAAACTTTGCAGTCGTTGGACGTTACGCCTAGGCATCGTTACCTTCAAGGGCGAAGAATTATTCAAAGTGCACGCAAGCTGACCCGAACATCCAGTTATCAAAATAAAAAGGTTTTCAAACTACTTATAAATAGGGATATATTTTTTGTTTGATCTTACTCAAAATAATAAAGGAATTTGCCGACCATACCATATACCAAAACCACTTAGGCTCTGTTTGGAACCTGCGGAAAGAAAAGAAAAGGGAAAGAAAATGGAAATTTTTCTCTCTTCTTATTTGGTTTGGAGAGAAAGAGAAGGGAAAATAAAAAAAATTATGTTTTGTGAATAGTGAACTTTTCCCCCCACTTTCCTCTTACTTTCCTCTCATTTTATTTTCCATCCCTTTTCCTTTCCTTCCTCATGTTCCAAACATAGCCTTATACTTTTGCGTTTGTGTTAATAACATGGTGATGCAGTGGTGATGTTAACAGGCTTTCGCTCTCACCGACCCACCTCCCATAGCCCCACCCCCGCGGCCCCGGCTTCCTTCCCACACATTATTCTCGTTTTCAATATTCATTTGGCCGGTCTGGTGCACCCCCCACTTTGCCATGTTTATTCAACTCTATTCTGTACTTCGGTTCCAAAAGGACAACCACGCCACACAAGTGACAGTAATGAATATACCCTATAGTGTAGTTTTAATGCGCCCATGATGAATGATACGGGAGCGGTATTGGTGCTGTGCAGGGGATGCATATTGCGCAGCACCGTGCTATGGATAATTCGAGCCGTTTGCTCGGCGATTCAATTTTCCGATTTTCATCTTGATCGTGTTACATCCGAGTCATTCACCGCAAGATGAAATCTGGACTATTGGATCGCCGAACGGACGGCTCTAATGGTGTGCAGCAAGGTGCTGTGCATCCCCTGCACAATATCAACGCCGGACACACCATTGGTTGGGTAGTAAATAACTCTTGTACCACATGGTGCCATCGAAAAGCTAATCGTACGTTGAAATTGTGAGCCATTTAAGTAAGCACATAACAATAAGATTAACTTGAAGTAATCTGAAACTCATATTTATTTAGGTTGAGTTTCTCGTTTGTTATAACTTTCAACACCCCAACTTTCATTTGCTGAAAGCACTAAGGTGATTTTAATTTTTAACAACTTACTTTTAGCCAATGAAATATGTGGACAAAATTAGTTTAATTTCAGCCAAAGAGAAACCAAATTGACTTTTAGCACTTACTTTTAGCCAATGAAATATGTGGACAAAATTAGTTTAATTTCAGCCAAAGAGAAACCAAATTGACTTTTAGCACTTTTATAAAAAAATTAGATTTTAGATATTGGTACTGAAAACTAGAAACTTGGCCTAAGTTTATATGCGCAAGAACCTTATAATTACACCGAACCATACATAGAATGTGAGTGTTTTTTTAAAAACGTATTTGCAAAACATCTCACATTACTTACATTCTGTGCAAATTTCCTTGCACATAGCATTTCTGGTTTAGGTCAATGCTAACACATAGATACATGAACAAACATGAATGGCTAATTGGCTGTCCACACTTGTCACTTGCACAAAATTCTTCTGCAACGGTCTGTTATAGAAGGTTTGAGGAGATCCTGGACCATTCTAACGTTATAAAACAAAGAAATCAACCACCCACCTAACGTTATCAAAAGTCGTAGTACTTTCTTTCTATATGAATGAAGTGTAGGTTCTAGCAAGCTATGTCACGGGTCTATGCACGAATAATTAAGAGCTTAACGGTAATAAAGATGAACATATTTTTATTATTTATGTTCACTGGTATTTGTTGTTTATTTTGCCGTTCCGACTTCTTTTTTCAAAAGCGTTCAGACCAACTTTCGTTCATCTGTATTACTCTCTCCGTCCCAATTTAATAGTCTCTCGTTCTATTCTAACCGGATAAAAAACTACTTATAACTTGAAATCGATAATGGATTTCATATTCAATATAAATCTTGTTTGATAGATCACAATTAATTCTATAAGACAACATTTCCAAAATTACGTAAAACAATGTAAATTACGACATATAATCAATTGAAAAGTGGCACTACCTCCCCAAAGAGGCTATTAAAATGGGACAGAGGGAGTAATAATTCTATAGTCCATTAGCAAGGGCCTAATTAATGACGGAAGAAGCTTCGTACAGCTAGTTTACATTGACAATTTTTTAATTTGCAATTAATCTCACGAACATACTAAACAATTGCTATTTTTGAATATGTCATTCTCCCTCTTTCTTTCTGTATGAATGAAGTATAGGTTCTAGCAAGCTACGTCACGGGTCTATGCACGAATAATTAAGAGCTTAACGGTCATTTCGATGAACATATTTATTGATTTCCCACTTATTTATGTTTACTGGCATTTGTTGTTTATTTTGACGTTCCGATTCCTTTTATTACGAGCGTTCAAACCAACTTTTGTTCATCTATATTAATAATTCGAACTAATTCTATAGTCCATTAGCAAAGGCCTAATTAATGACGGAACAAGCTTCCTACAACTAGTTCACATTGACAATTTTATAATTTGCAATTAATCTCACAAACATACTAAGTTAACAATTGCTATTTTCGAATATGTCATTCTCCCTCTTAGGGCATCTGCAGTCGTGGAGTTAAAAATGTGTTGTTATATGACACAAAAGTGTAAAAAGTGAATCTCATTTGTGTGTTGTAATGACAAAGTGTGTTGTTAAGGTAAGGAGTGTTGCAATAATGTTGTTAAAGTGTTGTTACAATGTAAAAAATACACAAATAATACATACTCCCTCCGTTCCAATTTAAATGCTCCTTACGGTTATGCGTGTTTTTTTAAAACTCTTATAGTTTTCATTCTATAATATATTTTATATGCAATATGGATCTTATTTGATAGATCTCAATTAGTTCTATTATACAAAATTTTAAAAAACTTTGAAAACCTTACCAATAAAAGATATAGACGTTTGAAAATGACATTGATATACGAAGGGAACATTTAAAATGGGACGGAGGGAATAGATATGGGTGGGCCCAATTTTTCACTTTTTCCTCTCTCTCTCTCTCTCTCCTGGTTGTCCCTATCAATCTCTCTCTACATTTTGCAGATGACTTGCCCCATTTCTCTACCCAACCCAGCAGCCCTCCCTTTGTCTCTCACCGTACATTTAATGTGAGCAACACAGTTACGTTGTCAGCAAACTATTTTTTGCCCCTGACACAATATAACAACACGCATTTGTCCTTCTTGAAGAAATTGCATTAGGTAGGAACTCTCTTCAGTTCTCCTTTTTCCCCTCCAGGAGTTAATTGTCCCTATTTATTTTCTTAACTCCATTACTGGAGATGCCTTAAATGAGAATGTTATATTTTGAAACCGACCAACCACTGTGACATCATCGTTCCCAGCTTAATTTTAGTTTTAGTTTCGTTGACATCATCATTTTCCTCATTTCTCTCTTTGTCTCTTTCTGCTCATTACATCTTATGACATTACCAAAACTAGACTAAATTATCTAACCAAACACAACCTGTATTTTTTCGATCGCCCTCGACGAGATGATAATTGATGAGAGGCAAAAGTAGTTCACTAAAACATTAATAATACAAACTACTTTTAAAAATAATTACGTACTTAGTCCCAACCCACCTTTTGATTTTTTGAAATACTCATCCCTTGTATTTTTGTGCTTTGCTTAGTTGGACAACCAACTCCTCAATTATTTTCAAATTCCTTCTCGCATAGTTAATACTCTAATTACCCATTATGGAAGGTACTAACTAAGAATAATTTAGGTTATCATAGAATGCCCACGCATTCAAACATTACACCTACCGCTTATATTCTACTGATAACCCACTACTTAAATACATTTTTCACTATCCATTATTCACATGTTACAATATATTTTTGGTAAATTTCACTGATCGACAAATACACTGACCTCCCTTACGATTTTTGAAATTGCGCTGCTCTCCTTAATTTTCAAATTAATTCCCAAATTCCCCCCTCTCGTCACTTTAAGGCTAGCTGGTGTTAATTTTTTGAGTGAAATGACTGTAGTATCCTCAGTGTTTTATCTATAACTTTTCATTTCAAAATTTATTTTCAGATTTTTGAAAAAAACTGTTTTCCAAAACTTTATTTTTTAAAATAACTATTTTCTAAAAACTAGTTTATAACCAAAAAATGTGTTCAAAACTTTGGTATTTCAAAAAAACTGTTTTGAAAAAACCCTTACAAAATTAGTTTTTATGTTTTTTCCTTCAAACAACTATTTTCAACAAAAAAAATTCAACTTTTAAAATTGTCTTCGATACTTTTTTTTTAAAAAAACTATCGTTTAAAAATGAAAACCTGTTTATTTTTTCAAAAAAAGCTTTTTTAACTCTATTTATAAAAAAGGTTTTGTTTAGGGTGAAATATATATAATAAAGGTAGTACAGTTATTTCACTCTAAAATCAACACCATTAGCCTTAAAACGATGAGGGGGAAATCTAAGAATTAGGGGGTATTCCAAAAAAGTAGTTTATTAAAATACTAATAAAAAACTAATTTTTTACATTTTTTTATGTAATGTATTGTGAGAGAATAACCTGCTTTAATTTCTAAAAAAAACAATTTTTTATTTGTGGAACACTTCTTAGTACACCTTCATTTTCAAAAACCGGTCAGTATATTTGACAGAAATCTCAAGAAAAATAGAAAATTGCTACTGAGTTCCATAGTACTCCAATGAGTGACGCCAAAAAACATGTGGGAAATAGCATCACCCACAGTGTACACTATGCAGCGGATTTTCAAATTGCTTACGCGGCAGATTATGACTGGTTGCTGGAGCATAGATTATTGCTGTCGACCAGATATTGACTGCGGCCTATATCTTTCACAAATTCTGTCGAGGGAGAGAAAATTTAAGACGGAAGGACGCGTGGACGATTCTCGACCTTTCGTTCCTTCACTGTATCCGATGGTTCTAGATTCTTCGCTGAAAAAAAAAAAGGCCCAATACTTGCCAAAAAAAGAAAGAGGGTACACGTGTATCAGATCGCACGGTCTGTGTTGAACTGGCGGTTTGGCGTGGTGCGACGAGTCCATCGAGACCAGCAGTTTCGTATTCGATAAGAATGGACAGAGAGACACGTGGTTTGACGTCATTGGCTGTCTCATCACTTCAGTTGACACCAAACATTGCCGACTACTTATCGAAACAAAAATACTCCTACCATTTCATTTTGGAAATTCCCCTAAGCGTGATTTATTAGTTTTTTGCGATTTTTTTTGTGTAATATAATACGAGAAAATAACATGTCCTCAAAATCCCAATAAATAAGTATATCGAAATTTAGCAAAAAGTAATGTGGGTTATAGTTAGCGCAACTACTTTCTTTTCTCTCCCTCCGTCCTAAATATTAGATGTGGATTTCATATGTAATTTTTAAACTGTTTATATATCGTTCAACTCATAGTATTTTCAAAAAATTTAAATAATTTATATAATAAAACTAATTGAGATTTATCAAATAAAACCTATCTTACAGACCAAATACTTCACTAGTTTTTTTTTTATTTTACTGGACTATGAATAACATTGCCAATACCACACGTACACATGCACATGCTCACGTATGTTTTGTGTGTGGGCTACTGGGGTTGGTACAAAATAAGAATGTGTGCAGAAGTTTGTTTCGAAAACAGAAGGTTAGAAAATTAGAGTCCTAGATTAAACATTTTGGGTGCTCCCAAGGACAAAATCAGGGGATAAGTGGCAGCAGCCGCCACCACAAGGATTTTAGAAAATGCAATTAGTACGTTGAGAAAAAAGAAATTTATCTCAAAATTATATAGATTGGTTAGCGCTAATTTTTTTTTCTCTTATTATATATGATGTTTTTAATATATCCTCTAGTTTTTTTAAAAAAATAATTAAGAATTAAGAAATAAAATGGTATTCCAAAACCAAATTAAGTGGACCAAGTGAAATATTAAGAAAAATGAGGTCTTTATTAAGAAAAAACGACAAACGCAATTCAAGATGTCTCAGTTTAGTAGCTAGATTAAAGTAAAATTACTTTTTTTTTGGTACTTTATGTTCATAGTACAAACACGTTAATTATAGTTTTTATGTTATTTTAATTTATCCTATAGTTAACGACCATTCATGTTGTAGTCCATCTTTTTATTTTTTTAGTATCCATGTTGATCACTACGAAATTAAAATAATGGCTCCGTCCGTTAATGCTTCACATAGTAACAAAGAAAGAACCCTCCTATATATGGAAAGGTCAGAAGTTCAATGAAAGAGATAAAATTATTTTATCCTTTATATAAAATAAAGGCTTCTAAGATTATCAAAGAAAGGAAATAAAAACATATTTAATGATTCAAAACAAGGCATATATAAATAATCAAAATATGGTATTCCAAAAGTAGATCAATTGCTCCATCTACTCATCAATCTAATAATGAGATTCCAATAGGATATATTTTCCACCAGCCAATAGAGCCGTTTGCGGAGAGTCCGGCCCACAGGACTACGACACATCACAGCCTCTCACATGTAATTGGTCGGTCATCCAGCAAAGCTCAGCCACTCGTCCGTCCAAAAATAGTCTTCTTGGTCAAAAAGTGCACATTTGTCCGGTTTGAAAAATGAGAACTTAAAAAATTACTAGTACAAATTAATTACATAATTAAAATCCTAAACTTCTTAAACAATTTACTGAATATTTATCAATGAATTCTTTTGAATTTTTTAAATATATTTTTCCTTTAAAAGTAAATTATTTTTAAGTTATCGTTTTATGGACAACCTAAACATTTTAGGACGGGCGGTAGGAGAAAAAACAAAAATAGCCCACTAATTACAGTGTTGCGCGCCGACCGCGTGATGCGGTTCACCGTTCACGTGGATGAGGATTTGCTTGTGCGCCAAAAGAAAGGAGTGAGGAATTGGTGGTAAACCCAGCCTTAATTGCTCTCTATTTGTCTTATTGAAATGAACATCAAGACATAAACCAAACGATCGTGGATTGGAATGTTTCTTTGCCTTATTAATTTGATAGGTATTTGGAAAGGAAAGTTGCAGCTGCAAATTCGCAATGGTTCATATAAATCTACTAATTCCATCAATTCGTCTATATCGATCTCCCCAGACTCTTAATTTTTGTCCACATCTAGGGCCCAAAACTACAAGCCAACCCATTCACATTTTCACATTATAGAACACGCAAAGAACTATAGGTACACAAGCTACAAGTATGATCAAAGATAGTGGCGGAGTCAGGATTGAGAATCCAGGGGGGCCGAGTTCAAGGGCAGCTCTAGGATTTTCATCTAGTGTTGACAAAAATGCACAACGTATTTATGATGAAAGCTGTATGCAAATAAGTCGTCTAATTCTCTTCAATTTTTTAGTATTTTCACATTAAACCTAATTTCAGACAACTATTATCCTTATATGTTTGTTATATATAGGCTTTCATAAGTGGGCCATGCTTATTTTATTTTGTTAGGGCTATAATAATTTGGTTCAAAATTTTGTTATAAACATTTATTTTAATTTCAAACGAGTAACCAAACGCCGAAAATAGCAAAAAAATAATAATTTATATCTAAATTTTAATTTTTTTTCGGTGCATTTTTTAAACTGCGGGGGGGGGGGGGGGGGGGGGGGGGGGGGCAGGGCCCACCCCTGCCCTAGGCTGGCTCCGGCCCTGATCAAAGATCAATAGACGCATAAATACGTTGCAAATCGTTATGCAACATGAATGGCAAATATATTCTTCAGCTTAACGTTACAATTTATAGAAGAAAAAAAAAGCAACTTATTCAGATATCTCTTGATATCCAATCATACTAAGGTTTTGTAGGCTTATAGTTTTTATGGGTTTTGTGAGGTTAACGGTTCAGATTATAGTTTTGAGTTTGAGACGTGGATAAAATTGGTAGTACATGGGGATATGGAGGGATGGAATATGGTGAGGGAGTGATCCCCTCTGTTTATGCAGTCCACAAATAGCACCCACAATATGACAATAACATTTGGAGTGGGGATATCCAAAAGGTGAAATGTAAACATTCTTTTGGTTGAAAGCAAGAAATGGATACTACCATATATGCCTCAAATTTCGTATATGGAACATCAATTCCAGGACCACCCCAAAGAATCCTCGCACTGTCCTTACTTATTGCCAACTGCAAGTGCCAAATTATTTCTTGACCTTTCATGATCACAAGATAGGTGCATCACGTCTAAGTTTCTAGGGGTATTTCTGGGAATGTGCACATTCTTCAGTTTTACTGGATTTGTCTCACAAGCATGAATCTTGAAAGATTAGTTAGCACCCTTGAGAGATTGCCACGTAGTGTCCCACGCTTTTTTTTTTACACCAGACAGACATTGTGGTGGGGTCTATGCATTATATTTGTTCCAACACAATGTGTTGTGGAAAAGGGGCTTGAGCACTGGACAAATTTTTCATGGATCTGACAAAATACTGATATAATAATAGTAACTAAACTTTTTTTTCACCTATTCAATTTTTGGTACTTCTGAATATATACTAGCAAGTGATCTATTTAATTCATTGGTGAAGCCCATTGGTGTCAAACAAGGAAAACAAAAGATGAAGTTGTGTGTCTGATAGATTAGGACATCATTGTTTGGATATTTGATGTGATGCATGGAATTGACAAAAATTGGAGGGAGTTGTAGGTAAAATTGTGGAGGGAGATTTTAGAGGGATTTACGACCTGGACTTGAAGGATCGATCGATGAAATAAAGAAAGCTTCTTGCCAGGCTGCATCTCCTGCTGATAAATCAGCATTCCACTTGTAGGAGAGTTCAATATATGCACCATATAGAAATATGGCAACAAATGAATGAATAGCTTGTGTATTTCCTTGAAACATTTAATTATTTTTTTTCTCAAATTCATATATGGGAGGGACGTTTACATATGTTGGGAGAATTGGGAGAATTACAATACAAAGAAGTAGTATATGACAGGAAGTATTGTAGGAGAGTTCAACACAAAGAAATACTCTAATAAACCCAAGGGGTTGGCCTAATGGTCAAGATTTGGGACTTAGAGGTTTGCTCCCTCCTGAGGTCTCAGGTTCGAAACCTCGTAGGTGCTATCAATTCCTTTGGGACCAGTCCATATAGAGCTTTGCTCTGTTTTTAAATGGGCCCCCCACTAGTGGACGGTGGGATTAGTCTCTCAGGATTAGTCGAGGTGTGCGAAAGCTGGCCGAACACCTGGTTAATTATAAAAAGAAAGAAAGAAGGAAATACTCTAATAACTAAACCCACTCAAGAATAGCCAACTATAGGGAAGAAATAAGTGACATAAACAGCGAGATAACATGCACTCCTAAAGTTAAAGATTAACAACGATTAAATCCATTTAGAAAATCCTCATCATCGCCCACAAACAAGTTAAAAGATCCCCAATGTACTTAAGGTTCTATTCTATAATTTCTCTCTCGTTAACAATAAATGATCCCGCAAGTGGAGTGGTAGCTCAGTTGTAGGCATTATATACTCTTATGCATTTGATTTAGGTTCAAATTTCTTTAACTACAACTAGCACTACTGAATTTTGCAGAGAAACAAGTGGCGGATTTTTTTTTTTTTTATACAACAGCTATTTGCAATGACCTCTTGTTTTGTAATAATCTGAAACTTTTAATAAAATTTAGGATTATTTAATTTTGTTTTAATTACTTTAATTTCGTTATTTAATTTCTAATTGCACTTAGGGCCCTTAATTTACAATTACTACGGTTTATACCCTAATACTTCCTAATTGCTACAAATTCGACCCTAAGGCACGTTTACTTTTTAATCGCGAGCATTACATTTTTATAAATTCATTTCATACATAATTATACACTTTTATACACATACACAAACAATACTAGTACACATACACACATATGTGTATATATATACTTTATACATCATTCTACACTACCCAACCACCACCAACCATCACCAATACCACACTCTATCTCCTCCCATCAGCCAAAATTAGTCCCCTTGACTGCCATACACTCCACCACCCTCCCCCATCACTTCCTAACCTACTATAGTACTTCTTTTACCAATCCTACACTCCAAACTTCACCCAAAAACTCATTTTATACTCCCCCAAACCCCAAAATTCGTCCAGAACAGCTACTGCCCCTCTCATTCACTCTCTTACTCTTCCAAACTCTCCCAAGAACTCCCAAATCAAGAACACAAAGCCTCATTAACATCCTTCAAGTTCTAGAGTGAGAAAAGTCAAAAAAATTGGGTTTTCACTTCAAAACATCAACCACAAGCTCCCACATCTCATCTTCTACTTCAAGATCATCCAACACACTCCAAGGTACCCACATTTCACCATAAAAGCCACAGAAGGCCAGCCAAAGAGCTCCCTCCACCGGTTTTTCGCAAAAACCCGTTTTTCGCCAAATCTTCGCAAAACAAGGTAGAAACTCGTACCCAACCTATTCCAAGCTTTTGAATGAGTTAGAATAGTCTAGGAGTAATTTAGAGTTGATGGGTTAAAGCCCCAAGTCAAGGGTTTCACGAAACCCGAGCCAAAACGCGATATGACCCTTTTTACCCCAAACCGTGTTTTCGTGCTTAGTAAACCTTAGATTCATTATGGTTCATGTTTTTAACTATTCCAAGCATGTTTAATACTTTACTAACTGTTTATATGAGTTTCTCCATGAATTTATTGTGCTTAACCTTGTTCTTGATCGTTGTGTTAAATTTAGGAGTTTAAAGTGTAATTTTGTGAAATTTGGCGTGCGTACTTGTGTATCATTTACGAAACCTATTTTTATCAACTAAATGTCACTACTAGAAATTTAGGAGTGTAACTAAATGACCATAATGCCCTTTGAGTGTAAAATGACCATTTTGCCCTTGTGTGTGTAAATTACATAATGTGTAGTTTTGCACTTAAGTAAAAAAAAATCAAGGAATTGCGTTTTATTAAATAAATAAAGTATTTTTACGTATTTACCCTTGTCGATGGCAAAATTATATTTTTGCCCTTGTATTATGTTTATTTACAAAAAGCCCCCAAAGTTTGTAAATTACACTAAGGACCCTAGAGTCGTGAAATTATGTTGGACACCCTTGTACTTACTTAAAATGACGTTGGTGACCCTTAATTTCTTTAAATTATGTTTTGACCCCAATAGTTTAGTAAATTACGTTTTGGCCCCTATAAGTTTGAATTTATTATGTTTAGACCCCTGATTTTCGATTACTTGAATTTCGTGAACTTGTGAACGGAGACATTCGGTTGTGACCCTTTTGATATTTTTGTTGCTTTGCTTCTACTGTTAAGTGCACTTTCCATAAACGTGTTGAATGTTAGAATGGACAACTAGTCAACTAGGTTCCCAGGTTGGGGGATTGTACGCGGATATCACATAGACGATGAGGTTAATGGAAAAGTGAATTGGAATTGATTGATGGGGAGTTACCCCGAGATTGTTGTTGAATGGCAGTTCCGCCAAGTGATTGTTTCGGGGGATTGTTTGGCAGCCTGCTATAATTTTGAAACCCTAGGATGTGACACTCTGTGATTTGCTTCATTTGAATTCTGAGGCGTTATAAGAGTGGAAGTATTATAGACTAGTTTCGGCTATATACTTACAGGACCTGGCAATTGTCATACGTAGCCCAGTGGTACAGTTTCGTCCCTAGGAAATTCATCCTTGCGAGGCGGCTGACGACTGGATTAAGTACATAACTTATACCTTTCGTCGGGGCCCCCTAGTGAAGGGCAAACATGGGGGGAGTAAATCACAGTTTGGTCATATTCCTTAGTGGTTAACCGGGAGGAAAGTTCTATAGGTTGAGAACTTAGATGAATATGTAAGTTAATGGCTAGTAATGAAATCAGCTATGTGTTTAATTTCTATTTTACGATTTATTTCCTGTTTATTCCTTTAATTACTGCTTTTCAATCATATATGTTGTACTTGTATGTTTAGCAAGGGTTGGGAGGGTTAGAGTAGCTATTGAGTGATTTATCGCTCACGGTGTTACACTTCATGTGACCCTGGTATAATACTATGATGTTGCTTCGCGACTCAGACATATTATGCCAGACTGTGATCAAGCAGGTACTGTTGGTGTCGAAGGAGACGGTTATTTCAGAGCCGAGGGTTTTCCGGCAGACCAAGCTCAAGAGGAGCCGTGGAATCCAGAGTTGAACCTTAATCTGTAGAACCCACCCCTTTATTTTAAATGTTGGATCTGTAATATTAATTTCTCAAACCGTACTAAGTATTTTGTAATGGGCTGCACTTCACGTTTTTCAACGTGTACTCTGATGGAAACTCTTTTTATTAAATTAATCCTAATTAGTTATCTTAATTAATGCTTCCGAAAATCGGGGCGTTACACATTTGAAGTAGGTTTCATGTGGATTTGGGGTACCCGTAGTGACCCAAGTCACTACATCCCCGTAGTTACCTCAATTATGGACCCTCTATAATTAATCTGTATTTAGGATTGGAACAGTATAATTTTTTCGAGAATGTTGAGTAGATCATTCATATAAAAAATCAAATTAATTGGATATTAGTAGTCATATGTTCGGATATCACTTATATGGACGTCCAATATTGTAACGACCCGAATTTTTTTAATTAAAGCTCCATAAATACATTGCATTTTTATACAATTCTAGACCCTATTTTATTCAATACAAAATTTACATCACCCAAATAATACAAAATCCTCCAAATAAATACCCCTCTAAAAATTCTCTCGACCAAATAAATAATCATCAAATCCTCCGAATCAGCCTCAGTAACCCGGCTCCACACCTGAAAGATAAAAATCATCGGGAAATATAAGATACACCAGAATAAACTTCCGAGTTCCAAACAAAGCATTACTCAAACAATAAAGCATGTACCTTAATCCCCCTCTATTTGTCGTTTTAACTTTTACGAGTTGGGCTCCGTTCTGCTAAAAAAAATCAGTTTTGTTTTAACTCAAAAACTATTTCATTCCACTAACAAAAAACCACTTAGTTTTTTTTTTTGCAAAACTAAAACCAAAAAAGCCAAAAAACTAGTTAGTGGAACAAGTTAGTTTTTTTGCAAAACTAAAAACCAAAAAACCAAAAAAATAGTTAGTGGAACAAGTTAGTTTTTTTACAAAACTAAAACATTCAAGAAAACCAAAAAATCAGAAAACCAAAAAAAACCAAGTTAGTGGAACACCCGCTTACTCGGTACGAAGCAAAGCCCTAGAGTACTCCGTTTCAGTTCTTTGACCGGCATTACAATCAGGAAGTTCGATCTGAGTTGGTGAAGTTGAGAGAGAGAGAGAGAGAGAGAGAGAGAGAGAGAGAGAGAGAGAGAGAGAGAGAGATGTATAAGAACCAGTTGCAAGAGCTGGCGCAGAGGAGCTGCTTCAACCTGCCATCCTACACGTGCATAAGGGAAGGTCCAGATCACGCACCGAGATTCAAGGCAACCGTGAATTTCAACGGCGAGATTTTCGAGAGCCCTAGCTTCTGCACCACACTGAGGCAGGCGGAGCACTTGGCGGCCGAGACAACTCTTACTTCGCTCTGCACTCAGGGGCCGTCTCATCCTCTAGCTGCGAGGATACTGGTGATTGGACGTGTAAATGTTAGGTTTTTCAGTCTTTTCGTCTGTTGTAACTTCGCTTAAATTGGGTTAATGTGATCAGTTATTCCCTGCATTAGAGCATCCTTATCAGCCTATCCAAAATTTTCACCAAATTTAACCTCAAAAACACCTTTTATAAATTAGCAAGTCACTTTATCAAAAACTCACAAAATCAGACTCTCTATTTTAACTTTACTATATTAAACTATTCCCCTCAAATCTATATAAAAAAAAAAATTTCTCCCTAAAACTAAATCTCCCCACCTGGGGAGATGTACTCGGTCCAGAGAAGCAAAGAAAAGTGGACCCCCCACTATTGACCTTTCCCCCCCACAGCCACACACACGACGCCACGTGTCCCTACCCCCCCCCCCCCCCCCCCCCCCCCCCCCCCCCCCCCCCCCCCTCTCCTTTTCCTCCTCTCTCCCTCTCTCCTCCTCTCCTGTACGCAGCAACCGAAAAAAAAAAAGTTAACTGGTGCGTGAACAGTACCGCACCAAATTTGGTGCGGTACTGTAGCAAAAATGATTTGAGGAGTGGGAATAGAGAGGCTGATATTTGGTGTTTTGGAGGGTTTGGCTCCCTATTTTAACTCAAAAATTAAAATAGGGGGCTTGATAAGGATGCCCTTAGAGATCACGAGGTAGAATTCCATGGAAATTGGGGCAAAATGCTCTCATTGGTTCCTGCATTATAGATCATTAGGTCAAGCAATGAAAAGTGAATTGGTTATAATAAAATAGTGACAAAAACAATGCTATGGTAGCCATATTTTAATTTCTTTTATCTTGTGATATGTTAATGTGATCCACTAAATGACAAACATATATGACACATTTTACCAATATACATGACACGTCACATGCTATTCAAATGTGGTTATCTATTTGTTAGTGAATTGCAAAATGGGGGAGGAGACTAAGAGAAGGGAGTGGGGGCTCAGTCACATAATGTATGCGCGCGAGCATAAGCGTGAGTGTGAAAGCGCGTCTCCAAAATATCTCAAAATTTTAAATTTGTGAGAACTTGGATTGAGAGCGGGAGGGTAGAGCGAAAGTGGAGAGTCCAACCAGATTATTATGTAACCTAGGGTGAGGGGATTGTAGTTGCTAATGGAAATTCAAATAGGAAATTATGTTCCCTCTTCCCCCTGATAAAAACAAGCACCAAGTGGTTTGACATGAAGGATAAGTTTGTTTATCCTTGTTAATCAATCCTTACAACTGCATTGGTTATTGAATTTCCCAGATTACTCGACAAGGTGCTATAATATATGATTCCATACTTCTAATTTCCACTAGTAAACTGACTTCAGCCTTACAAATGCAATTGACAGGATGAGGCAGGGGGGTCTACAAGAATCTTCTACAAGAGGTTTCGCAAAGGGTTGGAGCATCTTTGCCAATGTACACAACTTTCCGATCAGGCCATATATGGACACCTAACTGTCTTCAATTGCACTGTAGATTTGGCTGGTGTCAGATTTACTGGCGAACCTGCCGAAAATAAGAAACAAGCTGAAAAGAATGCAGCTATGGCAGCTTGGTCTTCTCTGAAACTACGTAAGTCCCTTCTTACTTGTATAGAAAATTAGTCGCGAGTGACATATTGTGAAGAAGCTAGTAATCTTACGGAGGACCGGCTGCAATCATTTTTTGCATTGACATGAAAAGGATATGAGAATATGCTATGAATGTGATTATGCTATGAATGTGATTAGGTTAGAAGAAGCAATGCATGTTGAAAATAAACTGAAGAAATATGCATCATCATTAGGGGCGGTGGCAGAGATCTAGTCTAGTGGTGGCAAAAATGTGTGGCAAATTTTGATATACAAACTGTATAGAATATGTATATATTTAGTATTGGTAGAAAACTTACGGGGCTCATTTATTTTGTTTTATTGAGCTATACAATCTACTTACAAATTTAAGTGAATTTTCATTTACTTTGGACTTGTACGAATGATCTACTGCAGACGATATTGAAGAAAAACCAAAATATGTGCAAAAATATGTATAACATTGTCAATATTACAGACCAAATACTTCACTAGTTTTTATTTTATTGGACTATGAATAACATTGCCAATACCACACGTGCACATGCACATGCTCACATCTTTGTATGTTTTGTGTGTGGGCCACTGGGGTTGGTACAAAATGAGAATGTGTGCAGAAGTTTTTATATGAATATGAGCATGCCCTTTTGGAATTTTTTAATTTTCGATGGCCCTATGAATACAGTACGAAAAGGTAGGTTTCGAAAACAAAAGGTTAAACATTTTGGGTGCTGCCAAGGAAACAGTCAGGGGACAAGAGACAGCGGCCGCCACCACAAAAATTTTAGAAAATGCAATTAGTACATTGAAAAAAAAAAGAAATTTATCCCAAAATTATATAGACTGGTTAGCGCTAAATTTTTCCCCCCTGTTATATACAATGTTTTTAATATATCCTCTAGTTTTTTTTTTTAAAAAAAATTAAGAATTAAGGCCTAAAATGATATTCCAAAATCAAATAGTGACCCAGTGAAATATTAAGAAAAATGAGGTCTTTATTAAGAAAAAACGTTAAACACAATTCAAGATTTCTCAGTTTAGTAGCTAGATTAAACTAAAATTACTCTTTTTCCCAGTTTTTATGTTGTTTTAATTTCTCCTATAGTTAATGACTATTCATGTTGTAGTCCATCTTTTTTATTTTTTAGTATCCATGTTGATCGCTACGAAAGTAAAATACTGGCTCCGCCCGTTAATGCTTCACATAATAACAGAGAAAGAACCCTTCTATATATGGAAATGTTAGAAGTTCAATGAAAGAGATAAAATTATTGTCTCCTTTATATAAAATAAAGACTTCTAAGATTATCAAAGAAAGGAAATAAAAACATATTTAATGATTCAAAACAAGGCATATATAAATAATCAAATATAGTATTCCAAAAGTAGATCAATTGCTCCATCTACTCATCAATCTAATAATGAGATTCCAAGAGGATATATTTTTCTTCAACAAATAGAGACGTTTGCGGAGAGTCCGGCCCACAGGACTACAACACATCACAGCCTCTCACACGTATTTGACAAGGAAAGTTGCAGCAAACCGATTTGGTGCAAATTCGCAATGGTTCACATAAAGCAACTAGTTCCATTGAGGCATTGACATTGTTCAAGTCGCTCGTTTCTCAAAATAAGTCACAGTGTTAAAAGTTACTTTTTAAATTTGTCTTTATTCTAAAAAAAAAAAATCACGTTTGTTAGTTTTCGCATTTGTTCCAAAAAATTTGGGTAGAAGCTAGCAAGTATTTTTTTACTTCTCTAATTTCTCTCATCGAGGAGAACCAACGAGTCATTTTTTACTTCTCTGATTTTTCTCGTCGAGGAGAACCAAAAGTCACAAAAGTATACTCAGAACTAACAACTGCGATTTTTTTTAATAAATATAAATTTTAAAAGTAACTCATTTTGAAAAAGATGTATAGAATTCTAAAAGGAGAGGATACTTAGCATGTGCATGGAATTTTTTTTTTGGAGGGCTTCGTTTCTCCTTTTGATAAATGCAAAGGCAAAGAACCTTAAAATCGGTAAAAAGACAAAACAAAAGCAAATGCAATGTGGCTCCCCAGCTATTCGGGATCAGTTCCTCTCCATACCCCATCCAATATATCTCTCTATACTCTTATTTTTTGTCCACATCTCGGATCCAAAACTATAATCCAAACCATTCGCATTTTCACATTATAGAACATGCAAAGAACTATAGGTATATATACAAGCTACAAGTATGATCGAAGATCGATAGATGCATAAATACGTTGCAAATTGTTATGCAACATAATGGTAAATAGATTTTACAGCTTAACCTTACAATTTACAGAACAAAAAGAACTTATTCACATATCTATCGATATTCAACAATACTGAGATTTTTTAGGCTTATAGTTTTTCACGTGCTCTGCGAGGAGAACATTTTAGATCATAGTTTTGAATCCGAGATATGGATGAAAATTGGAAGTACATGGGGATATGGAGGGATGGAGTATGGAGGAGTGATCCCCCTCTGTATGTGCAGTCCACAAATAGCACCCACAATAACATTTGTAGTGGGTATATCCAAAAGGTGAAATGTAAACATTCTTTGGTTGAAAGCAAGAAATGGATACTACCATATATATATGCCTCAAATTTCGAATGTGGAACATCAATTCCAGGACCACCCCAAAGAATCCTCGCATGATCACTGTCCTTACTTATTGGCAACTGCAAGTGCCAAATCATTACTTGAACTTTCATGATCACAAGATAGGTGCATCACGTCGAAGGTCATATTCCACTAACTTAGGTTTTTTAGTTTTTTGGGTTTTTTTGGATATTTAGTTTTGCAAAAAATTTAACTTGTTCCATTAATTAGTTTTTTGCCTTTTTGGTTTTTAGTTTTGCAAAAAAACTAACTTGTTCCACTAACTAGTTTTTTGGATCTTTAGTTTTGCAAAAAAACTAACTTGTTCCACTAACTAGTTTTTTTGCATTTTGTTTTTTAAGGTTAGTGGAATTAAGTGGTTTTTTTGTTGGTTTTTTTGTGGGTTTTTTGTTAGTGGAATGGAGTAGTTTTTGAGTTAAAACTAAACTGTTTTTTTTTTTAGCGGAACACCCCCTAAGTTTCTAGGGGTATTTCTGGGAATTAATGTGTATACTCTTCAGTAATTGTTTCTAGAAAGTTATTGGAGTTGTCTCACAAGCATGAATCTCAAAAGATTAGTTAATACCATTGAGACACCGCCACGTAGTGTCCCACGCTTTTTTTTTTCCTCTTCCTGACATTGTGGTGGGGTCTATACATATCTTTGGTACATCACAATGTGCGGTGGAAAAGGGGCCTAGTCACTAAACAATTTTTTTATGGATTTCACGAAAGTATTCAGGAATCAATGCAAATTATTGACTTATGTTCTCTCCAACACATTCGTTGAAAATGGTCCAAAGATTTGGAAGAAATCTCCCTTCTCTGACAATCTCTCTTCTGACTTTTAGGGGATAACTATGAGGAAGTTTAGGCCCTTTGGGCTTAATAGCATCTCCAATCAATTTCTATTCCTACAAAATAGAGACCATTGCCACGAGGATGGTCCAACTGTTGCAACGAGGATGCTCCCATACAACTGACTATCAAAACATGGAAGTTAGTCCAAGAGTTGGTTCTTTTTTGGGGGGGTTAAAATGGAAGTTGAACAAAAATTCAGACATAAGAAACACTCATATGCCCTGTTTTTATGCCGGAGATGGCACCTGGATTTGCCAAGCTCCCGGATTTGTTCTCCCGGTCCCACACTAATCCAGTGTTAGGTTCGCATTTTTCTCCCTCGGACTTGTTTACTGTTCGGAGTACATATCCCCCTTCACCCGGATTTGTAACGATAGCCCATACCCCATCGTTAGCAGTTGCAATCTAATACAACCTGGAATCGAAGGATCGATTGATGAACAAAGAAAGCTTCTTGCCAGGCTGCATCTCCTGCCCGATAAATCAGCACACTTGTTTCTCTCCCTGATCAGGACGTGCTTAAGCAGCGGGGATCCCAATTGGCGTAAGAGGAACATGTAATTGAGAATAATGCCATGGAGCATGGTGAGAGTTGTTATCGATCTCTCTTGGGTTACTTTGATCACGTCGATAGTGTCTGTTTCAATCTCCACATTGGCAATTTTTTTTTGGATGGGGAGATGGAGTTGGGTACTGTTGAAGAAAAGTTCGAGTCCAAATATGAATAAACATCATGATATGAAAAGTTTGTGTATTTCCTTGAAACATTTAATTAGTATTTTTTTTTCTCAAATTCATATATAGGAGGGACGTTTACATATGTTGGGAGAATTACAATACAAAGAAGTAGTATATGTCAGGAAGTATTGTAGGAGAGTTCAACACAAAGAAATGCTCTAATAAAACTTCAAGGGGTTGGCCTAGTGATCAAGATTTGAGACTTTTAGGGGTTTGCTCCCTCCTAAGATCTCAGGTTCGAAACTTCGTAGGTGCTATCAATTCCTTTGGGACCAATCTATATAGAGCTTTACTCTGGTTTTAAATGGGGCCCTCGCTAGTAGACAGTGAGATTGGTCTCCCAGGATTAGTCGAGGTGCTTGAAAGCTGGCCCGGACACCTGGTTATAAAAAGAAAAAAGAAAAAGAAATACTCTAATAACTAAACCCATTCAAGAATAGCCAACTATAGGGAAGAAATAAGTGACATAGGAGGCGAGATAACATGCACTCCTAAAGTTACGTGAAGAACATGCGCTCCTAAAGTTACATGAAGATTAACAACGATTAAATTCATTTAAGATAACATGCCATAATAAAAAATCCTCATCATCACCCACAAACAAGTTAAAGCCCCAGTGTAGTTAAGGTTCTATTCTATCATTCTCTCTCGTTAACAATACATGATCCCGCGGATTTGGGGTTGTTGTTGTGCAGTCCCTGCACAGCAGGTGCTGTGCCCCATTTGGGTCATCCGTTGCTCGGATGGACGGCCCAGATTTCATCTTACACACACGACAAACGAATGGTTCGGATGCAAAGGTGCTGAGGTAAAATCTGGACCGTTCATCCGAGCAACGAACGACTCGGATGGTGCACACACCTGCTGTGCGGGGGCTGCACAACAGCAACCCGTGTCTTGATCCCGCAAGTGGAGTGGTAGCTCAATTGTAGGGCATTATATATTCTTATGCATTTGATTCAGGTTCAAATTCCCTTAACTATAACTAGCACTATTGAATTTTGCAAAGAAACAAGTGGTGGATTTTTTTTTTATACAACAGTTATTTGTAACGACCTCTCGTTTGAAATAGGTTTCATGTGTATTTAGGGTACCCGTAGTGACCCAAGTCACTACATCCCCGTAGTTACCTCAATTATGGACCCTCTATAATTAATCTGTATTTGGGATTGGAACCGTATAATTTTTCGGAAATATTGAGTAGATCATTCATGTAAAAAATCAAATTAATTGGATATTAGTAGCCATATGTTCGGATATCACTTACCTAGATGTCCAATATTGTAACAACCCGTATTTTTTTAATAAAAACTCCATAAATACACTGTATTTTTAGACACTTATAGGCCCTATTTTCTTCAATACAAAATTTACATCACCTAAATAATACAAAAGCCTCTAAATAAATACTCCTCTAAAAAATTTCTCAGCCAAATAAATAATCATCAAATCCTCCGAATCAGCCTCACTACCCGACTCCACACCTGAAAGATAAAAATCATTAATAAACATGATGATATGAAAAGTTCAATATGGAAAAGTGTAACTAAACCAACTCAAGAATAGCCAACTATTAGGAAGAAATAAGTGACATAGGAAGCCAGACAACATGCACGCCTAAAGTTACATAAAGATTAACAACGATTAAATCTATTTAGATAAGATAACATGCCATAATAAAAAATCCTCATCATCGCCCACAAACAAGTTAAAAGATCCCCAATGTCGTCAAGGTTCTATTTTATCACTCTCTCTCGTTAACAATGCATGATCCCGCAAGTGAAGTGGTAGCTCAGTTGTAAGCATTATATACTCTTTATGCATTTGATTCAGGGTCAAATTCCCTTAACTACAACTAGCACTACTGAATTTTGCAGATAAACAAGTGGCGGATTTTTTTTGTATACAACAATTATTTGTAACGATCTCTCGTTTGAAGAGGTTTCATGTGGATTTGGGGTACCTGTAGTAACCCAAGTCACTACATTCCTGTAATTACCTCAATTATGTACTCTCTATAATTAATCTGTATTTCAGATTGGAATCGTATAATTTTTCGGAAATGTTGAGTAGATCATTCATGTAAAAAAATCAAATTAATTGAATATTAGTAGCCATATATTCGAATATCACTTATAAGGACGTCCAATATTGTAACGAGCTGGATTTTTTTAATAAAAGCTCCATAAATACATGTGTTTTTATACACTTCTAGGCCCTATTTTTTTCAATACAAAATTTACATCACCCAAATAATACAAAAGCCTCCAAATAAATACTCCTCTAAAAATTCTCTCGACCAAATAAACAATCATCAAATCCTCCGAATCAGCCTCACTAACCCGGCTCCACACCTGAAAGATAAAAATCATCGGAAATACAAGATACTGTACAACAGAATTAACTTTCCCTTCTTTTCTCCGAGTTCCAAACAAAGCCTTGAACTCAAACAAAAAGGCGCTGTACATTGATCACCCTCTGCTCGTCGTTTTAACTTTTACGAGTTACTCGGTACGAAGCAAAGCCCTAAAGTACTCCGTTCCAGTTCTTTCACCGGCATTACAATCAGGAAGTTCGATCTGAGCTGGTGAAGTTGAGAGAGAGAGAGAGAGAGAGAGAGAGAGAGAGATGTATAAGAACCAGCTGCAAGAGCTGGCGCAGAGGAGCTGCTTCAACCTCCCATCCTACACGTGCATAAGGGAAGGTCCGGATCACGCGCCGAGGTTCAAGGCCACTGTGAATTTCAACGGCGAGATTTTTGAGAGCCCTAGCTTCTGCACCACACTGAGGCAGGCGGAGCACTCGGCGGCCGAGGTGGCTCTTACTACGCTCTCCACTCAGGGGTCGTCTCATTCTCTAGCAGCGAGGATACTGGTGAGTGGATGTGCAAAGTCAGGTTTTTTAGTCTTTTCTACTGTTGGAATTTCGCTTAAATTAGGTCAATGCGATCAGTTTTTCCCTGCATTAGAGATCATGAGGCAGAATTTTCACGTAGATTGGGGCAAAATGCTCTCTGTGGTTCCTGCATTACAGATCATTAGGTCAAGCAATGAGAAGTGAATTGGTTATGAAATTGTGAAAAAAGCAATGCTATGGTGGCCATATTTTAATTTTTTTTTAATCTTGTGATATGTTAATGTGCTCCACTAAATGACAAAGACAAACATATATGATACATTTTACCAATATACCTGTGGTTATTTATGTATAAGTGAATTGCAAAATGGGGGAGGAGATGGGGAGAAGGGAGTGGGGGTTAAGTCACATAATGCACTAGTGCGAGCGTGAGCGAGTGTGTAAAAGCGCCTCTTGAAAATATCTTGAAATTTTAAAATTTGTGAGAACGAGGATTGAGAGCGGGAGGGTAGAGTGTGGATTGAGAGTGAAAGTGCCAAAGTGGAGAGTCCTACCGGAGTTTTATGTAACCTAGGGAGGGGGAATTGTAGTTGCTATTGGAAATCCGGGGCCCCAGGCCTCAAACTGGAAATTATGTTCCCCCTGAAAAAAAAAGCTCCCAGTGGTTTGAAATGAAGGATAATTTTGTTTATCCTTGTTAATGAATCCTTACAACTGCATTTGTTATTGAATTCCCCAGATTACTCAACAAGGTGCTATAACATATGATTTCTTACGTCTAAGTTCTAACTGAACTTTGGGCTTCTGCTACAATGATAATTTAAGCTGCTGAACAAATTCTATATAAATAACATGTTTAGATTGCTTATACGCATATATTCAAAACCAAATATCTGGAACTTTGTACCGAGGCCTAACTGTTGGAAAATTTTTGCAAAGTTACATATTATTCTTGAACATGAAGTTATATTCATGCCGATCGATATAAACTGCCAGTGGTACTTACCAACTGGTATCTTATAAATCTATATTTTGTTGATACCATACGCCCATCAATTGCCTTGTCTAAAGACTCGATGGTTATGGTATTGCTTGAAACCACTACAAGTTTCAGCATATATGATTCCTTAATGCTATTCCACAAGTGAACTGACTCCAGCCTAACAAATGCAATTGACAGGATGAGACAGGGGTCTACAAGAATCTTCTGCAAGAGGTTTCGCAAAGGGTTGGAGCATCTTTGCCAATGTACTCAACTTTCCGATCGGGCCATGGACACCTTACTGCCTTCAATTGCACTGTAGAGTTGGCTGGTGTTAGATTTACTGGCGAACCTGCCGAAAATAAGAAACAAGCTGAAAAGAATGCAGCTATGGCAGCTTGGTCTTCTCTGAAACTACGTAAGTCCTCCTTACTTGTATACAAAATTGGTCACGAGTGACATACTGTGAAGAAGCTAGTAATCTTGTGGAGGACCTTCTGCAATCATTTTTTGCATTGACATGAAAAGGATATGAGAATATGCTATACGTGTGATTAAGTTAGAAGACTAAGCAATGCATGTTGAAAAGAAACCGAAGAAACATGCATCACCGTCAGGGGCGGTGGGAGAAGCGGTGGCAAAAGTGGCAAAAGTTGATATACAAAACACTATATAGAATGTATAAAAATATTTTTGGTTGAAAACTTACGGGGCTAGTTTATTTTGTTTTATTGAGCTATACAATCTACTTACATTTTTGTTTTGTTTTGTTGGACTTGTACGCATCATCTATTGCAGACGATATTGAAGAAAAACCAAAATATGTGCAAAAATATGTAAAATTTTAGTTCATATTACCCTTAAAATACTAGTGTAGATCATCGTTCCAAATTACACAGACCAACGGAAATAATTAGGAAATAATTTTTCATGATGAAAAGATCTGAACTATGGACACTGAATAAATTCTTGAATAATTCCTGAATTATTGAATTATTAGCAAAGCACTCCTGAATTATTGAATCTACGAAAGTTTATTGTTGGATAGTTCTAGTATGTATCACGACAACTCAATGTTTCGGTATGTTCAGTACAATTTAAACATGTTTCGGTGAGATCCAGTTCATGTGGAAACATTGGTGTTTAGGGATTCCACTCATGTTTGGTTCCGAGTCCTTAGTATTAGAAACATTTCAGCTGTTCCGATGGAAATGAAATTGGAATTTCATTCCTTGACTGCAACTGCACTGTGTGTTGGAGCTGAAATCCCACTGATTATCCCTTCATCTATCTAATCATATGTAACTAGCTTCTTGCTGTCCGTCTTTCCAGTAGTGCAGCAATCCGAGGGTTTGTCATCAGATAAGGCAAATATTGATGAGCAGGAGCATGTTATTGTTGCGCGTGCTCTGCTAAATTTTCTCTGGAAGGCAAAGGTTTTGAATATCTCTCTACCAATTAAGTTCCCAGTACAGAATCCAAGGCCATTGAGCACCACCCAAGCCCCTCCTGCTAGAACATCGAAAATCCTTCCCTTGATATTTCCCAATAATGCCCCACGGAGCAGACCCGTTGTTACTCCTATAACTACAACAGTTAATGAGAAAACCACATTCCCTGCAGCCAGCGCGGCACCCTACATTCCCGTCCGGCATTTTAGGGCTCACCGCGGAATTGCGCCTCCAGTAACCGTAAGAAGCGCAATACCTGTTTTCTCCGCACCGCCGCTTCCTCTGCCTAGCCGGGCTCCACAGCTGAGGCAAGTTCCACCACTATCACGTGTGGCCCCTCCTGTCTGTACAAAGCAGGCGGTCCCAGGCTTTTCTACTCCAGTTTGTGATGAGGAGCAATCTATTTCCATGGCGGCTCCCCATACACCACCCACCGCCAGCTCCTCCGTGAAGTTAGAGAAGACTGATAATGTTGTTCAGGACAAGCAGCTGCAAGCTGTAGTGGTAGAGGACTTGGAAGAACTGAAGATTTAGTACGAGGCATTGAGGTTTTTAATGCCGAGAAACTTTATTGAGGTTTAGTTCTGGGTAATGGTTTTTACACTCCATGTTTTATGTCCCCACTCTTTTTTGATCTTTATTCACGTTGATCTACAATATAGTCCTTTCGTTTGCTCTCATATTCAACTATAAAGGACAATGTTGCAAAATTTACATGAATAAGGATGAGAGAGAGAGAGAGAGAGCATATAGTAAAATAGTTACTGGGAAAATTACTTTCGATCTTTTCTAATGGATATATGCAGATTTTCCCTAGGGAAAGAGCTGTAGATTTCTTCACATTGGGCCCAGGGTCTGTGCTGCACGTACCACAGTGTCCATCTTGGAAAGAAATGGTCCTGATTCTCAAGTTGCGAATCTAGACTATTGAAAACACTTTTGGACGGCTGGGATGTTGTGCTGCACGGTGGAGCGCCCTAAGTGCACAGCACGGGCCCCGGACCCCTTCATAGTATTAGCTTTTGTGTCTTCTCGCTTATGGTAATATCCACTCCGTGAATGCTAGTCCAATTTGCTGAAACACAAATAATTTGGGCAGTGCGAAGTGCACCGATAAAGATGAACAACAATGCTTTGGGTCTTGATTCAGCAGGAACAAGCTGCCATCCTTTTCTGATCAAAGCATTTAGCACAAAAATAGCTCCCAAACACGTATCAATTTCACCCATAAAAGATGTTCAGAAAAAAGAAAAAAAAAGGGCGTTTTTAAATAGTGGCCCCTCCAATCACTTGGACTTATGTTTCTATCCCGGTTACTTTCGAAGGTTATGTTTTTATCCCCAAATTCAAACTAACCCAATTTCTCCCTTACTATGTTTTCATCCCCAAATGTATTATGCATGATTCTTTCCTAGTCCTACGCAAGATTCTTGTGATCTCACATCGATACTTTCCTAGTCCTATCGTGAATGGCAGACCTATGTACCATGAACATTGGTTTGATTCAATATATCGGTTTGATTCAGAATTGAATTTAAAAATCTACCATGATTGTTTGTGAAATTTCTCATGAATATATGGAGAATGCTACCTTGAGCCGAAGGGCACAAGATAGTATTGTTCACCCACTCTTTTTAAGCCCCTTTTGATGGAAATGTCAATCGGCTGTAAGAATTTTCAGAAATGAAGTAAAGCCACAATCTCAAATGACAATATTAACCCATTACTTTTTCCCAAACTTCACCATTGTGTGTGTGTGTGTGTTTTTTTTTTGTAAAGAACTTCACCATTGTACTGAAAGTGCAACAGTTGCAAACATGTGTGACCTTCATTTGATAGAAATAAATGTAATATTGTGTGGGTGGAATCCAAAGATACGCCCATTGGGCTCATACTAGTGGGACAGGGAATATATCACGTTGCAGTAATTTACCATGATTTTTTTTTTTCCTTCAAAATATACCATAATTTTTTCTAATTTTTTTTTTAATGAATATTGTGATGAGTACTCTCTTAGGTTGGAATTTCGGGCATTTTGTTTTTTTGAAATTTGTCATGTTTTTCAGATATACTTTTATTATTGTTACATGAGTGACAACACGATTGTGTAAGAGGGGACGTGGATTGAGACCAATGTGATCACCGTATAAGGTTAAAGCATTACCTAATTAAAAGCATAACCTAATCATTCGTGAATCCAAAATAAGTGGCCATCTCACACGCCACATGGACATGAATTGCTAAATTGCAATCCATTTGATTTTTTCAGGAATGATGATAAATGTTAATGTACTATAAGTTTTCAAATGGCAATTATTAAAACATGTGTGCATTAGGAATCATGATAAATTTTTAAATAACCATGGTAAATATGATACGTTGGATACATCACCCAAAAAATTATGGTAAAAAATAAATACACAAATTGAACATGGTTAATTTTGTAAATTGACTATTGTAAATATTACTACAGGGTAAACTTATGTGAAAGAATAAACATGTTAAATTTGGTCCATCTAAATATTATGGTAAAAGATTAGTGTATACCAGTAAACATAGTAGATTTTACGAATTGGAGAAACAACGTTTGAATTCGTATCAAATATCCACAATTTTGAATTCCTCCCTAATTTTCTTTTGATATGGTCAAATTAAATCCCCTGTTTAGGAAACTACATTTTCCTAATCAAATCTCCCTTAGAGAACTACATTTGCATAAATCCTAATCAAATCCCCTTTATTTTGGACACTATATTTACATATATTGATACATATCACTACAAAAGGATATACAAGTATTTCACAAGCAAAAATGATGAAAACGTAACTGTTCAAAATGACGGATAAAATCTTACCTGCTATGGCCAAATAGGATGATTATCTAATTAGTTAAAAAATAATCCACCTAAAGAGACAACAAATAGAATAGCAAAAAAGTGACCACTTTCTCATGAAACTGGGTAAGCATTGATGGGGCCATCCACCTGTAACCTGTAACGCCCCACGTAGGCCACTAGCCCAATACCTTGATTTGATCACTGGCCACACCATATGGCCCAAAATGCTTAAGCCCAAGGTACTAGTAGTAGCCCTGTTTGTTATATATCAAATATCACTCATGTAAACAACCAATGTGGGACTAAACACCATCTACCTCCAAACTTGGGGTACTACAATCTTCTCCCCTTAGGGATGCAACGTCTTGCATCGTCCCGTCCCAGCAACCTCCCCTGGTGTCCGTGGTGGCAGAGCACATCCTACCCACCACTTGGACCAGGGCGGGGCTCTGATACCATTTGTAACGCCCCACGTAGGCCACTAGCCCAATACCTTGATTTGATCACTGGCCACACCACATGGCCCAAAATGCTTAAACCCAAGGTACTAGTAGTAGCCCAGTTTGTTATATATCAAATATCACTCATGTAAACAACCAATATGAGACTAAACACCATCTACCTCCAAACCTGGGGTACTACACCACCACTGATTGCCATTTCTCTTTAGAACTGCATTTTGTGTGCCTGTGAGCTTCAAATGGCAGTTTTTCGTGTGAAAAAGGATAAAATTTTGTTATTACCCTAAAATGGCTCATGGGTTTCACATGCCATTTTCAGGGATTAGATTGTTCAAATTTAAAAAAAAGAAGAGTGCAAAGTTACACTCAATTTAGGGCGATTTCTCCAATGGATTTTATAAAAAAATTGATAAAATCAAGCCCTTGATTTTATTCATTGGTGAGGAAAGTTGATTAAATTCGTAGATTTTTGAGATTTTTTAATGTAAAAATCTACAGATTTTATCAACTCTCTTGACCAATGGATAAAATTAAGGGTTTGATTTTATCAACTTTTGATAAAATTCATTGGAGAACTCACCATTAAAGTATAAATGTGGAAAGTTCAATTAGGGTGAGTTTTAAATACGATGGTTGTGTTTGATTTGGTTTTTAGAAAAGTGTTTTTGAAAAAAGGTAGAGAGAGAAATGAGAGTAATGATTGTGGAGAGAGAAAAAAGGTGGAGAGAGATAGAGTGAGAAATGAGAATAATAATTGAAAAGTTAGAGAGAGAAAAGGGGGGTCCCACTACTTTTTCCCAAAAAATTTTTCCGGAAAGTGTTTCAAACAAGGTGGATATTTTCAGTATTATTGGATTACTATAATATCAAATCAATCGGTACATGAGGAGAATGATTGGTGAGAGAATACCAAAACAGTAGTTCTACATCCCCAGAAATTTTATCTAGAAATTGGAATGAGTGGCTCAGAAATAAAACCATGCAACTTCAATTACAAATCGACCATTTTTAGATTGTTAGATCTATCCACATGGCCATCGACATTCGGAGTTCGAAATTAGACATGACAACATTTTCTTTTTGTTGTGAATTTCTTAGTTTCGATACAACCTACCTTTGACGATTTCAAAAAAGAAATTAGTTGGGATGCATGCAAACTAGACCGGTAAACCGAACTAGAACAAAAAAAAAAAAAAAAATGACATGAACAATACCAGATTACTGGCAGTAGCCGCAGTACCACTTAGGTCAAACCTCACCTGACGTAGCTCCTACTGTTATTAGCAAAAACCAAGCCAACAGAAAAATTCAACCGCCATAGCTTCACTGCTCTTTCTCCGATATCAAATCCCATCCCTCTCTCGCCCCTCGCCCCATCGACGACACCGTAAGTCCTCTCTCTCTCTCTCTCTCTCGCAATCACACTCTTTCTCACTTTTACCTTCTCTGTTTTCAAGTCCGTCTAGATGTTTCTGCTCAATTTCTGTTTCAGTTGACAATGTAAATTAGATTTATTGTCCCTGATTATCATACGCTTGGTTGGCTTCCAAGAAATGCAGTGAGAACCAGAACAAAGGAAACAGATTGGTGACTTCGTTATTTTTCTTTTAATTTCTTAGCAAATAGATGGAGGGTTTACCTTTTGCTGCCGAAAAGTATTGGACTGTCAAGCTTAATTTATACCGGGATTCTCTGTGGTTTCTTTCCAACGGCGAATAGGAAAAGTTGTTAAAACTAGATCATTGGCAATAAGGTGGGCAGGTGGCATAGATTCTGAGTTCTAGTTGAATAGATTTGGTATCCTCAGAGCATAAAGTGTAGTCGTTAATTCAATACAGTGTTTGAGCTGCATTTCAAAAATGGATTTGAAAGCTTTAGATTGATGGATTTGAAATAAATGATCAGATAGGTTGTTTCATTTTTGCAAGTAACTGGGATCAAAAAAATTTCTCTTGTCCGTATTCAGTTATCAATTAACATTTTACAGTATTGCAATAGTCAATCTTAAGTGGTATCATTCAAACCTACTCATCCAACTCAACTATGACTGTATTAGTAAATGAAGGTGGATTCTCTCCCTCCACAACAGTGGATTGGCTAGTGCAGTCCGGGTTCATGGGCCCATCACGGAAACCATTTCAATATCCTGTTCTTTTGTTTTTTAGGTGCTCTTTACTTGATAGGTAAAACAAGGGGATTAATGCGGTAGGCTAAACAGTTCTATTTCATATATTCATCCATAAACATTGAACGGTTTCGTTCAAAATCATGTTTATTGTCTGTTCTGTTGAAAACAACTGAACGAAATGTGATTATTGGATTATTATTCAAGGTTTACAACATGTACAGATTAGAAATCATCGGAATCTGAATGAGATCCGTTCCAGTAGCACATCTGGGAGTTTGGTTTTTTTTATCATGATCGTAATATATGCAGGATAACTATCTTGATCAGGTATCGTGTTAATGGCAAGGAAGCCTGTAAGTGCTCCGAGAACTGCAAACACAGTGAGCAGTCATAAGCCAAGTGATGTGTCTGCTGTTGATGAGGGACCCCAAACCAGTGATAGTGTTAGACGCACAAAGAGGTCAGCATATGTGATACTGGCCTTATTTGTTCTGGTCATAAATGGCTGTTGGGCAGTTTATCATTATCAGTTTGAGGCTATGCCTATTCCTCTTACTGCTGACCAGGCAGGCAAGAGGGGTTTCTCCGAGGAAGAAGCCATGAAGCACGTGAAGTCCTTGGCTGGATTGGGCCCACATCCTGTTGGTTCTGATGCTCTTGATCTCGCTCTTCAGGTTAGTCTGCACTGTTACTTTTTATCTAGAAGCTTATATGAAGCTTCACTCCATTTCAATCGAATAGTGTGATTAAGTGATGCATGCTGTTAGCAATGTAGCATACTTGATTAAACTAACTACGGATATCACCTGATTCCACTCCTGTAGTATGTTGTATTTTATGGTCTCCTTTATTTTCTGTTCTTCTTCAGAAGTAAAGATATATAGATTACTACCAGTACCAAAGCATGCAAAGATACGAGCTCCTTACTACATCTAATCCTTTCTGAATTTACCTTCTTCATTCTGCAGTATGTCTTGGGAGTTGCAGAAACTATCAAGAAAACAGCACATTGGGAGGTTGATGTTCAAGTGGATTTTTTCCATGCAAGTTCCGGTGCCAATCGTCTGGTCAGTGGTCTTTTCAAGGGGAAAACACTTGTCTATTCTGATCTGAACCACATTTTACTGAGAATATTGCCAAAGTATGCTTCTGAAGCAGAAGAAAATGCTATTCTGGTCTCCTCCCACATTGATTCCGTTGTCTCGGCGTATGCTTCTTTTGCGTTTTGTACTCTTTTAGTATTCCAAAGTATTTTCTTTTGTTATGGAGTATTATCGTGGTATATTCATATGAGTTTAATGTAGTATCGAGTCTATTGGCCCAAAGGAGGCATATAGAGCCTAAAGCAACAACTTCATTAAGTTCTGATTGACAGGCTATACATTGAGTCTAATTCCTTTTATCTGGTCCTTAATCCACCGAAGAAAAGGAGATACTAGCAAAACATAATATCAACATCAATACGCGACAATAGAAGAATGTTGGCAATGCAATACATAACAAACTATGGCGGGGTTGCACTACTAAGTTTTATAATTGATTACTGGAAGTCATCAAAAGCACAACAAGTAAAATGCCTGTAAAGTTGAGGAGCGAGGGGAAGAATAGATCTTTGTGCAAATAGGATAAAATAGTATCTATTTGTACAGTTGAGTTGAATGATGACTCAACAAATCTAAAATTAGCACCATATCGGCAATTTACGAATGTCTAACGAGGTTGAGCATAGTGTTGATTTCTTGTTCCTCCAATTTCTTTTCCATCCTTGCAATGCAATCTTAGAAATAATAAGATGATATCGTTTTGCATGTTTTAGGGAAGGAGCTGGTGATTGTAGTTCATGTGTAGCTGTTATGTTGGAACTTGCTCGAGGAATTTCTCACTGGGCTCATGGATTTAAGAATGCTGTCATATTTTTATTTAATACTGGGGAGGAAGAGGGCTTAAATGGTGCTCACAGCTTTGTAACTCAGGTTGGGCCATTTAATGTGTATTAACCATTTAATCAATTCTTACTTTTGCTAATATAGTGATTTGTTTATCTACTTTCCATTTTCAACCTTCATTGAGCCTAACTGGTTGGCAGATTGTCTCTAATAGACAATGCCAATTTGCCACGAAAGTTAGAGTTAGTTTAACGCAGACTGTGTGTGTGTGTGTCTTTGTATCTGCACGTGCGCACTCGTTTGAGGTGTTTACAAGACGAATGTAGCTTACACTCATCTAGAAGTTGTGAGAAGGTATAAAACATAACTGGTTCTGTTGTCTCTTCAAAGTTTGAAATAGCGGATATTGAAAGAGAAAAATGAGGAGGTCTATAGATCACACCTAGGGCAAGAACTCAATTACAAAAATCCAGGGGGAGCATCAAAGCTCTGTTAAATTCTACTCATGCTCTCCAGTCTCCACTAGTCCTAGGCAGCCACCCGACAATTGGCACTGGGTGGAGAGGCTGCCCAGGCCCTTCTACTGGTTGTGGAGGTGTTAATTTACCAATGTGGGACAAGTTCAAATAGTAGGACAATCTGGTATTTCACATGCCAAGTTAGTAACTCAATCAATTAATAATTGCAGCACCCATGGAGTGACTCAGTTCGTTTGGCTATTGACTTGGAAGCTATGGGTATCGGAGGAAAGTCTGCTATATTTCAGGTGTGGTTCACGGATTCTTACTGTACTTATGCACATGTTCTCTCTCTCTCTCTCTCTCTCTCTCTCTCTCTCTCTCTCTCCCCGAACGCGCGTGTGCCCATGCAATAACATTGCTTGATGTTGTGCTGACAAAATTTATGACAGATGTTCTCTCCATGTTTTATTTGATTCCCTTGATCAGTTGTGCAGTATGTTATTTCTTTTTCCCTTACTTTTTATTCTTCAATTTAACAGGCTGGTCCTCATCCGTGGGCTATTGAGAACTTTGCCCTTGTAGCAAAGTACCCATCAGCTCAGATACTTTCACAGGTCTGTAAAGTCCTATTTTTTCGATGATTGATACAACATTGGGAACATGGAATTTACTCTTTTCCCACTATTTCTGCTATTAGATACGTCTCTCTCAGTTCAGGATCAAAATTAATGGTCAAAGTGAATTCTAGTGCTGCAGGATCTTTACTCTTCTGGAGCCATAAAGTCCGCAACAGATTTTCTAGTGTACGAAGAGCTTGCAGGTCTTTCAGGGCTTGACTTTGCATACGCAGATAATACTGCTGTATACCACACAAAGGTTGTCATCTCAATTCCTCTGGATTTATTTTATCCTTATACCTTTGGTGTTCTAGCAGTTGATTTTGTTTACAAGTTCGGGGGGAAGAGGTGGGGGTGTTTGTTGAAAGAACAATGATACTAAACCATGGTTGCATTAAGCAGAAGGGAGGTAGGGAAGAGCAGGAGTGGGGGAGCAATTGCATGCTTTTTGCTTATTGCTAATCAACCCATCAACATAAGGATACATATTGAAGATTGATGTCTGGCAAATTGTTTATTCTTTTGTATATAGATGTGCATAAATATTATGCACAAGATAATGACTAAAATTAATTTGAGTTTTTTTTTTTTCTTCCTATAACCTGATTGCTATTCTAGATTTTCTCTTCCTCCGTAACTTCTCTTCTGTTATCTTGGAATTTATATGAGAGGTTCTATCCTAATTGGGATCGAGTTTCTGACAGTTGTTTCTATGTGTTGTGGAATTGAGGTTCTAGAGAGGTTTTGTCACCCACACTAGGAGTTTTATTCAACTAAGATTAAATCTTATTTTTGTTCACTTGTTCATTTGTTAAATCTTGTGTCCGGTTTTTGTTGATTTAATCTACAATAACTGAGGCGATGTAACTCTAATTTGCAGAATGATAAATTAAAGCTTTTGAAACCGGGTTCACTTCAGCATCTTGGAGAAAATATGCTTGCGTTTCTGCTTCACACTGCTGCTTCCTCTCGTATCCCTAATGACAAGGCAATTGCAGCAGACCAAATGGCTGGCCAGGACACTGCTGTATATTTTGACATTTTGGTACCTTAATGAACTCTGAAACCCAACCATTGTTCTTCTTTTGTTTTCTCCTTGCCCACTGTTTCTGTTCTACCGGTAAAATTTAAGGCTTCGAAATCAAGTTTCCATGGAGGTCATTTTCTAATGATTTCTTAATGCCAATTCTCAGGGGACTTACATGATCGTATTCCGTCAACGTTTTGCCAATATACTTTATAATTCAGTGATTCTGCAATCACTTATGATATGGTCCACGTCACTGCTAATGGGTGGTTATTCAGCTGCAGTATCATTGGCCTTATCATGTTTAAGTGTTATCCTTATGTGGATATGTTCATTAAGTTTATCCGTTCTTGCTGCCTTTATTCTACCACTTGTGTCTTCAACACCAGTGCCCTTTGTTTCAAGTCCATGGTTGGCATTTGGTCTATTCGCTGCTCCTGCGCTCCTTGGGGCGTTGACTGGCCAATATTTGGGTTATGAAATTCTCCACAAATATTTAATGGATGTATCTTCCAGAAGAAGGGGGAATTTGTCTCTGGAAGTTCAAGCTGATTTGGCCAAGTTGGATGCTGAAAGATGGCTCTTTAAATCCGGTTTGGTGCAGTGGTTTGTCCTGTTGATGATTGGAAACTATTATAAGATCGGGTCTTCCTATGTAGCTTTTGTGTGGCTAGTCTCACCTGCCTTTGCATGTAAGTTAAAATTTACAAGTATTATAGCCTGGGTGATGAAAATATGTAATGGTTTTGTGGGAAGTACATAATATGGCATGTTAGATAAATAGGCACCCTGATTTCTAATACAAATCTAAAATGAGTATATAATTATCCTTCTATGGACAGTGTCTGGAATGTCTGATGTGGACATGTCCAACACTCTTTTGGGAGGCAAAATCAAATTTTTTTGTGAAGCTAAAGGTAGCTCTTTTTTATTCATGGGATGGGATTGAATATATTATTTGCCTTTGCTTTCCACTAATTCTAAATTTTGGATTACCTAGATGGTTTGCTTGAAGCAACCTTATCCCCAACCCGATTGCCAAAGCCACTCAAGACTATCACACTGCTGATGGGCCTATCTCTACCTTTTTTAATTTCTGCTGGCATGTTTATTCGGCTGGCAGGAACAATGATTGGCACTGCAGTTCGGTTTGACAGGTAAATGCATTGTCACTTTATTGAACCATACAATAATCTAACTAAAAATCAGGTCCTTGCGTTATAATTTAATTTTAGTGTTACTTGATCTGGTCTTATTTGTAGTTCTTTGAATATGCTGGGTAAGATGTAGCATCACATTAAAGTGTGACGGCATAAAATGTCAAAAGAAAATTCCCTAGAAGTGAAGGTGTATTGTTTGCTTTTCTTTTATTTGGTATGCGATGTTCGTCAATCAGAAGACACCAATTTTGTGCATGAATGTGAAAGAGAAGGTCGACATGCTTATGTTTAGTTGGTTGACTAAAATTTAAGTTTCTTCTGACCGTTATCATAGTGTACTGTCCATGCTGTGCATGTATCACCAGAATGGCGAGGTTAATTGCTCCTTTGGGTTTGAACTTCATGGCCGTCTGCTTTTTCTATTTCCACTTTACGCACATAAGACCTTAACGTTTACAAAGTTTTTCTTGTGCAATGTAGACTTTCCGTCTGGTTCTATCACAAATTATAGTGGTATATGGTAAGGTAATACACTTTTAGAAATTCACGTTAATATGCGGATCAATCAATGCAAACCTATGAAACTAAAGGTGATTCACATGTGTTATAAGCAATATCGAAATTTTAGAGGGTGTGGAGTCACTGTGGACCTTTAACACCATTAAAAAGTTACACCCCCTTAAATATATGACATGTCAAATCACTTTATATGTCATGCATGGTTCTCAGTGAGTGACAACACACAGTCTTTCTGAAATTTTCTAAATCTTGAAATTTTCCAGTTAAAGGTAATCCAACTGCTTATTTGTGCTTTACTGCTTCATACCTCGAAGTAATTATTCAGTGGTACTTCTGTGTCAGTAAACTGGAATAACTATCATGGTGACATAGCTTTTGTATGGCAGGACTTTTTGCAGGTTTAGTCTCCCTAACGGATTATGATGATGTGTTTTTAGTAACTGCATACATAACACATATTGTCTTATTGATTAATGGATTAATCTACCGTCCGCCCAATGGGCGAACAATAAAGTGTATAGAATCTGAATTCTTACATGTAAGAATTCAAACAGTGAAAACTCTTCCATGTAAGAATTATGATTGTTTTGTGTTTTACCGTCCGCCCAGTGGGCGGATAATAGAAAGATCCTTGATTAATTATTGAATTTGTAAATATGCAAATTTCTAGTTTTGATAATGACAGATGCTCTTGCCTTGCCTTGTATGTGCAGGAACCCTGGTAGCACCCCTGAGTGGCTGGGAAGTGCAATACTTGCTATATATATTGCCATCATCATTTGTTTGACGTTGGTGTATCTGCTTTCATGTGTTCACTTTTCAGGTTTCTATTTGTCCAAATTATGTTCTTTTTTACAACAGAGATGGTATCCCAGAATTTTTGCACTCAATCATGTAACAATAGCGATTGCTACTAAAGAGAGATGAAATGTCCAAAACAGGAAATGCTACGAGTGGTTTTATCTTACTAAGTTCGTGGTCTAAAGTAACGAATGATTATTGTGGCATGTAGGGGGGACATATTGTACGTATATTTGTGTGAGGGAGGGAGATAGATCGGTTATGCCTGGATAACAAATGGAGGACCTACCTACTCGATGCTTTTGCTGCGATAGTTGGATGATTAAGCTTAATTGGGAACTGATGTCATGGAAAGTTTTAATTCAGTGTTATCCATGCTCTGATCCTACTGCCATAAAGTGAGCATATATTGTTTGGCTAGTGGGCAGTTCCAGTCTGTGAACGACAGATTACAGCCTGCTTTGTGATTTAAACAAGGAATTCGAAGTTAAGAAACACTGACATTTCTTAGGAAGTGTTATGTCCGAGCCGGAGACAGACACGTATACAATACTCTGACAAATATCCGATGGTCATCCACGTGTGTTATTATTTGTTGTTGTTTTCAGAACAGAATGATATGTGGATGTTGGAATTATGAAATAGCATATTGTTTTATATCTTTAGGCAGTGTTAGGCGGTATTATGAATCTATGATGTATGCCCGGTATGTAGTGTCCTACATTTCTTTGGAAATTACTGTGTGGCCGAGTCTGTGTCTTGTCTTGTGTCTATCTTTGTGCTACTTAGCTCTGATCTATGTCCTTTGTTACTGTTTAACAGATGGTCAGAATCATCTGATCGATCTAAATGACTGCAGTTCCAGCATGGAGTGCCCTTATTATATTGCTGAAGTCAGCTTAGACAATGTTAACAGAAAACGCTAATACCCTAGCGAATTAAGTTTTGAAACGAGCACCCCGAGATGTCGCACACTGACATTCCAATACAGCGAATTTCGCGATCCAAATTGATCCCGAAATTCCTCCTATAAAGACTAGTGATATTAATGCTTTAGCAGTCAGAATTCTTCTTAGAAATGTGTTTCACATGAATAATTAGACAAGCAATAATTAATTTTGTTGGATAAGAACATTCTTTGATTGTAAGTTCCCGTTCTTTTTACTCATACCGGAACGATCCGCGTTCCAGGTAATATAAGGTTTAGACACTGGCGTAGCAGCAAGTGGAAAAAGCTATTGATATAGGCATTGATTGAAAGATAATGGCAGAAATGGTTGCGGACTACCAGGAACATATTATTTGGTAGCCACCAAATCACGTGGTAACTAATTGGCAGTAAACACTAACCAAACCTCAGCCTCAAATTGCACCCATATTTCTGTCTTAACTTCTTTTACATCCTTTTTCGTTTCTGATGGTTCTTGTTGTGCAAAATTAATATGTCTTTGTTAATGTAGTCTCACTTCTTTGTATTCCTAGGTGCAAAGACATCAATCATCCTTGCTACTTGCATTTTGTTTGGTCTCTCTATTGCTGCAGTATTATCTGGTATTATCCCACCATTTACCGAAGACACTGCCAGAGCTGTAAATGTAAGTATCAGCTAGTCTTTAATATCAATACCGAACATTGTAGATGATCCTTAATGTGTTACCAGAAAATGCGTTTAATGTATTACCACAAAGACGTTGCCATTTGATTCTATAATGTCGGTTTATGAAACCACAAAATCCTTGCGATACTTGAGCCAACTAAGTTTCTTATGACTATCCAACTTGTGTAGCATTCGTGCTGTGTTCAATCTTGAATTTGTTAAGGTGAAGAAACAAGAACTAACTCAATCTAGTACATATAGTTCAATTTAATACAGTATTAGTTCTACCTTAGACTTAGAGCTATAACATTCCGGTTTTTATTGGAAAACTAATCAAATGTTTTACGTTTCTCAGGTTGTGCACGTTGTAGATACAACAGGAACATATGGTGAAAAGCTAGAACCTAGTTCTTATGTTTCTCTATTTTCAACAACCCCTGGGAAGTTGACAAAGGAGATTGAACAGATTGGAGAAGGATTTGTTTGCGGTAGAGATAAGGTCATTGATTTCGTTACCTTTTCAGTAAAGTATGGTTGCTGGACTGAAGACAATGTTGGAAGTGGGTGGAGTGAATTAGATATTCCCACACTGCATGTCGAGAGCGACACAAAGGCTGACGACAGAATCACGCAAATTTCAATTGATACAAAAAGTTCCATACGCTGGTCTCTTGCAATCAATACAGAAGAAATTGAGGACTTCAAATTGAAAGGTATTATGCATAATATTGAAATCCTTCTGTATTCTTTCTCGCCTCCTGATTTTCTGAATTTATGATTTAATGACTACGACCCTTTCTGATACATTCTTGCAGTCCCTCACTTGAAGTCACTTCTCTAGAGTAAACAAGTTGTATTTTGTTTTGCTCAAAACACTTGGAAAAACACTCGAGTTTAACCCAACTTAAATAGGCCTATACTCGAAGATTAATTGTGGAAAATTTGACGTGAGGAATACACCTTCTTGAATATTCTGTACCTCACTCAAGCAATAGTTGGATTGTCCTCTATCATGCTTATTGTGATTTATGGTGGAAAACAAATATTCCTGGTCTACCAGTCCGTGTATTTTTTGTTGATCAAATGTGCTGGATTTATGTAGTCAATTCTTTTGAAATGTTCAAAATTTGTAATTGTATAAAAGTTAGCGACTGAGATTATACAAATCCAATACGGGTAGTAAAATGAGAGGCAGTCCAGGGATCATGAGTCACCCAACGGTTCATTATGCAATTTAAACTATTATGTTGATCATGTATTTCTACTGTGTAACTACGGTTAGCTGTCTCGCTCTCTCTCAATTTTCTTTCTGCACGCAGATAACACCGAGGAGTTGATTCCGCTGGGTGGCAAGAGCAGTGCAGATGGATGGCACATTATTCAGTTTTCAGGGGGGAAGAAAGCACCTAAAACGTTTGAGCTGTCCCTTTATTGGATCAACAATTCTACCAAAGTGATTCAACAGAATGACAAGAGGACGGACCGACATCTCCTCCTCAAGTTGAGAACAGACGTTGACAGATTGACACCAAAAGCTGAAAGAGTTCTCCAGAAGCTCCCTTCCTGGTGCTCTCTATTTGGGAAATCTACATCTCCACACACCTTGGCTTTCTTGAGTAGTCTACCAGTTAATTTCTAGTTTTAACAAGTTTTTAACCCCTACGACACACACGACCAGATAGGAGGAAGGTTTGTTGTTCGTTGAAATAAATTTGAAATAATAATACTCCCAGATTTCATTTCTTTCAGCCTGTATATGCAAATTGGTCAATTGTCGCTTTTTTTTTTTTTTTTCCTCGCTAGGTTTTCAGAAAATACAATATGATACATATCTTTGTTATGGAACTGATTTTCCTTGTTTTGCCGGAATACCCAGTGCAATGTAGCAGGATGACGGATTGGTGAAGGAATTGATAATGGGAAAATGCTTTTAAATGTGGATAAAAATATGTCATTTTGCCACACCACACCATCTGTTGGGATTCCACCCTGTGTGGGCCTGTTGGGCTTAGGCCCAGAGGGAGTGGATTAGGGTTTGCCTGTGTAACTCTATAAATACTCTGTAATGCCTTGTGTATTATGTGTGGTAGCACAATGTAGAGAGAGAGGCAGAGAGTGTGAGAGGGGAGCCGGTTGTGGCTCTCCGGGAGAGAGAGAGAGATACACGAGAGAACTGGTGATGATTTCATTATTGTGAGATTGAGTGTGAGTGTGTAACACAAGAACACGGAGTTTCTCCGGATTATAGTGAAATCCCCCTCCCCGTGGATGTAGGTTCGATTTAGCCGAACCACGTATATTTGTGTGTAGTGTTTCTCTTGATTTTACTGCTTCTGTTGCGAGAGGTGCGTTGTTGGAATCCTAACAACCCCGTAAGAAAAAGGCTATAAAATCTAAACGAATCTAATTTCTTTGTTTTGATTTCCCCGTCATTTTTGTGGTTTTTAGGTAAACTTCTCTACAAATTTATTATCTGGAAATACACTAAAAACAAAGTTCTCTGTTTGGCCTGTTTAAGATCTAATAACCTTTCTCAGTTTCCTTAATTTTTCTTTTTTTCTCTAATTACTACCAATCATCAAAGTCCAAATTGTCTGTTTACACATTGTGTTGAATCATCAACACCCCCCTTCGTAGCTAAAATCTCTTAATTTAAAATGTAATTTACCCAAAATATTGGATAAATCTGAGCAATGCTACAAAAAATCACATTTTAGTAATTCCACCATTGCATTAATAGAACGTGTTCTCCTACTGAAAATGGGACATTTTTTTTTAAATTTTATCGACATAAAACATGATACTTTATTTTACACTGACTATTGACTAATGCATGATAATGGTCACCAAATGTGGTCCTGCATCTCCAAGATGGAATTATGGACTCTTTCTGTGTCTGACGGAAATCAGTCAGTGTTTGGAGAGAGAGAGAGAGATGCAAACCGTGGCTTTGGGAATGCCCATAAACGGCATCCCTCTCAGCTCGAATTCAACTTCTAAGCTACCCTTTTCTTCTCGACTCTCTCGCTCATATGACCAACCCTTCTTCTCTCATCCACCCAATTCAGGTACCTCTCTCTCTCTCTCTCTCTCTCTCTGCACTTTATATCCATTCCATACATGTGCATTCAAGTATCTCTATGTGTTTTCATTGTATCTAAATTCTGACGCTATACTCCAACAGAATTGCACCGATGCTTTGCCGGAGAGTTTTAGGGTTCGTCCTTGAGTTTTGTGGATATAATTGAACTTGTTTTCCTTCACGTCAATTCATGCTTCCTGGTTTAATCAGAGCTGCTTGTTTTTACGATTTTCAATGTTGTACTCTAACTGAGCTGCTTATTAGTAAAATTGCTGATTTGTCTCTTCTTTTTTCTTCTTCTGGGAGGTCCTTAACCAATGATATTGCCATGTTTTGGCAAAGTCGAGTTTTTATCTTTGGGTTCTTTTTACTCCTAGTTAATTAGCTGTCCAAAATCCAAATATATCGGAAGTTCTACCCCATATTTAAATTTGTATAATGGACCCCTCCTTAGTACTCCCTCTGTCCCGTTTTATTTGTCTAACCAAACCAAACCTAGCCTTATGTTCCAACCAATTGGGGTCGGCTACATGAATCCTGTTTTCAATTGTCTATATCTTTCAATCTATAATTTTTTTTAAGATTAACATCAAAAGACATAGGCAATATAGTCAATAGACACAAAAGAGACAAAATGAATAATAGACAAACAAAATGAGACGGAAAGAGTATGAAAAATTAAAATGTTTTTTTGCTGAAATTTTCTTCTTGTTGCTGAATTTTCAATTTTACCGCCACAATTATTCTCAGCTAAATTTAGTAAGAAAAGGCTCTGTTGGAGAGAAGCGAAATTCAAAGGAATGGTAATTACTTGAAATAGAGATTTGTTTTGTTACATATGAATAAATTTGAAAGCTTTATCATGATGGATTATCGCAACTTTATACAAATCTTTTACGTCTAATCCATCTTGCTCTATAGTTTCTTAAAGTCACCTATAACCAAATCCCTTCATTTTACATGCGTATCTAATGGAGCCCAACATTCTTCTTATAGGCCAAATTTTGCTAAGCTTATTCTGGTCTTAAATTCTGCTTAAAACATTTCACTTTTCGGCTTAACTGGAAAACTTTTGTTGCGATAGTGTGTCTATGGTTTTCTTCTGGCCATGGAAGAATCACGTCATCGACACTTTTTTTTATCGTAGGGATGCGTTGCAGAGCCAGTCAAGTGGCTGAATTTTTCCCTACTGTTTCGCCTGATATAGTTGTTCGAGAGGCCAAGTTAGAGGACAGTTGGGAGGTAGCTGAAACCCATTGCAGCTCCTTCTTCCCCGAATATTCTTTTCCATTAGATTTTCTTCTTAGGATCAACAGGATGTTGGCCACGAGTACACTATCTGCTTTCACAATACCTAATGGCTGCCAGAGAACTTGTCTGGTTGCTGTTATTGGCAGCTCGGGTGATGATACTTTCCTATATGAAAATGAAGACTTTGAAGTCGGAGGTTGTGACAGTAGAAGTGTGGATAAAGGCTACGTAGTTGGGATACTGACTGTGGATACACTGGCTAATTTTCTGCCGAGAAAAGGACCACTTCGGCAGAGAAGGTGAGATTAGTTTTGGTTTCATAGTCTTTGAAGCTATTTCTGTATGTGTGATATGATTTCTGTTCCACAACTAATGTGATATTGTTTTCGGAGATCTCTGAATTGCTTATCATACTGAATTCCATGACCAGGAATTGTACTGATTCTCTAGTTAACCAAGTTGTACCCATAGAGCCTTGATCAATGTCTAGAGTTCTTTTTTTTATGTTTTCTTGAAAATTTTTTGGCACTAAAGGGATGTTATTATTTTATTGAAATTTTTTCCATGGATTGATTATATGTGTGACCCTAAGTTAAATCTTCCCCTGGCTTCATTTTACGAACAATTCTCTATCCATTTATTTCTCCTGCTTTGGATGTCAGGTTCTTGTAGACTTCATACCTTCCCACTTGCTAAAGCAGTCTGTATTCAAGAATTATAGGATTAGAAGAACTCCTCTGAGACGAAACGATTACCATGAATACTCGGAAACACACTTAGAATAGATTTATAGATGCTGATTAAAAAAAAAAAGAATAGATTTGTAGAGGAATTCATTCCTTTCCTTTTGTAAGGTTATGAGCTCACTTGAATGTGAATTCTCACCATACTCTTTGCTTACATGTTTTGCCAAGATTTAAGGTGATTTCACTGAATTACCTTGTTGTAACAGCTTCAAATGTCCGCGCATGGAGAAAAACTTGCATACTGAACAGGTACTGCCCTGTGGTACCCGTCAGTGCATCTAAGCAGTCCAAACATGTTTTGAACGGCGCAGATTGAAGGGTGGCATTTTTGTAAATTTTAGGTCCAAATTTACCCCAACAAATTTGGGTTGTCCAAAACATGTTTGGACTGTCGGATGCACGGACGGGTACCACGTGGCAGTACCCTATCCGCGTGCAAGTTTTTCTCCAGTGCATGTACCTTAGGTTCGGCACGTCAGCAGGATAATCATAAGCTATAAGACTGTTGCTGGAGATTTGAATGTGTCCTATTAAGGAGGCCATCACTATTGCATTCAGTTGAAGTGTACACAGCTGTATAATCTGTTTCTCGACTCCTTGTTTGCTTAGTCCCTTCTTGCTGTTAACATCTGTTGTGGAAAGTGAAACGTGTTCATCAAAATTAGTGGGTCTGTTTCTCATACGTCCATAAAGAAAGAGTTCTTTTCTCACAAGTCAGGAACTAATTTTGTCATTCAGGACTAAAATCGCGTACATATCGAACGTGGCAGTTCGGGAGAGATTTCGACAGAAGGGGGTAGCTAAAAGGCTTGTAGCAAAGGCAGAGGCTCAGGCCAGGAGTTGGGGCTGTCATTCCATCGCGTTGCACTACGACATAAACAACCCTGCAGCCACAAAGTTGTATATGGGCCAGGGTTACAGATGTATCAAAGTGCCAGAAGGAGCAAAGTGGCCTCAACCAAAGACTGCTCCAGATGTCCAGTTCAGGTTGATGATGAAGCGTCTAAGTACCCGTTCTTAGAATGAAAAACCATTGTAAGATGATGGTTAAACTAGGTACTTCAGTTAGTACGGGGCATCGTATTTAGTCGGAAAGTACCACAGAGCATAAATTTTAGTAGTTCTGTTTGGGTGCAAGTATGCATTCTTGCTCTTCTCGTCGGGTATTTGTTCATATTTTCCCAATTTATGCCCGACAAGTTCTGTATCTATAAAGTATGGGAACATGTGCTTAAGATAATGGAATTTCCCCCGACTCTTCTTCAGCTGTGCGGATAGAAAATTTAACCCAGGGTTGAAATACTGTCTCCGTTGTTTATTGGACTTTATTTTGGGATATGGGGTTTGAAAACGGTATACAAAAAGAATAAGATGAAGTGCTGGGTGTATTTATTTGCCGATGAGTTTTTAGAGAGGCTAACGCATAACACCAAATCAAAACTGTACTTAATACATAGCTCCCCACAAGAATATCAAGATGTTGATCATAACTCTACATAACTCTATAGCAACAAACTGGTAAGATCATAGCCGGTGATTAGTAGGGCCAACCATGGAGCTCCAGTAACAGATTGGACGCAAATCAGCCGTACCAAATGTTAAATTTCTCTTCCAAGACATGGAAGGGATTCTACCAAATGTGAAATTTATCTTTTATGACATGGAAAAAGATTCCATGTCACGGTGCTTGGACATATTTGTCCAAAGCAGATGTGTCTATAGCAGGGAACTCGTTAACAGCAGCAAGGACAGCAAGCCCGAGTTTGACAGCATCCTCATCGCTTGGTGCCTGCAATGGTGTCAATTTGAGTCAGCTCCTGTACTTAAACACAGAAACAGAACATACCAGAAGGATGTAACCGAGCCTCTCGCTGTACAGCTAATAAACCATCAAGATGCCATTTCTAATCACAGGAAGATTAGAATGCTACCGCCACATCATTCTGGTGGAAGATTCCGTAGAAAATTTCTGTACAAATACTAATTTCCGTAACTTTATTAGCAAATAAAGCAGTGGAGAGCGTTTTTTCTACCTCGATGTTAAGGGGCAGAACAGGATCATGAAGTGAGAGTCTCAGAAGGAACCACCCTCCATAGCCAGAAGCTCTGACCTGTGTTTTCCAGCCAGCAAATTCAAAAAGCATGGTATTCATTAAATTGGGAACTACGGTATGTTTACTACAGTGTAACTTTATGTGACCAAGTAAAACCAAACAGACAGACAGACAGCTTTAATTGACCAAACAAACACTTCGTTGCAGTAATTTCTGCCACATGGCACATGATATTGCATAACAACGAAACTACAGATAACAAATCGACAACAAAATTGAAAGCAATTTTATCACAATGCAAATCCAGGAGCAGGACTGTGAAGCACAATGATCAACTAATGTAGTCATTATGTATATTATCAGCATTACATGTGATTTGTGACAATTCCAGAACTGCTGTAATCATGAAAAAAAAAAGGGAGGAGATAAAAAGCAAACAGTCCCAATAACCAAGACTATATTTTCAATTTACGATGGCAAAACTTACGCCTTCATAGTTAACTGGGGCTTTCTGAAGCTTAGGATTTGATTCTGTAATGTTCTCCAAGTGTTTCAGCACGGCCTCTCCATATTCTCGGAAGGACCTGAAATCACCAGTTAACAATTTCAGTTCCACTTACTACCTAGGCAATGTCGGCCAATATTTCGAAATTTAGTAGCATACCCTCCTTTAAGATCTGGATGGCTATGATCAATCTTTAGTCTCAGCTCAACAGCAACAGCAGGTTCCTCCAGACCTTCTACCAACTCAGTCAAAACTTTGCTGCCACCAACAACTCCCAAAGCTCTGGCAGATGCAAGCTTGTTCAATAGCTTGACCTGCAAGTGGTGCCAAATGGAAAAAATGGGAAGGTTAACACTGTACAATGGATACATTTGCATGCACTAGGGGGAAAAAGCCTAAATTTATGTTGCTTCTATTACTTAATATGTTAAAAATCAGAACTACAGAATCAATCGAGGCCTACCATGAGGTATGCACCATCATCGAGCCAGTGATTCTCCTTCAGAGCTCCATGACCACTGGTTTCAATAGCCAAGTGAGACTCCTCACCAACTGAATTCTGTAAAATTAGTTCCCAATCTAAACAAAATCAGGAGAAGGGGGATTATATACCACACAAGCGTGTGTAAAGAAAGAAAAGTCAGTGTCGGATGTTATTATTTAGTGTATGTGTATTGCTTCCTTTCTACTTAATCCTCAATTCTTTTCCACCATGATTTTCAGATAAGAACAAATATACAAGGGTCCTAGGTGAAAACTGGACAAACGAGGTTTTCTAATGGTGAAAACAGAGACCTCAATAAAGCAGTAACTGCTATTATCCCTAGTTCTCAAGCCATTAGAGGTGTGGCTCGGTTCGAGTTTTACGAATAAATGCAGTCTCTAAGGGACAAGCAATCATTGTTTTTTGAACTTTTAGTAACATATACAAGTCATGTCCACATAAATAAGCTCTCATGATGCCTTAGTGAGTTGATAGAATCAAGACTTTCTCAAGCTCAGTTGTCTTGGACTTGTATGAGTAGGCAAGGCTCCATCAAGTGCACAACTTGTTTCTTGTGGAACATCAAACATTGCCAAAAAGTAGCGATAGTAACAATAGAGATGATGATGATGATGATATTATGATTGACATGAGGTGAGAGGGTACCAGACGAATTGCTTCATCAATTACATTTTTGTAGCCTCTTTTGAACCTGTGGTGCTTCCCTCCTGTAAGAAATATACAAGTTCTAAGATCCTATCATGAGAAGGTTACATCAACCACTTTCATTCTTCTTACCAAGTTTCCCTTCAATGAATGCCGTTAACCCATCTGAGGTCACACTGTCTGTGACAATTGTTGTTCCTGGATGCTAATAAATCAAAATAGAACAAAACCACAAGGTGAATATCAACTGGAGTTTATAAAAAAAAAAACAAGGTGAACACGATTCAGGATGTAAAATGCAACAGTTATCTGAACAGCTAAATCAAGGGAACTTACTTCCTCAAGAACAATGGCAGACATTAAAGCAATCAGACGATTTCGATTTAACTCACGGCCAGCGGAATCGACAGCAGCAGATCTGGGAGAAATATATGTAATCAGAAAATACAAAATATGCATGCTAAATGAACGCAAGGACTGTGCAGACCTTTACCTGTCAACATCTGTATCAAAGATAATTCCCAAATCAGCCTTGTTATCAAGTACAGCCTCAGTGATAGCTTTCATTGCTGCCTTGTCCTCCGGGTTAGGAATATGATTAGGGAACAAACCTGATGTCAAAGTCGAATATCCTCATTTTTTTAGAATGAGCTTATCTGCATGACATGCAAATACATATAATCCGGAAAATTTCCAGATTAATACTTACCATCTGGCTCCAAGAACTGACTGCCAGAAGTAATCGCTCCCAGAGGCTCAAGCACCTTTGCCTGACACCCATGAAAACAGAAGACGTCTTGTTACTTCAAGGAGTGTGGAAATGATTTCTAATCTAAGTGAAGAAACTCGTTTAAACAATCCTAGATCCATGATATTTTCCATTATCAAACCAGAAGGTCAATGATACTAAAAAATAAACTTCAGGAATGCCCAACAATGTATGTTGAGCTATACAGCAAAATTCCTTCAGAGAACTCTATGGAAGGTTGGCCATGAGGTGGCTAGAGTGAGGCCTTGTGGGAAGATGGCGCGCGCGCGTGCGCACACACACACACACACACACGGAGAGCTGAAGGCTCCACGATTGTTGGAGGCCAAGGATTACAAGGTTGCAACATGGGGACCAGGTCATTATGAAAGGTGTCCCACGTGCAAGTGGGCGAGGATTACAAGGTCAAAACATGGTACCAGGTCACCATGACACTATGAAAGGTGTCCCACATGCAAGTGGGCCAACTCTCTCTCTCTCTCTCTCTCACACACACACACACACACACTCAGACAGGAATGGAAAGATAGAGCCTGAGACGGCAAATATATAAAAGAAACAATGACAAGTTAAACAGAAATCTGGGGTCGAGATAGAGCTTCGTTCTTCAAAAATCCAGAATAAACGGAGGTTACAAGGACTTCTTCTTACAGAGTGAGAATACTTCTATCAATACCCTATAGCAATGTAGTTAGCATCTCAAAAGCCTCCAAACCCCCAATCCTAATTTCCTAGATTTTTCATTTTCTTTTAATTTTCTAAATAGGAAGAGAGAAAAAGCCAAAAAGGGGAAGAGAGGGAGAAAGTGGGGAGGGGGGAAAAAGACACGTGGGTCAGTTCTTTGACACTGGAAGTTGCAACCACTCTACTCTAAAAAAGTTCCACGTACTGACATCAAATATGATACAGTGCCTCCACTTACACCCATAACATTTCTCTTTTTTTGTGAATGGCAAAGAAAATCTCTCTATTCTAAAAAAAGGTCCACTCTATGATATCAAATATTAGGCACCTCAGATGATGTACATGATAGTTTATATTGACACAGTAATTATTTTATTTTATCAATTAGCTTTGTGACCGTTCGATTACGGGACCGGAGAAAACCCCAATGTAATTTTTTTGTCCCTTGCATTGAACGGGCATAACGCTGGTTCTTCCTGCAGCAATGGGAAAAATTCAACTTACTAATATAGTTGAAACTTACAGCGAAAAATCCTCCTGCTCCATTCCCCGCATCGACAACAATATGAAACCCATCAAGTGGCTTCTCTGAGAGGGAAAAAAAAAAGTGACAGTGATTGTGGAGTTTTTATGCAGGCCAAATTTAACACCCAAAATAAGCACTGTGAGAAGTGAGGAAGAAGAAAAGTAATAATTAGCAAAATAACCTGATATATTAAGAGAGCTTGGATCAAATGATGAAATGGATTTGTACTATCGATTTATGAGAAGGACATTGATTCTCATAATTGTGTCAAGTAGTATTTTATAACTCACAGAACTACAAATAATTTTGGGTAATAGTACCGATATTTCCTGCAGCTTTGCGAACTGTTGCCACAAGGCCAGATGAATAAATATCCATATAATCAACTCTCTTTACAGATGAAACAGCTTTTCTTTCTGCATCTTTCAAACTTTCAACTGTGAAGTTACTGTAAATATTTGCAGCTCTCTCCAATATGTCCTTAATATCTGCTTTCCCAAGCCCACCAGCATTTGTGAAGAATTTGAAACCATTTCTGTTGTAAGGAAGATGACTCGCTGTTTTGGAGACAAATGTTAGAAATTCTGTCAGCCAAAACTATTTGATGATAACACATATCAGTGTGCGCTAAAATTTTCTAGTATAAATACTAAAGACAAAAATGAAAGGGTGAAAAGAGATATAAATCCAACCACTAGTGCACAACAAATATTGAGATTTCCCAACCGGGTACTTCTGAAGACTTTATTAGATCAAGGATTGACATCGGTTATAGTTTACCTGTTATCATAATGGATCCATCAACTGGACATGAAAAGTTATCATCTTGAGTGATCGTGCTATTAAACATTGCTGGTGTGGATGCCAACCTACAACAGGAAGAAGAGGCCCATGGTTAAGACAAGATTATACGTGGTCACAATAAATGACGCTATCCATGCTAGACAATCCGAAATTTCTTTGGACGGTATCCATGAAAAGACAGTCCTGAAAAAACGTTATTATCGAGTACAAAGTAGATGACGAAGTAAAAACTAAAGAAAAAACAACATCATCGTTGTGATTTGTTTCTGAGTCACTTCAACCAGAGTAATAAGACATTGTTTAACTTATGGAAGTGGCTAACTACTTGAACCATTCTAGCATTGTAAAGTGCACCTGTTGCAGTAGCTATGGAGGAAGAGTACCTTAGGCATTTTAAGCCTAGGGTGGCAAAATCGTAATTATGCTGGCTGTGGAATTTTGCGTTGTGCCCATTTCGGTCAGGCCCAAAACAGCCCAACGATCAAGACCCATCGCCTACGGCCATGGCGTATGTCGTTTTTCGGGCTTTCGTCACTGTTTAGGGCTCCGAATGGCCAAATTTGCTATTTAAGGAAAGATTTGAATTGTCAATTACTTGGGCAAGGAAAATCCGAATTAAGCTGCACTTGTGGAAAACAACTTAGAATTCTCTCTAGTTTTTATTTTGCTATTATTTTCGAATTTTCCATTTTTGGTAATTTTTCGTTAATTATTGATTCTGCTTCCTTTTCGGGGGCAAATCAATTAGGGTTTCAGTTTTTTCTATTTACAATTTTTTCTATTTAATAAGTTGTAAAGCCTTGAAGGCACGGCGGTTTATGATTATTATTGAATGAAAAGAGTAGAGATTTTCTCTCTAAACCTATCCCGTTTGTGTTCGATTGTTGCACGTCTTTTCTGTAGTTCATAAGGGCGCTGCATCAGCACCTCAATACCATAGAAAAGGTAGAAAACTGAAAACAACGTCATACTTTTAGCTCTTTAAGTGTCAGGCGTTTTAACCAGTATATCTTACGGTTGATAGACTCACAAACAAGGGTAAATTGCAATATACCCCATGGGTATTCCCATAGTCACATTAGCCCCTATGGCTCAATCATGTAGATTTAAGCCCCAAAGGTTTTGACTTTATAAAACCTGAAAGAGTTAAACTTTTTTCCACATTAACCCCCCGTGGTTCAATCATATAGATGTTTAAAAGGTTTGTACTGTATAAAACTTGATAGAGTGAACTTTTCCACACAGACCCGGCCCTAAGATTTTCGGGGCTCTAAGTGTGGCTTAATAATGGGGCCTCTTGAGCAATTGTATATATATTATTTGTTCAAACCATGGCTAAGAAATGTATAGAGCTGCAGTGGTTTCATGCATGGAATAAAACGTATTACCTTCAGGTCGTGAGTTCCAGTCTTGGTGATTGTAGTGGTTATTTTTTCACATTTTCAACGTATACTAAAGGTGTCAGTTATAATGGTGTCAAAAAAATGGAGGCGCCAGGAGTCGAACAAGGGACCACACGGATACTACTTCAAGGACTAACCGCTGCGCCGCAAATACCTTATGTGCAAGATCATTGACATACTAAATATATAATATTTCCTACAATTTGGGGCCCTAATTAAGCGGCCGCTTGGTGGGCTTGTGCCCAGGGCCGGCCCTGTTTCCACAAAATATCAAAATTAACCGCGCTCTTCACTCTAATTGCTAGTTATTTTTCTTTCTCTACCACCAATATCGTTCCAAAACCACCCCTTCACTTCCTGTGGTGGAGACACTACAGCAGCAATGGTGGAGGTGGTTACAGTGAAACGAAGGAAATGGTGGGGAGTTGAAGAAAATGAAGCAAATACCAGAGAAAGGAAACATTTTCCGTTAATATAATATCATTAAAGGAATGTTGGTACCCCTAAGACTCGTCCCAGCATAGTCAAAATGTGTGTAATCAGATTCGTACTACTTGCAAGTCACACCTTCAGTTTTAGTGGAATGTCACTCCTGCACTCCATTCCAAACCATGGGGTTATTAAGAGTAAAGTGTTGAACAGGGAGGGGGACTAAATTTAAAGAAATGAACTAGGGGTTGTGCATTTTCAGGCCTAACCACAAGGGGATTGTTTAATTAACCCAAAAACTAAATTCATGACGGATAAAACATGTTTCGGTGTTTCCATGAATATCCAGAACTCCAATGTCCCAACTCCCGAGTACGACCAGACATGCAATCAAAACAAAGAAAATGCGTTTACTTGGCATTCTCCGCAGACTTAGTATTGGAATGGTAATTTTCATGTGGGCCTTTACTCGCACATCAGGATATCTAGATAGTGTATCAGCATATGTTGGAGCATGGCTTCCCTGGCATCACATGGGCATGATCATAAAGCTATCAAATGTACACACATTGAGGAAAGCTGAATGAAAACGAATTGGATTGAAGTAAAACAGAATTCTCTGTCTTGAAACCTTTATCATGTAAACCATTGAACGGAATGAAGCACAAAAGTTTCAAATTTGTTGAACTAGACATATTTTGATTAAAAAGCCACCCACCCATATTGAATGACATCAAGGCCAGCACCAGCTATTCCTCGAGAAACTGCATCCTGAAAGTTGAATCCAATCATTCCCATGCAGTTACTAAAAAACATAGTAAATTGTGAATATTTCCTATGCATGTTCTAAGCTTCTTTCTACAGAACGATCCTGTTCCGAAAATTGCTATTAAGTACAACAACTCGTCCCAACTCACAGATGGGGAAATAATTAGATAGGTTGTTTCCCTCACATTAGATCATCATTTCAGTGTCATTCAACAAAAGCTAGTTCGTATTCTGCAGCTAATAAACATCTAGATATATCACAGGAAGCCTCTATGTAATTTCCTCCCTTTCTTAGACCCTGAAACAGGATAAATTCAGTTAAGGACCAAAACAGTGTTGCCATTTAACCCTACTATTTAACAATCGTGTTATAAGACATTGAAGGAATTAGCTCACTTTGTTTTGCATTTCAGGAGTATGAGATAAACGAAAACCAGGTGATAGCCGGGATAAATGATACAAGAAGCCGTGAATAAAATCAACGAAACAATATAGGCGTGATACCCGTTAACTACAGACCAAGACCAGCCATTTTATGGGTGAAGATACTCCACTGAGGTAGAAGATATTGTCATTCATATTCACTCATACATTCGGAGTAAATACCTGTAGCTTTTGTGCAGATATTCGAGAATCATGACCAACAGAAACTCTCAGACGTTTAGATGAATCAGGTTTCTTCTTGTCCGACAACCATGAAGCAAAGGCAGCTGCTATTGCTTCTGTAACCAGTTCAGTAAGATTAACAGGTTCTCCCTCAACACCAGCAACGGCAACACCTCGAATATCACTGTATATGTATATGACAGAGATAGAGAGAGGCGATTAACCCATGGAAACAAATAAACTACATGTTTGCAGCTTGCACCCATCCACAGACGTTCTATATATGTACTACAAACAATGTTATAAAAAACTGTAGAACAGAATTTATAGAACTTCAATCAATTTGGCTACTACAGCAAGCTAAAGCAGCACCAACTAGCTGAAGAATATGCTAACCACCACCTAAGGATGGAGGATAACCTCGATACACATAAAAGAGTATTAAAATGTGTAAAGAGTGCTGCGTTTTAATTTTGGTGCAATTTAGATAGCCATAACAAGGGCCAGAGTAATGCAATAAAATGGAGCCAAAAGAAGCTATTCACCATGAGGTAAACGAAATTTACACTGTAGACATTCTAAAGCATGCAATTCTCTACCTTCCATTTTGAAGCTTAAGGAAATCAACTTTTTCGAGTGAGAGTGCTGCAGCAGCAGATGGAGCAACTGCAAGTAAAGATCATCGTTACTTATAAACTAGTAATTGACAATAGCACAGCACAGAAAAGAAGAAAATTATCCATCTGGTTACCAAAGTTTTCACGAAAGCAGAATAAATGTTCTATTTGCAAAGAAAACGCTCAAGAAATCCAATATAGAATTATCATATACGTGAAGCCTTGTAAGTTGTAAGGTTGCCTGAAAGGCTACGATAGCACTTTACAACAACCTGTGTAGTGAGAGTCTAGTACGGACCATTGCAAAAAAAAGTTCCTCGGTTAACACAACCAGACTGATATTTCGATGAGAAGCGCAAATGCATGGCGGAGATGTCATTCCATGCTAACTTCCCTCCTTCAAAAGGAAGCAAGTTGCGCATACTAGTCGGGCAAAAAGCCCTTTGATATTGCATGCAGACCTTCCTATTCCGGTGGTAGCAATGTGCTACCAAAACATTTTGAACAACCTTCCCTGATATTGCTGCATAAAAATTTGGATTTCTATCAGTGATCAGATTATAAGTGCTTATCAAAAGTTAGAGTTACGAGCTAACGTTTGGCAATTTCTCTTAAATTGGATGGACGCAAAAGGCATGATGAAGATTTAATTCAGAAGCACGTCTTTTTTTTTCCCCCCGGATATGCAACTTATAGTTTCAATGTAGAAGTAATATTGCAGCTAAGTATGACAAAGATCTCGTTTCTACCAAAATCCCTTAGCCGAGTTTAGATCATATTGTAGTTGGATCGAGTTAAGAATATTTTGAACATTCCACCAATTCTAACCGAACACTAATTGCTGCTTCTTGCCAATCTAACTTCCAAGTAGTCGTCTTTTGCTGAATTGAATCCCTTTGTCTTAATGTATTGCCCACAGAGAAAAAGGCCACGCACTCCTAACGGCTAAACACCTAGACGGCCAATGTCGGCCATACACCTACCTACACAGTCAGCGTGACCTGTATACCCAAGTTCCTTGACAAGCTTAGACGATGGAGCAAGAGAAAAGTATATCACCTCAAACCCTTTAAGTATTACTAATTAAGTCAAGATCATTACTATTAACTTTTTTGATCACTCAAGTGCCCAGGCTAGCTTACACACCCCTCTACTAATCCTGGGACCAATCCCACCAACCACTACAGGGCCCAATCATAATTATGAACTCATCCATCAGAAACTACAAACGATGTACTTGTCATGCAATATCAGCAATGCCCTGGCTACGACCTATGTCATGGAAAATCCATATTCAAATTTGGCAAAGCACTGACATTTTGCTTTTCATCAAATTTCCATCTACACAGTCAATTACAATCATTTTAAATTTATTCTCTTTCGGCAGTACTTTGGAATTCATGAAGAAGCTTATTATTCTCGATTACAAATCGCATAATTGGTTCAGAATGTTTATGCTGGAAATTAACATACTTCAACATTAGAAATGGGAACAAGTTGAATTTCAGAAACGAGATTGATGTGTACCGAGAATTGAAGTTAAAACAAACAAATTGTTCATGATTAAATGAAATTTATGAAATAATGACGTTAGGCAATAGTGCGGATGGAGTAGAGATTCACCTGCCATTGATTGTGAAGAAATCACACCAACTGCGATTTGGAGAGAGAGAGAGAGAGCGGGAAGTTGACGAGCTGCTGGGCGGAGAAGGTGAGGTATCGGTAGTACTAGAAAGGAACGCCCTGGAATTGCAGATGAAGGCAAAACTACACTCTACGGCTTCAAGGCATATTCCAACCCTCTCTCATGCGTCCACGTGCAAATTGCTGGAATGTCCAATTCTGTGCACAAAATAAAATATTTTTCCTTAGTGCTCGGCTCGTTTAATTAGTCTAGCTCGAGCCGAGCTCATATAATTGAGTTCAAGCTCTACTTGTTTTTGAACAATCCAAGTCGAGTATAGGACAAACCAAGTCTCGAGCTGCTTGTGAAAAACTTGATTGCGGGTTTACAACCCTATGAATCAAATTGGCCTAAATAATAATTCGGTGGTATTATTTGTCTTTTAATTTTTGTTAGCTTCACCTCAAAGTTTTTGAATTAATAATTCATCTTGATAAGAGATGTCTCAAAAGTAAGGACTATGAACAAAAGGGGGAAAAAAAAAATCAAACAACTATTTTTATTACTAAAAAAACATGAGTATGACAAAAAAAACTAAATAAATTATCACTAAAAGTAAATAGGAATATTGACTGTTATTAAAATGAATTATGGGAAGTAATTTTCACATCCCTATTTAGATAAGTGCATAAATAGGGAGTATGGGAATTACTAGCCTAAATTATCCCTCCGTCTCAAATTTTATTGTCCATTTTTCGACACGCGTTTCATTTTTCAATTGCTTCTATATTTTAATCTACAATATTTTTGATAATTTTGAAAATTTTGTTTAATAGAACTCATCGAGAACTATTAAACAAGGTCAACATTAAATATTGTGACATTATACATTTAAAAAAATAAATAATTTGTTGACATATCGTGGACAGTGAAAGTGTACAACAAATTCAGGACGGTGAGAGTAAGTAAGAGTAGACTCGTCCTAATTAAACTGCTAAACACACACTGTACAAGACTATCCGGGGATTTCCAATCCCCGTTTGACCCTATCCCGTGAAACGAACGTGGTCAATATATACCGACCCGACAATTGGCTAATATCCCACCCACCCCTTCGTCGACCCTTCCGTTCTGTCCTCGCGACTTGGATAAAGAAGAGTCTAGGGTTAGGGTTTTCGAATTCGCCTCGCATAACTCCTCATTGACTCAGTAGCAACAAGAAGAAGAAGAAGAAGAGAAAGATGATTGAGGTGGTGTTGAACGATCGACTGGGGAAGAAGGTCAGGGTGAAGTGCAACGACGACGACACCATCGGAGATCTGAAAAAGCTCGTCGCCGCTCAGACCGGCACACGTGCAGACAAAATTCGGATCCAGAAGTGGTATAACGTGTATAAAGACCATATTACCCTCAAGGACTACGAGATCCACGATGGCATGGGCCTCGAGCTCTACTACAACTAGGTTTGCGTCTTTTCCTTTCAATTGCTTTCTTGTTTTTGATTTATTGTGGTAATTTGATGGTGTTATGTTACTGTTGGTTGGTGTTGTGAACAAGATTTGAATTTTGTACTATTAAGGTATTTAAAATTTTACTTTTGATTAATTGTTTGGTATTGTTTACCGTTTGTTGTATGCTTGATGAAATCAGTACCGAATTGTATTTTGGTTATTTGTGGACATGGGTAATTTACGGGCTTTTGGTATGGTTAGAAAGGAGCAAAGCATCTAACACCAGTTTATATTCAATGAGAAGCTGAAGAGGCCATTTATTTAAGGGAAGAAAGTTGAAAACTTGGCAATGAAATCTCGCGACAAATAGTTGACATATCTATGGTGTTATATTGTATTGTTGAGTTGCAAATTCAAGAGAGGCATCGAGTGACAAGGAGGCATGAAACATGAATCTTGTGATGGACTTCTAAGTATGATGATGAAAAGAATAAATTGTCAGCATGAGTTCTTTGGGATCCTGTCATGTGAATGTTTTCCTTTCTGCATCATTTAAAACAATTTGTTTGTCAAATACCCGATATTTTGTCCAATGAAACATTTATTGCCTGAGTCAACATGTTGGAAACTGGTTGGTACTGACATGATATGCTCGGTGCTTTTTGGCAACATGGGTATTTCACTTGTTCTTACCATTTTTTCTGCTTTTCTTCTTTTAGTTCCATTGAAATTAAAGGTCATGCAGGCAACATCATTATTTATTTTTCTCTTTTATTCAGTGGTGCTCCATTTTCTTATGGCGTGTTTTTGTTGGTTCAGTTTTCATGTAGTAATTAACTGAGGGTTCTTTTTTGGGGAACTTGAAGTAACTGTAGGGGTGATCACCTTGAGGGAATGTGTTCAAAGTTCAGAAAAGGTTTCATAAGATATGTTAAGAAGTTTCACCCAAAAAAAAATTGGTTGTGAAGGTCCACAAGAAACTAGAATCGCTTAACCTGGGTGTCTTGGTCAAATGTTTGTGAGGGATAGAGATTAGGTGATTACACAGAATGTATTTGTAATTTTGTATGGTTTATGGTTGCGGAGATTATTTAAATCTTGGTCATATTGAAATAAAAAAGAGAGCCTTCTTTTAGTAGGAGTTAAATGACCATTGGGATTTGGGTATTCCTGCGGTATGCTTCAGGATTGGCATGTTCAAGATGGATGAGGGATATTTTTGTATGAGCGGGCGATATGCGTCAGGTGGTTTCATATTTTCATTTTGTAGAATGATGGTTGGCAGAGTGGACGTTGACTTTCCTTGGAAGGGGTTCTTTTGGATTATCCTTCTTTCAGAGGTGGCATGCTTTAATTATATTTATAGTCGCATGGTAAGCTCTTTTTACGACGTGAAATTTGAGGGGCGGTTATTTATTTGATTGGTGTTGTGTGTGCATGACAAAAGGCTAGGTGTGAAATATTGGCTTTTGTATGGCTCAATTGCTAGAGTCGAGAGAACTAAGTGTTGGAGACAGCGGAAGAGTGAGTGGTTTTGTGAATGCAAGAAGAATATAGAGATGAACGAGGAAAGAGAGTAATTTAAGGTGCTGGAATTTTAATTAAGGGCTTGGATTACAGAATCTGCAAGGCTATTACAAGTATCCTTCTGCTACTGTACGAAGGCTTTGATCTGATTTTTGAGAGTTGGATAATTGTCTATCTAGCTGCTCTTACTAAACCTTTATTTATAGTTGTTGAATGATGCTACCAGAAATTTCAACACGTGAACCTTACATCTTCTAGAACTCCTTAGGGAGATGAAACATCACCTTTAACTCATCTCTTTTTGACTGACCTTTAAGAGGATAGAATTCTAGAATTTTCCATCTTTTAAACTCTTGGAAAATTACAAATTATCTTTCAACACCACCTCTTTATTTGTAATTTTCAGCTGCTTCTTGAATTGATCAAATTTTTCGGTGGTTACCGCCTTTGTGAGAATGTCGGCTGGTTGATCATTGGTGTTGATAAAAGTCCAAACTTCTTTCTCCTTTGTTCACCAAATCTCTGATGAAATGATGCCGCAGCTCAATGTGCTTTGACCGTGCATGAAACACGGGATTTTTTGTCATGGTAATTGCGGACATATTGTCGCAATGAATGGTAGTTGGATGGTGCCGTGATTGCTTCAAGTCAAAGAGCATTCGCCTGAGCCAAATGGCTTCACATGCCGCGTCCGTGGTGGCAATGGACCCAGCTTCGGCAGAGGATAATGCAACAGTCTTTTGCTTCTTTGAGCACCAAGAGATCACCTTTGTGCCATGAAAAAATAAATAACCTGATGTGCTTTTCCTGTCATCCAATGATCCAGCGCAATCACTACCAGTAAATCCTGCTAGCTTCTTGTCAGTCTGCTTTCCCGTACAAGAGTTCATGTGTCTTTATTCCTTGAAGATACCTCAGCACCCTTTTTGCCGCTGCATAATGGAGCTTGCTTGGTTCATTCATTTTTTATGATAAAAAATGACATCTCTTAACACCAGAATATCGAGCAATACTCAGTTTTTCACTATATTACTGTTGGAATTTTTGTGGCAGCGGAAGCGAATAAGAAAAAGATAATTTGAAATATTAAGCTATAGATGTGTTTGGAGATGTAGGGCAGAGCCCTTTAGAGCTCCTATTTATGCACTTAGAGATTTATGAGAAGGCTCTTACTTGTAGAGACTACGAATATGGAATTTGATATTAGATTCTATGTTTTAACAATAACATTAGGATGTCCTTTATATAGGACTACATGCTTAATTGTTGGTGAATGTATCACCAGTCCCTAGAGGACTTTACAACTTACGACGTGTTAATGCATTAATAATAACATGCATCCAACAACATACATGAACCCCAAATTCCTAGAAAATTATGGATTACAATTTCCAATACCCCTGCTGAAGACATAATTTTCTCCTTGAGCTTTGCAATTTCTTCCTTTGAGTTCCTTGTTCTCTTGCATCGTGTTAGGCAGATCCATGTCGGCATGCTCGAAGTACCCTCGGTTCATTTGCATATCATGGAAGTACCCTTGGTACATATTCTCTACAAGTAAGAGTCTTCTGATAAATCTCTACAAGAGTCTTCTGATAAATCTCCAAACACATTTATTTTTTCATATAGCTTTATATTTTAAATTATCTTTTTGTTATTCGCTTCCGCTGCCACAAAAATTCCAACCCTAAGAAGCACGGACACTTCAAGGAAGGTGACGTGTTTGATATTTTACGGACATCAATTCTAGTTTGTTCAGATGGGGGTCAAGGGAGTGTACACCAACCATTGATCAATTCCTAGGCTTTTTTTTAAATTTATTTTTGTGTGTGTGTGTGTGTGTGTGTGTGGCATTTATAGGGGTGTATAGGCTCTATTGATCGCTTGGTCTCTTTTGATTTTCTCGGCTTTTTAGACTTTCATTCTTTGCTTCCAATTGTACATTCGTGACATCCCCTTGATGCCTTTTCAATAAATTTGTTACTTATTAAAAAAGAAGAAGATGCGTATGTGGACACCAACACTTGTCAAACACTCTTTAGATATTGTACATAATGAGGAGCTGAGGATGTAGAATGTGATGTAATATAAGGCCGTTGGGAAGATGGATCAGTAGCAGATTCGAATCGGCAAATTTGTTTTAAAAAGTCTAGAATTTTGAAACATACTTCGACTTACAAGCCCGGTAGTCCATGAGGCCAGCTTGAGTTGTGGCTTCCATTTGCTATGTGATCATTTTCCTGTTAAGGGGTCACTGCTAAGGTTCTTGTGCTGGCATCATTGCACCAAGGTGTGTATGGAAATAGCCTAGGCTATGGAAGATGGCTGCTGGAACAACTGGGGAGTTCAAACTCTAAAATAGTAGTGTGAAAACATTGGAAGTGTGTGATGCTCATGGAACCAAGGTTGAGCTATTACGTATTTATGTTCAACATTGTTTTTTTGTTATGGAGGCATCCATTTTTAAGTTGTGATTGTGAGGTGCTATGCCTCTCCATTTGTGTTTACATGTTAGATGGAATAGGTGAATCAACATCTGTTTTCGAGGTCCAATCTTGTCAATTTTATGCCCGGAAGAAGTACGTTGGGGACGTGTTGAAATGGATAATTGCACATTAATTCAGGGAATAGGACATTATTTTTATCATATTATGATCAAGTTAGAGATCAACACAAGTTATAATATTATCATGACAGGATATATAGCCTAGTACCAGAGCTATACTATAATCTTACCGGTCATTTTGGTTTGGGAGTTATCGGTTATGATTTCTTCCAACTTCAAAGACTGTTGCCACTTCTGCTAATGATTTTCCCCAAACTATGTCCTTCCAGTCTTTTCGGAATCTTATTAAACAATCCTAGAAATCTCTGAGTATATCATTCTGCAGCGATTATCCCAAGCTTGCAGAATGATTGCTGATCGGACTCTTCCTTGGGATTCTAACCGGGCCAGCTTTATATTGCTACACAAACCTAGGAAACAGAGCCCCAAATGTTGGTTGGTTGAGAACCCAAATGGGTTTTGCTCCGCCTGAAAATGGTTGTTAAATTTGTTCTCCTTCAAACTCTTGCTTGAATTCCTGGTAAAAATATGGTGAGCAGGGGGTCTTCAATTGTAAAATTTGCATGTATTTGTTTGAGAGATCTTTTGGCTTTGAAAATGAAACTTATCCCATGACTTTGTATGTTTTCCTTTTCAGGTATGTTCAAGTGTTTGGTAATAAGTGCAAGAGGTATGTGGAAGGGGGTATTGGTCATGCTCACTGAGGATGAATATGGATGGCAAGAGTCGCACAACTGCTGTATCCAGCTATTGGCATCCTCTTCTATGTAATGTGCCTACAGACAAATACATTACTGTATTATAAGTATGGAAACGCTGTGTGTTGCTATTTCTGATTGTCGTATATTGGTTTGCTAGTATACATGAGAACTTCTCGGAATTAAGTGTTTGCATTGTCATCGGTTGGAACTGACTGAACCCCCAGACTTGGGTGTTGACTCAGTTTTCTGGTTCAAACTTATTGTTGTTTCAGGGCGGTGCTGGGTTCAGCATGGTAGTCACGTTATCAGAACCGCATGTATTCTGGAAAAAAAAATGTTCAAAATAAAACTCAGACTTCCATTTTCTACGGACAAATGTGAAGTTTGATCACCTGCTTACGATGTAATGCGAGTATGTTACCCTCATGCTCACCCAAATCTGCTTGTACGTTGCCTCTTCTATTTCTGTTTCGGTCAGGCTACACGACTACACCTGAGCACAGAACATACCCACTTCCTCTTCCGTGACTTCGTCTCCTCTCATCTCTCCTTTTCCAAACAGGACCAGAGGTCGTCAACGTCCCACTCGAAAAGGGCAAAGCATGGATTGCCCATCCGATAGGCCAGTCCTCTTCAACCACAATCAATTCATACACGTCAACACACAGATGCATGCACAACAGGGCAATGGGAATATCTTTACTTTTCTGAAAAATGAAAAGCCTCTTCAATTAGTAAAATTTCAACAAATCAAACAACACTAACTTATTTCTGTCATTTTTTTCTCTCTTTTACCTCTGCATGTAGTTCTTATTTGTTGCAAGAGGTCCCATTTTAACGCGAGGGACATCCAGATTCAATTAAAAGGAGATCGAAGGATTAATTAGGTCTGGAATTTTGGTGATTATAACATCGGTCATTTTTGTGAAGAATACCAGCAGCAATTTTGTCTTAGTGGGATGAATCGGTTGAGTATGGACATTGCTATGGTCATGAAAGTTTGAAAGGAGAAAAAAAGTAGAACGAGCCCGTCCCACCGTCCACTAGTGGGGGTCCTTTTTAAAGTCAGAACAAAACTTTGTATAGACTGACAGCAAAAGAATTGATGACAGTGACGAGGTTTCGAACGTAAGACCTTAAGAGGAAGCGAATTCCTAAGTCTCAAGCCTTGTCCTTCCCTTTTCTAGTGAATTCCACCAAATGGTGTCAGATGAGAGTGCAGAGGAACAGATGTAAAAAATGTCTCTCTTAAAGAAGTGGCATTAAAGAAACTTGTCGTGGCACAAGGGCCACCTTTAACTTAATCTGTCCCCATGGATGATTTACTTTAGCTAATGCTAAAGATGATTGATGATTGCTTTAGTATTCTTTACATCTGCTGGTAATGTGGATAGCAGCTTCGAAATACAGGACAGCTCCTGTCAAAATCTATGTTTGGCTAGCGTCCTCCACGACAAACTTAGAGCATCTCCATCAGTATCAACAAAAATTTAGCCATTTTTTGCTACAAAAGTGCCATTTAGTGTGATATAGCTAGCCAAGAAATGTCGCATCTATCCAACAAACTAGCTCCACTTGGCTAAAAAAAGAAACTCTGATTTTCAACTTATGACTGGTGTGTGAACATTGCGCACAAGAGCGACTCTCACTCTCTAACATTGCGCACAAGAGCGACTCTCACTTATGACCGGCGTGTGCGAGCTCCAGCCGACTCCGTCAACCGGCGTGTGCGAGCTCCAGCCGACTCCGTCAACTACGAGTCTTACACTATTGAAATCGTCTCGATGAGACCTACAACCCTTGGGTCTCAAATCGATTTTAGGATCAATTCTCCGGTGACTCATTTCTCCTTCGTCAATTTGCAGGGGGATGAGCGAGGGCATTGGTGAGGTGAGAGGCACCGTAGCTGCGGGGGGCATTGGTGAGGTGAGAGGCGAGGCTGTTGGGCGTAAATTTTCTGGGTTTGGCTCGGCAGTTTGCCAGGAATGGGCAATTGCCAAGGCTGCTGGAGATGCTCTTCTACAAATCCAGCAAACTTCCATTCCAATGGATTTTGACAGGACATATGCTTATGCCTGTTTAAGATATCTCTGCTCCAGGTTTAGCTGGTAACCTAATTCGCATTTAGTTGATCCAAACAAAGCAAGAGGAACGAGCATGAGAGAGAAAACATTTGCAAGATGAATAAAAAAGAACCAAAACTCCATTACTAGTCTCAGGTTCCTACTATTACAATTTAACTGCAAAAAGAATACCCAAAGAGGGGAAAAAGTACCAAAAAGACAAAGCTAAAATAGAAGACACTGACCCAAACCTAATAATATAGAAGCCCTAAGCATAACTAAGTCTTAACCCTAGACCTAAATAAACATGCCTTGATTGCTAGCACTTTTTTCACTAATTTCGTTCCTTTTTCTCTACTACATCTAAGCACTCCTATCCCCACATCACATCTCTGTACAATGAACAAATGAACTAAAGAAATGGACAAACCAGCAAGAGAGAACATGAAGACTAACGGAGTAAAGCAAGGCAGTAACATGATATACCGACTGCTCAAACGCAACCCATCGAAGGATTGCGATTCGCAATGAGTTCCGGCTCAACGGTTGTCACATTCATACCAGCGGAACTTTTCTCCGCACCTTTGCTTCTCATCTCAATCACCTTCTTGTGAGAGTTGGAGTGCAACGATGGAACGAACGTTGGGCTAGCTGCAGGCCGGTACTCGGGGAAGAGCCTACCCGACTTGAACCGGACCCCGCAAGCATTGCAGAGGCTCTTTGGGCCCATTGGGCCAGCCCTCCACTGCGGTGTCTTGGTTATCTGACAGTGCATGCATTTTCTAACAGATTGTGCTGGCGGCTGGTTTGGATTCGCCTCAACAGGAAGGCCCGAAGGAAGCGAAAATTTAATTTTCTTTTTCTTCTTATGTTCTGCCTCTGCAGCCTTTGGAATCTTGTTTATAGGATGGGACTCCACGAAATTCTCGGATTCCAAGGAGGTTGGCGAGATGAGCTGCATCGCCGGACGGGGATTGAAAGTTGCCGGGCGAGGACGCTTGCTGCGAGCTCGCTGAGGACCGAGTTGAGTTGAGCTGAGGGGCGTAATGTTCTTTTCACCTGAGCTGGAAGAACTGCTGCTGCTGCTGCTCTCGAGAACAGAGACAGGACTGGAAGTTTGGAATTGATTGTGAGAGGGCTTCTGGTTGAGTGTAGAATTTTGTTGGCCCATGGTCATGCCTTCACTGGAGAAAGAATCATCCATGAAGTTTGAAAGCCATTCGAGTTGTAGGACGTCTTCGTACTGATAGAAAGCAGAAGGCCAAAAGAAAAAACCAGATGAGAAAAAGGAACATTTGCTCCATATTCATCAACAAGAACAATAACAAAATCGAGACCAGTCGATATAAAGGCAAATCTAACATTGTTATTAAGCGGTATTTGTTAGTATGTTAATATGCTACATTAGTGCAATCGGTTAATACTGTTCCATGAACTTTTTCTAGAAAACGAATCGTTCTCATGTCTTATTAAAAAATAACTGGAATGATCTTCGATATTTCAATCTTTTGATTTTCGGAAACAATAAGTATTCACACAATCTCTAACAAACAAGTTTGCGGGAAAAAAATTGAAATAGTTATTCTGAAAACTGAATGAACATCAGCATCAATGTTCCCAACTACTGGCAAGTAAAATGGGCCCAGAGGTTCAATAATTTGGTTGGTAATGACACAAAATTTACAATTTCCACATTCTTACACAAAAGGGAACTAGGCAACCACTCTGGAAAAGCATGTGATAGGTGAAATGAAGGAACAACTACCAACTGATGATAATTTAGTATGCAATTTACTTGAACACACCATACTTTTCTCACCAAATTTTAACAGACCAGACACATGGACCCCGGGACTCTATAGTGTAGGAGTGCATTAAAGGGGTGTAGTGCGTGTTCCAAGCCGTCCATCTCTATAATCAATGGTTCAGATTTCAAAAAGTACACTTTACGCTTTAAGTGAATCCATACCACTGAAGAACACTTTTGAACGGCTAGATTGTGCACTACACCCCCGGTTCCCAGCCAAAAGGCAGTGGTAACTAACTAATGGATGTGGATCCCAAATGCATTATCAAGAAGGGCCACTGCCTTTGAGTACAAAGGAGAAAAAAAGTTCATAAAACTTGATTACAATCTGCAGTAAAAATTAAGCAATCATCTCAGCTAACGAAAATACCCCCGCTACCTAAGATTTGACTTTTGAAAGAAAAGACGTCCAAATTTCCAAAGGGAAGCGTTCAATTCCGCTGCCTTTTTTTTTTCAATTCGTTCCCACCACTTCTGAATCTTTCAAAGAAGAAAATTTTCGAATGTAAATTTAATTTTGAAAGGGAAGCGTTCAATTCCGCTGCCTTCTTTTTCAATTCGTTCCCACCACCTCTGAATCTTTCAAATAAGAAAATTTCCGAACGTAAATTTCTAGATGAATGGATACATTCACAGGGGAAAGTCAATTAGTGATAAAATAGTTTTGAAATAAGAGAATGACACTATACAAATCAAAACAATAATGTGCGAAAGATGACGTGATTGCGAGTTTATTTATTTATTTATTTTTAAAAAGAAAGAAAATGATTTGATTGTTACAGAGAACACTAAAATACCACCGCCGTACATTTTATGTCATCGTACTGCCTTAGCTGAACAGGACAACTTGAAGAAAAGTAGCGTTAACGACCACGCAAATCTCCTGTGGTCTTGGGAGCTTTTAAAAAAATCTAGATGCTTTTCTATAATTCAGAGAAACCTCAATCATTAGTTTCAAGGCTAAGCTCGTCTTTGTTACTTCGACAACGATTCCTCTCTCACACCGACGCGAATTATATTTTTCTACCAAAACTTAAAGAAGTTATCTACCAAAAAAGCCATATGAAATATTGCTCCAAACAGAAACGCGGTCCCAATAACAAAAGTGACAAAGATTCTGAGTGCTCACCGGAACCGGAACGGCGAGCTCCGCGGATAGGTCTGACCCGCTATTGCTGTTGTTGAGGGAGAAAATCGGACCCGCACCCGAGAAAGAATCCGCCGACCAAATGCTCGGGAAATCCGCGCATTTGTCGTCGGCGGGGACATCGATTATGTCGCCAAATTGATCAAAGAAGCTGCCGCAGTCTATCTCCTCGTTGAACTCAGTCCCGGCCATTTTCTTTTTTCCTTCTGTAATTTTCCTGAGAAACAAAGAGGAAATGCCAAGAGAAGGTGAGACAACTTGGACTCTGCTTGTGACAATGTGTCAATTATTTTTGGGCACCAAGTGGCCTTGTGGTGGAAATTAACCTAAAAAGCAGAGAAAATTTCTTTCCAATTTTGGGGGATTTTGAGAATCTGACACATTGAACCCAAATTTAAACAATCTTTGAGTCAATTCAACATTTAACAGAGAAATCTCGGTGCTTTATTGCGTGAATTTCCTTCCAGAACACACCCAAAAAAAAACCTTTGTTTAATTTACCTCCAATTTCCATGGGCCAATTTGGTCCATTATTAGGGGCTGTGTGGAAAGATTTTTAAGATTGGAGTCTTAAATTCTACTTTTGATTATATTCGTTTACCATAGCTGAAAATTATGATTTAACTGCAGTAAAAAAACAGTAGCATTCGCTGTAAAAAGTTGAAAATTCAGTGAGCATTTAGACTCCAAAATTTTAATCCGAAAACACTCCAAACCCAATTTCTCTAGAATCAATTTTATACCCCAAGTTCAAATCTTTTTAATGATAGCCTTTAAAGAAAACTGATTTCTTTAAAAAAAATTCAAATGTTACAATTTGCTCCCAAAGTCCCCTTTTTTTTTTTTTTATTTATTGTCGGCGAAAAGCACAATGGAAGATGAACACTTAAATGCATTCTTGATGCTAGATGAAACTTAAATGCACTCTTGATGTTGTTGGGCCAAAAGTCTCTTAAGCATATTTGCTTTTGGCAGAATTGTTTTTTACCGTCTTTTTTCACATTCTACGGGACAAGTCATTATCTCACAATAAATTTAAAAAAAAAAACAATGAATTGTTTGGTTTGGTTCTTAAGAACCGGTTTTCTTAATTATTATACAATTATTACCCTTATGTTTAAATATTATTTTTATTTTTCTCTCCATCTCTCTCCAATCATTAATACCTATTTTTTAATTATTATTCTTATTTCTCCCTCTAATCATTACAAAAATCAAAACTCAAAACCCAAACCAAACACAACCGACAATTTCTAAAAAATACAGTTTTCTGAAACAAGTCTTTTTTTTTTTTTGCAAACACTGACGAACAGAGGAAAGAAAAGAATGGATTTTTGGAGCAAACCTTGAATCTTTGTGAAAGCCAAGAGAGGACTTGAATGTAGCTCCTATGGATACAGGAAAACCTGGAACTGAAGTTTTAACAATGTCTACTAATACCTGCAAAGAAGACAGAAGAAAAAGCATTAGGGATACAAATGAGAAACAAAAAAGAGAGAAAAATCACTGCTTTATGTACAAAAATCCATTTTTCCTTTTGCGAATTCCACTCAAATGAGCCCAATTTGGTCTACTTGATTTCAATTTTCTTTCTTTTCCGTTCATGGGTTTTGCTCTGTGCTTACTCAACAGCCAAACAGAGTCCCAATTTTTAACGAATGGACCAAAAAGAACCAGAAATTTGCTATCTTCGGCGGTGGAAAAAGCTTCAATTTTGAGAAATAAAAGACCAATTAGACAGAAAAATAGAAACGAGAATGCAGCAGAGAGCCAAACCTGCTGAAACAAATTCCCGCCCAAACTGAAAAAGTAGTAGTCCTAATTTTGATTAAACCCTAAAAAGCCCCTGGTATTCTCCTTAGTGAACAAAAATGGTGTGAGTAATATAGTGAAGGCAGAAGAGAGAGAGAGAGAGGGAGATGGGTTTGAAAGGAGAGGAGAGGGAGAGAGAGAGAGAGACCTAAAAAGGGAGGGAAGAGAGAGACGGTAGGTGAGGCTCCGCCTTCGTTGCTAGCTGTCTTTTACTGTCTCCTTCTACTTCGCTGTGTCGTCATGTTCAAGTCTTCCATGCACCCCCCCCCCCCCCCCCCCCCCCCTCTCTTCTTTTTACTATTTCTCTCTCATCTGATTACACGGGCCCCACGCGTCCACCGCTCTCTCTCTCTCTCTCTCTCTCACTTTCATTTCCACCCTGTCAATTATACAATTACCATTTCAACCATATACGCATAAAAGGTTGTTTCAGAAAAAGAAATTTATTTTCACATACAATATTCCGTTCATCCCAAATATTTTCTTTTTTTGTCTTTATTCACCTTGCAATTACCAAATTACCCTTTATCTCATGAATCACTTTTTTATATGAAGGGTAATTTGGTACTTTCACATGCATAAGAGCATCTCCAACAGTCTTAGTAAATTTTGAGCTAAAAATGGTAGTGAACAGTGCACATTTTTCACTGGTCCTTTGGGTAAAAAAACTAGTTTAGTAGATTCCTCTCGTCAAGACGAACCAAGAAACTACAAAAAATCGACGTAAAACTAACAAATTCAAAAAAAAAAAAGAATGAGGACAAAAAAAATTTTGATTTTTTTTTACCCAAAGTACCCCTACTCACATCTCTTTCAATACTCTAACAATCCTCTCTATTATCAAAAAGAGAGAAAGAGAGAGAGAGAGCAAAAAAAAAAAAAGGGTAGTAAATAGTAGCTCCCTAAATGGGCAGGAATTTGAGGAGTCACTATTCATCATGTAGAATAGGGAACTTTTTATTGAGGCTGTTGGAGTATTGATTTGACCTTCGCCTCTATTATGGCTAAAATCCCTCTTCAGGGAGCCTGGTTGTGGATACTCTAAAGACAAAAAAAGGGAGTGTTTGGGGATAAAAGGAAGGTGTGAAAATAATTTTCCTTTTTCTCTCAAAAACTAGTACTATTACGTAATACATGACAAAATTTATAGGAAATTATTGTGGCATTTTATATTTTGGTAATCACACTCTAATTTTTATTTTTTAGTGCTCAATATATAGACGACATAATTTTCAAACACACACTAAAAAAAACATAAGTATTTACGAGCGTGATTTGCTAAAAATGGAGTGCGAAAAACAATTTCCATAGTAGATACTGTATATTATATGCATATATCTACTATGGAAATTGTTTTTCGCACTCCATTTTTAGCAAATGCACAGCATGCATATATTATATGCATGCTGTGCAACACCAATGCTCTGGATGCTGAATGAAAGAAGCATGGTAATGTGCACATAAATCAAAATGATTCTTGGGTCTGCCCTCTCTGATGCCTTTTGGCTTTGATTTGAGGGCATGATTCCGCAGCAAACGCGACGGTATAGGGGGATCACTGTTTCAGTGGTATTCTGTGAGCAGCCACTTTGTGCATTTATTGCCAAAGGTTAGGTCTGTCTCCAATCCATCTGTTTCAGTGGTATTCTGGGAGCAGCCACTTTGTGCATTTATTGCCAAAGGTTAGGTCTGTCTCCTATCCTTCCCCCGCCCATACCCCCAATTATTGGGGACTAAATGGGTTATGTTATTGTTGTATATATTATATGCATAATGTACCTGTGAATACATATAGATATGGGCTCAGGTTTGCTACAGCTCAGATTTAAATTGCAAAAAATTAAAAGAAGATAATAGTAATATCTTGAAACGGCTACGAGTAACGCACCCGTTCTTCATGCTTTTTTGCAGTTTGCACGCTATTAATGTCCTAACGTACTAATATCTCAACTAGAAGCATGTGCATATGTGGAGATCATTATATTTTATCGATATCAATCTTAAAGTTGCGTTCGATCGAGTGTGACAGGTGATAACTATTATGCAGGTCGAACAAAACTTTTATCACGACAAGATCATTACGTTTTATCGATACCAATTTTAGAGTTACGTTCGATCAAGCTTAACAGGTGATAACTATTATGCAGGTCGGACAAAACTTTTATCACGACAATAATACTATCAGCGTTACGATCTTGTCGTTCTGCATAAGTAAAGGTTCAGGATTTGATAATTTCATTTGGGAAGTGATTTTCACACCCCTTAAATTGAAATTCACGCTTTTTTTTTGTCTTTTAGTGAAATACTAAAACAAGGAAAAGTGATTGTGGATATCAATTTTGGGGTGTGAAAATCAAATACCCCATGATTTTTCACTCATTTTTTTGTTAGTTACTTTTTTTTTTTAGTCCTTTCCCATGTGAATTTATGATAGTGAAAAAAAAAATACGTACATGAAAAGGTGATTTCATAAATTTACGCACAAGATGACAAGAAAAATATTTGTTTTCACATAGTAAAAGGAAGTTTGAAAATCCCCCCAAAAAAAACCGTGTACTAAAGGTCTATGTACACACATACGCGTATAAATACAACTGGATAGGGATGCGTAGACGCGTAATAACGCCGTTATTTACGACACATAGATTTTGACTGTCACACACTTCCTTAAACACCTAATTAATGCGGGAAACATCGAATTACGTGCGAAGTTGTCGTCTTCTAACGTGGTAGTGTTGTACACGCGCGTTTGTTATTGGGTTTGTGTTTGTTTTGACGTCAGTCGGACCAATGGGGTTGGAGCGTGAAGTTAGGTGCGTGAGATAACATTTTGAAAAGAAAGTAAATTACGGATAAAAACAAATAGGAATTGTATTTCGCGTCGAATTAATTGCGCTCACTCCCTCAATTTGAAGAGTTCTAGAAAAATTTTGAGGGAAAAAGGGAAAGTGGTATCTTTTGTGTACAGGATTTATGGGGAAAAAAAATTAAAGAAAGGGAAGCAATTACTCCAGAATTTGATTCCTGGAGTAATTTCATTACGGTGTTTGGATTAATTGAGTAATTTTACGTAGGAAACAATTATTTTAAAAATTTATTGAAATTAACATTTCCTTTTCTTATTGAATGAACCAGAAATCTGAGATTCTCACGGGGTAAGGGAGGAATAAGATTTCCACTCAGTTTGGGAATGTGATTCCTAGTTGAATGTGTCATCAGGAATCACATTCCTGTTCCTGACTATTCCAAACGCCGAAATCATAAAAGCATAGAATCACATTCCTATTCCTATTTGATCCAAACATTGAAATCATGAAAAGAAGCCATCACATTCTCATTCCCCTCAAGATTGCTATCATCCAAACTAAGCCAAAGGCATGACAGAACGTGATATATTATCAACCTAACTAAATTATTCGCTCTACCTTGCAGCTTTACCAGATAAATGCAATCTTCACATAGCTTCAGTCACCATTTTGGGACGTTTTACCCTTTGATCATAAAGGCAACATTGCTTAAAAAGAGAAGAAGATTGATGAAAAAATTTATGAATATAATTGTTTGTACATCGTTTAAAAAGAAATTATCTGGGGGCTTGAAAATATGACGATCGCGGATATTGTTTTGTCTGTATGCCTAAACATTTTTCGCTCTATTTTACATTACATTTATCATCTAATAACAATATGAGTAGACTTAAAGTTCACATTTTTTAAGGAAGCTTAAATTAGTTATCTTGGAAACCATTTTCATATTTCCGATTAAATCTTTTGGTTCATGCAAAGAATTCTTCTTAGCGTGGTCATACTTCATGGTCCCGGAAATCATTATTTATGGGAACTATATAATTTTTATTTTTATTTTTGTCAAAAAAATCCTAACCATTGTTCACAAAATGATACTAATTAATTTCGTTTGAAATAAAAAAAAAATCCTAACCATTGTTGCGGATCTGTTGTCCCGAAAATCCTATTCCGACTCCGTGTCCCTTTCATTCGAACCATCCATTTGAGTACTCGACAATTCAGATTAGCAGATGAATGTGTACTCAAATTTGTTTGGGGTGAGATGGAATCTGAGTTATTGATGGCTTGGATGAATGGGACAGGGAGTTGGGATAGGAAATTCAGGACAACGAATCCGCTTCCACACTGTTGGGCTGGAAGTGGCAGTCTAGGATTTTTCAAACTCCGTCTAAAACCCTAATTCGATAGAAGAGAGCCCACCAAATATATATTACGAAGAAACATAGGGAGGAAGAGAGTCCATCAAACTCTAGCAATTACCTCCGTCGATGGAAGAGAGGAAGAAACTCATGTCGATGCACGTCCATAGAAGAGAGAGAGAGGGTGACAGAGAGTAGTGAAAAGGTTTGTTTTTCTTTTTTTGATAAGAAAAGGTAAAGTGTAAAAATGAAGAAAAAAATTACTATGTTATACCAAAAAAAAAAATAAAAATGAAACATTGCCTATGCAATAAGAAGATAAAGAAGGGTAAGTTGATTAGGGGACCATCCTCTGATATCTCTTTAAGAAAATGATCTCACGGCTATAACCTTACATAAAATACCATCGAACCACTGAGGATGCTACTACATTTGTATGTGTAGACATTTTCCTTTGTATTTTATTAGACAGATTTTTTCCTGTCTGTTTTGTTTTTGTGTTCGTTGAAAAATAAAAATCTAAATAGATGGTTAAAACTTGAACAATATTGCCGATCAAAAAAAACTTAGAAAAATATTTTCCATTCAATTTAGAGTAGGGGAGCAAATGAGTTGAACTTTGTAGTGTTCGAGCTCGAACTCGAGCTTGGCTCATTCATTAACAAGCTGACCCTTAACGAGGCGCTAGGATAATTTAGTTATCGAGATTTCTTAAACAAAGTGAGCCTATATAATCGAACCGAGCACTTAACAAGCCAAGCTAGGGTAATTTACTTATCGAGCCTATATAATCGAGTCGAGCTTTTACGAGTTGGGATGAGCTTTACCAAGCTTGTTTACTAAACGGGCCTAAAACTGGAGCTCGAGCTCGGTTCAATTATTAAACGTGCCGAACCGAGCCTTACCTTAGCGAGCTGAACCATGAGCTGCTCGCAAGTAGCTCGGTTCATTTGCAATCTTTATTTGGAGGAAATGTTTCCATCTCTCTCTCGTGTAAATTTAGCTACGCATCTTTTATGATTGTTGAAACTCTGTCATAATAGATGGACCTACCAGTGAGGAGTTGTCAAGTTACTTTCTTTTTAAAAACAAAATAGAAGGAAATAGTTTACACGAGTAGTAAAGAGTTAATTGTTTAACATTGCAGAAAAAATGTGAAACTCTGTCATAATAGATTGACCCACCAGTGAGGAGTTATCAAGTTACTTTCTTTTTAAAAAACAAAATAGAAAGAAATAGTTTACACGAGTAGTAAAGAGTTAATTGTTTAACTTTGCAGAAAAATGGGAAGTGTGTCCATCAATTGCTCTTTCACCGATACATGTGGGACGGAATAACTGCATGTACTAGAGAAATTAGTCGAGGCAAAATGTTTTAGACACTCTCGATAAGATAAAAAAAGAAGTTAAAATGGTACAAAGAAATCAATGTTTTTTTTAGTCCGCAGATCACTTAGAGCATCCTCATCAGGATGAACAAACCACTTGTAGCTGTTATAGCAAAAAAAAATTATCACACAACATTGTTGCATCAGCCTCAACAAAGCCTTTCTTTACTTTGGCTAAATAAAAATGGGGGATTTCTCATTTGCTAAAAGTCCTAAAAATGTTAAAACTGAAATTTCGAGACAAGTCATTCTCTTTGCATGCATCAACTATTTTCTAGCACTTTTAGTCTGTTTAGCGAAAAAGAGGAAACTCACCCTACAACCTAAGAAAAACTTAGGTGCATGTAGGGTACCGCACATGTGGTGCCCAAGCTAGCGAGCATCTTGGCTGTTCAAAAGTATTTTGGGCGGCCAGATTTCTCCATCCCTCTCTCTCTCTCTCTAAAATCTGAGCTGTTCAAAATTCTTTTGGACTGTCGAAATGTGCACTACGTATAGCCACGTGGTACCGAGTCGGCACCCAAACTTTTCTCTGCAACCTAAAACATATTGGGAAAGTGAGAAAACAAATGGACAAAAGTGACCGGCCAACATAAATATTTTTTGTCTTGGTTTCAGCCCTCCTTTCACTATCTTTTAAATGACTTAAGGCGTACTCCTCCTCCATAACACACAAATTCATATGTTTAGACATACATGTAAAGACGCATAAAATACAAATATAAATTTGCATGCATTATGTAATAAAAGTAGGCAAGAAAAAAGAAGAAGTCGGCAGGACTGAAAAAGCTTCTATTACTCTTTTAACTAACTTGGGTTTCACTCTTTGAATCACATCTTTCAGAAGGCACTTTTTCTCTTTTCTTAGAAAGGAAATTGATTTCAACCTAATTTATTTTCAAGGATTGGATTTGGTGCACTTGCCACTATGCCCTCAATACCTAACACCAATGACGACTTTGATCGAATATCCTCTTATATATGCTATATACAATGCAGTTCCAATCTGCTATATTTGATGGGGTTTCCGCCAAGAACTCCTATTTTTCGATCAAATTTTCATGATCGGAACCGTTCAATGTGTTTAAAATGTGTTTTTAAGGGTTTCTAGGAGAAATAATCAAAAAAAAAAATACCGGAAAGGGCTTGATCCAATCAGTTTTCCACGACGCAAGACGATAACTTAAAAGAAGTTTCGTTGAAAAATGTTCTCCTTTTTGCTAGTAAACAATCTTTTTGAAATAGAGGTTTCGTTGTTGATTGCACTATTTATACTAATATATGAAATTCGCTGCATATATTATAGGGTAATAGAGTTAACGTAATTTCTGAACAACCTACTACAAATTCCTGGAGCCGCCACTAACCGCGTTGCATGTATATATATTATATGATGATCTTTACGTGTGCATGTGAGATATGCGAGCACTTATCCTAGGGGCTTTTTTTTATAAAAAAAAAATTACAAAAGGCAGTGGTTAATTATCAATTTATTCCTTCGCTTGAAAGCTAAGAAATAAAGTTGTTGCGATATGCTAAATCTTGAAAGAGAATATTAGTTTTTGATAAACAAATTAATATCCAACAAGTGTATTGTCTAGTGGTTGAATATCTTAATCACGCAGAACATGTTGTAGTCTATTTTCCGAAAATTCTCAATTTTTAATTTTCAAATGAAGGTGTAGTTGGTTAGATATTTCATAATTAGTTATTTAATTTTTTACATTTCTAAACTCAAGTTTGAAAATTTTAAATTAGTTCTTCATCTTGATGAGGATAATTTAAAAATAAAAAAATACCAAAGGCTCAAAAAGTTCGCTAAAGACCAAAATAAATCACAACCGAAATATTTTTGGTCTATTTTACTTTTTTTTTTCATTTTTTCAAGGTGGATATTTATATGTTAATCTTTTTTATTTTTCTCGTCGAGACGAATATCAAAAGCTAAATGTTCTAACCATCGCTAAAAATAGTTCATAACAACAAAAATGAAAACAATAATAATAAAATAATTTCAGTCCAAACTTAAGCGAAGAATCTTAAATAAATCATTTGCTGGCATGTTGATCCAGGCATGGAACATAAGGGTTTGCTTCTTCCTAGATATCGGGTATTAAACCTTTTAGTTGCCATCAATTGTTGTGGGCTCAATCCATGTAAACCTTTGTCGCGGATTTAATTTAGGCCTCCTTTGGCTAAAAAACCTAAACTAGTTTTTTCGTTGGTCCTTATTCAATTTTTTTTTTGAATTTGTTAGTTTTACGTCGATTTTTTGTGGTTTCTTGGCTTGTCTCGACGAGAGAAATCTAAAAAGTATAAAATTATTAGCCAAACTTAAAGTTTTCAAAAAACCGGTTTTTTGGATTATTTTTGTCTTTATTCACAAAACTTTAAGTTTGGCTAATAATTTTATACTTTTTAGATTCCTCTCGTTGAGACGAACCAAGAAACCACAAAAAATCGACCGAAAACTAACAAATGTAAAAAAAAAAATTGAATAAGGACAAAAACAAAAAACCATTTTGGTTTTTTACCCAAAGGAGCCCTTAGTTAACTTGACCCGAACACGTTGAGTTATTAAACAAATACTGTATAACTTTTCTCTAGCTAGAAATCTTCTATAACTTTCTAAACTTTGTTTTGCCATATTTCTTTGGCATTATATATTCTTGACAGCAGCAAATCAACATGTCTATCACTTGAATTATAGTCTGGTTTTGTCGGTCGACAAAAAAAATACTGGATGTATTTGAGATATCAATCAAAGGGCAAGAGCACATGGTTTGAAGCACTTCGTGCAAAATAGTTGCCAAAAAAAATATCTCCCACAGGGTCTTATTCGTGCACGACAAATTCCAGACATTGGCACTCAATTAAGCATTAAAACGCCACCAAAAACGGACTTGATTTTGACTGATCACAAGCGCTCGAGGTTTCATAGGCTTCTTTTGTCTGCTCTAATACTTAAGGCGGGCGGAGGATAATGTATAAAAAACGTATCCATGTATAAGAAAAATGCATTAATATATGCGAAAGTGTATTGTTATTTGAAATACGTATTCAAATCTGAACTTATTTATCTTTGATGTTAATATTACCGTCTGCCTAGTGAGCGGAGGTTAGCAAGACCGTACTTAAAAAGGGTATCGATATTTGAAAAATATATATCAATACCCGTGAAAATGTATTGTTATTCGTACAATGTGTTTTGAAATCCGAACTTATTTATCTTTATGTTAATAATTCGCGAAGTGGGCAGAAGTTAGCAAGATCGTGCTTAAATTATCGAGTGTGATTTGTGTTTTCATTAGTTAATTTGCTTATTAAATCAAACACTCACAAGTATAGCTTCACCTTACAGAACCGTTTGGGTGATCTTTCGTTGTCGTTTAAATTCTAATTTTCAATTGTTAGCGGCATTAGATACATTCATAGCGATATTTTACCTATCCGATGCCACAGCCAGAGGAGGGACTATTTCGCGCGTGCAGCCATTGATTTTGTCGAAACTACTACTCCCTAGCCTCCGTCCCAATTCAATAGTTCATTTTGGGAGTTCGTGCCACTTTTCAATTGATTATATTTCGTAATTTACATTGTTCTACGTGATTTTGAAAATATTATCTTATAGAATTAATTGTGATTTATCAAACAAGATCCATATTGAATATGAAATCCATTACCGATTTCAAGTTATAAGTAGTTTTTTATCCGGTTAGAATATATGGATAATCGATATCACGTTTATCTTGGAAAAAAAAATGAAGTGGCTTGTAAGTTGCAAAACAAATGCATACTATTTATATGGGGACGATGATACGCATACAGAAGCTGGGGACCCGAAATTGTACAGATCGCACACGGGGACCCACTTTTGGGTCCCACACGAGTGATCCGAACCGTTCATTGTTCTTAAAACATTTTTCCGAGGGGAAAATTTTGGTTGCAACGGTGGGACTTTGGTTGGAGCACTTCCAACCGTCCGATTGAACTGAAATTTGGTGGGTCCCCTCGGAAAAATGTTTTAAAAACAATGAACGGTTCGGATCACTAGTGTGGGATCCAAAAGTGGGTCCCCGTGTGCGATCAGGACAATTTCGGGTCCTCTGTACCCATATCTTTATCCATATAAACGAGCATATTGTTTTCGCCAATTGATGCTAAACTAGCCCAGTAAATTTTTGGGTAGATAAATTTATAAAACTTTAAATGGCTCAGAAGTCACACGCAAGTTAACTTTTAGAGCCTAATATTGGGTTATGCTAACGGATGTCATAGTGCACTCATTAAGGGTATAAAAAATACACTTTTGTGGGTCTCACTTGTAAAAAAAAATATACTTTAAAAGTACACTTGTATGTTAAAGTACACTTAAGGACATACTTTAAAGTACAAGTGTACTTTTAAATTGTACAATATTTTTTTGTACTCTTAACGAGTACACTATAGCACCCGTTAGCATTTCCTTCAAAAATGGAGTATAGAGTAAAACAAAAATTAAAAGCAAGAGCGACGCGACGCAGGGCCTAATCATTGAGTCCTGCCCCGATGGTACTTGGTAGTATGATTAGGCTAACAGCTCCTCAGTACAAAATTTAAGTAATTAACCTTTTTCATGTTTTTGGTGGCCCTGACAAAATCAACTATGAAAGTGGTTTATGGGAAACGAATTTAACACCATTGATGATAGAGATTGCGCTGTGCTTCATAAATTTTCAGCAGTGGTACTTACTCAGAATTTGAAATTAGTGGTCATCCAAAATTTGAAATTTGGGCAACTGATTTCAAATTCTAGGTAATTTTCCGAGTTCATTTTCTGGGTATTTAGACTCTCATAATTTTTTTTCACTGAAGTGCTTGTTCAGTAATCTTATTTCATTACAAAATCACCTTTGGAAACATTGCACTGGGCTGCGATGAGCTGAGTCGATCGAGTCTTGTAATGTCCAAGCTCGGCTCATTTACTAAATGGGTCTAAAATTAGCTTGAATTTGACTTGGTTATAAGCGATCTAAGCCTTTAACAAGCCTAACATTCGAGCTTGAGTTTGACTCGGTTATAAATTAGTTGAGCCTTTAACTAGCGGAAGCCGGGTAATTTACTTATCAAGTCTTTTTAAATGTGCTGAGCCGAGTTTTTGCAAGTCAATTTGAGCTTTTGAGTGTTACATTTTGCTCGTTTATTAAACGAGTTTAAAATTTGAGGTCGAGCGCGGCTCAATTAAAAGGCTACAGCGGTAATTCAAGTTGAATAATGAAGTAGCACTCTCACGGTGAGCGGGATTGGATGCATGTGCAGTGTGAGAATAGATAGGTACGGCCCCACGTTGCGTGGGAATGCAAAGGCATGTTACGGAAGACCGGCAAAGACTCATCCACACGTTGTGCCAACGTGGCAATGTGTTACCGGCCTGATTCACTGTGGAGCCCACAATCCCCCGAATCAAACTGCGTGACTAGCTGGAGGTCATGTGATGTGGCTTTGCCTAGGGATTTGAACCTTCAATTTCCAATTGTTCTCGATACATATATTGGAGCAATAATAAAATGGTCTTTCTATCAGCCCACTAAATTGACAATAAACAAATAAAAAAGCAAAAAAATAAAAACAAATTTCATTGTAGTGTTTACACTTTTTAAAATATATTCACACAATTTATACACTTTTTAATACATTGGACCGATTTTAGAATTTTTTCATAAAATATACCCCCTCGTCCTATTTTGATAGTCTCTTATGAGTGTAAATTTTTTCACCCTGGGGTCCACCACTAACTAATACCATAATTACCAAAAAGTGTATTGATTTTATGGACTCCACACTTTTTTCACCATTTAAAGCGAGGGTTTTGTTCACCCTCATTTAAGTGAATAAATTTGCACTCGTCTTTTATTCCATTTTAGGACGTCCAAAAATAGATGTCCACTTTTAAAAAATATCAAATAGAAACTTGATAAAATATCATTCTTACCCTTCTGTTTAAATAGAATTTCTTATTTTTCCATCAATCAAATTTCAAACTGGAGAACATAGTTGGAAAGTGAAATAATTTTGGAGCAACAAGAGATCCCATGACAGCAACGGGAACAAGGTCCTCTTTCTGTTTTGTTACGTACTTACGCTAAAATGTTAGAATCCTAAAAGAACTATGAAAATGGGACGGAGGAAGTAATAAAAATTACACATCAACGTTGAGAATGCAGGGGGTTAACGGTGCAAACAAGCCAATATGATGTGTGTTAGGGGTTTGAGCATATCTGGTTTGAAATTTGACGAGCTCGAGTTCAATTATTTGAGAGTAGGAGCTTAATTCAAGTGTACATACATAAGTTTTTGGTAATGGATAATGTTTCGGCAGCTTGCAAGTATTTCAAATTGTCTTGATTTTATCTTGGTACTATGTAGATTCGAGCCGTTAATTACCGAGATAAAATCTGAAGCGTTGATAGCCGAGATAAACGGCTCGGATGCGCCCTCTAGAGCCTTCCTCTAAGACCCGGGTCCGTTGAAAATTGTGTTCGAGCTCATGGCATTGACTAAATCACCAATTCTTAACGAGACGAGAGCTAAAGTTCGGTGTGTATGATGTCCAAGGGCCCTACACAGTACTGCACCATGCCGCCTAACTTCCCAATTAGGAGTATGTTGCTCTATTAACGCTTGACTATTCTTTTGAGACCGGGGGAGTTGTGCACCTCTCGGCCGTTTGATCGTGTTTTAGACTGTTTGGATTCGTTCGGCAATTTTAATTTAATGTCACCGGTAAAAAATCAAAACACATCTAAGCCATCCAAAACACGATCATATACCAACTCATGAGGTTGAATGGTCAAGATCATGCTGTTGAGGCACATTCCTTGTCTTGGCTGTAAATCACGTGCATGCGCGATCCATCATATACCAGCTGCCACCTGCACAAAACCATTAAAACAATAACGCCGCCAATCAGGCCCTTCTCAATCCAAAATCCACCGTTTCAAAGTTTATATCGTGAGTAGTTCAAAAAAAGTTTATATCGTGAGTCCGTGACAAACCCATCACATTCCTCTCTTTTAAAAAAAAAGAATCAGCTCAATTAAAGATGTGTAACTGATTGATTCAAACTTTAATTTTTTATTCATAGTTATTCAGAGCAAGATTCTGAATGAAAAAAACTTGAATTTTGGATCAACTAATTACACATATCAAATAGAGGTGATTTTTTGTGCCACCATTAGAAAAGTTATTTTAAAATTAAGGAAGGGTTCAAATCATTTGTGTGGGATCCAAAACTAGGCCCTACAAGCTTGTACGCTAAGGTTTTGTACCCTTGCCAGTTTCAATCGTAATCATATCATTTCATAAAGCCCAACGGCCCGTGGTGGACGCATGTTTCTTTATGAGAGGGGGACTAAATTATATGTATTCATAAATTAACAACAAAATACTTATCATTTTTATACTAAAAAAATAATTTTGAGGGGACTTTTGTTACATTCATAATTTTAACAAACAAATAAAACCTATAATACTATAGAGATAATAAGGTAATTGGAAGGTGCATAGGGCCCGGGCCCCCACATGACCCTTAAGACCGCCCTTGGCAATGGCACTTGCGAAAGAATCTATGTACCCAAAATACAAAGATATGAAACTAATGCGCAACTCAACCAAAAAGATAGCCAATTTACACAACTTTCATCCTGACAAGAGCACATACTACAGAGTAGAACCGACACACAGAGCTCGGCACGTTCCCATAAACCTGATGAATACTGTAGTTTTATGGGGGAAACAAATAGTGAAAAAAAATCGATAGTTAACATTAGGGTCGTTCATAAACTGATTTGGCCCGCTTGCATACATACATACATACATACATATATATATATATATAGGAGGATGTTTTCCTACGGGATCCCTTATTTAAATTTGGTGCGGACCTCACCTTTCCGGATCAAATTTTGATGATCCGAACCGCTCAATATTTTTAAAATGTGTTTTTAAGGGCCTACGCGAAGATTTGGCAAAAAAAAACACCAGGAAGGGCTTGAGCCAAACAGTTTTCGGTAAAACTGTACATATGTTTTTACCGAAAACTGTTTGGATCAAGCCCTTCCGGGTATTGTTTTTTGAAGATTTCCCGCGTAGACCTTCTTGGAAAACGCATTTTAAAAACATTGAGCGGTTCGGATCGTCAAAATTTGATCCGGAAAGTTGAAAAAAGGCTAGGTCCGCACCAAATTTTTAATAAGGGATCCCTTAGGAGACCGGCTTCATATATATATATATATATATATATATATATATATATATATATATATATATATATATATATATTACGAAATTCACTTAAAAGAGTTAATCAGCTAGTGATGAAAACTGCTAATGATTGGTCAATGAGTGTCTGAATATAAAAATATAAATAGAATTGTGATTCTGTGTAGAAGTGTATTGATGTGTGCATTGGAATCCTCAACAATATGACTTTTGCCCTTTGCTTTGTGAACAATATGGAGTATGAAATACTGCAAATTATAGTAAGGGGGAGTTTTTGAATGGATTTTATGAGGTAAAATGAGAAATTTGATTTTAGTTGGTGTTTTATGGAGGGGTGATAAAATCACCATGTTTTCCCAATAGATAAAATCTAGTGTGATAATAGTTGTGGATAATATAGTGTGATAAAATCTAGTGTGATAAAATCACCTTCCTTTTATCCATTCGTAAAAGATGATGATAAAATCGAAGATGGTAAAATCAAATAATCCATTGGAAAACTCCCCCTAAATATTTTCATGATATTTTACTTTAATCGAACTCTAGTAAATCCATTTTTCGAACTTTAATATACCAACGTAACGGAAAACAAATCGCTACCAATTTTTGATAAATACCAACTCTCCGCCTCCGGTCTCAAATTTGAGTAAATACTTAGGCATTGGAAAGCGTAATATTCCAATCTCTTTTAAAATCACATACTAATATCGAGTTTAAGTGTTTAATTGTGAGTAAGTGATATCCCAATTCAGTTATTGTGATTTGGCAAAAAAGTAACAAAAACTGTTTTTTGGTTTTGTCTTTATTCAAAAAAAAAAATCCATTTTTTAATTTTGTGTCAAGTTTTCGTGGTTTAAAAAATGCAAAAAAACTGAAATTTGAATAAATGCAAAAAAAATTTGAATAAAGATCAAAATGAAAAAAACAAAAAACCGTTTTTTACTTTTTTGCCAAATCACCCCATAATAAAGCACCGTCACACAGGGTTTTAAGGGCTTCCTTATTCCATAGTGGTGTGTGAGCTACAAACTCAACAATGGGAATTCAAACCAATGTACGGTAAAAGGGGCACTTTGATAATTTTGTCACGGTGAATTCGAATATGATATAGTGCGGGAAAACTGAGAAGCACTGAATAATATATCCTTAGATTTTTTTTTTATTTTATTTTGTGGGCTAGAATAACCGGGAATAAATATCACGTGTCGGTGCCGACACTCAATCTCCACCGACAGAAGTAGCTAGCGTTAACCGGCAAGTGCAGGTCACCACCACCGATTCCCATGCGAAAACAACACTGTTGGTACCGTGTCGGTGGCGTTAATCCCTGACTTATCTCGTGAACACTTCCCCTTTTCCCTCAACGGTTTATCGTTGCTGTTCCCATGCACAATCCACTGTTTTTATGCACTCTTCTCAACCAATGCATTGAATCCTTTTGTTTGCTTTTGTTTTTCATGGAGATTTTTTTTTATTCCGGGTAACGAGTGGAGAGAGATAAATAGATTAATGAGAGTAATAATTGAAGAGACAAATTATTTGGGACCGAGCACTGGGAGGGGGAGAAGTTCTGGAAAACCTACACAAGCTTTGTTCTGTAATTAGAGCGTTAAATTCGTTACGTATTCATTTTTTTTTTAAAAGAAAATTACATGTATTTCGATTAAGGGGGTGTTCCACTAAGGGAGTTTTGTTTTAAAACTGCCTTTGTTTTTATTTTTTATGTTCACACCTTTTTATGTGATGTATTGTAAGAGGATGACCTGTCTTGATTTTTTAGAAAAAAAATTCAAAAATTAGTTAGTGAAACCCCTCCTAACTTCGGGAGCTAAAAGCCAATGTTCTTGAAACAACTTTTACTATTCCTTTGACTTTTATGAGACTCTTTTGCCTGCAAAAACTTCCCTCTTTTCTCCTATTTTGTTTTGTTAAATTTTGAAGATTGTGCCAATTTGTCAATTTCTCATATCTTTTCATTTATAATGTTTGTCATAATATTGAAAAATTCGTATAATAGAACTAATCGTGAACTTTCAAACATAATTCATATTGCATATTTTTTAAAATTTATAGTGAATATATAAGCATTGGAAAGTTGGTACGATCCTTAAAAATAGACAAACAAATGGAGAGGAAAGGAGTAGCTCGCTGCATAATAAATAAATTTGATGAGATGGCAATTCACTCCATCAATTTCCATTTTCAAACTTGAAAGAGAGAGACACATAAAAGCCCACTGTCTAAAAAATTAGATGTACCGAGTAGCAATATATAAATTTAAAAGGAAATTGACATTGACACTTTTTTTTTTTTGTATCTATGAAATAAAGTTATTAATATAGGATCGTAATCTCTCCATAAAAAATAGTTCATAACTTTTGTTACTATCTCTGTTCTAAAATAAGTGTCCCTTTTAGGATTGCGTGCCATTTTCAACAGCTTATATCTTTTAATTTATAATAATTTTTATGATTTTGAAATTTTTTGTAAAATAGAATTAATTACAATCTATCAAACAAAAATTCATAATGCATATTTTTTTAGTTTCACCTTAAAAGATATTAGCAGTTGAAAATAACACGCAGTCTCAAAAGGGACACTTATTTTGAACGGAGGGAGTATTACAGTAGAAATTCTGCTTCCACCACTGGTGTGGGGAAGAGCCGGATGAATTATTGAACTGCGCACTTTGTAATGGTAATGGCGACATGGGAAAGAATAGCGAAATTCGAATTTTAAATTTGTGTAGAGAGAGAGAGAGAGAGAGCGTTAAATGCGGCGGGGACGGGGACAAGAAAACGACGGTGACATGTGAGATTTTGGTACTAGTAGTGGTACTTAAAAATTTAAATTTCGAAAAAATGATACACCACTGCGCGATAGCACGTGCCACGTGGGTGGGGTTGACTCTCTGTCAGCTGACATTACGTGACGACGACTCTTGGAATTTATACTAGTTTTGGGGGTACCCAAAACGAGGTCGTTTGGCTTGTCGGTCTGTTTTGGCGGTATACGTTCTCGTCTGCCATTTGGCATTATTAGCCAACCAGTGTCGCATTGGGCTTGATAGCGTCGGCGTTGAGGTTCATGGGTTAGTTTTTCTGGATTCCTAATAATACACACATCAGGCCCAATTCAAACCTGGCCTGCAAAAGGCCTTGGGCCATCTCTGACCGAATATATGGTTATAACCGGATTCACACTTAAATGATCATGTTATATAGCGTGGGAGGCGCTTCCCCGGAGTTACTCCTTTGGTCTTTTGGTTTTGTACGGAGAGGTGGTGAGATGGCTGATATTCACCTGAACCGTGAGTGATGGCTTGGGAAGAAAACTTGCACACTGAACACCCGCGTTAGCACTTAGCCTGGACGGTGGTAGTCCGGAAAGGCACTCCAACGCTCTTGTAAGTGATAGGAGAAGAAGAAATTAGGTCGGAATACGAGAGAGAGAGAGAGAGAGAGAGAGAGAGAGTGGAGAGTGGAGAGGATCCCGAGAGAGGTAGGTGAGTTCCCCTTTTATAGGCAAAGGGTGACACGCCCTCGTGCACTCCACGTGCGCGGTTAGTAACTGACACTGAACGTGGTTTGGTCAGAGTGTCTTGGGTAGGCCCACTGCTTCGGCTCATGTCACACCCGACACACCTAAAGAGTCAATAGGTTTGGGAGGACTCCCCGATCCATCACATGTTCCTACAGTCTATGCCTGATGACCCGTCGCCTGACACCACACTTGGTACGTTAAGCATACTTGATGCCGAGGTCCCGCGATGCCCAACAACTCAATGAACTCAGCAAAGCCCTGGAATCCACTGGTTCGGGAGGCTTGGCACGGCGAGATCAAAAGGTGAACCCGAGGCTGCTCCAATGTTCTTCCGAGGCGGTCATTCCGAAGCAGCATGCACCCAACCCACCGATCGTGCGACACGTTTGATGTCTTCCCTGTTTCGGTACGTAGTCCGTCGAGCCACTTCTTCCCTCGGCGATGTTGATCCTTCTGATCCCTTTGGTGGTTCTCATACGGCTAATGAGCTTGGCTGAGCCCAGTGAACCTTTGCTAATTCGGCCCACTACGTAAAGGTTTTCCATCACTTACATTGTCACACCACAAGCAGAGTATGTTGCTAACCACCATCTCAGTTTTACCTTCGCTGATGTTTTGCTTGTACCGTTCTTTCGCTTACATCTTGGCTACATTCGGATTTGTCTATAAATTTTCGCCGTTCTTCAGGTTTTATCAGATATCATGTAGTCGAATGAAACAATGCAAACAAGGATCATATAACATTCTTACAATTCACAGTAAAGCGACGATAAATGAGAACGAAACCAAAAGAATCACATTGCAGGTTTCTTATGTGTTAAAGAAGACGGGTTTACCCCGAACCATCCCCACAAATTACAAATATATACCCACGTCTCTGAGACTAAACCATATCTTATGTGCATCACCCCCAACAGCAAAACCACAAAGTAAGAGCAAAACCCCTACCTTGTGTTATTCAAATCAACTTTACCAGGTTTATTTCTATACAAATATAAATAAGACAGGAACAACTGCCAGCATCGAACCTTAAGTTCTTCTTCCCTTTTGAATTTCTCCCCACCCGGAAAATGAAACTATCGAAATCGCCACGAGCAGCATCATAACACATAACAGTGTCTCAAGGATTGATCTTCATATCAACCCTAAACTGTTACCTCGTTTTCGTAGCCCCTGAGGTGCTGGGCTACCCACCAATGTAGTTTGGGAGCGACTGAGCATTTGGGTCATCGATGGGGTTTGATAAGACCGAACGAGGCTCGAACTATCAGTGGAGTCGCCCCGTGCTGTCGCTCTCTGCCACGAGTGAGAGCTCATTCCCGAAAGCACGTATGCCCTTCCTGACGCCTCGTACACTTGGCGACTCACCATCCTCTCTTGCACCTCCTTCAGCTCCGCGTCCAATGCGGCACAGAGCTGATCGCCGGATTTTGCCGAAACAGTTTCCAACAACACCTTTCGACAGCTCTCGAGGATCGACACAGCCCCACCAAGGTCGCCCCGTTCGGCTGCGGTCCGCGCTTCTGCCATTGCATCTGCTGCCAGGAACCGGTTGCGTTGTCGATCCACTTCTATTGAAACGGCCTCATTTCCAGCTATTTTGTCTCTCTTAATGCTGACTTCCTCGCTCTCCTTAGTTTGCATTTCTCTCGTCAATGGATTGTTGTAAACACCTTTCACTTTCAATAACGACGTGTCATTGCTAGAGGAGTCTGCTGGCAAATTTACCGACACAAGAAAATCCCTCTCCTCGTCGGCATACAAATCTCCTACGTCAATGCATCCTGTTCGTCGGTCAGTCATCACCCGATTCGCGTAACTTCCAGATCTCAAAGAGGTTAAGGTCAGCGTAGGGTGGAGACATTCAACATAAATTTGAAGATCCTTTACCACAACACTCAAAAGTCCCCCAATGCACTGTGCAAATGCATCTTGAATAACAGATTCAGTCTCAATGAAAGAGAATGTACCACCGGAAATCTCAGAAATCGAGTGCAACGACGAGGCATCGTGGTCCGTGCCGAACCCAAAAGCATGAACCGGGATCCTAAAACCGGAAATGTCGTTTCCGTGAATCGACAAAGGAAGGAGCAGACGGTAATTTGGATGTTGCTGGTTTCCAATTGAACCATGGACAGTATAAGTGTCCTGTCCATCAGACAACAGAATTATATTGCCAACCGGATTCTTTTCCTTTCGATCTACCATTATTTTAGCCCCCTTTCTCAACCCTTCGGCAATGTTTGTCCCCCCATTTGCGACTAAAGAGTTGACAGCTTGCAAAGCTTGGTGTTTTCCGGTGTCAGACATCCGGCGGAGAGGGAACAGGCGGCGCGCTGTTGAAGAGAAAGCGATCACAGACAGCCGATCATTGGGGCCCAGATTCTGAATCACAAATCCCATGGCTCTCTTTAGCAGTGCCAGTTTGGTCCCTGCCATACTCCCACTGATGTCTAGAACCGTGACGAGGTCGACAGCAGCTCGGGGAACCTGTGGCAAGTTGACTTGATTTTTTTCTTCATTTTGGCTGGAAGCAGAAACAGGAGCTTTGATGCGGATGAGAACGGTGAAATTATCATATGAGTTGAACTTCGGTACTGCTGAAAATTCAGGGAATGTATCAATCTTTATTTCCCTATGAAAATCACAATTGCCAATTGATTCCGTATTTGATGGGCTCCCAGGTTGAGGATCCAGGGTTTCATCGTCGTTGTAGACTGCTGGCTCGGTGGCTGGAAACACTGGGATAACATGGCGATTAGAGTTGGGACGAGGGGGAGGTGGTAGGCGGCGAACTACAGTCATTAAACCATTATTGTGTGGCCAATCTACAGGAGAGATTCGTCCTCTAGCAGATGGAAGATTGAAACTGGGACTCTGCAAGGGTACTTCACTCCACTTTGCCCTGCAAATGGGGCACAGTTGGTTGCCATGTTTCACGCTTGAAGCGATACAGTGAAAATGGAAGGAATGGGAGCATTCTGCAGTGAAAATTGCGTGGCCATCTCCACGTCTCATTGTAGCTAGGCATATCGAGCAGGTATTCTGAAAGTTCAAATCAAGTACCAGTGAGATCTACGAATTGGAAAACAATAAAAATGGAACAGATTTCAAATTGCCTCCAGGAAAAGGCAAAACGTTATCTATATGAATTTTAATACATATGAAGTTACTAAGTAATATGTGGATTCTCTTTTAAGGAGCATACATGGAGAAATTATCAACAACGTAGCATGGAAGGAAGGGTTAGCAAGAATTCTCCTGTCGACGAGTCTGTAAAAAATCATGATTAATTTGGACTCAAATCTAAAGCCAAAAAAATTAATTCACACACGACGAACCGTAAGGATGACAACACCCAGAACCTGAATTTAGGAGAAGACATACTGGGGGGTAGTCTGATCACATGCATTTGAACATTAATTCACAAGTTAACAGCTACTGTCACAACAACCATACTACTAAATCAAACTTTGGAGGAAGTATATGGGAAAAAATGAAAAAACTCATGTGCCAAAGAATCCTCCATCAGTAGCACGAAAGGGATTCCTCCAAAGAAAAGTTATTTTTACTAACAAATGGAGATGACACAGAGTCTGAAATTCCGGTGAACTTACAACTTGTCGAACTAAGATTTTGATCATTTTGTCGTAGAAGTTGTTGCACCTTTCTACAGCAGAACGAAACAAAAAAATATTTAAGTATTCGACAGGATTTTCAAAACAAGGAGGAATAAAGCAGGCTACAGGGATGATGGATAAGACTAAGAGCACTAAGATTCTAAAGCAGGCTACAGGGATTCAACAGGGTTTTAGCTAGCTGTTTTTAATAGGGCTGTCCAAGAAAACCCGTGAACCATGAATATGTGTTTTGTGCAATATTTAGAAGATTAAATATTCATCCACGGTTTCAAACCCCTGTAAAAACTAGGGGTGTCCACGGTTTAGTTGAATTACTAATAGAGTAATAATGTAATATCATGTACCCCATGTACTGAGAGATTGGTGGTTCAAAGGACATAATTCCTCCTTTTTTTTTTTTAATCAACAATTCGTATTTAAGTGTTGAATAAATGTCGGAATCCCATAGGATTTGCAATCCAAAAACAAGTGTAGTCTGGGAAATCACCGGGTTGTGTAGGACCCATTTCGGGGTCCCTCACAAATGATTGGAGCCTGCACTTAATGACAGGAAATTAAACAAAGAATTAATCAAACCCTTACCGACATTCGACTAAGCTAATTTTTTGGTAGGGATCCTTAAAAATACATTTTAAACAAATTGAGCGGCTCCGATCATTTGTGAGGGACTCCAAAGTGTGTCCTACACAACCTGTTGTACATTTGGTGTACCCATGGTTTTATTGCTTCGGAGTCGACTATGGGTACACCAAATGGAGTATCCGGCCCTAATATTCTAAACTAAGCTATATTCAATTCTGCTAAGAGGATGGTTTCACCTTTCAACTAAACACAAAAACATTGTTGAAAGTTGAAACCATTGAGCGCTAAGAATATTGACTCTTGAAGATTCCAATCCTCTTTTTTGTCATGCTTTTCCTTGCATTCTGATATTTCTTATGGCAGAGAGCTTTAAAAATACCAATAGTCAACAGAAGTGGCCACCAAAAAAAGCTACTTTTTTACTCTGGAGGAAAAGGAGAGGGAATCATGTAGAGTCCCTCTCTAACTATTAAGGCAAAATGATAAAAAGGGTCTTGAAAAGAAACCACACGGACAGTGGAAAACAACAAGACATCCATTACCTATGTCATTAACTACATATCAAAATCCAGATACATGACAACATCCCCAAAAGAAAAAGAAAAAAAATCCAATCGTGTTAAGCATAAAAAAGAATAAAAAAACAAGATTAGAATCTTAAATGAACAAATGCACTGGATAATAGCGATATACTCCTAACTATAAAGAAATTACAAACACGAGTGAAAATGACAGCCCTTGGATTATTGGCTTTTTGGTTTTTTAAGCTTTACGAGATAGGTCATTCTCATCACATACATTAACTCAAAAAGCCTAAAAAGCCAGTTTAGTGGAACACAAAATGTCTACTCTACGGAGCCAAAAACGTTGGTTAGTGGGGCCAAAATTTAAGTCCATATGCAGATAATTTTCTATTTTCTAATGCAAAAATAACCAAATTAAGAGGTTACTTATGTGATAGATATACAGTGACAAATCTAATTTTGTTTTATAATTGGTCCTAAAGACTTTTATGTTTTGATAAAGGTACATGATAGCCTTAATTGTAAATTTGTAATACTATCAACTCTTGAAAAGAAGGAAACACTTGTGTGGTTTCATTGCTTGAAGCGAGTTAAAGCGATTTGCAGATTTTTTGTGGGGTCAAAATAGCAAATTTTAGTCGGAAACACTCAAATTTCAGTGTGAGAAATCAAAGGGACTGGGGTCAAGTGGATCCCACTTGTACCTTCCTTGCTCCGCCATGCCTAAAAACAGGTAGCGACTGTTTGAAGGCAGAGGAAGAGTAACACCCGAAACAACAATTTTAGGCTCAATTAAATCAGTAAAAAAACAAAACCAAAAACAAAGAACAAGCTACTGTTTCATGTCATCCTAATTTTTTCCTCAGTTTTCTCAGCAACCAAACAGAGCGCCAACAACCAAAACACTTAATCCATTTCATACTAACTACATAAAATACACCAACAGGCATTAATAAAAGCTTCAAGGAGAAAAGCAATCCAAATAAAGAGCACAACTGTCTGTTTCCTTGTTGTAAACAGACATATATGAAATCAAAGTTTTTCTCAAAACTTTCCCTCGATTGGGGAATTGATGTTCTTCTTAATTTCAACTAATTTTTCAACAAAGTACAAATAGATGACAAAATAGTAATTTGAAACTTACAAGTGCCCATTTTTTCCTTTTACAAATCTGTTATCCTTTTATGTATTTATAGATGTTCGAAAAACTAATTTTTTTAGTGGATACATACTCGACGAGCTCTACAAAATGAACGATCCCCATCATTGTTGTGAGCCCGGATGAGCCTAAAAGGCTCAAAACTGGATCAAACTGGACATTGGAAATACTGGACAGGAGCTCTCTCCTTTTGTAACTTATACCGGTTTCTATGGAAAAAAACATAGTCATGTTCTATGCAATTTTTTTTCCCTACCCAGGAAAACTCCACAAATCTTTTCCAAAAATAGGACATGCAGTAATTTCAGCAAAATAAATAAATAAATAAAGCATAGAGGGTTTTAACGAACCTTAGACGATCTGCTTAAACTCCTAGAGAGCTTCGACCAACGGGAGGACGCCGGAGACACCGACGGTGAAACCAGAGCTGCGCCGGAGAAACTCTCCGATGAAGCCGGGAAATCGTCGTTCTTCATAGGAACATAGGCACAGAATTTCAAGCCAAGCGCTTGCTTCACTCTTTCCCATTTGCTGCTCCCCATTGTATCACAACTTATAAGCTCAAAATCAACAACCCAGATCGCAAAACGCCCTTTTCTTGAGCTCAATCTGATTTTTCTAGAGAGAGAAAGAAAAAAATGAACACAGAACAGAGAGCTTTGAATGGAGTTGGGTCAAATACAGAGGGGAGGGAGAAGAGGTTTAAAAGAGGGGAATGTGGATTAGTGTGTGGACAGCTAAGACTTTTCGAGGAGTCGTGTGAGTTTTGAGGGGAGGTGGAGTATTGGGTTGTTGTCGCGTGCTTTACTCTTCTTGTTGGCCGCCATTGGGATGAGAGAGAGAGAGAGAGAGGAGATGTGGGCTCTGGGATTTTGACCTTTGCACCTCTGTTGTTGGTCGTTGAGAATTGTGTGAAAGAAATAGGACAGAAAAGGCAAACGATTTTTGTCAAGGATGCTGTGCGGCAGCGGCTAAAGGGCATGTTTGGTTCACATATTATTCCAAGGGTCAGCTTCGAGAATAATGGATGATTTCAACGTTTTAGAGAGAGAGAGAGAGAGAGAGAGAGAGAGGATCAGACAGATTTTAGAGAGGGACAAAATTGAAAAGTAATTTCCGAGGGCAAATCTAATATGGACATCTAGTTCCTTTGGCTGGTGAGACGAGAAAAGAAAAAAATAAAAAGAGGGGTGTGATTTCCTTAATGATGAAAAAAGAAAAGAAAGGATTGTGGTCTCTCACCATCTCATTTGGATTGACAAAATGAGGGAGAGAGTGGTTTCTCTATTGCCATACCTGTTTTATCAAAATACGATTATGTCAATTCAGATTTTGTTTCGGTTCAAAACATAAAATCCAAATTTTGGAGCAGAGAGAGAGAGAGAGAGAGAGATAAGTGACCCTGTTAGCACTGAGCAGATTTTGGAGGAAGAAGAAGAGCAGTGAACCCTAGAAGCATCAATCAATCTGCCTGAGAAGAGCGATCAAAGCTTGCCGTTGTTGGGGAAGAACGACAAGGGAAAATAGGGGAGTGAGAGAGAGACAAAATCATAAACTCTTTCCTTTCTCACGGAATCTCGTTACTTGGGTTTGAGGGCTTCCACAATCTCACCCTCTCTCGCTTCTATGCTCAACCAAACGTGGGAGAGAATTAGTTTTCTCTCTGTTTCCTTTCTTCTCTCTCGGAACCTCTCAATCCAAAGGACATGTCAAATTTCCGTTATTATTTTTAGAATGAAGGCACACTTGATAAAAAAAAATGCTGATTTTACTAAATCTTCAACCAAAAAAAAAAAAAACTCGATAACATCCACAATCTTGTACAAACATTTGAATGTGATATTCTAGAGTGTTATATAAGGGCTATTATATTTGATTTCAGTTGATTAAATTCAAGTTTATATTTTATGGTGCCAAAGACTTGTACAAAAGCGTTCATTAACGGAAAGGAGAATTTGTCATTTGTGTTAATTTTAACGTTGAGCGCCACTAACGGTGCCTGTTTTAAAGTCGTAGTCAAACTCACCCCACAAGAGTTGATGTTCCATAGGAGCTATCGAACTAAAATCTAAATTGAAGCGAATCCCTAATTATCATACCTCAACTCCTAATTCCCAAAATTAAATAATGAGCCGTTGGTAGAATGATGCTTGTGTAGAAATGGAAGACAAAAACAGCGCGGTTTGAATGGAGTTTGTTCAAACACCGCCCCGGGGGGAATTAGAACTTATTTCAATTCTCAAGATATGTCATTCTCTCACAATACGTCAACCAAAAAAATCCAAAAAACCAACCAAAAACCCTTTGTGGAACACCCCATTCTACGAGTCAGCTTTGAGAATTTGTCATCGATCTTGATAATTTCAACTGTTAGAAAGGATCTGTAAGGTTTTCTTTTAAAATAGGGGTGATTTGGCAAAAAAAAAACCCAAAAAACGATTTTTTGGTTTTTCAGTTTTGTCCTTATTCAATTTTTTTTTTTTGCATTTGTTAGTTTTGCGTCAAGATTTTATGGTTTGTGGATTTATCTCGACGAGATGAATCTAACAAGAATAAAATTATGGTCAAAATTCAATTTTTTTTTAATAAAGCCAAAATTAATCCAATAATCCAAGTATTTTCGGCTTTATTCAAAGAAAAATTGGTTTGACAATAAATTTATACTTGTTAGATTCGTCTCGTCGAGATAAATTTAGAAACTACAAAATCTTGACGCAAAACTAACAAATGCAAAAAAAAATTGAATAAGGACAAAATGAAAAAATAAAAATACCGGATTAAGTTTTTTTGCCAAGAGACCCGAGAGAGGGTCAAAATTGAAAAATAATTATGATGATCCATATTCTCCGCTGTTAACTTAAATTGACGGCCGACTTGATAAAAAATAATGTTGACATTAAAACATGAACTAGTACAAACAATTTTAAAAAGAAAGGATAATTTATTATGTTATTCTAAGGGTCGGCTTCGAGAATAATGCAAAATCTTGATGATAAAAGATTAAGAAGTCTTTTTTTAAAAAAAGGGATAATTTATTATGTTATTCTAAGGGTCGGCTTCGAGAATAATGCAAAATCTTGATGATAAAAGATTAAGAAGTCCTGTTTAAAAAAGAAAGAGGGTCAAAATTGGAAATTAATTTTAGATAACGTAGAGAATTAATCTGGATTAGAGCATCACATCTCTCTCTCTTCTACGTTAAATTGAAGAGCAAAACCTTTGAAACCATGCTTTACCAGTCTCACCATTCCACCTGAGAATTAACCTAAGCTACAATCCCTCTTTTCTTCCAAAGAGGCGTTGTTCACTAGCCCCATATTATTTTACCAATTTCCTTGCTTTCGCGCGCGCATTCTGAAATCTCAAAAGCTCCAGATGTACTGGGCAAAAGCAATGCTTTGGCTTTGCATCCAATTACTCTAGCCCACTTTGGAACATTTCAATATTATATTAAAATAAATAAGGAGATATTTATAGGACATAGTTAGAATAGAGAGTCTGATGCAGTAGGCATTATAAAAGTGACTAGCTAAAGTAATAAAGTGACTTTTTAAGGTGTAATTTGGTCCAAAATTTAGAGAAACTGATGCGGATGCTCTTACATTTTCCGCTATTATCGTGGATCGGAGGCCACTTGGCCACTTGATAAAAACAATGTTGACTTAAAAAAAAAAAAAAAAAACTTTTCCATGAACTAGTACAAACATATGAATGTGATTTTCTGAGGTATTATATTTGATTTCCGGTTATTAAATTCATGTTTATACTCCATGGTGCCAAACAGCCAAAGTCTGTATGGATGATGTCAAAGCTCCGTAGGTAGGCAAGACAAGTCCAAGTACCGATGGATTTTTCGGTCCCCGACGATCAAGTTATTGTTAGGAAATCGAAACCGAATTCTATGAGTAGTCTCCTTAAAACAGATTCCTTGCCTACCGAAAGTGTTGCAGGTGAATTTGCATCTGTATCTCAGAATAAAACGGCTGAATCACGAAAATCGGAACACTTTCGATGAATGCCTTGGTGAACTCAACCTTGTCTCTCTCTCTCTCTCTCTCTCAAAAACATGTGCTGGGATGTATAAAGCAACTCGAAAAGTCTGACCAACACAATATGGGAATGCTGAATATAAGCACCAAATGATAGGTCTTTGAGCTGCCCTGCTGCAATGAATATCGAAATTGAAAAGGATGGACTGCAGCCTTCATGGGAGTGGTTACAAGCATTAATCAGTCGCACCAATTAACTCCCTTAAGCAAAATTGATGAACTACGGGATGGGTTTCTTTGATTGCCTTGGGAGACCCTATGACTGTCCCGAGTTCATTCATTCTGAAACTTCCAACAGTTATTTGGGTGTAAGTGTATAATTTTTTGTAAATTAGGACTACAAAAGTGCATACCTTTTGCGTGGTAGGACTGGATATGAATATAAAGCCAGCAATGGAGAGGGTAGGGATGACAACGGGGTGGGTAGGGGTGGGTTTTGATCTACCCCTACCCCAAATGTGGCAAACTCCCCCCGCCTCGCCCCTACCTCGACCGGTAATGGAAATCTACCCCCATACCCTACCCTATTGAGGAACAGTTTTACCTTAACCTACCCATCTCACCTCGATTCTATCTTTCTCTCTCAATTGTGTTACATGTTTGATCTTGGGCGACAATCATTCATAAGCGCATGCCTACTCCAATCATCATAAGCTATTGCAAAAAAAAAAAAAGAAAAGGAAGAAATATGATATGAACTTTTCCTAAATCCAAAATGAAAGATTTTCTTTATATGTATTGTGGTACTTTAGAAATAAAATTAAAATATAAGAGTTACAATGTTATTTCATATATATATCAGGATGGGTTTAGGGTGGGTATCGGGGTGGGGTACTGCTACCCCTAACCCTACCCTAACTTAGTCGGGTTTTCATTTAATCCTACCCTAACTTAGTCGGGTTTTCATTTAATCCTACCCAATACCTAAAAAATTGGAAAAAAAAAACCCTTCTTGTTAGGATGGGATGCGCATTTTTTAAAATTTCCTACCCCTGGATTAAAATTTCCTATAAAGATGTACATATATTTTTCGACATTATGGTAATTTTGCCCCAGTACCTTATACGCATTCTCTAGAATTTTGCCCCAAGTAACATATTACCTTGTCCAAATGGTTCACCGAATCTCCCTGATATTTTCATTTTCTATGTGCCACCATTTTTTAACACATTCTCCCTCGCATGCAAAAAAAGTTCAATTTTCAGACAAAAAAAAGTATTTCATTCAATTCATAATTTTTGAATTTTCTCACCAAATTAAGGAACTAATCGAGATCTTTAATTTATTTAGTACGAAACTCGAAAAAATCGTGTCCGAAAGTTCTTTAGTTTTTTTTATCTAAAAAACCTACTTTTGCAGGGGACTGTCAGAAATAAACAAAGGGAGTATATGTCGTAAATTTTTGACCCCGTTGATAGTAAATTCTGTGTCCGCCCCTGGGACCAGGTATGATTGTCATCCTATGAGAGATTGAAATCCCTCGATGAGTGCTTATCTCTTGTTGAATAAGGTATGTACTTTCTTCTTATTGCATGATTACAACTTACAAGGACTGGTAGCAACCCTAACTTATTAATTTGACTTCTCTAGTCTGTTGTCGCTCGGATAATTTGGGTTGACGATCTTCACTTTGCTTCTTCACTTTTACACATGACAGTCGGATGTACTGCTTGGTTCAACAGATCATAGTTCATCAATGCTAAACCTATAAAATGTTTGCTCTCTAGTACAGTCGCCAAACTAGGTTTTAGTTTAATTTGTGGTAAGCTACTTATCTACTACTATATATTTAATTTAATTTAATTTAATTTAATTTAATACTTTAAAAAGTGTGAAGCACTAAAAGTGTTTCCCACACTTTCGTCTACCAAAATACCCCTCCTCAAAACTGCAAATAACTATCCCAACCCAATTATAAAAGACACGCTGCCTTCTCCCAACCCAATTACAAAAAATCGCCCTGCACAGTTTCCACCGTTTCTGTTAATGGCAATGTGACACCCAAATCAAAAAATGAACCAACAGCAACTCCAACTCCCCACTAGTTCTAATTAAGTAGCATTAGTGATTTTACTAATAACTAATCCCTCTTCATAAGCACTTGTTGCAGCATGTAAAGGACAATAATTTTTATAGGTTGCTGCTACAGTCACCCAGAAGCGTACACCAACGGTAAGGTGCAATTTTTGTGGGTGTTAATCTCTGTCTAGCATTCACTAACGGTGGCCTATTTAATGCCAAAGCCAAAATGTTTCCACAAGAGTTGAGGTACATAGGAGCTATTGAACTTAAAATTTGAATAAAAGCAATTCCCTAATTATCATACATTAACCCCTAACTTCCAAGTATAATTTAGGGAGTGTTCCACTAACAAAAAACTGTTTTTTTTTTAAAAAAAAAACCGAGATAGGTCATTCTCTCACAATACATTACATAAAAAATCGTGAAAAATCAATTTATTAAAAAAACCACCTTACTGGAAAACCCTCTTAATCAGGGGCTGAGGGACCATAGGGCTGGGGTGGGCCCTGGCCCCTGGCCCCCCCGCATTTTAAAAAATACACCGAAAAAAATTAAAACTTATATTTAAATTAAATTTTCTTTGCTATTGTCAGCACTTGGTTACTCGTTTGAAATTAAAATAATTGTTTCCAACAAAATTTGAACCAAATTATTATAGCCCAACAAAATAAAACAAGCCTAGCCCAATTATGAGAGCCCATATAAAATATACATGTAAGGATAATGGTTGCCTGATATTAGGTTCAATGTGGAAACACTAAAAAATTGAAGGGAATTAGACTAATTTTTTGCATACAGCTTTTCATAAAAAATATGTTGTGTATTATGTCAGCACTAGATGAAAATCCTAGAGCCGCTCGTAAACTCGGCCCTCCGGAATTCTTAATCTTGGCTCCGCCACTGCTCTTAATGAGCCGTCTAGCATGAGGCTTGTAGAAGTGGAAGATAACGAAGACAACGTGGTTTGAATGGAGGGAAGAGGTTAAAAAAGGGAATGCGGATTATTGTGTGGACGGCTAAGACTTGGAGGAGTCAATATGTTTATGGGTTGCTTGCTTATCCTAAAGGTCAACTTTTAGAATACAGAAAATTGGTCTAAAGGACAAATTTGGGGCTTTAAATGGTGTTTAGTCCAACTTAACTTATTTTAAGGCATCCAATACATTGATAGGAAAATTTTCATGTCTCAAAAACAACACTAGACAAAAATACCCTTAATGAACCACATCACTCACGCTCACCATGTGGAGGAATTTCCCGCGGACAAAAGCAATTGCCCCACTCACGCTCACATCACTGACGATTGTGATGTGACCCGTCACATCAATTGCCCCACGCCGTCTCTCTCTCTCTCATGCATGGGTTTTGGGTGGGTGAGACAAATTAATCTCTCTCTTCAATTTTCGGGATGGGTTTAATTTTTGGGGTTTAAGCTCTTTAAGGTAGGGTATAGTGGGTTTAGGCATTTAGGGTGCACTTTCCAATTATAGAGTTTTAGCTGTTTAGACACTTTCATAGGATACCCTAGTATTTTATACACTTTCATAGGGTACCCTATTATTTGAGGTACTTTCATAGGGTACCCTAGGGTGATTTAGGGTGCACCTTTCAATCATAGGGTTTTAGTAGTTTAGGCACTTTCATAGGGTACTCTAGGGTTTTAGGCACTTTCATAGGGTACTCTAGGGTTTTAGGCACTTTCATAGGGTATCTAGGATTTTAGGCACTTTCATAGGGTACCCTGGGGTTTAGGTTTAGGCACTTTCATTAGGTTTGGGGGTTTAGGCACTTTCATTGGCTAGTGGGGGCATTTTTGGAATGTATAGGTGATTTGTCCTTTTGGCATTAAAGAAAAAGTTGATGTCCTTATTGAAGTAAAAATCCTTTTACTATGTCCTCCAAAAAACCGGACCCTTTAGAATAATGTCAACTTGATGATTTGTGCGTTTAGAAAGGACAGATTTTTAAAAAGAAAACAGGGGTCAAAATTGAAAACATATGTAATCTGGGCTTATATATTCGGCGATTATTTTAGCTTGAAGGCTAGCTTGCTAGATAAAAAACAACGTTGACTTTAAAAAATTCTTTAAAAGAAACTCGATGGTTGTGTTTGGTTTGGGTTTTGAGTTTTGGTTTTGTAATGATTAGAGGGAGAAATAGGGATAATAATTAAAAAATATGTATTAATGATTGGAGAGAGATAGAGAGAAAAATAAAAATAATATTTAAAAATAGAGGTAATAATTGAATAATAATTGAGAAAACCGGTTCTTAAGAACCAAACCAAACAAGGCAATCTATAATTTTCATGAACTAAAACAAACATAAGAATATGATTGTCGGAGAGGTATTATATTTCATATCGGTTACTAAATTTGCATTTATATTTCATGGTGCGAAAGTTTGCAGAGATGATGTGAAACCTCCGAAGATTTTTTTTTTTTTTTTTTGAAAAGAACCTCCGAAGATTCATTCAAGACAAGTCCAAGGACCATTGGGTTTTCAGTAGTAAAACCTCTGATGATCCTGACTGTGTTTGGTTAGATAGTTTAGTTTAGTTTTGATGATGTCATCATGTGTAATGAGTGGAGAGAGAGAGAGAGAGAGAGAGAGAGAGAAATGAGAAAAATGATGATATCATAAAAACTAAAACTAAAACTGAAACTAAACTGAGAAACGAACAAGACCCCTAAAATGATCCAGTTATTCGGGAGCGATAAAGTGTATAAATTGAAGCTTTGTACATTAAGCCTCCAAAAAGTGTACATGTTTTGGGTGGGGCCATATGCATTTAGAGCCCGCGGTGGGGTGGTTGAGGGATTAGCATCTCTCAATTAATGCTTATGTGTTGACGTATAAGGGTGAATTTTCTTCTGATTGCATGATTTCAAGGATTAGCTTAGGCCGAGCGAGGAGCAACTTCACTTTACACTTGGTGGTCCACGGTACTGCTTGGTTCCACAGATCATACTATGATTTATCAATATTAAAGCACTAAGATATTTCTCTAATTCTCTTCAAACAGTCACCAAGCTAGATAGGTGCTAGTGCTATATGCTGCCTCTACATGAGCATGAGTGATCTATAAGCAGATTGTTACAATGATCGATCGAGAAGCGTACACGAACGTTGGAGGAAAATTATCAAGGGTGCTAATTAATTCCACCGTCCAACGTCGATTAACGTTGTACCATCTAAAGTCATCGTCAAATTGACTCCACGAAAGTTGATAGTAGTACATAAGAGCATCTTCAAGAGGCTCTCTACTTGGACCCTCTTGACTATTATACCTAGCTAAAATAGTCTTTTTTATGTAAAGTAGGTATTGAGATAGTAATAAAAAATAGAACCACGGGTTTAAAAAGTATACTCCTTAGAGCAACTTCAGCAGCTTCTGTAAACTCTAGTTTCTCGGCAAAATAGAAAAGAAGAAGAAGAAAAGGGAGGTCCAGCAACTAGGGTAAAACACTGTGCACCATTCATATTTGAACAGTACCTAGGTAAAAATACCGTGGCACTGTTCATCTCCATCCCATATTTTATTCTCTCTCTCTCTCTCTCTCTCTCTCTCTCTCCTGCAGCCAGAAGCCCAAGTGAACGACGACGAAGCTTCCGATTGCTGGCGACGGCAACAGTGATGACGAAACAATAAGGATCAAAACCCTAAATAGGCGGCGACTGTAACGACCCGAATTTTCGTAAATAAAAATTTCGTTTAATAATTTAATTATTTATTTTTAATTTTCGGATTAATGGAATATTTTTCTATTAAAATATTATTTAATCCTTTTAATTCGAATAAATAGAATTCTAGCCATGCATATACGTGTACGAGACCGAGTAACACACCCGTTACACCACTGTAGCACCCGGAGACCGTTATTAACTCCCGAAACCGCCCCAACCACCATCTTTATGGCTCCCAACTAAACCGTACCTTGGATAGTACCCACCATCCCCACCTTGGAACTTGGTATGTTGACCAAGTTAGAGAGAGAGAGAGAGAGAGAGAGAGAGAGAGAGAAGTGTGTGTGTGTGTGCATGCATGTGTACTTTGCACATGCAAGATTTTAATGTTTGTTCACTTGCACAAGCAAGTGGAGGGGTAGAGGAAGCTTCCTAAATTTAAGGTTTTGTACCCAAAACTAGTTAGAACAAGCCTTGTTATTTTTGGAGAAACCTATACATACCCACACAATACATGCATTTGTGTACAATCTACACAACCTAGACCTATTTATGCTAGTCCTTGCACTCCAAGTCTCCATGAAACATGCTTCCATGTTTTGAGGAAGAATATTCCCCCTACTTATAGCATATTAGGGCTACTCCCATAGCCATAACTCCAAGCACATGCATATTTGTGTACATAAGCTCCTAAAAACACCCCGTAACAAAGGTGACCATGCAAAAACCTACACAACGAGAGGCATATTTTTCCCCACCCTTGTTTCCCACGTAGATACCTTGTATATCTCCATATTTGTTCATCTTTCAAGTGTAGAACAACCTAGACCTAGCCTAGGACCTAGCCTAAACTCTAGAGTACAAGTGGTGTACTTGCCCATGTGCCATTCAAACACCACATTTACTCCTCCCATATGAAACTTTCGGCCAAGAGAGAGGGAGTGACTACCGAAAATTTCAAGAGAAGAGGGAGAGGTCACTTTGCTATAAATAGAGCACTCCTTGTTCATTTTGGGACCACATATACCCCACTATACTTGTTTGTCTCCGTATTTTCCAACAAACTACCAACTTCTACCACCTTTTAGCCAACTTATTAGGGTACTAATTAGCTACTTACTAAGTTAATTAGTAAGTAAGTGAGGGAGATTAAGAGGTTCTACACCAAAGGAATTGCTTTTCGACTTCCGGTTTACACCCGGAAATCAAGGTAGTTTACTAAACTAATCTTTTAATTAGTTATTTCTAGTTCTATTATGTCATTCTAATTAGTTTTCTAAGCATGATTTTAAAGTTTGAATGGGTTAGTTTATGCATGAATTAAGTTACTAAGCATGTAACTTAGTGTTCAAGAAAGAAGATTTCATGTAGAAAGATTAACAAGAATGTTAATGAGGTTCTAATTAAAGTGGTTCTTCATGAAATTAGAAGTGGGATTAGTAAGAGTAAAGTGATTAGAAGTTAATTAGAAGTTGATTAGAAGATGATTAGAAGTGATTAGAAGATGATTAGAAGATATGTATTTTTCTAGACAAGGTTCTAGCATTATTATGTTAATATTTCATAGAAAAACTTGTTGATTAAATCAATGGTTATTGTTTAAGATGATCTTTCCTAAATAATAGATTGTTATATTTAGTGAGGGAATTGTTCTTACTAGAAAGAAATATCTAGTGTTTTATGAAAATTTTTGTAAGAAAGTATGGAGTTTTTACTAAATAAATATGAAGAGAGAATTTTTAAATGTTTCCTAGAAATGTTTTTACTAAATTATTTGTGAGTATATTTTATGGCTTCGATGTAAAGAAAAGAAGCAAGTGGAGTTGATTAAATTTTCTAGAAAGAAAATTGTGATTTTGCTAGATATATAAAAAAATATTTTATTTGAGTTTATTAGAAAGAAAGTTTTCTAGAAATATAAAGAGTATATTTTTAAGAGATTAAATAATTTTTAGAAAGTTCATAATTATTGGAGATAAATTTTTGGTAAGAAATTTCTGGAAAAAGAAATTTGGAGTATTTACTTTTGAAGAGGAGTTAGTTGACCAAATTAATTCTTTAAAAAGAAATAAAATAGTTTTACAAGAGAAAAGGGAGAAATGAGATTTTTGATGAAGAATAAAGTTTGAGAGAAATTAGGAAATATTATTTTTGGGAAGAGTTGGTGCATTAAAGTGCATGATTTCTTGTGAAATGATTTTTGAGGAAATATATTAATTGCATGATTTTATGTGAGAAGATTTGATGGAGAAATATCATTTTTGAGAAAATTGGTGTATTAATATGTACTCCCTCCGTCCCGTAAAGTTTGACACTTTCGGGAGTGCGTGTCATTTTTAAATTGCCTATATCTTTCAATTCATAACGTTTTATGTGATTTTCAAAACTTTGTTCAAAAGATCTAATTGAAATCTATCAAACGAGATTCATATTGCTTATATAAAACATTACAGATTAAAAGAAATAATCAATTTTTTCATAGGGTTGGAATAGTGAAAGTGACAAACTTTGCGGGACGGAGGGAGTATGATTTTATGTGGAAATGTTTAATTGGGAAATATGAGTTCTTGAAAGAAAATTTTGGAATATTGCATGAGCATGATTTGAGCATGAGACAATGAGCACGTACACGAAACGTTACGACACGGGGTTTCATTAAGTGAATAATTGTTGACGAGAAAACAGAGATGAGAACGAAAATGAGTTTTGAAATGAGAAATGAAATTTTCGAGAGATGAAATGAAATGAGATAAGATGATATTTAGATGCCACCTCAAGTTCGCGGAGAGAACTTGGATGAACGGTTTTGATGTTGTAGTGCAGCGAGAGCGCCACTTCCGGTTCCCGGAGAGAACTTGGATGTTTGGGCTAAGCGTGCACAACTCACGGTGAACGGACTTTGCAAACAGGCTGTTAAGTTCGGTGATGCAAAGCGGCCGGGACTGTGTCGTGTGAGTCGCGGGGTGGACGGACCATGCAAACAGGCTGTTAAGTTCGGTGATGCACGATAACCGGGACCTCGAGCGGAAAGGTTGGTACCGTCAGCTGAAAGGAGGCTTAAACGGACCAATAACTTTCGAGTGGTGGGAGATATATGAAATTTGAAGAAGAATGCCAAGAAGGGTACTGATATGAGAAGACCGATTTTGGGAATATTGTTGATAATGAGTTATGTTCGAGTTATTAATTGAGACACTGTTTTCGAGAAACTGACACGTGACACTATATCGAGACACAGAAAGGAAGTACTGTTTTCTGCGCATATTACTCTGATCCGCACAGACTCGCATGATATACTGTATGATTTTACTGTTCACAAGTATCGTATTCTGTTTTTGAACTTATTGTTCTAGAATTGCTACTTAGAAGTTTAGCATAGTGAACTACTGGGCTTTGCTCACGGTGTTGCACTCGTGTAACCCTGGCATAATACCATGATGTTGTCTGTGCGACTCGGACGTATTATGTCAGATTATCTAGATAGACAGGACCGATACCGTGGAGACCAGCCCTATGGAACAGAAAGTTGTCGGAGTGGGGAATGACCTGGCGCAGGGATAGATGAAGACCTAGAACCACCCCGGTTGTTATTTATATAATTATTGGAGACATTATTATCTGTATTAAAGTTTGAGATTAAACTTTATTAAGGTTTGTAATAATAATTAACGTGCCCAAATTTTGGGGGCGTTACAGCGACCATCAATGGTAACGATCGGAAGAGGTAACGATCGAAACCCTAAATCGCGTGATTCAAGGTTGTAGTTTCCGAAGGTAACGATCGACCAGATACATGCAAGGATCGACGGCGATGCATGCAAGGATTAACAGTGACAAAACTTGATTGACAGCAGCGAGGTAAGGACCGAGCGACTGTGTATGTATGTGTGTTTTGTGAGAATATATATATATATTTGAATTAATACTAATATTTTAATAAAAGATAAGTAAAGTAGGTAGGTGTTGTTGGAGTATTGAGAGATATGGGTTAGCTAAATGCACTATACATGAGCATTTTTTGCTCAAAATATAGATTAGCCGCTGCTTTTGCTCTAAGGCCGACGGAGGGAATAGTACTAACCACTGGTAAATACTAATGAATCCATTGGTAGAGAACCCTTTTTTTTTTTTTTCTTCTTTTTATTCAGCTCCGTGGGTACTGCACTAGCCTACTCAGTTTGAACTTTTCAGGTTGGGTAAGCCTAGTCAGACAATCAACTTTAGAATCAGACTTACAATTGATTTGTCACGTTAGCACATAGGCTCCATCATTTTGATGATAAAAAACATTCACTTTATATAAAACGTCAGAAATGATAAAAATACCTGAATTTAGGTTTATAAGATATCGATAAATGCATGATCAGAACAGATTTGTCTTCTATATGAGTTTTTTTTGTTTTCTTTTCCGTTCATGCATTTATCGACATCCTATATAAACCTAAATTTGGTATTCTAATTATTTTTGACGTCCTCTATAAGGTGAAAATTCCTGATCATTAAAATAATTGAGTCTGTGTGATAATGTTGCAAATCGATTGTAAATTTGGTTGTAGAATAAGTTGGCGTGACTAGACTTTCTCTTCCAGCTAAGAACACGTGCAATTAATTTGGTTCAACCACTTGGGATGTGTATATTTTGAATTTGTTCAACTGCATTAATTTTTTTAAGTTGACGTAGCTCTAATATCCCTAATATTCTACCCTACTTTTATTTTAAAACGAAAGAATCCCCATTAGGCAATCTAAAAACTTTTCTAAAAGTCCATAAGTTGAATTTTTTTCATTAACCACCAAAATTTGCCGGAGTGGAGTTCCATTGCCCTCTTTGAGGAATTTCCGTTCATATTTCAAAAGAAGTTAAGAACTTTCCCTTGCATTTAATTAGGTTTTCCAATAAGTTCAACTTACATATTCAAAGAAGGATCCAGCTTTTCTACAGTCCGCTTTTGGACTATAGAGGACAGTTTTGAAATCTCAGACATTCAAAAGTGTTTTCGATGACTTAGATTTGTTGAGAGAATCTTATTGATAAGATACTTAGTTACTTCACAAATATGAACCGTTGATGGTCGAAATGAATGACCGAGATTGTATTGTACTATGCAGTCTTAAAGCTATGGTGGTTAGTGCCCAGAAAAGGGGCAAATTAAAAAAGAAGAAGAAGAAGAAGAATCAAAGGAGATTATTTTAGAGGATATGTGCTCTATTTGACATTTGAAATGACTCCCAACTAAGCAAAGTAGAAATCAGCATATCTAGTAGGACCAAACAAGCCAACTATTTTTAACAAGAAAAGCTATATATCAACAGTTACACGGTCGTCTCAGTAGAACTCAACTCTAGAAATTAGCTACTGAAGTGAGGGTGCTCTCACGTTTATAACTTTTTATACTTCATACTAGTTTGGTACCAAGGTGACGTGAGACTTCTCGTCACACCAACGCCCTCATTGTACACTTGTAGCCAAATTTGTATAAAGAATTTCCATATACATAGTAGGCAGATTGGATACTTGTGTACAAATTGTACACTTGTGTGCAAATGTGTGTTAGTAGGTTGAAAAGGGAGTGGAAAGCTACAAATTGTACACGTATTTCTCCCCACTTGCATGTATTGCTAGAGAAAATGGGGGCATGGGCATCACTGCATTCTCTGAGAGTCCAGGCTCTAATCCAAAAGGGAGAAGATACCAACATGATGCTATGCAAGCTTTGAGTTGAGTTTCCTATTCCCACTTACTTTACTCCCTTCTAAAAGACAACACTTGAAAAGAAAAATGCTCTGCCTTTTTTATTGCACACAAAAAGTTATTCCTCTCCCCCAACAAAAGTCCATCAACTAGGAACCAAAACAATGTGGACTCCTTTCCATTTCACTCCTCCTTTTTGGAGTTAGCAACATGTATCACATTCCCATAGAAGTATAGAACTCATCTAACTGATCTTCAAAATTGATTTATTTGATGGTAAAGGTCTGAAATTTAAGAATTATTTTTTCAAGGTCTCAGGTTTAAAATCTCTGTATAAAGTGCTATCAACTCTGATGAGGCCAATTCAATGGCTCAAAGCTTCAGTTTCTAAAAGGGAACGTAGACGATAAGATTGATTTCCTGAAATTTAGTTAAAGTACGCGTAAGCTGATTGGACACCTCAACTTATAGAAAAAAAATCCTCTTAAATAAGCAAAGCAACTACAAGATGGTTGACACTGGGGTGTTCCACTAACTTTGGATTTGGCTTTTTGCGGTTTTTTATATGATGTATTGTGATAGAATGACCTATCTTAGGAATTGAAATAAGTTGGCTTTCTGCGATTTTTTATGGAATGTATTATGAGAGAATGACACGTATTGAGAATTGAAATAAATTGGCTTTTTCTGTTAGTGGAACGAGGAGCAACTTTGTATTCCCTCCCAACTTGTGAGAGAGAGAGAGAGAGGTCTGTTAAATAATTTTCTTGTTTTTTTATTTTGGGAATCTTGGAGGGCTTGATTGAAAATTTGAAATGAGTAGATATCCATTAACAAAGAATCCTCATGACTCCTTGGTGGGAGGGAGGATATGATTCCATTGACCACCTTCATGGAAATTTTGAAATGAGTAGATATCCACTTTCTGGCTAAAGTCAACTAGAAAGGTGGACCCTTTTTTGATAAGGGAACCTCCCTTTTAATGGTGCCCCCCACGTGGGTGATTAATTAAGGACAAGAGGTCCTAACATATGACATTATTACTTAGCTCTTGTCTGCTTATGGGTAATAAACGAAGATTAAGGTAAATAATAGCCATGGTTTGACTAGAACTTTGGAAACCTCAATTGAACAGTCTTTTGGGGCTTAAAAATTGCACCATGGAGTTGAACAGTGGACTTGAGGCCATGTTTGATAACAGTTCTATTTTTTAGAGAATTCGTAATAGGTGGGATAGAGATTGGGGTTGGTACTGAAGAGATATAGTAAAGGATAAAAGATTGGTAATAACTTGTTCGATTTGTTTCGGGTTAGGATAAAAGATTGGTAATAGCTTGTTCGATTTGCTCCTAACTTTCTTCCCTTTATAAACATTTTGTATGTGTCAGTAATTATTTTTTATTGCCATTATTCATTTTATAGTTTATTTGTTGTTAATAACTTGTTTGGTTTGTTGTTATAATTGTGGAGTTATATGCTCAAATGTCAAAATTGTCCTTGACTCAATTCACTCAAAATTAATTCAACTACAAAAATAAATTTTGTTTTTTTTTTGAAAAGAAAATAAATTTTGTTTGAAGCGGTACCTTTCATTTTTTTTTACTATATACAAGTGCACAACAAACATCCAGTAAAGGCTCCCTTACTTTCTACGGTGCGGGATTTTTTGTTCGGGATCAATTTCGACGATCCGAACCGTTAGATGTGTTTAAAACATGTTTTTAAGGTCTAACACAAGGATTAGTAAAAAAAATTTACCCGGAAAGGCTTGATCTGAGCCTTTTTCGATAAAATATATATATGTACATTTTTATATATAAAAAAAAAAAACTACTCGGATCAAGCCCTTCTGGGATTTGATTTTTTTTTTTTTTAATGAATCCCAACGTTGAACCTTAAAAATGCATTTTAAACACATTTAACTGTTCGAATCGTCGAAATTCGATCTCGAACGAAAAATCCCGCACCGTAGCTTATATAAGGGAGCCCTTACTAGAAATGCCACCGTGTACAACAAAAACATACCATGTTACGAACAAAAAAATAAGATATGCACCATATGTTGAATAATGTAAGATCATGTTAGATTTTTTTTTTGTGTGTATGTGTGCATAAAATAGATAATTATTAAAGATAAAATAAGTACCTTAACCTTACAAAACCAGCGGAAAAAAAAAACAAAAAATGAAAATTAACAAGAGGTGAACCATGATATTTTTGGAATGTAGCAAATATGGAGGGGCACAACGGAACTTTTACACACATTAATTTTGGACTGAACTAGGAATAACTACCCCGCATGGGTTTCCTAGAACCCCCATTTTGGGTCTATACTAATCCGGATGGACTACTAATCCACCTCTCTAAATCCAAACCAAACATGGTTATAACAATCCCCTCGGACTACTAGTCCAATACCCTCTCTGACTATGTTTTGCTATCTCATTTCAATAGAGGTGCAAACGAGTAGAGCCTAGCTTTGTTGTGATCGAGTGCAACTAGTTTGTTAAACGAGCCAAAAGCTCAAGCTCTATACGAGTCGAGCTATTTTATTTTACTTAATGAGCCTACACAAATGAGCTGAACTCTTTTGAAACGGACCGAGCCTTAGATTGTTGAGCTCAGCTTGTTGACTATATGAGCTTAAAACTCAAGTTTGAGCACAACTCGTTCACTAAATGAGTCGAGCCTAGCCGAGCCTCGAGTTGCTTGGTTCGTTTGTTGTCCTACTCATACATAACAATTTTGGCAAACACACATATAATAGTTCACATATATATAGATCGGTACAACACCAAATTTAAACCCAATAGTAGGTATGAAGTTGGAGTCAAAATAGGGGGTAATGACGGGTCACTCCACTTTTGTGGAGGGCTGCACATCCCGCTCCAGCCCCCTTCCGAAAAACTCGAAAAACTCCATTGCGGTACTTTTGAAGCCTCAAATCCTATGAAAATGCCTAAACCTTAGGGTACCCTATGAAAGTGCCTAAAATCCTAGGGTACCCTATGAAAGTGCCTAAACCACTAAAAACCCTATAATAGGAAAGTGCACTCTAAACCTAAACCCTAGGGTACCCTATGAAAGTGCCTAAACCTAAACCCTAGGGTACCTTATGAAAGTGCCTAAAATCCTAGGGTACCATTTGAAAGTGCCTAAACCACTAAAAACCTTATAATAGGAAAATGCACCCTAAGTGCCTAAGCCTCAAAAAAGAGTGATTGACCTTAATGGAGTTAGTGGTATTTAAAAAGAATGATTGGAGTTAGTGGTAATAAATATTTGTTTTTTGTATCGGCCCGTAATAAAACCGGCCAAATAACCCAAATTTCAACCCATTAATATCTGGAAGGATAGGCTAGGTCCAGAAGTAGCATATAGGGGCCCAGACACCGCTAGGCCCAAATGTGACGTCCAGAAGTGCTATTTGGTTTATCTGTCCATGTCTCCATGACAAACTAGAAAGCAAAAACTGACATGCACCCCAAAAAAAAAAAAAAAAAAGAAAAGAAAAGACGAGGAAACTGAAAAGGGAATATGTGAATCTTGTGCATTGGACCACATCAATTTCCACATCCATTTTAATGTGGTTACTCGCAAACACACAAAGAGTGGTGATAATGCCAAAACTGTTTTTTTTAATGTCAAAGCTCTAGTGCATAAAAGGTTTCTATCATAAAAGGTTTGTACTATGGTACAAGCCTTTTATGCACTGAAGTTTTGGGATTATCAAAAACAGTTTTCGCCTTGTCATTGTCCAAATTAAATATGTTAAGCAATTTCATTTTCCGTTTTAAATTCTGGATCTAAACAAAGCATTTAAACACTGCAAAATACAGTGGTTCCATAAGAGTCAAGAATGAAACCCTAAATGGATAAATCCCATAAAACCTCTTCAAGGGTGAAACCCTTGACACATGCTTAAATGCTTAATGCTGTGTTCAGAACAGGAGACCTATAGTGCGCAAAATGCACTACATGGTGTAATGCACTGCATCCGACCGTCCATTTCGACAATGCATGTCTCGGATTTAATCCAAACAATAGATGGTCGGATTAAATCTGAGCCGTGCATTGTCGAAATGGACGGTCAGATGATGCACTGCACGGTGCAACACATTTTGCGCACTATCCGCTGCTTTTGCTTTCACTTATTCCCACGAATCTCTTTTTCCCTTTATACGTTTAGCTTCAAGATCTCATTGAGACGATACACTGAAAAAGTTACGTATGGTAAGGGAAAAAAAATTCTTTACAGATATTGAAGCAAAATTTGGTACAAATAGAGTTCTCTCATTGGAAAATCTATGAACAAACAATTGTAAATCTAAAACTGTGCATCATTCCATGAGGTCCATTGATTCTGAAGCATATCAAATGATGCAGAATTTCAGATTTCTCTTCGTATAAGAAAGAAGAAGACCTTCTTGAGACAATTCATTCCTCCTCTTGATTCTCAAACTTTCTTCCACCCCAGTTCAACGTGTAACACTCCATTCCTCGAACCGATCAAATGGTATTTCTGGTTGATGTGTCCGTTGTGCACAACATCTGCGAGATTGATTTCCACAAACCCCAATGACTCCTACAAAGTGTAAACACTCCACGTGAATCTTTTTGAAATTAAGGAGGAAAACTGCAGTGATAAAAGTAGGAATCATGAGACATACCTTTGATCTAAAACTGAAACGCGTCCTCTTGCTCATGACTTCGATGTGGATCTTATCACTTAACGGAGGCTCTTCAAGCATAAATTCGAAATCTTCGTTCCACATTGGATGATGTGTTTTTCTGAGCATCTGAAATAACCGAATTTATTTGTCTCTGGCTTACGATTTTTCAAACATCTTATGTTGAACTATGCCATTCAATTGTTAATTGACATAATAAAAGAAATTGTTGTCAAAATGACTGCTGTTTATATATCCTCCTCATCATCTAACTACAAGGCTCACTAAAGGCTGTGTCTGAACTAAAAAGTTGGTGGAAGGATTTATTAAAACAACAACAACAATAACATAACCCATTTAGTCCCCAATAATTGGGGGTATGGGCGGGGGAAGGATAGGAGACAAGACCTAACCTTTGGCAATAAATGCACAAAGTGGCTGCTCCCAGAATACCACTGAAACAGATGGATTGGAGACAGAACTAACCTTTGGCAATAAATGCACAAAGTGAAGGATTTATTAAAACCTGAAGAAAAATCACAGAGAAACCAACGAACAAATTTAGCTTTGACTTCAAATTTCCTGCATCTTTTCCTATCCCTCCATTAGTGGAACTACAAATCCCTGATCAAAACATAGCTTAGAACGAAGAAAAAAGATTGGACAAGGAAACGATACAGAAGATATTCTTCAAAATTGCATCGAACCCAGGTACACTGATGTGTGCTGCAAGCAAAAGAGTACTCCCAACACTTGGACAAATACCTAGAGATAGTACATGTAAAGTAGACGATATCAAGGCAATTTTTCGAAGACAAGTAAGACTCACCTTTGTTTTCTTCTTCTCTCCTCTAAAGAGGATGAAGACATACGGGTTGCTGTGATTCTCACCCTCAACGTCATCAGCTCCGTAAATTGAGACCACAAGTAAACCTGCTCCACTAGGGCTCTCATTACCATGTGCCCTATCAATTCCGTTTTCCTTCCTCCCGTCTCTTTCCAGATGTTCACTAGCCTCGTCGCTATTCTCTTTAAAATGGTCATATGTCAGTTCCACCACAATTTGCCCTCTTTCCTTCTTGTGATGGGAATCACCGTGATGGGAATCACTGTTAAATGTGCTCTTGAGCAACTCAAGTGTAAATTCCTTCGGTTCATGTGCTGTTAGAAGTTTCAGAGGAACCACTTGTGAACCTATCTTGTCGTGTGCACCTACCTGTTAAAAGGACGGAAAGGCAAATAAAAAGCAGAAGCAAACTCTTCGAATGTTACCAAAGTTAAGGAAGTCATGAAAACTCTCCTTGAATCACTTTTTCGACATGTTTTTCTTTTATGTGAATTAATGTCAATCTTAAAAGCATTGCCAATTAACTTAAGCGTTATACATAGCGAAATATAAGAAAGGAGTTCATTGACAGAATTCAGAATCTTCTAGCATAACCAATGATATTTAGCAGAAGATCAAGCGACAAACCTTATCCCAATCGTACACATTAATATTAAGAACTTGGGTCTGGGGGTTCTTGACAATAAGCCTAAAATTCTCGTTCCACACTGGATTCAAGTTCCTCTTCTTGACTGTTGTTTTCTTTGCCGGTAGCTTGTCTTCACTCAGGCTGAGCTTAACATAAGGATCAGATGTTCCTATCACGTCCATCTTCAAAAGTTTGCGTGCACTTATAACTTTAACATGTAATAATCCGACAGGCTTCTTTACTGCCACTCTATCAAAAGAATGCAAGTCAGTTTTGATGCATGGAAGAATCCAGAACATGATTTATGGTTATATGGACTGCAAAAGCTTTGACAAAGTTGAAAATAACATCAAGGTTTATATGGTCCTGCTGCGAACTTACGATGACGGGTCAAGTACAGGTATTTCAAGGGTTTGGGGCCAATGGTAAAGGCTTGCAACTTGTTTTTTAATTGTCTCCTGCAAGGTACAATGGAAAATGCGTGGGCAAAACACTTTGATTAAAACCCTAAACCACTAAACTCTTAGGTTGTGTTTGGATCATGAATTATTGTACCATAGGAAAGGTTGATAGAGAACCAAATAAATGAATTTAGACTCTTCAAGTATCTTCCTAGTTTCCACTTTTTACTTTACCATAATTTTCCTCCATCTATACCTCCACGGCTCCACAACACCATGATCCAACACAACCTTAAGACAAAAGTCATGATCCAAACACAACCTTAAACAAAAGTCATGATCCAAACACAGCCTACCAATGAATGAATGGTCAATTGTGCACCTGTACAAATCGGTAAAGACCAGGTATGGACATAATATCCCCTCCCAGTAGTTTGAGTCCAAAGTCCACGTGTGGCTGCATCAAATGATGATAATAAATAATAAGTTAGTTATTTCCATTCACCTAATTAAGCTTGGGAGAATCAACTTTACCTCTTACCTTTTCCATCAAAGATACGACAATGGTTGAAAAACATGGAAAACTAGGGACGAGATGTTTCAATGTTATCCGCGGTGCCACAAATACTTGTAGATCCACTATCTGATAAGAAGCGAAACCAATCCTCCCGAATAAATACATGCTCCATATAGGAACTAAAACAAGCATTCTTCTCTTAAGGATATGGTCATTCGGATCTCCTCACCTGAACTGTGATGCTTAGGGATAACACTTTCAAAACCAGAGTTATGTTTGGATTTCCCGCCCACTTAATAGCCGGTTCCATGACTAGTTCTCTCGCTTCGGTATCATAGGCTTTAATACCTGCCAAGTTATAAAGTGTAAAATAAAATAAATAGCACACTGAATCATAATAGAAAAATTTTCAGTGTTTTGGGAGCACAGTGTCATCTTTAGGTCCCCCAGGGTGGAGTCAAATGTTTTGTCAACTGGAAACATGACTATCAAAAAATACATATACGTCATTTTTTTTTAGTTAGAACTCGAAAAACATTAATTTCCACTTGCGGCAGAAGTTTAAACCATGGACAGGAAATGGAAGAAAAACTACAACTAGAGGTTAACATTATCTTTTCCATAAGTTTGTTGATGCCAATGTGAAAGATTTAGTCAAATTTGCAAGGGCAATTTGCTGAGAAGAATCAACACCATATACAAAAGGATCAAATTTAGCAACTCCGCCTTGAGTCCTGCGCACTCATGCATGCTTGGCCACCACAGAAAAAGCAGGACAGACCGCCTTGACAATTGAGAACCTTTGAGAAATGAGAAGATGAAGTAGACTGAGGTCCGACTTATCGAGGACAACAAAAAGACTAGATGATCATGAAAATGGACTTACTCCTACACCAAGGTCAATATGTGATGTATCCTAATCATATCCTGTGTAATTTGTCTGCAACTGATGAAAATTAGCACTGATAATATGTGCTAAACCCAACATAGAATTTTACAAAAATGTAAAAGAAAGAAATCGGCTCGCCCCATTTCATGTGGGTCAACAATCAAATCATCAAAAACGAAATAAGACATTTGACCCAAGGAGTGAAACGTTCCTAGTATGTTGAAACTCACCTTGGAGTATAGGAGGGAGAGTTCCAAGGCTTAGACTGCCAAAGTCGATTGATTCTATTTGATATTTGCCGATGTACTCAGCAAATATTGGTTGAGCCATGGTCCTTATGGTTTTACAAATTGCCTGTGTAATTAAAAACTTAAGCTTAGTATCATTAATCATAGAATTTAAACTTTCTATGCTACCAAATCAATTTTTAACCCCAGCAATCACCTTGTCAAGGTAAGGCCACATATCCAAAAGAAATTGGTTTAACCAGTCCACCTGCATAGTCATCCAACTGACACCATCAATAAGGAAATTTAGGAACCAACTACCCGCAGCTCTGGCATGTAATTGCCCGGAGGGAATAGCCCGTAAGAGGAAAGTGAAAATTTAGATATTGTAAAAGCCTGAAAGGTAAAGCATACTCGATCATAATCCGGACTCTTCACCCAGAGCGGAATCTCGTGCAGAATTTCTTGCAAAGTGGTCGTGTCCATCTGTTGAAGGGGCCTAACAACTGGATTCTGCAATTGCATAATTCAAGATTCAAAAAAATCAGACCCACATTATGGAGTCGAAACCTACACAAATCACCTTTTCTTTATCTTCTTTTGGTGCAAAATCAACAAGTTTTTTAATGAAGGCTCAGAAGTGAGAAAGTTTTAATAAGGGCTATGGTTCAAATGCAAAACCAATTCTGATTAAGGATAACACAACTGATGAAGTACTTCATGATCACATCCTAAACAACAGTAGAAATTACTTAACTGACTATAATATGCAGTCCTGTTTGATTGTTTAAACCAAAGTATGTGATTGGACATTAAATCTTAGAGGACGATGTATTCCACCTTGTAAATTTTCGTATGCAATGCCTTGGTGATAAGGCATGATTCATCCCTCGACTATCAATTCGATCCAATGGCTTATCTAGTCCATGAGTTTATAAATAAGCCTAGAGGTCTATGTGTATTTGTCGCACTGAGAGGCTAATTTTAGTTCTGAGTATCCGTTTGATGTTACATACGAAGATATAGCCGGGGTCTTCAATGAATTCTGTAGCAACCAGTTCAAAATCCGAGATAAATTTGTTCTATTATACTTCTATGGGGATAAATCCGTCTCGATGGGCAGAGTTCAAACAAAATAGGATCATTCAATTCCTACTAAGATACTCGCCGGCAAAAGCCAAAAAGAATAACGAGTCAATACAATCGATAACCTAATGCAATGATATAAGAGTATAAAAACCAGATACAGGAAATTTAGCAACCACCAATTTGAAATTGCAATAATAAAAGAATGAACTGGTCAAAAGAAGACCATGCAAGTCTAGCAATTGCGACCCACATAAACAACATGAGAATAAGATTCGTTTGGAGAAGACAGATAATATTACAAAACAAGATTAAAAACCAAGTCCTTCGTTAAATAAGTCTTTAAAAAAGGACAGATGGAAAAAAGTCATTGTCTGATCAAATACTCAACACTATAGCTGGAAAAATATGCAAGGTCATAAAAAAGTAACAATTATGTCATATTTTCGCTGTCTCCGGTAAAGCAGAAGGCTAGAAACAATCCTAGAAAATCCAAATTTAAACAATATATCGAAAGAGAGGAAAAAAACAAAAACAAAAAGGAATTCTACAAAAATAATGTTTCAGTGGACTATTTGTACGAGCAATGAGCAAACAAGAACATATGCTTATATACATGGAACTGCACAAATAAATCATCAGCAATGCTATGAACACAACATCCCCCCATATGAGTGTTGTGTCCGGATGTTGTGTCCGTGGCATTTTCGATAAATGATTCTTATTTTTTTCTTTTTTTGAAGATATATATATCTCTGTGTGTGTGTGTGTGTGTGTGTGTGTGTGTGATTCTGGGTATACGCAATCATCGATCAAATACAGAAATACTTGTGTGTGTGTGTGTGTGATTCTGGGTATACGCAATCATCGATCAAATACAGAAATACTTGTTGATCTACTCATGCAATGACAAGAGAAGAACCAAGAAAGAATCGATTTAACAAGAAGTGTAAGAATTATTGGATGCAAAAACCGTTACCTCAACATCTTTGGGTTTAGAGAAGACGAAGAAGTAAAACCCAATCAGAATTCCAAGTGGGAGTCCGATACCAAAACCAAGAATGCCCAATACAGTGCTCACAAAACCCATTTGAATTTGAAGTCAATTCTCCAGCGAGGGAGAGAGAGAGAGAGAGGAAAAATAAACCAATGCACAGAGAGAGAGAGAGAGAGAGAGAGAGAGAGAGAGAGAGAGAGAGAGAGAGAGAGCGTGTATTTTGGGCGAGGAAATCTATAGAAGAGAATTCAGGAGAGGGCAAGGAAAATGAGTCCCAGATAAAACCGCCAAAAAACAGAGTCGCGACTTCAAAGAAGTAGAAACAAACTAAACCTTTTATATGAACAAAACACTGAACTGTCAGCTCATTAAATGACTCTTTTGCCCTTGTTTCTATTAATTACATACTACTCGAGAAATACTTATTTACGAAGTCTCCGTAAATAAGGAGTTTGCGCCGAGCAAATTTGGGCCATGCATTCCGCAATCTAACGGCCCAGATCAATAAACACTCTCTCTCCTCTTAAAAACATGTCAGATTTAAAAACAAAAACAAATTCGCACATTAATCTAAGCCGTTAGATTGCAAAATGCACAATTCGGATTTGCTTGACTCAAACTCTTTATTTACGGAAGCTCTGTAAATAAGTATTTTCTCATACTACTACTACTTTTGAATGATCCAGTTTTCGTCTTTTGGAAATTGGAAGTCGATTTTTATTGTCTTGCTCTATTACGAGGAAAATTTCGCAAACAAAAATGTTTGGTTTGCACGAGATTTTGTTTACCAGTGGAGCAATTCCCAATGACTTTCTTTTTTCCTTCCAATTTTAAGTTGGGTTCTTCTATGGGCTGACAATAAGACAAAAAAAAAAAAAACACAAACACATATGCACTTTCTTCACTTTTTTTTTATACTTTTCACACATTTCAATATACTTTTAAGTCTCAATGTCAGTCAAATAGGTTAATTTTAGAACTCCTTTCAAGTTTCTTTACTGTCAGAGTGTCAGTAAACTTCATCCGAGGTATCAAAAATTACATTAAGTATGACTTTTTTTTCCCCTTGTATCCCCTAAATTATCCAGATTATTTTACTTCGTCCATAAACTATTGAAACCGTCAATTTAGTCCCTCAGCTATCTGATTGCAATCAAATGAGTCCAATCATTAACGGGGCTTCACTTTTTGGATGAAAAACTATCTACACGCACAGACCTCGAAAAGATCGCTGTGTGGGGCCACTTCAGTGTAACGACCTACGTTGTTGACTAGTTAACCCTTAGTCTAATCATGTGGCTCAAAAGGTTAATTAGCCTCAAACTATATAGTTGTTGTTTCGGTTTCCTTATATATCGAACTCACTTTTGATATATAACTGATGTGGGATGTTACATTCGAGGTCCCAGATGAACAATCAAATCCGTTCATTTGATTTTAAAATATGTTTTTGGGTGATCTCGCAAGCTCAATCGGATAACTCAACGTGCTTGATCAATATATTCTAATTTTTTATTAAGTGTTTAGTGTTACAAAAAATTGAAAGATTGGATCATGTCCTTAGAGCGATTTGATTTTGCTGATTTTTTACAAGCCAGTGTAAAACATATTTTATAATTAATGAATGTTTTTAGGTTTTTTGTGTGGGACTCTGAAGCTGGTCCCACATAGTAGTTAGTGTACTCAGATATGTGTGCGTAGTAAGGGTATCACTTTTTCCGTCCAAAAAGTGAAGTTCTGTTAATGATTGGACTCAATTGCTTTCAATCAGATAGTTGAAGGACTAATTGGTGGTTCAATAGTTTAGGGACGAAGTTGAATAAATAGGGGATAAAAGCAAAAAAAAAAAAAAAAAAAACTCAAATAAGAAGACAGATCCTCTCAGTGGACGGTGGGATTGGTCTCCCAGAATTAATCGAGGTGTGTGAAAGCTGGCTCCGACACCTGATTATTAAAAAAGAAGATAGATCCTCTCACGTTCTAAAAATGGACTAGAGTCTAGTTTATTCATTGATGTGTTCATTTCGGGCTCATTTTGATGATCATAACTATTCATATTTTTAAAAATCATCATTTGTGTCTAAAATCACGTTAATTGAAAACAGATTAATATGATTAAAGAGCACATTTATATTGATAAAAAATGTTTGTTATATTAGATCAAGCCCATTCTTATCAGGATAAATATGTAGCGACAATGCATTGAACGATTTCCAATCAACATGAGTTTTGGCATGGTTGATGACTGCAACATTTTCTAAACATCAATAGTTTTGATTATCAAAGTAAACTCAAAAAATTGCTCACAGATAACAAAACTAATGGAGCTATTCCCTAAAGTATTACCATAAAGTCATCCTTATCTGACACACAAAAAAAAAACACTAAATTTAACCTCAAAAACACCCTTTATAATTTAGCAAGTCACTTTTCAAAAAATTCACAAAAGCAGACTCTCTATTCAAACTTTAGCAAGTCACTTTATCAAAAACTCACGGAATCAGACTCTCTATTTAAACTTTTACTCTTCCCTCCCTCCTTCTCTCTTAGTGAGTGAACAGTAGATCACCAAATTTGTTGAATTACTGTAGCAAAGTTAAGAAATCTTCAAATTGGTGAGTTCTTTTGGTGAAGTTGATTTTTGAGGTTTTGGAGGAGTTTGCTCTCTACTTTAACTTTAAGATGCTGATATTGATGCCCTAAGGGCATCCCCATTTGGTTACCTATTTTAGTTTTTAAGCTAATATAGGGAGCCAAAATCCTAAAAACCCCCAAAAATCAGCCTTTCTATTCTCCCTCCTCAAATTATTTTTGCTACAGTTTGAGTAGGCACTGTTCACTCACCTGTTGAGTGTTTGTTGGGTTTATGGGAAGTTTCCGTTGGGTTTTACGTAAAGAGAGAGGGGGACAGCACTTTATGGGAAAAGGTACACTTCTTTGTACTTTACTGGATGAAAACCAACTCCCAAGGCAGGGGATTAGTTTTTTAGGGGTTCTTTTTTTTTTTTAGACTTGAGGGGAATAGTTTAATATAAGTTTGAATAGAGAGTCTGATTTTTTGAGTTTTTGATTAAGTGGCTTGCTAAATTGTAAAATGTGTTTTTGTAGTTAAATTTGGTATTTTTTTTGGTGAGGCTGATAAGGATATTCTAAGTATACCCTTGGAAAAAGTCAAAGTTAATTATTTTCGGGTGTTTTTTGGGGTTTTCCATTTTAAAGTTAATTAATTTTTGGGGTTTTCCACTTTATAGTGAAAAAGCCGACGAAAACAAATGAGTAAAAATACGTGCTGTATTAAAAACAAATGATGGACTCAAAATGCCAAGAGCATCCTTATCAGCCTCACAAAAAAAAAATACCAAATTTAACCACAAAAACACCTTTACAATTTAGCAAACCACTTTATCAAAAACTCAAAAAATCAGACTCTCTATTCAAATTTATATTAAACTATTCCCCTCAAGTCTTAAAAAAAAAAAAAAAAAAAAGAACCCCTAAGAAACTAATCCCCTGCCCTGGGAGTTGGTTTTCATCCAGTAAAGTACAAAGAAGTGTACCTTTTCCCATAAAGTGCTGCCCCCCTCTCTCTTTACGTAAAACCCAACGGAAACTTCCCATAAACCCAACAGACACTCAACAGGTGAGTGAACAGTGTAGGCATTGTAGCAAAAATAATTTGGGGAGGGAGAATAGAGAAGCTGATTTTTGGGGGGGTTTTAGGATTTCGGCTCCCTATATTAGCTTAAAAGCTAAAATAGGTAGCCAAATGGGGATGCCCTTACGGTCGTATTAGGAGTTGAAAGTCTACGAGTTATCTAGCGATGATGATGCATTCTCGAGATTTCTAGAAATACAGTGGCTGTGTTTGGTTAGATAGTTTAGTTTAGTTTTGATGATGTCATCAGGTGTAATGAGGGGAGAGAGATAGAGAGAGAAATGAGGGAAATGATGATGTCATTAAAACTAAAACTAAAACTAAAACTAAACTGGGAAACGAATAGGGCGATAACATTATTCTATACTACATAACTAGCATCAAACCCGTGCTATGCACGGAGCGAATCCAAGTGCACATGCTTAATCAAAATTCAAACCAAACAAACTTCGACATATTTTAAATTGTCGCAATTCGTAAAGAATTCATGACATCTACTCACAATCCAGTAGAAGTAAACTAAACAAATGTCTCTGAGACTTAACCCAATATCTAAAACTGTCATAATAATTCCCAATGCCTTTCTAAAGTTGTTATCACGATGATTCCAATGCTCCTTTGTCATTCCTCGATAGTCCTACACGTATAAGATTAAAAAATTATTAAAATCAAGACATATTAGACAACATCAATTTATATTTATTATCATCTGGCAATGAAGGCAGTTGTGTCTATTACCTTTGAATAGGTACAAACATTCTTCGGACCAATCAATTGTTAACACGTATGTCACCATAGGAGTGCATTATTCATCACGTAGAGGTTTTGGAAAGTATATACATTATACGTTTTTTTCCCTTTGCTTGGAAAACAGTGGAGGTAATTGCGGCAATATCTATATAAGATACTTTTCGAGTTTCCATTCCATTTACTTCTCTCGCACCCCTTTGGGATTGAACAATTTCATGTATTGGATCAATGTCAATATAGGAAGCGGCAATATATTATATTATTTCCGTTAATTGGGATAATTCCTAAAAAGGAAATTTCGGCAATATATTATATTATTTCCGTTAATTAGTTTCCGCATTAACTATTATATTATTCAGTTGATTATTACTTTCCTTTAAAATTTTCGGCAATATCTATTATATTATTTCGGCAATATCTATTAGTTTCCTTCATTAGTTTACTTTGTAATCATTATTTCCGTTAATTTCAATTTGGAAAAATTTCGGATAATAAAATTGGAAAAGAATCATTTAATTCCTAAAAAGGAAATTTCGGCAATATCTATTATATTATGTTATTTCCGTTAATTAGTTTTCGCATTAACTATTATATTATTCGGTTGATTATTACTTTCCTTTAAAATTTTCGGCAATATCTATTATATTATTTCGGCAATATCTATTAGTTTCCTTCATTAGTTTACTTTGTAATCATTATTTCCGTTAATTTCAATTTGGAAAAATTTCGGATAATAAAATTGGAAAAGAATCATTTAATTCCTAAAAAGGAAATTTCGGCAATATCTATTATATTATATAATTTCTGTTAATTAGTTTTCGCATTAACTATTATATTATTTCGGCAATATCTATTAGTTTCCTTCATTAGTTTACTTTGTAATCATTATTTCCGTTAATTTCAATTTGGAAAATGAAATTGGGCTAATTGCTAAAAAGGATCATTTCTTTCCTTTATACACAGTTATTGAAATTGAGCTAATTGCTAAAAAGGTGCAAAGATTTGAGGGACACGTGGCACGCTCAGGAGGCTCCATTCACAAAAAGTCATCCTGCAATACTATAATAGATATCCAAGGTCGGCTTAATCATAAGGCAAGTCCAGTCCCATGTTTGAGTCATATTGTTTGAAGACCCTAAATTTTTCTTACAAATACATATTATGAGACCGGATGCCCTATTTTTTTAAAAAAACAACAACATGAACTAATAAAGATCACAAAAAGATTTCTTTTATGAATTCAAAAGGAATAACAACATGTTCGTTAGCCTTTTCGGACAAAGAAATTTTAAACAAAATTGACTACTTAATATTAACCGTGTCACAAACCGTTTGGTAGATTAGTTAGGCTACCAATTCAAAAAGGCAAGTTAGTAGAACTTTTGTGCAAAGATTAAAGGAGTAATTATAGATCTCAAAAAACTAGGAAATGATTTAAAAAATATAATATTGACAAATAAAAAAAGCCCAATTTTTAAGGCCACAAACACGTCTTGGTCTTTATTACTTTATGCTTTCTTGACGAAAACTATATGGCGATATTTTCCCCTGATAATTAGGGACGGAACCGATAATAAAGAAATGGGTCAAGTATCTATACGACATTCGATAATAAATCAAAATATTGGAATCTGAAAGAGTGACGTGTTTAATACCTGCGAGGTCAAATAAGGTGTTTATAATTAAATCTATATCCATATTCAGATATTCTAGAAATTCCAACGTAAGCATTTTTTGAGCTCCCTGTTGGTCAGACATGTTTGATCTGTACTTGCATAGGTCAGCCAGAAAAAAATTACTGGATCACGTGTTGGCTAGGATAGTACCAGAACATATATTGCAATTATGTAAGTAATTGTATAAGCTTAAATTATGTTGTGAGCAACCTCAATATCATCGATATGTACTTCAATATGAGTGTAACTGAAATGATAGTGATAGTATTAAAATATGTGTAGTAAGACTTTGCGTAGTAGAATAGGAAATGAAAACTTTGGTGGAATTGTAGGAGTACCACGTATAGAAAGTAAGACGAGAGAATAAATTTAGGTGATTTGAACATCTCTGTCATCGATAGGTTGATGCGGTACTAAGGATAGGAGGAATTGGGGTAGAGGTAACCTGTAAATGAAACTGAGTCATTCGTGAACTGTCTGAAAAATCAGTGAAAACTCATTTGAGTTCAATCCGTCTACTAAACAAACCGAACTTGAATCTCAATTTTAGGTTCGTTTATAAATGAGTCGAACTTGAACTTAATATTATTCGGCTTGAACTTGAACTAGAGTATATGTATATATTATGAGAATTTCATACATAAACTTGAATATGTATAAGGTTGTATAACTTGTAACGTTTAAACTTTTACAGGTACTCTAAACTTTATATTACAGTATTTGATACTCCCTCCGTCCCGCAAAGTTTGACACTTTTGGAAAATCTAACTTTTAAGAGAGAACTTTTGATGTACAATAGAAACACAAATTTTCCAATATTACCCTTGTGTAATTTGATTTTAAAAATTTGAAATTGGTGGCCCATTTTTTTTCTCTCTGATGCTGGAGCAACTTTGGCGCTAAAGTACAAAAGTTTTTGACAGACCACTTTCAACTTTTGAACTCACTGTTTACATATAACAATTGTTCGAAGTAGATTTCAGATTGTTCTTATAACAATCAATTGTTTGAAATACTTGTTACCTGTTGTTGTGAAGTTTGAGAAAATTTCAAAGTAAATCTATCTTTGATTTTGTTAACCAAAGTATCTTGTTTCTTTGTTGTTCTTTAATTTCCTAAGTATATTGGTTTATATTTCTTCACTTTAAAAGAAAAATACTCTTAATTAAAATAATAGAATCATTAAATATAATCGCCTGATTAGATTTGGTTTGTTCCAAAGTTAATCTGAGGGAGGAGATTGAAACTCTCTCTGATACGCTCGCACACAATTATTTTCCATTGCAAAGAAGTAAAAGAACCAAACACTCACCTTTACGAAAATTGTACTTTTGTCAACTTGATGGGATGTTGTCTCATGTGAAAAGAAAAGGGTAAAATGGAAAGTTCACTTAATTTTGGTATTGACTTTTCAAAATTGGACGAATGTTATGGGACAACTAAAAGCACAAAAGTGTGAAACTTTGCGGGACGGAGGGAGTAGTTTTATAGGATATGCATAAACTTGTCTATGTACATAGGTTAACAACTCTAGACCTGCGCGCATTAGGACCTAACATTTTTTTACCATAAATAGATGTACCCGATCATAATTAATTGAGTCGTAAGACTCCATTGAAATACATCTTTCTTCTGAAAGACGATACATTTTTCTAACTTTGTCCTATTCTGTTAGTCCATTATTCCATTTTAAGATGTCCTAGAATGTTAGTCCCTTTTGAAATTCAAAGGAAAAAGTATTTAGATTTCCAATTCTAACCCTCATGAATGTTTATAATTAATAGAAAAAGTGAGAATCAAAGGACAATAATGAATATTGGAACCAAGTTTTCGAGAAGACATGTATTTAGAATAGTTAGAACGGTTCTCAAATCCTACTTTCCATTAGTAACATTAATAGTCATCACAACTATTTTTCGTCTTTATGCTTTCCCTTCCCCTTTAGGATTCCAATAGCCTTTAGGCTGTGTTTGAATGGCAGTAATTTCAAGGGGGAACAGGAATGTGATGCCTTCTACCAATGATTCTAACGTTTAGAACAGACAAGAATAAGAATGTGATGCCAGGCTTTTATGATTCCAGCGTTTGGCAGAGACAAGAATAGAAATGTGATTCCTAATGACATAATCAACTAGGAATCACATTCCTAGACTGAGTGGGAATCTGATCCCTCCCTTACCCCATGGGAATCTCAGATTTCTGGCTCATTCATTAAGAAAAGAAAATGTTGACTTTAATAAATTTCCAAAATAATTGTATTCCGTGTAAAATTACTGAATTAATCCAAACACTGAAATGTCATTCCTCCAAGTATCAAATTCCTAGGAATTCGATTCCCAGCAATTATATTCCTGTTCCTACCCAAGAAAATTCCCTGGAATTTGATTCTCAGTAATCATATTCCTATTCCTACTCAAGATTCTGGTCATCCAAACACAACCTTAAGGGAAAGGCCATGGTACTATTTCCATTTCTTTTTTGGTTTTTTTATCAGTCTTTCTAGATCAACGACTTGGCATCTGATCTGTGCGAGTTATGCTCTCACTTTTGTTAGAGTAATTAGTTTTGTCATTGGACAAATATTTTCGTCTACAGATTGAGTTCGTTCAGACGTGGTTTCTTCACAGTGATATATGTGGCAACAGTGCTAACCCTACATGATATCTTTGGCGGGGTAACTCATGGTGGCTTGGAAGATCTGAAGTCTTGGAAGTTCATTAGTGTGTGTTTCATACTTGGTTGGAGTTCTTCTAATCGTCTGAGTACTTGTTTTCTTTATCTTTGGCTAGCAATGGTCCCTTTTGAGGCTGTTAATTCTACATATGGATTTTTGGCATATCTATGTGAGTCAAGCTTAATGTTTGGTTGGGATGAAAGACATCGATTGCCGCATTTTGTATTTGTTAGATAATTAGTTTGGCATTGTCCAATATATTTTTAATGAACTTTGTTATATAAGTGCCACTGAGCTTTTACCACTGATTGGTCATTCTATCTTTTATTTAATGTCTACCCTTTTCATTTTGTGGGAAAAAAAAAAGGTTCCTATGGGCTGTGATCTTGTGCAATTTTCACTTGACACAGAAGCATATGCTTTTTTCATTTTTGATGACCCTGTGAAGCATAGGGCATGTTGAGAAGACATATCTTAACATTGATATTAGCAGTTTTATTAAGAGACTAAGAGATTTTTAAAAAAGGGGCAGAGCAGAGTGGTAGAGAGAGAGAGAGGGCGATCCGTTGCATGTCTCCTCCCCCACCGCCCCCTTCCACCTTCTCTAGGCCCTCCTCTCCTCTCATCTCCTTTATTACTTCCCCTCATGGATCTGCCGGTAACTCCCTATGCATGGCTGAATCTGCTTTCCTTTCAGTGTACAAAATCTTGATTTTTGGACCAAGGGGAGGCCGATCTGGGCCTCCGACACAGATGGCAAGCAGCAGCGACAGTGTGACAGCGGCGTCGATGGTGCCGGCGGTTTGTTTTTGTTTTCTGATTTCTTTTTTCATTTTTTTATTTTATGTAGTAGTTTTAGGTTTGTTTTTGGTAGATCTGTGTACTGTGGTGGTTTGATTTAATGGAATTTTTATTTCTTCATCCAAAAAACAAGAGAGAGAGAGAGAGAGAGATTTTAATTAGGATTTCTTCAATATTATGGCAAACATATTGTAGAAAATTTGGACCATATGCAATTAGCAGGAAACCAAAATGTTCCATAGCTTGTCTCCATTATGAATATATAATTTTTTTTCAAAGGAAGACAAAGGAAACTAGTTAATTAATTCCTCAAGTGTGAATGCATTTAGTATTTATTAAAAGTAGTATTATGGAAGACAGAAAGCTGAGAGAAAGATTGATAAAAAATATGAAAAAGTAAAGTTGTTGGGGAGTAGGAATGCTTATTAAGGGTCCTTCTATTGTTAGCTCACTAGGCTGATAACAAGCAAATAAGAAGACCAAAAAATACAAAGTTTAATGTATATTTTACATTTTTTAATATATATTCACACATTTTTATATATCTTTCACATATTTCAATATACTTTTTAAATTTTAATTACAACTTACTGGACATAATTTAGAATTTTTCTATTTTTAAATGATTTATGTACTTTTAAATGCGGTAGATAAAGGAGAGATACCTAGGCAGATGCTAAAATTGTGCCTGATCCTTTTCTTTGTTTTCTTTTTGATCAACATCACTACCTAATTTTTATGGTTTTTTTTTTCCTTGTGGGAAAATGTTAAACCCCAGCCAAAGAGTGGATGATAATACGTAAAAAGTGCATAAATCCGAAAAAGTGTATCAATATATCCATTAAATGTACAGTGATATTCGAATTAGTTTGTCAGTATTATATACTACACATATCATTCTCTACGTATTAAGCGGAGGTTATCAAGACCTTTTTTTTTTTTTTTGGGCATCTTAATTCATAATGATGTAAGAGAATGCATTTCCAATTTAGTCCTTCAACTATTAGATTCTTCTGAGCATGGCACAAATAGACAAATAGTATCATCCGGCTTGGACAGTACACAAGAAAATTTCAATTCTGGTGCATACAGTGTTAGACTTGTCTAATTTTGACCTTCTCAGATGGTACACTTCCCAATTGGTACCCCGATCATCCTCGGTGACGTTTTTTGCTATGGCAACAGACGGCAATTATTATTAGAATTTACCAAAAAATTATTCAGAATTTAAATTCAATAGCTCAAATTCACTTACAAATGAATATGAGTCACTGATTTCAAATTCTAAGTGTTCTTTATAAGTATGTAGCACTGCTAGTAGCATTGCTGTTAGTATTATTAGTGCCATTAAAGCGTTATAATAGCATAGGGATTAAACCTCTGGAAACTTAAGTTCAATTGAATCTCCAGCTCAATTCAACACAATTTTCTCTCTGTAAGTGTAAAATAAAATTAACACTAAATAATTATCATATATGAAATGACACATACTATACGCTAGACCCATATTTGACCGTATCAGCAACACATCCATATCACTAAATTGTAAAAGAACGACGACCGACCGGCTTATTTTGACCCCATAATCAAAAGATATAATTCATGAGTGGATAATCGATTGTGTCCAAACTGCAAGTGCTCCCTCTGAATACCTCAAAGCAATCCTTCGGTACCAGGGGGATAGAGGCGCCCCAATGCCCAAAATGACATGCGAGTTCCGTTTGAGTGTTCATCGATCAGGTGGATCCATATGTTCCGGGGTGGTGAGACGACGATGGCAAAATATAAGGAAATATTGCTAATTATATGTGTGATGTTTACTAAAAGCGCCTATTCCATTGCTTTACTTAACAACCAAGGAAACTTATGCTGATTGTAAAGCTTGTCTTTCATGTTTTTCCAACTGCAAAGTGGACATAATCCTAAAGGATTAATTAAATTATTAGGCTAAAGATAAGGAATTTGGTGAGAAAATTAATAAACTCCAGATGTTAACTTGATCATTGGTTGACCAAGTTGTAACGTACATTAGCATTTCAAATGTACATGCACTACTTCTTCCAAGGAAAGGTTAGTGGGTCGGCCACGTACGTAGCCTCAGTTTAGTATTTAAATAACAAGATTATGCTAATCTATTAGGTAATATTCCTTTTAGAAAAAACCTTAGTATGATCTTGGGGTAGTTGGTCTTCCCAACTACTATGTATCCGAGGTAGGTCTCATTTCCAATTTATTTACTCTTTTTTTTTTTTTGGAATGAAGAGTGTCTCGATGAACTGGACTAATTTTTCTAGAAGGACAAATCGCTGCGGAGGATAATCGATTCTGCGACATGGAGATTACAAGTCTCACCGAGATAAGTCGATTAACCGCGACAATCCCTGGGGTTGGAGCAAGCTTCTTTGTCTCGCTTTAGTTGGATTGTGTTTTTAACTCTCTTTTGCTACTCTGCAATTTGATTTTCTTTTTGTCAATAACGTACTTATCCGGTCTGATAAGAATAACAAGATACTTCCGTCGTCCCAAAATGGGAGTCTGGTCCATAAAAGGATAAGTTAAAAATATGCTTTTGAAGGAAAGCAATTATTATTTTTTCATGAATTAAAAGAGCTCATTGATATCTAGCTAGTAAATTGCTATAAAAATTTGATTTTTTCTTTAAAATAATGCATTTTTTTTTATATAATTTATTATTTTACGAACCGGACTAATTTTTTTTTTGGACGGAGGGAGTGATACATTTATCGTCCAGGTAAAGCCCAAGGCACCCTCTAGACTTTTGTAGTTTAAACTTTTGAATTGTTGTGATTACATACGTGTACACAGTAAAACAGAGAAGCTCATCATCGCACGTAAATGGTAGAGTTATCTTTTTTGTTTAACAAATATCGTGATATACTATAAACAAATAAGTTTGCCGGTCTCACACTACCGAAGCATTTTCCAGCCCCAATTAAAAGAGAACATTTGCACTTGGACCCGACTAGCGGTACAGATTTTTATGACCAAAAAATGTACAGAATGCTACGGGGGACCCACTTTTGGGTCCTACACGAGTGATCCGAATCTTCGTTCATTATTTTTAAAACATTTTTCCTAGAGGCCTCACAAAATTTCAGCTCAATTGGACGGTTAGACGTGGTTGAACCAAAGTCCCATCGTTCAATCAAAAAATGTTTGATTGAAACGGTGGGACTTTGTTTCAAGAACTTCTAACCGTCCGATTGAGCTAAAATTTTGTGAGGCCCCTCGGAAAAATGTTTTAAGAATAATGAACGGTTTTTTTGATTGAAACGGTGGGACTTTAGTTCAACCACTTTTAACCATCTGATTGAGCTGAAATTTTGTGAGGCCCCTCGGAAAAATGTTTTAAGAATAATGAACGGTTCGAATTATTTGTGTGGAACCGAAAAGTGGGTCCCCGAGCATGCTCGGTACATTTTCTGGACACATAGGTCGGTACCCATATGTTTTCCATTTGCACTTTCTTTCTTGGAAGGACATTCCTAAGTTCCGATGATTTGCTATGTTTGGGGAGCACAACAAAATACGTTGGAATAAGATAATCTTCTATTATTTCTTGAACACTTGCTAGTACTACTTCTCCATTGATCAACATCGATCCCTTTATCTAGGCACTTAGATTCATCTAGACTCCACACACAAACCAATACACGAAATACATGTACTTTGAACATACATTGTACGCACGTAGACTCTTCGTGTATCACACATGAATCTCTATTAACGATGTATTTTCCAAATTCTAAAGTAATTCCAACAGTGGGAGAAAGTATGAGCGAGCGTGAATTCATCTTTAATGAGATATGTATATATCTCATATTACTAAAAGTCATGGCAACGAGAATGAAGAGCACAGGCGTAAAACAAATATCGATAGCGGACAGGGACAGAGGTACCCTTTGGCTATTAGGGGCCAAGGCCCCTGCCCAATCCAAAATTGCCACTGCAATTTTTTTTTTTTTTTTTATAGTGTAAAACTTGGATTGGCCCCCTGCCAGAACTGAAACTAAGACAATCTTCACATGTTGATTGAACAAAAGTTTCAGCCCACTAATGTAGTTTGTGTTTCTAAAATTTTGTTGTTTATGTTGTGGCCCCCTCGGATATGAAATCCTGGCTCCGTCCCTGGCGGAAACAGAGAATCCTACTGAGATAAGTTTTTGAGATAAAAAAAGTGTTGTATAGGTTACATTTTTTTTGTCATAAGTCAATTTTTTAAACATTTTGACAAGCTTTCCAAGAAGATAAAATACAATAATAAATAGTTTGCTTAAAGAATCGCTAAAGATGAGAGAACACGAACGACGAAGCAACCAAAAATTTTGAAGATAATTTTTCTCGAGAAGGAAAAAGAACAAATGCAGTGGTAACTTTCCAACAAAAAACAAAGCTATATGACTCAAGCTGGACTCCTTTTTTGGGTATGGTCCAAACCTTAGTGGCTGCTTATCCGGCCTACATTTCAAGGCCCACAATTCAAAGAGCCCATTTTCCATGGGCCGACGATGATCGGGTCTATCATGCTCTGTCTCTCTCTGGGGCTAAACCTAAATGCATTTCCATCGATTCTCCAAGCTGTACAATTTGTTATCTTTCCGTTTTTATGGGATGAATCGTCAAATTACAGGTACGAACCGTGTTCATTAATTTCTAGTTTTTTCATTTCCAAATTGTTCTGTTGCAATGGCTAACTTGAATGCGGTTTCTAGGTTTTTAGGGTTTAAGTTTATATAATCTCAGTGTACTGGTTTTGATGTCTTATCCTTAATTTATGCTGTTTCTTAAGAAAAAATGTATTAGGAGATTAATAGCAATGGCAAACATCATTTTCTGAGGCTTAAGACTTAAAAAGTTCTACTTACATCAATTTATGTCCGTATTTGCGTGATTACGTGAATGGGGGGTGTGGGTTTCATTTAATTTGGTTGAAGATTACTTTGAATTGCATTCCAAGCTGCATTGTTGGTGGGGGGTGGGTGAGAGGTTAAAGTTTCTGTTTTAAGGAGTTCAAACACTAGGGTCTGTTTCGAACTAGTGGAAGGAAAGGAAAAGAAGAAAGTAATTTTAAGAAAGAAAGTGTGAGGAAAATGTAATGTGCTCAAAGAAAGTGTGACAAACCCTATTTAAAGTTTCATAGGGTAAGTGCATTTGCTGGAGATGCCTCTATGAAAAGGAAAATTTGCTCCTTGGAACTTGAGTAATTTTTGCAAAAACTGGAGTTTATATATGTGTTCCGTCTTTGATGCCGTTTATTGTAGCCCATACATTTCAGCTAAGGAGTCTGAATAGCAATTTTATTTCTTGTCAACAGTCTCTTTTTAATGGAGGCATGGAGGATGGTTCAATTTTGAAGAGTGATTGAACCAGAGAAAATAAGGAATCTGGGAGGGGAATGACAAGCAGAAGATAAGGTCAAGTAAGTCAAGAAGTTCTGGGATGGAGACAAAATGGATGGAAGCAGGAGAATTACTGGGGATAAAGTTGAAGCTGAGAGAGGTCAGTTGGCTCCCGACAAAGTCAATAGTGATGGACACAATTATGAAGCAAGAGTAGAATTTAGTTCAAAGGAGATGAAGCAGCAACAAGAGAGTTCATTGGAGAAATTGAGCAGTTTGTATCCGGATGGAGAAGAAGAGAATAAGCATGATGGTAGAGTAAGGTCTCCATGTCAAGCTGATGAAAGTGGGAGAATTATGTCTGACTCAAAGTTCTCAGATCATGACTTGTCCCAGAGCAGGAATAAAGGCAAACATGATAGACCAGATGTAAGGGAGCTTGAAAAGGCGTCGGACAGAGATTCTATGTATTCAGAGAGGAGGGAAACCAATCGAGACAAAAGTAGAAGAGATGTAGACCAGTCCTATAGGACCCCAGATAAGAGTGGAAGTCGTCATCGTGAATTAGAAAATTTTGGCATGGGTTATGAAAGAGGTTTTGCATTTAAGCGAAGAGAATTAGAAGAAGATGGATGGAGGGATGATAAATCTAAAGGAAGAGATGATAGCTCGAGTGAGAGAAAGAGGGACCAAGAAGATTCTTGTAAAGATAATTGGAAAAGAAGGCTACCCAGCAGCAATTACGCAGAGACGAAAGATGTGGATATTGCTCATGGGCGTGATAGGAATGACAATAAATGGCATCAGGGTCGTTTTGGAGGCAGAAAAGATGCAAGATGGACAGAGGCTGTGAAAACCTCGACAAATTACGGTATTTCAAATGATAACTATGATGTTATAGAGATCCAAACCAAGCCCTTTGATTATGGAAAGGAGGAGTCCAGATCCACCTTTCTTAGGAGCACTGAAGCAGGTCCACAAGAGGACAAAGTAGGAAATATTGATATTTATGGATCTGGGCAATCTGGCAATGATTCAAATGATAGATTTACGGATAAAGAATTGAACGATAAAGGCTTTATGTCCAATCGCACTGATGGAGGTCATAGTTCTGGTAGTGTTTCACAGAATTCACATGGGAACCAGCAACCGGGTTCTTTCAGTAGGCCGTTTTCACAAGGAGGTAAAGGGAGTAGAGTTGGAAGGGGTGGAAGGGGTAGGCCAACAGGGAGAGACAACCAACCATTTGGAACCCCAATGCCTGTAATAGGATCCCCTTTCGGACCACTTGGACCTATACTACCATTAACTCCTAGCATGTCTCCTGCTCCGGGTCCCCCAATTTCTCCCGGTATCTTTATGCCACAGTTTTCACCACCTATTTTCTGGCCTGGAGCTCAAGGTGTTGAGATGAACATGTTGGCTATTCCACCTGTTCTTCCTTCTGGACCATCAGGTGCAAGATTTTCTCCTAATATAGGGGTCCCACCAAATCCTGGTATGTATTTTAATCAACCAGGTCCTGGGAGTGGAGTGCCCTCAAATGTATCTACTCATGGTGTTGATGGTACAGCACAAATTGGACAAGGACAGTCGCAAGATAAAGCCTATGGAAATTGGGTTTCAGCTAGAACTAGTGGACCTCCTGGTAAAGCTCCTTCTAGAGGAGAGCAGAATGATTACTCCCAAAATTTTGTTGACTCTGGCACGCGACCCCAGAATTTTGTAAGGGAACTAGAGCTCACTACTGTTGTTGAGGATTACCCCAAGCTTAGGGAGCTTATACAAAAGAAGGATGAGATTGTAGCCAAATCTGCTTCCTCTCCCATGTATTACAAATGCGATCTCCGTGAACATGTGTTATCGCCAGAGTTTTTTGGGACAAAGTTTGACGTCATTCTTGTGGACCCCCCTTGGGAGGAATATGTTCATCGAGCTCCTGGTGTCAGTGACCACATGGAGTACTGGACATTCGAAGAAATAATGAATCTGAAGATTGAGGTAATATTTTTTTTTTTTGGTTTGGTCCGTTTGGAGATCGGGCTCCTAATGTTGTGACTTTTAGATGTATGGCATGATTGTACCCTTGTGCTTATACTGCAATTTAGTTTATATGATAAGTTTGCTATTCCTTCTGCTAGATTGAGTATCCAGACGATTCTGCCATTTATCTCTTAAGTACAGAGACTAGTCTACTTATAAGTTATATCACACCTCTTTAAAGTGCTGCCTGATGTTGACATAATTAGTCGGATGTCACAATCTCTTCTGCATGTTTACAGCTAATTGCTGACACACCTTCTTTTATCTTCCTCTGGGTTGGTGATGGGGTAGGCCTAGAGCTGGGCCGGCAATGTTTGAAGAAGGTATGAATTTGAAGCCTTTAGAACAGGCCTATATGGGAAATAGTATGTGTTTGGTTTTAAGTGTGTTTTCTTTTTCATGTAGTGGGGATTTCGTAGATGTGAGGATATATGTTGGGTGAAGACAAACAAAACTAATGCAACTCCAGGGTTGCGCCATGATTTTCATACTCTGTTTCAGCGCTCAAAGGTTTGTTGCAAGTTTTTTCTCTGCATTGGCTGCTTTGGCTCCTCTCTTATGTCAGTCTTGATTGTTGGTTGCTAACTGGATATGTGAATGATCCTTGGTGTCGTGATGAAGGAACATTGCTTGATGGGCATAAAAGGAACTGTTCGCCGTGGTCCTGATGGTCATATAATCCACGCCAACATCGACACTGATGTGATAATAGCTGAGGAGCCTCCATATGGTTTGTTTTACCCTTCATTTCTCTCTTGCTATTTTTCAAAGAAGGTCTCTCGATATATATAGAAAATAAATAGCCCACGACGAACACAGACAAAAAATATATGCACTTTCGCTTTTTCTCGTTTTGATTTTGTTAGTCATTGTGTTTTCCCCTCCATGCATGCTTCATGAAGGCAAGCAAATAAAAAATTCAGAGGCGGCACTAATATCAGGTTTTCCTTAGCATGAGAAACTCGCATTTCTTGTACTTGTTGGTTTTGAAGTTTTATGAGTGTCTCTTGTATGGACTAGGTATGTATTCAAGTGTATGACTCATCAATTACCATGTCAAGGACACCGGCACACTACCTAATATCCATTTTTGTACGCATATGTGATTTTTTTTAAAGGTAAATTGTGTTTACAAGGTCTCATAGAATATTTCATGCATAAAATTTTGTCTAGTGATTGTTGTCTGCAGTGAAGTTGTATACTAATTACGCTTCCTTGACGAATGTCCAAGTAAACATGTCCGACATATGCCCTTAATCAAGAGTCGAATGTCCGACACAAGTACTTCATGCACTAAAAGTAGTCCATATAACACAATTTTATGTTTCTATAAAGATCTGGAAAATGTGCTTTCATTTGCTCCTGAAGAATCTGAACTCCTCTCAGATGCCTTTCTTATAGCATTGTTGCGTGAACAATATAGCAAGTAGCATTACTCCAGAAATCTTTTTCCCAATGGAATTGCAGGTTCAACAGCAAAACCTGAAGATATGTATCGCATAGTTGAGCATTTCGCTCTTGGTCGCAGGAGGCTTGAGCTCTTTGGTGAAGACCATAATATTCGGTCTGGTTGGTTGACTGTTGGTAAAGGATTGTCGTCATCAAATTTTAATACCGAGGTACAACTTTTTTCATCCCTTTACTGCAAAAAATGAAATAAAGGATAAGAGGAAATCAACCACAGTTCCTGAAACTGTTGCGCGGCTGATCTGTTTTAATAAGTGGCTACTGTGGCTTAGTTGTTAGGCAATCAGTATAGGAATAGGTTATTTATTCTGGATTTGCGTTTTAGTACTAGCTGATGGCAACAAGATACACTTCAGCCCCACAACAAGATACTCTTCAGGCCCATTTCCATTTCCTCTTTCTGGCTTCTGGGAACAAAATATGGAAGAAATGTCTCCTGTAGTATTTCCGTGAAGTAGGAATATAAGTGACGTTTCTTATGCTATAAGTTTAGAATGCATTCAACGAACCTTAGCAATATCAGCCGGGGGAAACATAATTATGAATGAATTAATTTTCAGAGGAAGAAAATGGTGGAATAAACAAAATTTACACATAATTAAGTAATTTATTGCCATTCTGAGTGTACTTCGTTATGTATAATCAGGGGATGCTTTCAAATTGGAAGGAAAATCCACATGACCCAAAATGCTTAAGCCTAAGTTACTAGTAGTAGCTTACATGGTTCCTTGTATATTTAGGATCACACGTGTAGATTTCCAATGTGGGACGGGGTGTTACAATCTCCCCAACTTATACCCTCCCGTCCTCTCTAGGTTGAGCACTAGAGTCGCAGGGTCTTTCACAAGTTTTTTCCCTAGTGGTCAGGGTCACCTACATGAAGGCATAATTTTCCTGGGCTTCACCTCGGACAAACGCCGACTTCCTCAAGCTCACACGGTCGTGTACACGAGTTGCTCTACCACTTGTAAACGGCTAGACCACTGGCCCAGTACCTTTATTATAAATCCACAAGCCGTATCACATAGCCCAAAATGCTTATGCCCAAGGTACTAGTAGTAACTTACATGACATGGTTCCTTATATATCCAAGATTACCCATGTAGACTTCAGATGTGGGACCAGGTGTTACAACACCTATATTGCCAATGGACAACAATGCAACAATAATTTGGACAAGTAAGAAGCAACACGTAAATAAACTGCAAGCTGATACATAGATGTTAAGATTTGAGTGAAATTTGAGGTGTTACTTGTGCATGCATCAATTGAAGATAAGTTGGAGAAAAATAGACAAAGATGGTTTAGTCACGCACATGAAGACCACTACATGCCACAATAATGAAGAGATGTGCACTCTTGATTCCCGGACTAATTGTGGGAAGGATTGGAAAAAATGGGATTGAGGTTGGGGATAGAGGAGACATGTGGGGTCCATAGGATGATGGATGGGATTAGGGCTGTAATCGAGTCGAGCTGAGCTTCGCATTGTTCAAGCTCGGCTCAATGACAAGTGGGTCAGCTGGAGACGAGCTGCAAATCTTTGGCTTGAGCTCGGCTTGAGAATTTCATGCTTAGCTCTTGTTCGTTTAACTTGCGAGCCAATATCGAGCCGAGCTGCGAGCGTCTCTGTTTGTTTGCAACCCTAGATGGGATCATGTATATCATGTGATTAGTTGGACTATGTTTTGTTAGGGTGGGATAAAGGAATGACAAATATTTTTGACCTTTGGATGACGAGGGAACCAAATTTGGCAGGGACGGACTAATTTAATATCACCCTCCAGGTGGTGTTTACTTACGGGGCGCTATTACATGAAATAGTCTGGAGCTATCCAATTGCTTACTTAATACCGTGCGGGACAAACGCCAAACTTCAAATGAAGGGGGTACAGTGGGTCCCCATGTTCCCTTAATACCAATCCCCTCTTCGAGTCTGGCTCTATGAAGCACAGATACGGATATGATACGATACGATATGGATACGTAGAGACGTGATTTTTCTAAAAAGTTGGATACGATACGTTGGGGGATACGTTGAATATAAAAATATAAAATTAAATTCCATTACACAAGTTCACCACACACATACATACACAACGCGAGCGAGCAAGCGAGAGAGAGAGAGAGAGAGAGAGAGAGAGAGAGAGAGAGAGAGCTATGTCGATCGATTTGGGGGAAAACACATAAAAATCCCTAATTACACTTTTAACCCACATATTTCAAGTAATAACATATTTACCCCGCATGTCCGAGACATATCCTAGCTATCCAAAACGTATCCGAATACGAAAAAAATAAATATAAATTTTGGATACTTTAAAAAACGTAATGGATACGTATCCGGAGAGTATCCGAGAGTATCGGTATCCGATACGGATACAATACGTGATACGGAGGCCAAAATAGAGTATCCGTGCTTCATAGAATCATAGGTCTGGGTTGTCATACAATGGTTCTTCTGTTTATGGAATACCAAGGGGATGTGAACATTAAAATGACATTGGATATTGAAGTAAAATGGGATGAATTTACTTAATTCAATTAGACAGAGCACAACAGAGAAAAAGGACTTGCGTAGCCAGTCCCAAATCGATTGGGGCATAAGGCTCAATTTGGTTTGGTTCTTACACTTGAGCTTTAATGCACAATTTCCTTTGGCACATATGTTTGGTTGGTTGATTGGCAATTGTTACTATCCCTTGTAATCGATAAGTTTTCAGGCGTATGTCCGAAACTTTGCTGACGAAGAAGGGAAAGTTTGGCCAGGAGGACGGAATCCACCACCAGAAGCACCTCATCTTGTTTTGACAACCCCTGACATAGAAGCTCTTCGGCCCAAGTCACCAATGAAGAACCACCAACAAATGCAGCAGTCCATGTATACATCTGCAACAACAATCCCATAGCCTAAGTGGCCACTGGAAATTCACAACACCACTGAACTGCTCCTGCTCTTAACGTCGAAGCTTCTAGCTCTAATTTCTCAACACTGTAGGTCCTTGGGATTTACCAACGGAGGAGAGCTATAAAGACGAGAAGGTGGAAATATTACTGGTGATGAAGATGGAGGCAGTATTGAGATTTTGAAACTTAGAAGATTAATGACATGATGCAGTTATCAAAATTGTTGTAGTTGAACTGCCTAGCATCAAATGTGCCGTGGTTTTCCCCTCGGAAGCTGTAAGGGAAACGAAAAACGAATTGATTGTATACCCGATGTGAACATTTTGATTATAGTCTCACACACACAAAAGCTACGGCCTGTTTTAATGCTACATTTGCGAGGATGGTCTCTATCTTGGAGGGTGTTTGGATGGCTGATTTTTGCAGTTTCATTTTTACATTTTTTAATTCGAAGAGCCCATTTGGCAGCTTCATTATCGAATTCTGAATTTTGCATTAACGGGGATTCTGACTGCTTGAGAGTTGAATTTTAAAATGCATTCTGACATAATTAAAAAACACAATGGAGCTACAATTTGATAATTAGTTATTGAGGTAATTTTTGTATTCTTATTTTGCATTTTGGGTAAAAATCTCATCATATTCTATCTTGATTACTATTCTCAAAAACTACTTTGTTGCAAATTCTATTCTGCACACACCTCTTAATCCTATAGATTAATCTATTTTGACTATAATACAAAAATTTACTGTAAGGGTCCGGATTCACCGAGCACCTAACTCACTGTAGAAGACACCTCTTCAATTGTTACCAAGAGATTATCTGCGAGGGACTCTTCGGTGAATGGTTCAACTTAAGCAAATTAGACATGTGGGAGTTCGGTCCCTCGCCTCGGAGATTCTCCGAGACTTCATATATACGTGGCTCAATGACGAGTTTTTAGGACTACTATCAAAAGTCTCGGCTATCCGAGAGGTGACCTTAATCAACTTCACAAATGCTACCATGCCGAGAGGCTAAGTGCTGAGTCAGCAGAGCAGTTAATGCTGCATGTGCCTGTAACAAACCGTGATCATGACAAATGACGTCATCCGAACGGTTACGACACGTGTCACGTTTTCACTAGAGGCATGTGCCTTCAGAATATTCTTTCGAACCCGTCATCGTGACGTCAGCCGAGCGGTTAAGTCACGTGACGAGCACAGTTGTACTTGGAGGCCAAGCCAAGGCTCACCTATAAAAGGAACACTTCATTATCTCCAAGAGGTACGCAATACTCTCTAAAAACCCTAGATCTACAGTATTTCATCTTCTTCTACTTACTAGACCGTCGGAGTACCATTCCGGACTCAACGGTCCGGTCTGGTGCTAACGGTTTGCTCAGTGTGCAGGCCTAAAGTTCCACCTGAGAGTTCATACCATCTCCGTCGTCCACCATCACCAGGAGGATCAACCAAAGGAAAGAGGGCTCCACATTTACAATTCACAATAAAAAATACAAAATGCAAAAAATAACAGACTTCCAAATGGAAACTCATTGTTTGGGTAAAGGTACCAATAATTAGTTATGGGGAAATGAGTTTTTGATTTTTGGTTTTAGAAAAGAGAGTTGAGAACTAGTGTGGAGAGAAGCTTTTCGACTTCACGTTTTTCTACTTTTCTTGCTTTGTTTAACAAAATAATCTATAGACTACACATATTTCGTAAACGCTACTCTTGTTGCAAAATACATTTTGCACATATCTCTTAAACACTCTACAAATTCATTATATGTTCTGGCCGAAATCTAAAAAGTAAAAAATGGAAAAGCAAAATGTAAAAAGTAGAAAAATGAGCCTCCTAAATTGTAGAGGGAGAAATGAAGATGATGGGATAGAATGAAACCATAATTGAGCCTTTTATATATATATATATATCCAAACTACCTTAACTTATTAAGTTACGGACCTAGGGGTATTTTTGACTTTTTGGACCAAATTTCGACGATCCGAACCGTTAGATGTGTTTAAAATGTGTTTTCAAGGTCCAACGCGAAGATTTGGCCAAAACAAATACCCGAAGGCGCTTGATCGGGGCTGTTTTTCACAAAAACGCTATAACGGTTCGGATTTTCAAAAAAAAATTGGGAAGGGGGAGGTCCGGAACTTAACAGGGTGCGGGAGTTTGGAGGGGAAGTTTGGTGTATATATATATATATATATAAACCATATGAAAGGCTACGATAGAGTGAAGAAATTTATGTTATCATTATTGGAAATCGATGCTAAATTTTTTTGGATGGTTCCAACATAAAATTAATTGGGAATAAGTGGAGTAGTTTTTAGAATATATTAACTAAGCTTGGGTGGCTTATGTGAGTAATGTGGAATAAATTATAACACTCTCTCCACATGCAGCTCGGATGCACTTGGAGTTATGAATTGATGAAGTGAGAAGATTGACTCAGGTGACCCTCATGTGCAGCCCATAAGCACTTGGTATCAGAGCTAGGTCTTGGATGACCTTATCTCACATAGTCAAATCTCTGTCTACCAAGTCAAATCGCCTCGTCTCCTCAATTAATTTAACATGGTATCCAAGCTTGGTTTTGGGTGGCCTCACCTCACATGATCAAGTCTTCGTTGCCCGAGTCAATAGCCTCATCTTATCAATTCATACCTCTACGTGCATCCGGGCTGCACCTAAGAATTGCTTGAAGGAGTATAATTTCACCACACTGACAGACACAAACAATAAATTTCTTAGTACATCCAACATTAGACAAGACACACACAATAAGTGTTCTTATTATTTCCAAACTCACAATTTTTTTTTTTATCCTTGGCGAGTGGACTTCCAGAAATAATCCCAATTGTTCATCTTGTAAGTCTTATTGACAAAAATTGAGTGCAAAAAGTCAATTTGACTGAATATATGTAAATGTATAAACAGATATATATATATATATATTTTTTTACTTCGGAAATATATTATAGATTAAAAAAGGGTGGCAAACTACATCAGAAGTGTAGGTAGTTTGTTACATAACTAGATAGACATAATAGAACCCATAAATACTGGAAAAAAAAAAAACTAATTGAGGATTTGTCGAATAAGGCTGTCCCCTAACATGAATTCCCTTATAGCCAGAGGGGGGGATTGTTGGTCACCACAAGCTCGTCGTCTTGACCCGCTCCACGTCGTGCTAGACATTTAGCACGCTCATTTGCACCATGATAAATGTGATCAATGAGGTTGCTCTTAGTTCTTTTGAGGAGGTATTTCCCATCATTCAGAATATTGCTTTGAGGGTAATAAGCACTTGCACCTTCATTAAATAGAATGACCGCTGTTTGGGAGTCCGATTCTATTTAAATGTTGGTCAATCCTTTTTCCAAAATAATTGTGAGACCCCTATATATGCTCCATTATTCCGTTTCCAAATAGATTTTTTTTTGTTTTACAAAATGAACAGAGATAATTGTGAGCTTAAGGCATCGACTTTAACTTCATATACTTATTAGTGTTGTATCCAGGGACGGATTCAGAAATTCAATCCAGTAGGGGCACCTTATTTATTATAATTGTAAAAAAAATTTCCTAATCAACAATCTTGCTAAATCAATACATTTATTATGGACTATAAAGTTTATAATACATACTTTTTATAAAAATAAAAAAGAACAAAAAATAAGCACACAATCTCAGACAACTTTTAGAGTATGGTTCACGTTGACAAGTCTTGAGAATCATCGAGATGATTTTATTGATGACTTTTTAAAAAATATTTCTTCAAGACAGTTAAAAATATAGATAATCTTGATTATAAATGAACTAGCCAACGAAAGTTGAAGCACAAAATTAATTCTACATTTTTATTTTTGAGATATATATAAGAGTACATGCTAAATATAGCATTATATTACATAATTATGCTAAAAATACGATATTAATATTTTTTTTACCGGAGTTCTGAGCGGGGCCAACTGGAGCACGTGCCCCACGTGACCCCCCTTAGATCCGTCCCTAGTTGTATCAAACTCATTTCTTGCATATATATATTCTTCTCAATGAGACGTACATAATTATTTCAGGTTGAGTTCTATCATATTTTCTGTTTTTTTCAGTGTTCTCAGTATTTTGGGTATTTTTACTAGTTTTCACCCATTCCAACACAACTAATCCCCACATACATCACAAAATTAAATACTACTTAGCGAAAACAACGCCTACTTTTAACTACAACTTATTACCGAAAATACCGTAGTAAAAACTCACCAATAAACGCGTCATGGAGAAAAAAATTGTGAGTTTGTGGAGATATGTAGGATTAGGATACTGGATATAGAGGGGAGTTTGACCCTGGAAGCGGAGGGCCTGTAGTGACTACAGGTGTAGTGAGTGAATCTCGGCCGTTAAAAGTGTTTTGAACGGCCTGGATCTAAAATAGTGAATAATGTAATTGTTCGCGCGAACAATTCAATTAAGATCCGGAGCGCCCAAAATAAGAATGGACAGCTGAGATTCTCACTACACAGCCTGTAATGAGTTGCTCACTACAGGCTCCCCGGTTCCGGTTGACCCTTGTCCCTGAGGTGAAAGGAATTGATCTTACACTCCATGTGAACATTTTGATTTCCCTCTCACATAATAGTACTTCCTCCGTCCCTTAAAGTTTGACACTTTCGGGAGTGCGTGCCATTTTTAAATTGCTTATATCTTTCAATTCATAATGTTTTATGTGATTTTCATAACTTTGTTTAAAAGAACTAATTAAAATCTATCAAACTAGATCCATATTGCTTATATAAAACATTATAGATTAAAAGAAATAATCAATTTTTTCATAGGGCTGGAATAGTAAAAGTGTCAAACTTTATGGGACGGAGGGAGTACATACAGCAAAAGCTACACAGAAGTGTAGGTTTTCTTTATGCAGCAGTTATTGCTGGAGCAAGTTGCTTCGGTACATTGTCAGCTATAGAAGTATGTACCAAGATTCTCGTGTTCTCACGCAATCCCGTGGTTAAACCGTGTTCGGTTGGGGTTCTGAGAACCCGGTTTTAAAAACCTTCTCGTACTTTGAAAACCTCTCTAAAACCGGTTGTACATGGGCCCCTCCCTACTGATACTTTTTTCCATGGTACTTTTCCCAACCATCCTATAGGAACCGATAATTCATGCACAAATAGGATAGCGACGGTGCTTTTGGGTCCCAGACGAATAATCCGAGCCGTTCATTCATTTTAAAACAATTTTTTGATTGGCCCAGTAAAATATCAGCTCAAACCAACGTGCATAAGTGGTTGATCTGGAAATCTCTCATTTCATTCAAAATTGAAACGGGATTTTTTCGGATCAACCACTTATGCAGATCAGCTTGAGCTGATTTTTCTTGAAACCATTCAAAAAATTGTTCTAAGATAAATGAACGGCTCGAATTATTCATGTGAGACTCAAAAGTGGATCCGACACGCGGTTGTTATCCCATGTGTGCATAAGGCGCCGGTGCCTATGAATTTACTGGAAGTCCGTCAATGAAGACAAGAGTCCTTCATTATTTACCACCATACTTTTGAGTGTGTTTGGATGTTGAGGAAAGTGAGAGAAAAGAAAGGAAAATTAAAATTTTTCCCTCTTCTTGTTTGATTTGGGGAGAAAGAAGAGGGAAAATAAAAAAATTAAGTATTGTGAATAGTGAAATTTTCCTCTCACTTTTCTCACATTTTCCTCTCACTTTATTTTCTCTCATTTTCCTTTCTCTTCCACATGTTCCAAACAAACCCTTTTCTGACACAGTTAAACAGATCTCCTAACCGGTTTTTGGGAACCCAAACAAAATGGATCACATGCATGAAGTGTTATGAATGCAAGATAGGCGTACATTAAATTTTGCACGAGGACCTAACCTCGTAAACTACTCGAGATCTTCCGAAGAGGAAATTTCAACAAATAAGACACATAAAATTTCAACAATATTTTCAAAATCACGTAAAACAATATAAATTATGAAATATACTTAATTGAAAAGTGACACAAACTTTCAAAAGGAATTATTAAATTGAGACGGAGGGAGTACATTAAATGCTCTTACAACTTCCAGCTTTTATTCTTGGATTTAGATTTTCATAGACCCACACACTAAGCGGAAATGATTTGGGTACACCACCAAGTGTACCCCAATTGCACCCCACTTCATCGGGACCGTCCAAGGCTTTTTTGTCATAAAGTTTTATGACCGATCATAAAACACTTCAAATCTGAACCACCCAAAAAAGTGTTTGGACGGCCCAGATGAGGTGGGATGCAAGTGGGGTACCTATAGCAGCGTTCCACAATAAGTGTTTCTATTACATCCAACATTAAAATCTTAGAAATTACAAAAGAATTTCTAAAGATTGTACCCTGTTACTACCTCCAACAAAGTATTGAAATTTTGGGTTGAGCTCCCTTGTGGTTCAACAGCCTTCCAAAAAAGCTCTTTGAACTTTACAATTTGCTCCCTCAATTCTTTGCCCTTTTCATGATTCAAAACCAGTTCAAGCGCAGACACTGTGCCATTTTTTGTGAAAACTCCGCCCTCCAACCTCACACCAATCTTCCACTCGTTTTCCACCTCCCACGCGTTTAGGTGGTGATCCCCAAAGAATGGCCTCCCAATTAGTGGCACGCCAGCCGCAATGCTCTCCAGTACCGAGTTCCACCCGCAGTGGGTCACGAAAACTCCTACTGAACTATGTGCCAGAACCTGTTCTTGAGGTGCCCACGGCACGATTTTTCCTAGCTCGCTAGTTCTCTTCATGAATCCTTCCGGAAGAAATTCTTTGAAACCATCTTTGAGAGACCAGAGAAACGGAGTGCGGTAGGCTTCTAGTGCTTCAGCTAATGCAGCAATCTGTTGAGTAAAAAAAAAACAAAATTTTTTAGGACCAAAGAAAAGATACCATTCTCATTAAAATTTAACGTAAATGATACCATTCTCATTAAAATTTAACGGAAATTGCTATACTACCTCAACCGGTGGCGGTGTAGCTAATGTTCCAAAGGCGATATAGGCAACGGAGGCGGATCTGTGGTTGTCCAACCACGGGATGCATCCGTACTCGTCCGAGTACGGCGGCGGCGACGACGACAATGATTTTGAGTTAAATGGGCTCACATTGAGAACCATTTTAAACTTGGACCCGAGATCTCGATTGAGTTCGGGGTCTAGTTCTTCAAAGGAGTTGATAACAATCGCGGTCGCTTTCGGAAACGCCCGGCCCATTCTGTGTAGCATGACGGCGAATGGAGATTCCAAGTTTCCAAACAGGATTCCCGCAGGCAAGTCCCCAAGGCGTAGCTCTGAAAATCCTGGGATGAATTTCACGACGTCGTTTGCCCGCCCGGCAATGTCTGATTTGCACATTAATAAGCAGCATAACCAATCAAACTATCAATAAACCGATTCAATAGTAGGCAATATTTATTTATTTATTTTTCCGTAGGATGAGTTTCCGCTACAAAATTTTTGATTTTTTTATACTACAAATTGCCAGATCACTTGATGTACGTGAGAATAAAAACTCGTTAATTTGATAATTTGTAATCCAAAAATACTAAAAATACCGTAACGAAACACACCTGATTATGCTAGCCTAATTAGCACCAAAAAAAAAAAAAAAAAACTCTTACCATGCATGCCAACAGTCTCCCTAATCAGGTCAGTGTAAAAATGAGCCGACACAGAGTTAGCACCCCCGCACATAAGCGGTACCCACGGTACCCCCATCTCCTCCGCCAAATCCCCGGCGAACCACAGAAACGCATCCGACATGACACACCCAATCCTCTGCCCTGTCTCCGCCTCGGCCGCCTTCAAAACACCCTTAAGGCTCTCCCCCTCCGCCACAGACGTAAGGTACAAGTTAATATCCTCCAGGGGCTTCCCGGAGAACACGTACCCCTCCGGCACCCCGTCGGACACCACGTACGGCTTTATGTTTCCGGGGACTCTCTTCGCCGGTGCGAATAAGGTTTCGAGTGATTTGGAAGTGGTGTAGAAGGAGAAAGTGATGTTTGGGCCGGCGGCGGTGGCGAGGCGGGTAACGAGGCTGAGGAGGCGGCCGGCGTGGCTGGAGAATGGGAATGGCAGAACGGCTACGTGGCGGTGGTCTTTTGATATTTTGGTCATGGTTTTATTTTAATGAGAAAAAACAGTTCAAATTCAAAGAGGCTGAAAGATAAAAGCTAGAGAGAGAGAGAGAGAGAGAGAGGGGGGGGGGGGCGTTGGCTGCATTATATTATTTGGAAAGGTGGCCACCATCCGTCAATGCACGACGTAAAGCGTGCGTGGCTTAATATCAGCCGGAGGTGGTTCTGCGAGGCCTTTGACGAGAAAATTAGGATACGTATAGCAGAGGTGGCAAATGGACAGGTTAGGTTGAGTTGGATTTGAACGAGTTGATGTGGATTATAAGTTGAATATGAACAAGTTCAATATGAGTCAATAATAGACGGATTAAATATGGGTGGATCAAATATGGGTTATGTCACAGCCACCAAATTATTATTATTATTATTATTTTTTTTTTTCAGCCATAACCATTTCTACCACCATAAACACCAACCATACGGGATTCAATTTGCATCAGATAAAACCCACACCTACTGCCCTAATTCAGTGCGCATCTTGGAAACGAATGATAAAAAAAAAGAAAGAAAAAAGCACCCAACATAAATCATGGAATGGAATTGAGGAAACTAGCAGAACCATTGATTAGCTTCTCATGATCTAGAGAGGGAGAGAGTTTTATATTTGGATTTTTTTTTATGGATTTTTTTTTGTCCTTATTCAAATTTTTTTTTTTTGCATTTATTAGTTTTGCGTCGATTTTTCTTTGGATTATTGCTTCGTCTCAACCAGAGAATTCCAAAAAGAAAATAATTATTAACCATACTCAAATTTTTGTAAATAAAAACAAAAATAATACAATAATCCACAAAAATTTGGATTATTTTTGCCTTCAGTAAACTTTTAAAAAAATTATCATAATTTTTTATTTTTTAGATTCCTCGGGTCGAAACAAACCAATAATAAAAAAGACAATGCAAAAATAAAAAATACGATTTTTTTTTAAAATAAGAATAAAAAACTAATCCATAATGAATTATTCTTGCCAGGTCCAGTAGATGGAAAACTGGGACTGGCCAAGGTATCCATCTAGAGAGAGAGAATTGGGAAATGAGGCCAATTGGCAGCAAGAAACCATTAATTTCCCATGTTTCTATCCCTCTAAATAATGATTTATCAATAGAACGAAACACGGTTGTTTTGACTACGTAGAGAGAGAGGAAGTCGACGTTGCCAATGTTGGGAAATGATATTGAGAAAGTCTATGTAATTGCTCACACAAGTCCAACCTATTTTCAACCTATTTTGAACCCATTTTTAATCCATCTAAACCCATGTAAATATGGGTTGAGATGGGTTCAACCCATATCGACCCATGATACAATATGGATGGGTTGGGTTGGATTACAAGTGGGTGAATTTGGACGAGTTCATGGGTTGGGTTGAAAATTGCCACCTCTACGTGTAGTGTATATACCAAGTGCTATTTGACGTGGTACTTGTAACGTCTTATCATAGCCTTCCATTTCATTAATCAATGGTGTGGATTTTTTGTATCTTTAAACTACAATTTGTCAAATCGTATTCTCCTCACATACAATAACTGATTTGACATCTTATAGTTCAAGAATATCAAAAATATCGTAGTGGAAACTCACTCTTGATGTCACAAAAATATCCTATTGATGTGATGCTTTGGCAAAATAAACCTTTTTTTTTGTGTTTATTATAAAAAAAGCATCAATTTTTTAAGAATTATCGGTTCATCTCGATGAGAGTAATCTAAAGAGTACAGACTTATATATTAACTAAACTAAATTTTTTGTGAATAAAGAAAAAAATAATCCAATAATTCACAAAAATTTGGATTGTTTTTGTCGTTATCGAACTTTTTAAATATTCTTATTTTTATTTATTTTTACTTTTTAGATTCCTATTTTCATGACTAACCAATAATTTACGAAATATTGACATAAAACTAACAAATTTAATTTTTTTTTAATAAAAACAAAAATAAAATAAAACATTTAATTTATTTTTAGCCAAAGTACGAACCTATGTACGTCCAAGACACGGTACCATACGAACAAATATTCCTCTTCTGTCCCCATATGCAAATAGGAAAATATTATGTGTATACTAAATACACACTAAGATAATGTAGCAGATGAGAAGAGCCCAACATGGAAAAAAGGAAACGGCTGCACACCGTGTTCGATTGGGTTTTAGAAAACCTAGTTCTCACATTTTTCCCCCAGTGGGGTCACTGACCAAAGTAGTCCCCCTTTTCATTTTCTCCCCCTTCTCTTTTGGGAGATGTTATGCTAGTGCACAAATTGTACACAAATAAGTCGGTATGGTCCACTTCGGAGTCTCATGAAAATGATTTAAGCCGTTCATCAACTTTAAAATAATTTTTTGATTGGCCTCCAAGAAAATCAGCTCAATTTAAAAACTTTAAATATTTGATCTAACCTTTTAATTTCATTCAAAATTTATAATCCTAAATTCTATAGAAATTTTAAATAAAAGTTAACTAATCGGATCAAGTAGTTATAAAAATCTGATTGAGCTATTGTTTTTTTAGGCGACTAAAAAAAATATTTTAAAGTTGATGAGCAGCTTAAATCATTTTTATGAGACTCCGAAGTGGACCCCACCGATTTATTTGTGCATAATTTGTGTACTAACATAACATCTCCCAAAAGAGAAGGTGAGAGAAAATGATACGGGAACTACTTTGGTCAGTGGCCCCACCGGGGAAAAACGTGAGAACTGGGTTTTAGAAAACCCAATCGAACACGGTAGTTCCGTCAAAGATTTTCCAGCTACAAAGTACAAACTACAAGGGTCACCACAAGGAAAAGCTGCCACGTTGCCTAACTTTAGTCTAATGGTTACTAAGTGACACTGCAACCATTTTAAGAAAAGTGATAGATATACAACAATTGTCTCCAATATAGCACCCCTAATTAGATCGGTGTAAAAATGAGCCGACAGAGACCTAGCCGCCGAGTGTTGCGGTACCCACGGCACTCCCATCTCCTCCGCTAAGTCGCCGGCAAACCAGAGAAACGCATCTGACATAACACACCCAATCTTTTGCCCTATCTCCGCCTCGGCCGCCTTCAAAACTCCTTTGAGGCTCTCCCCGTCCTTGACGGCCGCGAGGTACAAGTCAATGTGCTCCAGGGGCTTCCCAGAGAACACGTACCCCTCGGGCACCCCGTCCGACACCACATACGGCTTTATATTGTCCGGGACTTTCTTCGCCGGCGCGAACAAGCTTTCGATGGATTTAGAAGTACTGTAGAATGAGAAAGTGACGTTCGGGGCTGCGGCGGCGAGACGTCGGACAAGGCCAAGGAGGCGGCCGGAGTGGCTTGAGATCGGGAATGGTAAGACGGCCACATGCCGGTCTTTCGAGACAACATTTGTCATTTTTCTAGGTGGCTACAGTTTAGCTTAAGTGATCGACTGATGAGGGAGAATTGCTGGATACTCCATATATAGTAACAGAATTGGGGTGGCGTGCTGACCCCATCCGTGCTGACCCCATCCGAGCAGTCTGTGATCGGCGCTCAACGGCCCAAATTTGCTAGGACCCAAGTAAATTTGCACCGTCTATTACCGAACTGATCTGAACCGTTGATCGCCAAGTATAGACGACTTAAATGGGATAAGCACTCATGTTGTCCTTTAAGCACGCCCCATAATGGCCACGAGTAGTGCTGGATCAAATGATGAACTCTCTACATATTTTGGATACAAAAATGATATATACACATACAAAAAATATCCACAATTTACCCACACACTCATACAAGTGTGTGGGCTCCACACACACTTGCACATCTAGTGTGTGTGGAGCCCACACACTTGTGTGAGTGTGTGAGTAAATTGTGAGTATTTTTTGTATGTGTATATATCATTGTTGTTTTGGATACAAATAAAAATTTACTTCAAACCAAACAACCATTAATATCTCAAAATTTGTCACATTTTCAGAATAAAAAAAAAAAGTGTGTAAATACAATTTGAAAAAAAAAACAATTCTTTTTTTTTTTTTGGCACTGCTTACTTTATGTCCATTCATGTCAAGTGTATTCAACAGCTTTTTCTTTTCGGTCAGCACTGCCGCGCGCAATTGGACCTGGGTTGCAGTCTGCGAACAGTAGCTACTGCGGCAAAGAATCCAGGCCGTCGGATTCTTAAACAGACGGCTTAGGTTTTAAACAAAAGAGAAGAATTGTTCGCGCAAACAGTTTACTTTTAATCCGAACTGTTAAAAATACTTGTAGAAGGGCTATGATTACGCACAGCAACTGTTGTGCACAAGCTGCACAGCTGCAACTTACCCCACGTCCCCACACAACGCAATCGGTATACTTTTGTCAAAGCGTATTTGAGTGCCAATTGTAGTTGTTTCTTCGACATTTTTATGTAAGTACAGTACTTGTTTTTTTATTTATACTCATTTTATCTCAAATTGATGGATTATTACGGAAAGTCGTGTGATTTTGAGATAAAAAATGCAAATTTTCTTACATTATTATAAATTTTTTTTGAACCATATTAAAGTGTTTTTTGTTTTGTTACAATTGGATGCTCTGAGCCAGTGCGCACGTTGACTAATCTCATAGTCAATGCACGCCTCGCCTCGACAGACACTAATTCGAGGGACCTGTAGTGAGCAATCACGGTCATCCGTTTGACAATTAGCAGTCCAAATTAAATGCAATTATCATACATGTAAGACACTTATGTAAAATAATCTGGACCGTTGATTGCCGAAGGGACGGCCGTGATTACTCACTACAAGAGTCTAGTGAGCTTACTCACTACAGGCCCCCCGATTGCATGTGACCCCAGCAGGTGAAGAAGTGTTGAACCTAATATACTCTTCTTTCTTAGGAGGAGTCCTTATCAACTCATTTATTTCTTAGGGTTACCATAATTATCCTCATAAAGTACTTGTACAGATAATATAAACTGATGCACGAAAATGCTATATTTTTTTAATTAAAAAATTGCACGACTTTTCATAGGAAAGAACAATTTGGATTATTTCCACGGCCGGTAGAAACAAATGTTTCCTCCAAAATCGATTGCATTGTCCCATGTGTCCAAACAGTAATCCCAAATAGTAGAAGATGGACACATGGCACAATTCAATCGATTTAGAAGAAGCTTTTGTTTCCACCGGCGGTGGAAATAACTTTATTCTCATTTGGAGCAGAGTAGCAGGTTTTTGGGATATTTTTTTTTTGTCTACTCACTCCGTTCCAAATTGATTGACTTTTGGGGGGATATGTATATTATGGTACGCCAAAAATAATGTATTAATATGAGTTGTTTCTAAATACTTTTATACCAATTTAAAGATCTCTTTGGAAAGGAAAAATTAGTGTAAAATATTTTTGTAATAATCACCTAACAAGAAAATATCTTACTAACCGAATAAGAAAATAACTTCACGAAATTTGCTTAATCTGTACATTGTTATTATAGCATAGGCATACAAGATACATTATTGGACATCAAAAAAAATTAAAAATGGTAAAAAAGAATCATTTTTTGTTGTATAATACAGATTACAATAGTCAGAAAAACTATGGTTCGGCTTTCTTTTGTTTCAATTTAACTTTTCAGCATTTGTTCGCTTTGCAGTAAATATCGACAAGAGAAATTGGAGACGAATTAGCCATAAAAATTGGATACTTTCTCTCTCTGAAGTGAACCAATTAGCCATAAAAATTTGACACAAAATTAATACTAAACGCGGAACAACTTTGATAGTGTTGTATTTCTATCACGGGCATGGGGGTAGGTTTGACATTTCGCAAGAAGAAGTTAAAATACTGTAGCCTTCTTCTTAAAATTGACAAGATCACAAGAATCGACACATTGAAAAAACACATTGAAAAGAAAAGTAATGGCGCACATTTCACGCGTATACATCACTAATGGACGCCAGCATTGTGCAGATTGAAAAAACAGTTTTTGTAGAAATACAATTTTTTTTAAAACCTGTTCTCAAAAAAAAAAAAAAAAAAAATTTTTTTTTAATAAAAACTGTTAAAAAACAGTTTTGAAATAAAAAAATTCTAAAACAATTGTTTGAAATCATTGTTGAGAGAGAGAAGATTTTAATTTGTGTAATGATAGGTGTAGTTGATTGAGCACATGTGGGATCTACCAAATTTGGTTATTGGCAAAAAATTGTTAATTTTGGTTATCTAAGACTCAGAATTTGATTAGTAGATAAGTCTTGTTATTTTAATATGAACATTTTTTTAAATAAATATTGCTAATTTTAACAACTTTTTAGTTTTGAGTAGGCTATTGAAGGTGCTCTAGTTAATTTTTTTCCCCTAGGTTGCTATGCTTTAGCTTTAAATGATCAATTATAGTAGGTTGATACTTCCTCCGTCCCAAAATTTTTGTCTAGTCCACAAAACGAGTACCTAAAACTAATAAGTCTTGTAAAAGAAAATTTTTAAATGTTTTTTATAAATTTAAATTACTCGCCAGTATCTAGTAACTTATTAAAAAATCAAAAAACTTATGGGTACAAAAGATATAACGCACAAAAAATGTACAATGGCTTTTGGGACCAACTTTTGAGTCCCAAACAAATAATCCGAACTGTTTAATAATTTCGAAATATTTTTCCCTATGGCCTTGCAGAAAATCAGCTCAATTGGATATGTGTAACTGGTCGATCCAAAACTCCAAGTTTTCATTTGTAACAATTATGAATGAAAAATTGGGTTTTCGCTCGACAAGTTACACATACCCAATTGAGCTGAATTTTTGTAGAGACGTGGAAAAAAATATTTTTGAATTATTTAACGGTTCGAATTATTCATATGGAACCCGAAAGTAGGCCTCAAAAGCCATTGTATATTTTCCTGTGCAATATATCTTCTATACGCATAGTCAAGTCCTTAAAAAATATTGCATTTTTCTTGAAAATTTCGTATATTTTCATGTTTTCCTTTTGCGGGCCGGACCAAAATTTTGAGACGGATAGAATATGAGAGAGAGAGAGAGAGAGAGAGAGAGAGAGAGAGAAAGACGAAGAATGGAGAGCTGTTACGCATCCCCCCTTTGACACACCCCCCATTTCGGCCCCACCTCCCTTTCCCCCAACTACCCTCCATTTTCCGCAATTAACTTTTTTTTTTCCTCTTTTTTCTTTTTCTCTTTTAACTTTATTTATCTAATTTTTATTTAATTTGGTTTACTCAAATTACATTTGAAAGTAAATTATTTTTTTACATTGATAATTTGAATAAATACAAGATTTTGTAAGAATTTTGCATCTCCAGTAATTTCTACCTAATTAGATTACTACTTTCCAACTTTCTTTTAAGTTTCCTTTGTCAAATGAACACATAAAGGAAAATACTTTTCATTTTTTTTACTAAATTTTGCTATAATTTTTTGACAAATGAACGATGACTCTAAGAAAATATTGGCAGAAAAATGTGAAGGATAAAAGAAAACTACACAAAGAAATGTAATTTCAAGTCTCAGTTTTGATACCATATGTTATGGATTATTGCTTGCAATGTTAAAGGTGAATCGATAATTGAGTTGTGAGGTGGTTGTCTCTTGAATCCAACTATGGTTGTTCTGTTCAATGAAGTAAATCCAAATAAAGGTGAATCCATATGTTATTATTAACGCAAATACCATCCCCCCACCTTCCCCTTTTGGCCCAATTAACTTTTCTTTTCTTTTTTCTTTTTTTCTCTTTTAACTTTATTTATTTAATTTAGTTTACTCAAATTACATTTGCAAGTAAATTATTTTTTACATTTACATTGGAATGTAGGTATATGGTTCAATTCCTATGGAGAAGAGGTTGGCCCTTGTAGTAATCTAACAATACTAATATTATTTATGACCGAAGCATCTAACTTTGTAGAAGAAAAGCTAATTTTTCCGTCTAATTGAAATCTATCTAGACTGAGTATTCCAATTGATTTTGTGGAATAAAATCTAGTTTTGCTTGGAAGTGTGATAAAAGATAAAAGAGAAAAAAGATATAAGGAAAAAAGTGATAAATATATACTAATTAAATAAAATAAATGAATTAAATAAATAAATGAATTATATAAATAATATAGTAAACGAATTAAGTAATTAAAGGAGTGGGAGAGATAATTCGGTAAAAATAGGGAGTGTACGGTGATGGGGTCCGGGGGGACGTGTGTCAGGGAGGGGCGCATATTAATTTCCTGAAGAACGGTAGCATAGATCTAGCCACAAGAGAGAGGGCCCCTAAAAACGGTGGTTTGATATCAGCCAGAGAGAGAGAGAGAGAGAGAGGGAACATGGGTGGGTGGATTGGCAGTGGAGAGAGAGTGTAGTTGGCAACGCGGGTTGGTGGACTGGTAGTTGGGTGTGAAAGATACTGCAATAATAGAACCAATGTAAGATATGGAGAAAAAGAACCAAAAAGGAGCGGTGTCATACATCAAAATAGTTCAACTTGTGGATGAATCGTAGTAGAGTACTGTACATCATAGTAATTCAGTACCAGTTCCGGAGTACAGTTATGCAGTGCTCTATACAATTACGTGGAGTTCGTACACTGAGTTGTGGGTGTTACAAAACAAAAATGCATAATGTTCGAGTGATCAGAAACACCACGTTAACGTGCTCAATAATTAGAGACAGACCAACAACAACACCGTCACCCATTTTTACGGGCTTGTTTAGTGATATTTACAACTCTGTTAAATGCAATGTGAGAGTATATAATACTCCGTATCTATTACTTGACTACCAATCTTCTGGCGTTTTGAGTGTGTTGTCCAATTTATTGTCCATTTTTTTTGTGTACCTAGCATTTTTGATTCCCTATTCATAAGAAAACCTCAAAATTAGTCAAACAAAGTAGTTGAAAAATTCAAAGCATTTTTGATTTCCTATTCATAAGCACCTTCATTTCCTCATTCTATCCTAGCCTCTACTCTGCACGGGATTTCTAAAAACAGAAAATCGGTAGAAAGCAGTTGAATTTACAAATTCCTATTTATGTGACAGTTATTGCTACAGAAAATTGCCCCGGTACATTATGTAGCAATTAGTGCTTTGTAGGGTTCCAGCTTTGTAAGCCAGGACCTTGCAGTGCATCATTTAGCAGTACAAAAGTATTTTCAATAGTCCGGATTTGCTGAAGCTTTCTTACTCATCAAAAATTACCCATCAAAAAATATTTTGACTGGTAAGAAATTGTCTGCAAATTCGGACCATTGATTTCCCAGATGGACGGTTGTAATGTGCGTTGCACAATGCAACACATTTAGTACGATGCAAGGTCCACACTTCCAAGAAGTATGTACCAAGATTATTTCCCGTGCTTAAAAATTACTCCTTCCGTCCCCTTTTAAGTGATTCATTTGGGAAACGTGTATTTTTTGCAGACGTTTAAAAATGTACTTATGTATAACGTTTTTAAGGATAACAATGTTCTTATTTGTGCATGGTGCACGAAACAGTCTGGTGCAGGCATCCGGCCGTCCATTACAGAAATATACGGCTCGGATTTAATTCGAGCACCGTGTAAAATCCGAACTGTCCACTGTGTTGATTAAATTCGGGTTGTGCATTTTTGCAATGAACGGCAGGATCCCCGCACCACCCTTGATCCGGAGTTAATAGTTTTTCACAAACACGCAGAATAAGTGTTCTTACTACATCCAAAATAATTCTGAAATTGGTTTTTCTAAAGATTGTACTCTGTTATTACCTCCAGCAAAGTATTGAAATTCTGAGTTGAGCTCCCTTCTGGTCCAACAGCCTTCCATGCAAGCTCTTTGTACTTTCCGATTTGCTCCCTCATTTCCTTACCCTTTTCATGATTCAAAACCAGTTCAAGAGCCAACATTGTGCCATTTTTTGTGAAAACCCCTCCCTCCAACCTCACACCAATTTTCCACACCTTTTCCACCATCCACGCGTTTAGTAGATTATCTGCGAAGAATGGCCTCCCAATCAGAGGCACACCTGCCACAATGCTCTCCAATACCGAGTTCCACCCACAGTGACTTACGAAAACTCCTACTGAACTATGGGCCAAAATTTGTTGCTGAGGTGCCCACGGCACGATTTTTCCTAGCTTGCTTGTTCGCTCCATGAATCCTTGTGGAAAAAACTCTTTCAAATTATCTATGAGAGACCAGAGAAACGGAGTGCCGCTAGCTTCTAGTGCTTCAGCTAATGCCACAATCTGTTTGACAAAAAAAAAAAAAAAAACTACTACTTTGATTGACTAGAGAAAAGTCAATTGTCTCATTAAGCTTAAGGGCTCTTTTGGCAAAAACACTTAATTCGGTTTTTTCATTGTCTTTATTCAATTTTTTTTTGCATTTGTTATTTTTGCGTCAAGATTTTGTGGTTTCTGATTTTCTCTCGACGAGACGAATCTAACAAGTATAAATTTTTAGTCAAACCAAATATTTTTTTTGAATAAAACCGAAAATACTTAGATTATTGGATTAATTTTAGCTTTATTTAAAAAAATTTGAGTTTTGATCATAATTTTAGGGTGGTGCTAATGTCAAACTCATTTTTGTTTGTGCCAAAATTGTAGTGTTTTAAAACCTTGTACCATGTGCAAGGTACAAGCCTTTTATGCGCTACAGTTTTGGCACAAACAAAAATGATTTTGGTATTATCATTTTCCTAATTTTATACTTGTTAGATTCTTCTCGTCGAGAGAAATTCAGAAACCACAAAATCTTGACGCAAAACTAACAAATGCAAAAAAAAAAATTAAATAAAGACAAAATGAATAATTCAATAATTCGGATTATGGTTTATTTGCCAAAGGAGCCCTCCTAAGTTTGAATTTTAGTACACTACCTCTGCTGGTGACGGTGTAAGTATTGTTCCAAAGCCGATATAGGCAACTGAGACTGCTTTGAAATTGTCCAACCACGGGATGCATCCGTACTCGTCTGAGTACGAGGAGGGTGGCGGCGGTGACGAAGATGATAGTAAATTGGATGGGCCAACGTTGAGGAGCATTTTCAACTTGGACTTGAGATCTTGGTTGATTTCAGGAACTATTTCTTCAAAGGAGTTGACAAAAACAGCGGTAGCTTTGGGTAGAGCCCGGGCCATTTTGTGCAGCATGATTACGAATGGAGATTCCGAGTTTCCAAACAGGATTTCCGGGGGCAAATCCCCGAGACGTAGCTCTGGAAATCCCGGCACGAAATTTACGACGTCATTTTTCCGCCCGGCAATATCTGTTTTGGCCATTAATAACACGCTTAAATTAACAAAGGGGAGATGAATAAATGAGAGAATTTAAATTGCTTTTTATTTTCCAATGTATAATAATGTGTTATTTTTATGATCTTCAAAACTTTGTTTAACAGAAATAACTAAGATTTTATCAAATAAGATGCATATTGCAAAGTTAAAACCTTAGAAATTAGAATATATAACCAATTTAATGAGATGTCCGGACTAATGTATTTAAAACATCATGCATTTTTTTCTACTCATTTTAGTTTTCCTATAATGAACAACTTTTGTCCTTTTTTTCAATTTTGTAATTTCTCTCGACACCACAAAAAAAAAAAAATCAAATGTTTTGACAAAAAGATAAAACGTCCAGATATTTATTAGTAAACACAACCTTTACCCTCTAATCACAAAAAAAAAAAAAATTTTTTTTTTAGAGTCAAAACTCTGATATGTTATTTTATTTTTATTTTTTTGAACTGCATCCTAGTTTTCCAAAATATTTTATCAAGATTTGATAAAATTAACCCTTGATTTTATCAAATAAAGAAGAAGTTTGATAAAATCTCAACTTTTTTGCATTAAAAAAGCTCAGATTTTATCAAATCTCTTTCTCATTTAATAAAATCAACCCTGATTTTATCAAATCTTGATTTTGTCTTGATAAAATCATTTGGGAAACTCAGCTCTGCAGGTTTAAACAAACCCATATAGAGCTTGGACATTAAACCGTATATGGGGTCTATTTAAACTATGAAGTGCATTAAACCCTACAAGGCTCCTGGCCCTGGTGGTATGCAAGTCATATTTTATCACAAATTTTTTAACATTATTGGATATGAGGTTTGTTCCTTTGTTAAAAATTACTTTAGTGAGTTCCCATTTGATAAAATCAACATTTGTAATGTTGATTTTAGCAAATGAAGCTATGCCTAATAATCATCAAGTGCCTGCTGAGATCAATAAATTAAACCTTTATATCTCTGATCCCCAATAATTATAATCCTAAGAATACGACTATGTTTAGACCCATTAGCCTTTGTAATGTGGTTTATAAAGTCGTCATTAAAATTATGGTGGCTAGAATCAAACATTTACTCAATGATATCATAAGCCATTTCAAAAGCAGTTTCATTCCTGGGAGAACCACTAATGATCATATTATCATTACCCAGGAAATTCTCCACACTTTGAGAGGGAAAATAGGGAGGATTGTTCTAAAAAAATTGATCTTGAAAAAGCCTATGATATAATCTCTTGAAAATTCCACTTCGATACCCTCCTTTACTTCAACTTTAATGATGATTAGATTAATCTTATTATCATGAGTTGTGTGCTTAGCGTTAAGACTTCCATCTTATGGAATGGAGGTGTTCTTGAGGAATTCTCCCCACGACGTGACCTTAGACAAGGAGAGCCCCTCTCCCCTTATCTCTTTGTCCTCGATATGGAAGACTTTCTGTTATAATTAACATTAAAGAGGAGGAAGGAACCTGCAAGGGCATTAAAGCTTCTAGGAACAATTTTCTCCTATTGCACATGTTCTTTAATATTACCACATGCTTGCTATGATGGAAGTTCTTGATAACTTTTGCAGTATCTCAGGCCAAAACATTAATTTGACCAAGTCTACAATGTTTGTCTCGCCCAATATTCCTAGGAGAAAAGCTAGGAGAGGGTGCCATTTGCAATATCTCTCTTATTTTTTTTATCTTGGGAAATACCTTGGGATGCCTCCATATATAATCGACCTAGTAGACAATTTTAACTACATTTTTTGAAAAAATGCAAAAGAAACTCACTGGGAGTAAACTCAGGGATGGAGCCCGGATTCGGCCACAGGGGTGATGCCTTTCAATAGAAAACTAATTACATGTTATGCAAAAAAATATAAACAAAAAAGCTAGTTACATGTTATGCGAATAAACGAAATTTGTTTGTTTTTTGTACAATGTATTAGTTTTATTTTTTTTTCTTTTTGTATACTCGTAAAAAACTAGTTGAATCACTTTAGCCCATAAAAAATATTTATGTAAAGTCTGGGTGACACCTGCCCACACTCCTTTCTATGTTAGCACCGACACGAATAAAACTGGCCAATAGCTCCAACTTCAAATGAGTACATACATGCACCTTGTTAGTGTTACTTAATTTTGAGCTTCTTGAAAAACTAAAAATGTAACATAAAAGTATTCATGTATTTTTACATGAGACATTAACATAACAATTGCTTTGTATAGCAAATAACATAATTATAATTGCTTAGGTGGGTAGATCAACAAAAAAAAATTACTTTGGCAGTACCAATGCAACACAAGTTAGTTTTTGGTAGGGAGTTGAACTCAAGCCGCTCATATGGATGGCCACTGCTTTAGGGGTGTACAAGAAAACTGACATAACCGCTAAACCAATCCGATTTGGACCGAACCGTTCTATTTGGTTAGGTTATACGGTTTATTAGTCAGGTTATGGTTTTAACAAAATAAGAACATGGAATTATGGTTCGGTTACTGGTTCTCAATTTTAAGAACCACGGTTAGCACCGAGCCGGATCGTACAATATATATGTATATATTGTATTTATATTTATATTTATATAGGTAATGTATCTTGATTTCGTAAGTTAAGATTTTTTCCCCTAGTAAGGTAATCTTTTATTTCTATTTAGAGTAGAAATCTATTTTGTTAGGAAGTCTTTAATATATTACTATAACTATTTGACCAGACTAATACCCAATTTTTCATTTTAATTCCCTGCGAGGACATTCTGTTGAATTTATTTTCTCGTTTTTAGACTATTTCATTATTTGTTTAAGCTACCTTGTTTTCATCAATTTTATGAATTCTTTTATTGATAGTCGATTGTCAATACTTTGTGTATTATGTTAACTATATTTTGCTTTGAATCTTATAAAATCCTATAATTATTTTATGAGTGGTTTGTTCCTAAAAAAAAATCCTTTGAGTTCACATGTTGTGAAAAAGTGTTCCAACACTAATCGGACAGAACCAAAACCGAATCAAAATTAACCAGTTCGGTCTTGGGGTTTGGATCTGGATAGGTTCTACACATGTATTGGTTAGGTTTTGGTTTTTAATTTTCTAGAACTGGTCGAAATGGTCCGGTAACTGGATTTCTAGAGAAATCCGGACCGTGTTCACCCCTACACTCCCTTACCAATTGAGACAAGAACCCAACCTAATTAGATTCCGGGATAATTTTAATATATTATGTCTTTTGTTTTAACCATTTAAAAACCAAAACACACGATTGTAAGCGTCAAGAATCAAACACGAATCACTTAGGTTGAGAGCCTATCCGCATTGTGCTGACCATTTCAACAAAGCGAAACCTTGTTTTACACTTACCTTAGTTTTACATTTATTATTGTTCTTCGCAAATTATTTTTTTCAACCAGCGGTGATATTTTTGAAACTAGCTCCCCTTCTTAGCTCCGTCCCTGAGTAAACTCGTTCTTCGTGGTTTTTAGCTATTTGGTTGTTTAAGTTGAAACCCTAAACAAATATTTGTTAGTGTATACTTGAGTCCTACAGTTACCTTTAGGGAAGGTCGAATTATGTGTCTTAAACAATTTGCAATTAGAAAGACAACAAAAATGATTCAGGGCAGACATTAATTAATTTAATCCCTCGTATTTTTTTCTCTCTTATTTCCCCTTCACTCTCCCATTACCTCCTCGATCTCTCTCTTCCTCTAGCTGTCCTTCGTCTCCACTTTGATATTGTTTAATGCACACAATCAATATATTAATGAGCAAAACAACTGGAGTACATTAGAAAAGGCATTAACCAGTGCAATATGAGATCAAGTAAATGGAGTAATAGAAAAGCATATATTTACTTACTTAACTTAATTACTTCCTCCGTCCCGAATTTTCTATCCATTTACTGATATGAGGACAACGTGTCATTTTTCATTTGCTTATATCTTTCAATATATAGTGTTCTTTACCATTTAAAATTTTTTGTTTAATAGTACTCATCGAGAACTATGAAACAAGATCCATATTGAATATGTATAGCATTATACATTAGAGAATACAACCAATTTTTTGAATATTTTCCTTCTTTTGTTTGGTTCTTAAAAAAGAGTCATTGTTAATGGTGGAAGTAAACAACAAATATGGGATGGAAAGAGTATTAACTTAGGCTTCGTTCTACTAAGGAGTTGTTCTCCAATGGATTTTATCAAAATTTGATAAAATCAAACCCTTAATAAAATCTCTTCACCAATAGATAAAATCAAGGGTTTGATTTTATCAAATGTTGATAAAATCAATTGGAGAACAACCCCTAAGAGTCTTTTAGTTTTTTATTTTTTATTTTTTTATTTTTCACGTTATATGAGACATATTATTTTGAAACAAAAAAAAAATTAAAAAGCCAAAAATCAAAGTTGGTAGAACGGCCTCTTGATTTAGCTAGTACTGTACTTCCAAAAATCACTTACCATGCATTCCAACAGTATCCCTAATCAGGTCAGTGTAAAAATGAGCAGCACATGAGTTAGCACCCCCGCACCAAAACGATACCCACGGAACCCCCATCTCCTCCGCCAAATCTCCGGCAAACCACAGAAACGCATCCGACATAACACACCCAATCCTCTTCCCTGTCTCCGCCTCGGCCGCCTTCAAAACTGCCTTAATGCTCCGCTCCTCCTCCACAGCCGCAATGTACAAGTTAATAGCCTCCAGAGGGTTCCCGGAGAACACGTACCCATCCGGCACCCCGTCCGACACCACGTACGGCTTTATGTTGCCGGGGACTCCCTTCGCAGGTGCGAATAAGGTTTCGATGGATTTGGAAGTGCTGTAGAAGGAGAAACTGACGTTTGGGGCGGCGGTGGCAAGACGGGTAACGACGCTGAGGAGGCCGCCGGGGTGGCTGGAGAATGGGAATGGCAGAACGGCCACATGCCGGTCTTTCGAGACAACATTGGTCATGGTTAATTATTGTTTTTCTAGGTGGCTACGCTTTGGCTTAGCTATAGCTTAAGGGATCGACTGATGAGGAAGAACTGATATACAGTAGATATATAAAGAGCGACAGAGAGAGAGAGAGAGAGGGGTAAACGTACGTTGTACTCCACTTTGCTAACATTAACGTAGCCACGAGAGAGAGCGGCTCTTGGCCAGGGCCCTTAGCCACGAGAGAGTGGTGCCAAACATTATCCTGGTCCAGGTTTTATTTTATTTTTTTTAACTGCGAAGTTTCAGGGTGTTTGAAATCTTCTACTGTTTGGGAGACAGAAATGAAAACAATTTGCTGCTGGTTGGGAGACAAAAATGAAAACCATTTTATGAAAATGCATTCTCATTTTTGGATGAAGGAGAAGAGAAGTCAAAATTAGGGTTGGAGGCAATGTTTTAAAACCCGGACCAATGAGAAAATCGGAAAAAAAGTCGGGTGGACTGGTCCCAGATTCAACCGTGGTTAGAGCGAGAGAGATAGAAATAATAAATAAAAATAAAGAGCGAGAGAGACAGAGTAAACGCACGTAGGTCGTGTTTGGATTTTGAGTTTTAGTTATTGGTAATGATTGGAGGGAGAAATAGAAATAATAATTAAAAATAGGAGTTAATGATTAGAAAGAAAAATGAGAAAAATATTTAAAAATAGAAGTATTGATTGGATAACAATTAAAAAAACCGAGTCTTGAAATCCAAAAAGAAAAAGGTTGTAGTACTCCACTAACATTAATTAGAGGTTTGATAAGAAACGTAAAAATTTTCTATGAAATTTTACATATGAAATTAATGGTTCAAATTCACTTTGCAATAATTTGAAATGAATCCTAACCATCAATTTCATTTTTACACACAGTTTCGTGGAAAGTTTTCATATTCCGTACAACTATTGCTCACATTAATGTAGCCACGAGAGAGAGAGAGGGCCCTTCGCTAGGGAATGTCCCAGAAGTACTGCAGAAGAGTGGTACCAAACATTATCGTGTTTTTTTTTTTTTAACGGCCAAGTTTCAGGGTGTTTCTTCTACTGTTTGGGAGACAAAAATGAAAACAAATCTTCTACCGTTTGGGAGACAAAAATGAAAACTATTTTATGAAAATGTATTCTCATTTTTGGATGAAGCTAGGACAAGAGTAGTCAAAATTAGGGTTGGAGGCAATGTTTTTAAAACCCAGACCAATGAGCGAGCCGGAAAAAGAGTCGGGTAGACGGGTCCCAAGTTCAACCACGATTAAATCGGAATTGACCCATGATGTCATTATTACGTCAAAAGTAAAATAATCACGTTAAATAGTTCATGTTGAAAATAAAGTGAGACAATGGAGAGAGTTTGGTTTTTTCTTTTGGTCCCACATCGGCAAGTCATTCGCACAGAAGATAACTCTCAATTAGCTCAATCAAGTACTATATTGCCAGGTGTCAAAAAAAAAGTACTATATTGCCAGGTGTCAAAATGAGAGTGCATTTATTGCAACACAATAATCGGCGCTCAACTCAACGTAAATTTTTTGATGACAAGTCAATTCTAATTGTACCATCAGCCGGGAGGTGATATGACATTTCATCGCAAAAAGCAGATGAGTCAAAACTACCAAACAACAGCGTGAGCACAAGTACATTGGCTTTCGTTGAAGGCGGTGTCTGACGGTGCTTGGCGGCAGCGGAGCGACGTGGGGCGGAGGCAGCAGGTAAGACCCCGCCAGCGGTGGAAGGTGGATGCAAATCTCTCTTCTCTGGAACCCGGTCTTGATTGGCTTTGGGTTGATCGCTGCGTTGCTGCTCTTCATTTTGGTTGTATGTTGTATTTGTTATTTGCTTTCCGATGTACCAAAAAAAAAAAAAAAAAAAAAAAACAAGTACATAGCTGGGGCAGTTCAAAAAAGTACACAGCTGGGGGCACCTTAAAAACCTGCCCAATGTTGGCAGTAGAATAATGTCCCAATAGAACAAACCAGAATGAAAAATGATATGAGTACACCAAATGTACACACCAGATGAACATCACTCTGAAGTGAAAGATGAGGAGATGTTCATTTTTTGGAGCCTCTCCTCATCTGCCACTTCAGGGCGGTGTTTATTTGGGGTGCACATGTAGTGTACCCATAACATTACTGAACCAGAATACACACAAGATAAACAACAAAAATAAAACAAAATAACAAGAAAATAACTAGACAAAATTCAAAACAACTGAGTTCCTGAATCGACTCATCTCTGAGTCGCACCAAGTTGTGTTGAATTGCTTGGAATTTACGCCAAGTCGCTGCTCCGAGAGAGAACCATTCTCAAAGACTCCATATCCGTCGCCTTCGGAATCTGGAGCCATTATTCATCAGAGGATGCACGGGCTGTCGTAGCATCACCATAACTCCAGATCTGATCCAACCAGGTAGAGAAAGAAGGTGACGTCAGTAAAAGGCGCGATTGTAGAAGCCATCCAATAATATATCGGGTGTTACAGTTCAACTGACCTAGCGCCGGTTTTGGTGGGTTATCGGTTGGACTACCGAATCTTAGCAGTTTTTGCTCACGAGACAGGTTTTCAAAAAATAGTGGTTTCTGGATGCGACTAGACCGGAGCAAGGCCCGGTCGACGATTCATCCGGTCTAAGCGGTTGGTTCAGTTCGGGTTTTAAAACACTGGTTGGAGGTACTTCGCTCATCTTATTTTTCATTTTTTTGCATTTTTGTTATATGAAAGAGGTTTGACTAGTCCGGACTGGGTTTTAAAACACTGGTTGAAGGTACTTTGCTCATTCTCGTTTTTCAATTTTCTCATTTTCATTATATAAAAGACATGCAGAATGTATTCCACACATATCCCTCAAACACTACTACAATAATAACAATAGCAGAAGCAATCTAGTCTCCAATCATTGGGTTTATGGGCGGAGGATGATTGAAGGCAGACCTAACTTTTGGCAATATGCATAAAGTGGGTGCAAAATGCCACTGAAACGGTGGACCCCCTAAACCTCCAACGATCGAGGAGCTGCAAAGACATTTTGCTGCAGAACTAAGCCATCACTCAAATACTACTCCTGTTGCAAAATGCTAATGCACGTTTCTTCCAAACGTTCTATTTCTAGAATACATTCTAGCTATAATTCAAAAAGTCAAAAAGTTAAAATGTAAATATAAAAAGCTAAAAACAAAGGCTCCTAAACACCCCCACAACCTAAAATATTTGGACTTCAAGATGAACAGTACTTATTCATTACTAGTCATAGAGCACAGATTAATCCAGCACTACACATTTACGTGGATTTCATACACTTTATCATAGGTTCTATAAACGTAAGCCCCCTTGTATAGGTTGGACGCTAGCGCGGCTCGCTTCGCTTTTGTTGCAGAGCTCACTGCCCTGCTCCATGAGTCACCATAGCTTCGCCTAGAAGAACGAATATTTCGAATATGATTAAGACGAATATGTCGAGTTAGAGCACAAATTGAAATTGTTTTCTTACAGTTCCTCCACCGACCTGTAGTACATAAGGTAGCTGTGCTCATTAGACCGGACCATCAAAAACACTATGACCCCACTTTTAAGGCGTTTTTTGTTTTGCATATATTTTTTTTATTGTTAATTGTGGTTAGAAATATTTGAATTCCTATCAAATCCACGCGAGTATTGTAGACACCCCAATTTGGACCCATGAAAGTCCTTAGCATCCCCGATGATGAAAATGCCTGTTAGAGCACGCGAAGCTTGATTGTGAACTTGGAAACCCCTCCTAAACCTCTCCAAAATAAACCCAATCCTTCACCATCTTCTAGTACACTCAAAACCCTCTTTTTCTATATATAACTTGTCTCAATCCATTTTGAAATGAGGGAGATGTGCCCGTTTTACCAAAATCACTTGTTTTCCCGACCTTCTGAGGGTAAAATGGTCACACATTTTGATGTACAAATCATCTTGGGTCCAAACCACTTGGGTTAGAAAGTAGACCTTTCAAGCTTTCCAACGCTTCAAACCATGCGCAAAACGGAGTTCGGTAGCACCCGGAATGGCCCCGCGAAGTTTCATATTTTGTGCTGTCTCGCCATCCAGGCGCCCGGATTGACCCTTTCCAGGCGCCTGAAACACCCTCCTCCAGGCGTCTGAACCCCTTCCAGACACTTGCTGCCCAAAGACAAGAGAGTGGGGAGCAACGTCTTGGGAGATTCTTCTGGAGTTTTGCTGCAGAATATACGGGGCACATCCCAGCACATGCTTCTTCCCTCTCCCTAGGTGAACCCTCACCCTTTTGAAGGGTTCAAATGGCCCATTTTGAACCCTCCTTTGCCTATATATATCCCCTCCCCTCCTCCATTTGAAGGGGGCTCAATCTCACTCACTCCCTTGTTGTTATGCTGCTGAAATGACACCAGAATCTCCATCCCCAAACTGATCTCTCTTAGTTTCACCCACTTCCATTCACAAACCTACTCTTTTCCACTTCAAATCAACACTTTTTCATCCCTCTCAAACAAACCCCCAACTTCAATACCTATAATCAGTCCCTCAATGCTTTAGAAACTACATCCCAGCCCACTCAATCACCAAAACTAGCCTCAAAAGTTCATCAATCAAGCTTCTCAAGGTAGTCTTTCTACCAAAAATGCTCAACTAAGGCCCTGAGGGGGGAACCACCCATCCTTTCTTGGTTCACAATACCAAGTTGAGGCTTTGGGAGGGTTAAAAATGCAGCAAAAATGATCTCACCACATGCACCCATATTGGGTCCAAGCGCCTGGATCCACCTAATCCAGGCGCCCACACCCAATCCAGGTGCACCCATACCCAATCCAGGTGCACCCATACCCAATCCAGGTGCACCCACACCCAATCCAGGCGCCCACACCCAATCCAGGTGCACCCACACCCAATCCAGGTGCCCACACCCAATCCAGGTGCACCCACACCTAATCCAGGTGCACCCAATCCAGGTGCACCCACACCTAATCCGGGTGCCTGGACTTGGTCAATACGGGTGTGAGAAATGCAATCCGGGTGCAATCGTGGGTTGTCTGTGGATTTGTTTTGGGGGTTTCCAATGTTAATTAGTCTCATTCTGAGTTGTTTAATACATTGTATGTCATCGTATCATCATGCATACATAATACATGGAACATGTATCCACGCACGTCATTCGATGCATTTACATGCACTTGTATAGTTTCGTGATCAGAGTCCGTTCAAACGATATTTTCAAAATCCCTTGAGCATTGAATAAAGACCGGTGGTTACACCGGGCGAGAGGGGTGCTTTAAATTCCTTCCCCTCTCGTAACCTAGCTCCCGGACCCGAGAAATCTCGTTTTTGTGAGGCCAGTAAAACATTTTCTATTCCAAGGGCAAAAGAGTCATTTTTCAATGGTTTCTCGGGTATGGTCCTCAAATCTGGGTGGCGACTCCATTCAATCAATCAAACCAAATCGATCAATCAAAACCGTTTTTCTTTTAAAACAAACAAGCCAATTTTCGTGGACAATACGTCGCGCGTTTTCCGCGGGGGGGTGTTCACAAGCTGGCGACTCCGCTGGGGATAATTTGCATTAATATACATTTTAGTATTATTACACTTATGTGTGATTTTATTAAAATGTGTATTAATCATCGAGAGCTAAACTTGAAAAATGTTTAAAGGATTTTGAAAATATTGTTTTTATGGACTTTTTGCATTGCACGTGCATGGTTACTAGCCCTCGCTGGCGTGTTTCGGCAATCCCGCCCGGCTTGCCGGTGACGGGGAATCCCGGAATGCTCAGCACCCCCCGACCGTGATAAGTCACAATTGTCGTTATTACCATCGCCTTGCGGGATCCTTGGCGGTGGGAGACAGCTTTGGCTTTGAGTCCGGGGTACCCTTCTCAAACCAAAACCGGCCTTTGCATATAGATAACCATAGAACCCCACGTTAGTTAACCAACCCATGTGTTAGGAGTATGTGCTCCATCCTGTTTTGTGCCATGTGTTACCGTCTTTTCAAGCATGCCATATTGCATACATGCATACACTTGCATCTGTACATATTTTGTCTTTTATGTTGTCAGTATAGCATAAATTAGGTTCCCGGCAGTTAGTAGAGGGTTGCTTTGGCCCGATGATGAGTCGTGTATCCCACATACGCGTTGTTCTTATGAGTTGGCCTTTAGGACAATCGGACACGGGAAAATTTGAATCAACAGTTTCCTAACAACGATCTAAACGGGTTTAAGGGATCTTGACTCGAAAGTGGGTTAATCGCCCTTAGGCATCCGATTGTAGATCGTTGTCAGAATTTGTGTGAATCATAACTTCCCAAATCCGATTATCCAACATCAAGGGCATGTCACTTAAAAAAAAACTTGAGGATTGGGGCAACCTTCCAAAACTGTCAAATTTAGTCTAGGAGACTTTAAATCCATGGAGTATGAGATACCTCCGGTGTTTGCCGTGCCCAAAACGGCAGCCCGTGTTTTGAACTAGCCTTAGGGTCACTTGTAACTGGGTGACAACACCTTATTGCTCTGTCTCGGATGGTCAAGAAAGGATAACGGTTGCAGCTTCAACATTTAGGCTTTAGGTTGAAAAGTCGTAACTGCCGAGTAAAAGACCTACCCGTGGTGTCGGTCCAATCATCTGTGCAATGACTCTAAGTGAGATTTGAAACCGGTAGACTAACCATAGGTTAACCTTAGCATAATCCTTAGGATAGATGTCAGTCTAGGAGACTTTAAATCTATGGAGTTTGAGATACCTCCAGTGTTCGCCGTGCTCGAACGGCTCCCCGCGTCTCGGGCTAGCCTTAAGTGCATTTGTATCCGGATTTTCAACAACCTTATTGCTCTGTCTCGGATGGTCTACAAGGAGAATGGCTCTGATTCCACGACGATTGGAATTTAACCTGCCTGTCACGACCTACCCGTGGTTGTTGTTCTGTACATCCATGCGATGTCTTAAGTGAGACCGAGACCGGTAGTTTGCATCTTAGACACGACATGACAACGACGCGTGCACGACATTTCCTTCAATAAAACCAGGGGCACAATCTGAAGTTTGACCTTTTTGCTTTACTGTCAGTTCCGAGCCCTTACCCGAAGACTGTCTCGACCTTCATCGCCAAAAGTCTGAAACAAGCATGTCGGGCGATCAAGAACAAAATTCCCCGAATGAGATAGAGCGACTGAGGAAGGAACTGCAAGACGAGAGGGCCCGGAATGACACTCGAATCACCCAACTCGTGGCGATAATGGTAAACATCCAAAGCCGGTTGCCTCCGCCTCAACAGCAAATACCCGATGGCGGGGCCCGAAATCATGAGATCCCTAATGATGAGCGTCAAGAACAGCCACCTCCGGTTGACAATCCCCAATTGGCCGAGATGTTAGCCAAAGTTGCTAGACTCGAAGAATCTGTGACCAAGAACGAGCAGCGGGCCATCACCGGGTTTGACATGGACAAACTCTGCCTTTTCCCGGGTGCCAAACTCCCTAAGAAATTCAAACATGTGAACTTTGAGAAGTTCGATGGTACCAGAGATCCAAGGGGACACATTCAAGCATACGTGAGCTCCCTTTCATTGCAAGATGTTGATGAGCCCACTATGGCCCAGATGTTCCATGAAACTCTCACAGGGCCTGCACTTCAATGGCTCTTGTCTCTTGACATCTCGAAGAGACGAACTTGGGAAGAAATGGTGGCCTCTTTCATCAAGCAATATGAGTATAATGTTCAGCTTAAGGTCACTACCCGCGAACTTGAAAGCATTAAGATGAGGGAAAAAGAGTCGTTCGCAGACTTTGTGAAAAGATGGAGAGCAAAGGCCGCGCAAATGACAGATCGTCCCAGTGACAAAGACCAAATGCGCATCATAACAAAGAATCTACAACCCGACTTGGCCCAGTACATGGTGATGGGCCAGGCACATAACTTTGAGATCTACTTTGAGACAGGCCTGTCAATTGAGGAAGCAATACGGGACGGCATTCTAGGAAAAGATGGTCCCACTCCAAACTCCGGGGATGACAACACTCTATATGCAAACACCTCATCCAGCCCCACAAAACACAACTCCAACCGAGCAGCATCCATCAACAAAATCACAGCCCAAACCAGTCACTCTAAAGAGCCACAGAGAACCCTCTCGCAGTTCTCCACACCTCTATCCTTGGTGTATAAAGAATTCCATGAAGCCGGTCTTATCAAACCACTCTCTCCAACTCCTCTACCTCAAAAGCTCCCAGCCTACCACAACCCAAACGCCTTCTGTGCCTTCCATCAAATGCCAGGTCATGCTACCGATGAGTGTCACCGTCTCCGCCACAGGATTCAAGATCTCATTGACAACGGGTCCATCTCTGCTACACTGGCGAAACTGAATACCTCACCGAATCAATGAACCATCAATGGCCATTCAATAATTCAATCTTCCACGAGTCTTGGAAATCTTCAAGTGTCAAGTCAAGTTCCCACTTCTGATTGAGTCAGTTTGTATTGCGAGTCTGCTTATGGTTTTTGCTTTCCTCGTCTATGTGTTTTCATCCTTAAATCTGTAGTGTCTTGTTGTTATTGTCCAAAAAAAAAAAAATCCAAAAAATAGAGTCAACCTTTGTAGTCCCGAACTACGCATGACCTGATTCCTTACAAAGGGATACGTAGGCAACCATTCATGGTTCGGTCGTAACTATCAAAAATCAATGTCGCGCTGTTGTGTTGAAATTGTCATCATAAACTTGGGTTTTCCCTAAACTTGGAATTGTTTCACACCATCATTTGAGAAACGTGATAATCACTTTGAGACATAAGATGAACCTTGATTGAACCCCCACCCCATACAAGGAGGATTTCCAGTGGACCATTCCCTGATGTCATCAAGAAGCGATGCTTTGACACAAGAAAAGCCTGCTAGGTCGAAAACCCGCAAGGGCGGCCTAGGCAAAAGTTAAAAAGCTCGCTAGATCAAACTTCAAAATGAGATCTAGGCAAAAGTTGGAGCATGCATGAGTTCTCTCCATCAAGTTGCACAAGTCAAAATGAAGAAAGGCAGTCTTTGGCTTTTATTCCCCACATAAATATCCATTGCAAAGCCCTTTTGAGCCTGAATCAATTTCTTTGAAAAAGAACCCAGCTAGACAGCTATCCCCCACACTGGGGTGAAAGGAAAGAATAACGAAGAAAAGTGCCAAATTGCATCCAGATGAGGAGCACAGAAGAAATAATCAGAAAAATCGAATGAAAGGAAGTGCTCATTTAAAGCAAGAAGAGGCACATGAAAGCACCCATCAGAAGCAAACATGGCACAAGAAGTCCGAGATAGCTGCTAGCTCAAATAACCCTGAGGAAAAGTGAGATTTTTGAGCTTATTATCCTTCCTTTGTTAAGCCCATAACCTTGGCCCCGTCATAACCTAGATAAAAGTCCTTTCAGATTGGAAAGTGCAACTTGATAGTAAGAATTCAAGTCAAAAGGGAACAGTCTAATCTCCCTTGAAAATCAAAAGTCAGAGCATTGTGCAAATGCTGGCGTCATGCAAGCAAAAATCCAAACTGGGGCAAATCAATAGGTCTTCATCAGCAGCCCTCTAAACTGGGGCATTTTGAAAGAAAATCAATGGGGCATCATCAGCAATCTGGGGCATGGATTCATGATAAGAAATCTTGTGTTTTGATAAAAATAAGTAGATTTGAATGAACATCACTTGATGGAGTGAAACAATCACAAAATAAAAATTCAATTTTATCATGACAATTTCGACATTAATGGTGAGACATGTTTCCCGTCTTTCAGGACTTCGAGTCAACATAGTCTTCCATATCTTTCGAATCAACACATTCTTGCTCCTATCTGTCAGGTCAACATGGCCAATCAAAATTCCTTGGCCTTGTCGGTCTCATCAAAGTCCATCCCCTTGTCAAAAAGGCCAATCAAATTCCTTGGCCTTGTCGGTCTCATCAATGTCTTTGTCAAGCAGTCAATCGCGTAGTCTTAGTCTTGTCTATCCTTGACTCGTGGAAATGATTTCAACGCATCAAAGAACTCGTGTTTGAGTACATGGTCAATTGGGTGTCAAAACTATCAGCAGAGCCGAGAAGGAAAATCAGAATCGAGGTTCGTCATCTATGAAGGCGTCAACTCGAAATTGGGGCATGTCAGTCTATTGCCATTTCTAGGGGAAGTATACACCCAAATCCAAGACCGGGGCATCGGAGCCTAAAAGTCTAAAACCAATCCAAAACCCAAGCCCTGTCAAACTCAAACCCAAACCTTGGCCTCAAGAGAAAGACAGTAAAACAAAAGAGCCACCCCATTGAGCCTCCTACTTTTTTTTAAAAGAAAGAATGTTGTCATTGTTGTCGTTGTTGTTGTCGAGTGTCGATACATGAGTCGCACGTAATCGTCCTGCGGGACAGTTTTTTCCAATCAATCGTCCTGAGGGACAACTTTTAAATCAATCGTCCTGAGGGACAACATATAAATCAATCGTCCTGCGGGACAGTTTTCAATCAATCGTCCTGAGGGACAATATATAAATCCATCGTCCTGCGGGACAGTTTTCAATCAATGGTCCTGAGGGACAAACTTCAAATCAATGGTCCTGAGGGACAAAACTTTTTATATCAATCGCCCTGAGGGACAAAACCTTTTTAAAATCAATCACAACCACAATCACAATCACAATCACAATCAATAATCAGAGTCACCATCATTTGCTTTTAGTGTTTCGACTTGGGAAGGCTCGTCGATTCGCACCTTAATCAACCGTCCTGAGGGACCAAACTCCTTAATCAACCGTCCTGAGGGACCAAACTCCTTAATCAACCGTCCTGAGGGACCAAACTTCTTAATCAACCGTCCTGAGGGACCAAACTTCTTAATCAACCGTCCTGAGGGACCAAACTTCTTGAATCAATCGTCCCGAGGGACCAAACTTTTTTTTAATCAAATTGTCCTGAGGGACCAAACTTTTTTTTAATCAAATTGTCCTGAGGGACAGGAGAACCCGTTGCATTTGTTTGCTTATGCCCCCAGGAACTACGTCGGTCTGATCCCTACAATGGGGTACGTAGGCAGCTCGTCGAGCACGACCATGTGATTTCAATGTTTGTGTTTGTGGCTTTGGAAATTCTTGGGCAACAGACTGGGCTGTCTAGGTCTTTGACGATGCTCACATCAAATCAATGATGTCAAGTCTCGACAAAGAGGGGCAACTGTAGACACCCCAATTTGGACCCATGAAAGTCCTTAGCATCCCCGATGATGAAAATGCCTGTTAGAGCACGCGAAGCTTGATTGTGAACTTGGAAACCCCTCCTAAACCTCTCCAAAATAAACCCAATCCTTCACCATCTTCTAGTACACTCAAAACCCTCTTTTTCGATATATAACTTGTCTCAATCCATTTTGAAATGAGGGAGATGTGCCCGTTTTACCAAAATCACTTGTTTTCCCGACCTTCTGAGGGTAAAATGGTCACACATTTTGATGTACAAATCATCTTGGGTCCAAACCACTTGGGTTAGAAAGTAGACCTTTCAAGCTTTCCAACGCTTCAAACCATGCGCAAAACGGAGTTCGGTAGCACTCGGAATGGCCCCGCGAAGTTTCATATTTTGTGCTGTCTCGCCATCCAGGCGCCCGGATTGACCCTTTCCAGGCGCCTGAACCCAATTCAGGCGCCTGAAACACCCTCCTCCAGGCGCCTGAACCCCTTCCAGACACTTGCTGCCCAAAGACAAGAGAGTGGGGAGCAACGTCTTGGGAGATTCTTCTGGGGTTTTGCTGCAGAATATATGGGGGACATCCCAGCACATGCTTCTTCCCTCTCCCTAGGTGAACCCTCACCCTTTTGAAGGGTTCAAATGGCCCATTTTGAACCCTCCTTTGCCTATATATATCCCCTCCCCTCCTCCATTTGAAGGGGGCTCAATCCCACTCACTCCCTTGTTGTTATGCTGCTGAAATGACACCAGAATCTCCATCCCCAAACTGATCTCTCTTAGTTTCACCCACTTCCATTCACAAACCTACTCTTTTCCACTTCAAATCAACACTTTTTCATCCCTCTCAAACAAACCCCCAACTTCAATACCTATAATCAATCCCTCAATGCTTTAGAAACTACATCCCAGCCCACTCAATCACCAAAACTAGCCTCAAAAGTTCATCAATCAAGCTTCTCAAGGTAGTCTTTCTACCAAAAATGCTCAACTAAGGCCCTGAGGGGGGAACCACCCATCCTTTCTTGGTTCACAATACCAAGTTGAGGCTTTGGGAGGGTTAAAAATGCAGCAAAAATGATCTCACCACATGCACCCATATTGGGTCCAAGCGCCTGGATCCACCTAATCCAGGCGCCCACACCCAATCCAGGTGCACCCATACCCAATCCAGGTGCACCCATACCCAATCCAGGTGCACCCACACCTAATCCAGGCGCCCACACCCAATCCAGGTGCACCCACACCCAATCCAGGTGCCCACACCCAATCCAGGTGCACCCACACCTAATCCAGGTGCACCCAATCCAGGTGCACCCACACCTAATCCGGGTGCCTGGACTTGTTCAATACGGGTGTGAGAAATGCAATCCGGGTGCAATCGTGGGTTGTCTGTGGATTTGTTTTGGGGGTTTCCAATGTTAATTAGTCTCATTCTGAGTTGTTTAATACATTGTATGTCATCGTATCATCATGCATACATAATACATGGAACATGTATCCACGCACGTCATTCGATGCATTTACATGCACTTGTATAGTTTCGTGATCAGAGTCCGTTCAAACGATATTTTCAAAATCCCTTGAGCATTGAATAAAGACCGGTGGTTGCACCGGGCGAGAGGGGTGCTTTAAATTCCTTCCCCTCTCGTAACCTAGCTCCCGGACCCGAGAAATCTCGTTTTTGTGAGGCCAGTAAAACATTTTCTATTCCAAGGGAAAAAGAGTCATTTTTCAATGGTTTATCGGGTATGGTCCTCAAATCCGGGTGGCGACTCCATTCAATCAATCAAACCAAATCGATCAATCAAAACCGTTTTTCTTTTAAAACAAACAAGCCAATTTTCGTGGACAATACGTCGCGCGTTTTCCGCGGGGGGGTGTTCACAAGTATATAAAATCTACTTATCACTTAGCTGCCGCTCTTCGGGGGTGTTTGGGAGCCTATTTTTTGCTTTTTATTTTCAACTTTTTGACTTTTTGGATTATAGTCAGAATGTATTTTGAATTTGGTAGAAGGGTTTAGGAGAAAAGTGCAAAATGCATTTTACAATAGGAGTAGTGTTTGGGAGAATAATAATTAACCAAACTAAATTTTTGTGAATAATAAAAAAAAATCTAATAATCCACAAAAATCTGGAATATTTTTATCTTTATTGAACTTTTTAAGTTTTGATAATAATTTTTAACTTTTCAGATTCATCTCATCGAGACAAACCAATAATCTATATAATCGATGCAAAACTAATAAATACAATTTTATTTTCAATAAAGAAAAAAAAAAGAATCAATTTGAATTATTTTTGCTAAAACATCCCATAGTAAGGAGGAGGGGATACTATTATGCATTTCGTGAACAACACGGTGTTGTGCACATACGGACTGTCCGTTGATCAGGTGGATAGACCAGATTTCATCTTGGACACACGATAATGAACGGTTTGGATGCAAAGGTGCCGAGGTGAAATCTGAACCGTCCATCCGAGCAACAGATGGCCCGAATGTGCATCATTGCACGGGGGCTGCACAGCACGCGCATAGTAGTATGTAGAGAGAGAGCTCGTGCACGTACGACCCGTTTGGATGGCATATTGATTTTAGAGGGATTAAATAGTAAGGAGGGATAAAATAGTCCGGAGTTTAAATAAGAAGGGTGATAAAGAGGGTGGATGATGTAAAATAGTCGGGGGACAATTAAGAATGGGGGACTAAATAGTCTATGGTTTGGATGAGGGTTAAAAAGGGGGGATAAAGAGGGTGAATGATATAAAATCATGTCAAAAGACTTTATTGTCTTTGGTAATGTATGTATTAGCTTATGTATTTATATACTTACATAAATATCAAAATTAATTATTTTGTTATAAATTATATTAAGTAATCCATCTCAAAATTCTTTTATAGTATAAATTGAGAATCATCTCTTCACCAATTTTTAGAATTAAAAATAAAAAATAAAAATTATCTTGTAATTTTTTTATAGATCATATTAAGTAATTTTTTTAATAAATCATATTTGCATAAACCCATTGTTAAAGTCAGTGAGTGAGTAATTTTTTATGCTTTTCGTTTATTTTTTGTAATCCAACGTTATAAATCATATATTAAGTAATTTTTTTATCCTTTTCTTTATTTTTTGTATTGTATTAAAGATCTCTAGTAGTAGTTTAATTTGGTGCAAAAATAAATAAAAAAAATATATGCAAAAATACTTTATTTTTAATTTTTATCCAAATGATATTGCAAAGCAATTCAACAAGCCAATAAGCGACCAATGTACAATTCTACAGTATAAAGTTTTTGTAAATTTTTTTTTATGGAATTAAAAATCTCTATTAGTAGTTTAATTTGGTGCAAAAAATAAAAAAATATATGCGGAAGTACTTTTATTTTTTTATCCGAAAGAATTGCATGAGAGGTAGGGAGGTAAAATGTGGTGGTATATCCCCGACTAAGCACCCCCACCACCTACTTTTATTTAGTGTGGGTGTGTTTTTTGTTCCCAAACTATAGGCTAAACATCACATCGTCCCCTTATTCTCCTAATTGCCTCATTGGCTCGTCCCTCTTCATAATACTTCATCCAAACGAGTCCTGTAATAGTATGTAGAGGATAGCCATGAGAGAGAGTGGCCCTTAGCCAAGCATGCATGTCGGTAGTACTTAACACGGTGGCTTAAAGGATAGTCTGCGACAGAAAGAGGGGACCTTAGCCGATCGTGTTTCCTAACAACAGGGCCGGCCCTGAGGGCAAGTTGGGTAGGTCCGGGTCTGGGGCCCACCAAAAATAAGCCGGGTAGGCCCGACTTGCTTCTGATGACTCGTGTCTCAGGGATCAGCAAGGTTTGTCAGAAGGTGACCGAAGATGCCTTGCTTGAGGTGCTAGTTTCTTCGCCGGAGTTAATGGTCAGCCAGTTTCGAGGCAGTAGATCTACATGTGTATGTTCGAAAGACAATGTTTTGGGTGTTGACCCCACCAAGAGATGTGGGTCTTCCTGCCTTGCTTTTGTTAATTTGAGTCAGCCGAAAGACTATATTTCGGTGTTGACCCACTTTGTGACAGATGAGAATTACGGCTATCTAAGATGTTCTTTGTTGTTCGGTTTTAATTATTTGGGTGTTTTGTGTTTGTTTTTCAACTTTTGGTTGAATCCTGGCCCACCCCCTTCTAATGACTTATTAATGTACTCCAATCAAATTTTTCAATAAATCTGTTGCCGTTCAGAAAAAGAAGTTTTAATTCCAGACCTAGCCCAAGATTGGGAATGGTAACACGGCCACATGTCGGTCTTTCAAAATTAACAACATTGGTCATTGTTAATTACTAATTTTTTCTTAGGTCCTGGCTATGCTTTAGCTCAAAAGAAGTGACAGAGCTAGTAATTACATTCGGGGGTGGCACTATTAAACGAAAGTCTGTTGGTATTGTTGTACTTCATTCGTTCCAAAATGATATCCCCTATGAAAAGAAGTATAATTTACTAACACAAAATAAAGTACTTATGTTCATTGTTTGTTCGAATTTCCCCATCAAATTAAAGAGCTAATCAAGATCTTTAATTTGATGCGAAGAAACTCACAAAATATATATGGAAGTATTTTATTATTTGGTCCGAAAATTGTACGTCTTTTTACAAGGGACTATCATTTTGGGATGGAATGAGTTTATTTTTTAGCAAAAAAATAAAAGCGAAAGATTAAGTGCAAACTCCAGCTTTATCCTGAACTATCTATTTTGTTGAAACAAATGTACAGGTTTAATTTCATTCCCCTGTGGTCTTTAAATGAAAGTCTTTGAGTAACTATTTTCTTATGATCTGAAGATTCGAAACCGTTCATCTCTTGACATGTTATTTTTACACCTTATGTGTAAAAAAATTGAGTTATTTAAAAATCATAAGGTTCTTAATCTATTAATGTAAAATAAAACATGCATTTTATGATATCGGGAGTCACACCTGCACCCCGCCCCACTAGAAGGCTCCGTCCCTACTTATAAATGATCGACTGTACAAGGAGAGTCAGAGAGAGACGCAAAACGGTGGCTTAGGGATAGCCACAAGAGAGAGGGGTCCTGAAAACGGTGGCTTGGTATCAGCCACACTCACAGAGAGAGAGAGAGAGAGAGAGGTAGTAGTTGAAAACGGTGGCTTGGTATCAGCCACACTCACAGAGAGAGAGAGAGAGAGAGAGAGAGAGAGAGAGAGGTGGTAGTTGGCAACGAATGGTAGCTGGGTGTGACTGATACTGTAATAGAACGAATGTTAGTTATGGAGAAAAGGAACTAAAGATAAGAGTGGTACCATACATCAAAATATCTCACCTTCTAGAGGAAGAGTACGAATTCGGTAGTAGTCCCGGTCCTCCCGGAGCAGTTATGTGGTGCTCCAGATTAACCTAAAACTATACATTTACGTGGAGTTCATATATTTTGTCGTGGGAATTTATAAAAATGTATGGTGGTAGAGTGATCAAGAACACTACGTTGGCGTGCTCAATAATTAGGGCTAGACCATCAACAACACTGTCACCGCATTTTTAAGGGCTTGTGTAGTGATATTTAAAACTCTGATAAATGCGTGAGAGTATATAGTACTACCGGTCCTCTTGCGTCGTGTTTTGCACCCGTTTATTTGGGTCAAATTTCTTAGATTCATCAGTCGAATTGACCACCAGAAAAATCTGAAAAGAAGTTTATCAAAAGAACAAAGTGAATCCGAAAAAGAAAGTTTTTTTTTTTTTGTCTTTTCTTAGATTTATTAAATTTTAGTCAAACTATCCTTTGGCAAAAAAGAAAAAAAAAAAAAACAGTTTTTTGTTTTTTTTTCGTTTCGTCTTTATTCAAAAAAAAATTACACTTTTTAGTTTTGCATCAAATTTTCGTGGTTTATAGATTCATCTCGACGAAACGAATCCAAATATTTTAAAATTATAGTCGAAACTATTTTTTTTTAATAAAGCCAAAATTAAACCAATAAACTGATTTATTTTGGTTTGTTTTCGGCTTTATTCAAAAAAAATAATACTTTTGACCATAATTTTATACTCTTTGGATTTGTCTCGTCGAGATGAATCCATAAACCACAAAAAATTGACGCAAAACTAACAAATACAAAAAAAAAATTGAATAAAAACAAAATGAAACAACCAAAAAACCAACCTTGCGCTTTTTTGCCAAAGGAGCCACAATATCGGCTTTTTGTCTGTACTGGGTCTCCAATTTATAAACTCCTCCACATGAAAGTAGTTGATTATTCCCGGCCCACCCAAAATTTGGCTTATAGTAGCTTTTATTGGGCCTTGCTGGGCGGCCTTTGTTACGCTGCAATTTAATCCAGACCTGACCCAAAATTGGGAAAAAAAGAAAATTCAATACCGAGCGGGTACCATGTGGTGCCCGCTAGCGCTTATCCGGCTGTTCAAAAATATAACCGACGGCCAAAGTGCTGGATGAAATTAAAAAAAAATAAAAGAAAAAAGAAAAGGAAAAATGTGTTTTAATCCGGGCCGTCTGTTGCATTTTTTGAAGGCCGGATGTGCGTGAACGAATACCACGTCAATCACGTCCGCTCAGCACTGTAAAATTCCTCCAAAAAATTGGACATATCCTAGTTCATAATTTTTTTCCCCGAATAGGGGGTAAAAGGGTAATTTCACTTTCCCCTTTTATCAACCCATGAAAATTTCGGTTTTCACCATATTATTCTCCCATCCACATCTACCCGGCGGATTCCCTTTCTTTTCTCCTCATATGCCATACTAAAAATACACGTACACATGCCTATATATAGAAGAAGGAAAGTACCTAAATTTCTTCATTCTATCCACCATAAGGAATTACTCAGACAAGAAATTTGTGTAGAGAAAGAAAAATGGCTGCCAAGAAACTAACCGTGATGCTTCTAGTTATGGCATTCATTGTGTTGGTATTTGGGACGACCACAACCGAAGCGTATTCTGACTGCGTTAACAAATGCATGCCCACTTGTATGCAGGTGAAGAGCGCCACCACTCCCGCGTGTGAGGACGCTTGTGGACAATTCTGCAAGACTCAAGGGGCACCCCCATTGCATATTTTTTCAGGTCCGTAATCATCTTTTTTTTCTCTCTCTCAGGAATGAGACCCGGTTCGGGTAGGATCACAATAGAATTTTTTTTTTTTTTTTTGAAAATGGGGCTATCTTGTATTGTAATAGAAGGTTTACAAGGTGGAAGGAGTATAGGAAAGGGCTAGCTTGTAAGCGGTTATAATGCAGAGGCGGATAAAAGTCCACGATCCATATTTGACTCATTCATACAAAATACGAGGATATATATAGTAGCTAACATCATTCAAAACTTAGAACTACAATCCTTGTATATTTAATTTTGCTATCGCTTTACATTCTTTTATACGCATTTCAAATATGAAATTTACCTTCTTTCTCTCTTTGTGATTTATTTTTTTTCCAGAAAAGAAAAACTGAAGCTAGCCTCGTGAAGCAAAAGAGAAGGAGACAACAATGGGGGAGATCACGTAGGAGTACTATCGGTGGCCTCAATTTGGAGGCTTTGATTTTATATAATCAGCAACGCTGGATTTTGTTTTTTTTTGTTTTTTTTGTTTTTTGTAAATAATTAAAGTACTTATTAGTAACTGAAATATATATTACCCAGTAATAATTTCCACCAAAGTTGGTGGAGATCCCCATGTTCTCTCATTCTAATAGTTCAATATTATTGATCTCTTTTATTCTCTTCTTCTGGTCTTTGAGTATTTTATTTTTCTTTGCTTTTGATGTCCCGAGAGAGTATTTTGTACAATTTTGTTTGATTCGTAATTCTATCAAATTTTTTTTGGCAAAACAACTCTTTACGGTATTGGTCAAGGCAAAGTCCCAACAAAAAGAATTCGATCGACGAAGAAACATAACAACATACTTTAATTCATTCAACAATCACTCAACAAAAAAACATAACAGCCTACTTCAATTCATTCAACAAACATAGATATTCATGGGTGGAGCCACGTATGGTCAAGTGAGGTCACTTGACCCAGTGACTTCCAAATTAACTCATTAATTCTGCCACAACTTTTAATTTGACCCCATATTTTTAATAAAATTGCCCCAAATACGAAGCAACCTCACTAAAATTATAAATTTGCCTCCTCTTAACACTAGAATTTTGCTAACTATCAATCAATAAGCATGGATAACCCATTGAATGCCAAAGAAGTTAAAATTTGCAATATACATTTTCCGATTGCGAATACATGTACATTCGTAAACTTCCGTGCTTATTTCATGAATATCGGTACATTTTTTGCACATAAACGCTTCCCAAAGGACAACCAACCACTAATTATTCCGTAATAGTACTAAATATTCTGTTATTGGACTAGCAAATACGAGTAAGATCAATTATGATTTAAGAATTGACCCCACTACTCCAAATTCTTGTTTTTGCCTCTACTGAGATATTTTTGGTCCTTTCACAAAAATTTGGGGGTCAAAAAGTATTTTAAGTGTTATTATTCCATCGGCCAATTGTGCAAATATGTCAAAAAAAAAAATAAATAAATAAATAAAATTCTGCAATTTTTTGGTCCAAAGATTTCTCTATTGTACAATGGTGGTAATTGTACGACAACCACGAAGTAGAGAATAAAACAAACTATAAAGAGTGATAAAAACAAGGACACAATGATTTACATGGTTCCGCTCATGCACAAATCAAGAACGTACTCCACAGACGAAGAGCAAGAAATGATTCACTATGAACGAATAGAGAATAAAATGAGGTGGCTACACCCGTCTATCTCACTGAAGCACCCAAACAATATTTAGGGACAAATCCCTAGTTGAACCCGAAAGAGAGCACAAACTCTAAGTGGAACCCAAGGAGACAATGCAAAATCCGTTCATAAAGAGGTGACAATACAACACCCTAATATCAAGGCCCAATAACCACAATAACTAATCTTCACAATAATACCCAAATTAAAGAAACTCTCTATAATGGTATCCAAAGGGCCTCACTATAAGTCTATAATGGACCCAAAACGGACAAACCCACGACATTGATGAGATCAAGATTGGGTATCTGCCCATTGGATGCCTCAGCAAAAGTACTTTACGTTTCCCTCTCAACTTCTTCGCTTATATCAGCAACCTTAACGACAAGGGCGGCAGCCATGGTCCCTCCACGTCTAAAAACATCAGATACATCTGCTCCAGTAACCAGGTTCTTTTTCAACTCATACAAATTACTACTTTCATGACACATTTGATCAGTATTTTGTTTTGCCAAACCACCAAATAAAGGCGTAGGGGTGCGATAATCTCTATGCCAAGCATCAACTGCGGCATATTCTCCGTGCTGTGAATCTGCAGCAAGCCATATTATACTTTGCGAGCCAAGTTTTTCGTGTAAGCAAAGAAAATACTGAGGACGCGATGCCTAATGATAAGGCCTCACGTAAAGAAATCTTCAGGGAATTGTCAGGTGTCGCCAATACAATAGCTTCCTTCCCATCACCACATGGAGCTCTAATAATCCCAACAGCATTGATGCCATATATGATGAACAAGTCCAGTTCCGACCAGAAAAAAAAATGCAGAGGATGAAACTTGTTTAATTCTGAGTGGAACTTGTGATAACTAACTTCAGCGCCTAAACCCTTCATATGTTGTGCTATCAGGCCTGGGATTCCTCTGCGTTTTTTAAGAAACTAATTTCAAAAAACTGAGTATCACTGAAAACATGCCACGGAGATTTACAGGAAAAATCACAAAATAGAAGAAAAAATTCCCAGATGACTAGTCCCTTCTAGATTATGATCTTGCATTCCAATCAAACGAAGGAAAAGGAGGAAAACGGCAAGTCAGCAACAAGAGGAATTGCAAGTGGCGTCACACAAATAAAGCGTCAATCAGCGCTCAAGAAATGTCTTGTCGATAATCACACTCTTTGAGATGGTGAAAATGTATTGTTTTCTTTGTTACTCTGTGGCGCATGGCCATGTATCAAGACACATGTAGAACAATTATGAATGCATTTGTTATCGGACACTTTCAAGTTCTCAAGTACAAAAATGGAGAGATTCCACACACGTCCAAATGAAGTTCTAGCGGAATACTAAAGAATGGTAGTGTGACTTAATCGTCCATTGATGTTGGAAAACTGATAAATACCTCTCCAAGGCGCAGTTACAACCTTTACTTTTTTCCCTGCACCACAATCGACCTTATACTGTTCTAGTTCTACAGAATCATAACAAGGGTCATTTCTATGTTGCAAAGACATATAAACGCCCCTGGATGTCACTTCTTAGGATTTTCATCAGGACGAACGGGACATGATGTTGTTAATGTTATTGGCATTTTTCGGATTTCGACAAACCATTGGTGTATGTACTTCTATCTTTTTCCATTTGGGTTTGGGAGGTAGCTTAGTTGATTGAGTCTATTTGAACATAGTTATGATTACTAGACTCTGGAGTTCTTTATCGCGATAATTGTGATTTCTCTTCCTATTTTCGGAGGAGGTAGAAACTTGTTTTTCCAAACTTACGAGCTCTTGTCACAAGATTTCGATGCTACAGTGTTTGCTCAAACAGTAGGTTCCTCACAAGTTACATCACATTTTCCAGAATTTACTTCCTCCGTCCCAAAAATATATGCTATGATAAAAGGGCATAATATCGGCAAATCAAAGAGAACTTAAAACTTCAGAGGTGAGAGGTGAGGTGAGACGAGAAATGTAACTTCACAAAACAAAAAAATGACCAAGTACTATTTCATAGTAGTCTTCCATACCATTGGCATGATCCCAAAACATTTTGGGGAAATGACAAAAACATGGTGCTAAGAGAAAATAATGACCAAAAGGTGGTCATGGTTTGTGAAATTCCAAAAACATGACAAAGAGAAAATAAATGACAGATACATGGTAATTTTCAATTGCAATGCCCAAAATACCCTGACAATTAATTTTCCCCTGTAAACCCTTCCTTCCTTCTTCTTTTCTTCGTCTTCTTCGTTCCCCATCTTTGAAATCCAGGAGTAACCTCCCTCCATCTCTCTCGCTCCCTCCCTGGTGCACTCTCTCTCTCTCTCTCGCTCTCTTATCTCTCTCCATCGAGTGTCTTACCGGAACACCCAGATAACATGGTTTCCTGTTACAAAAGTATTGACGCCGGCACCAATCGACGGCGATCAGAATCAAAGGCACTCGAAACCCTATCGGTTGTCTGTAACATCGTTTCCTGTTACAAAAGTATTGACGCCGGCACCAATCGACGACGATCAGAATCAAAGGCACTCGAAACCCTATCGGTTGTCTGTACGACCTCACCCACTTCAACGACACTGAAGGTTATTCCCATTCCTTTTTCTTTTTCTTGTTATTCAAATTTTTGAGTAAGGGATAAATTATCTTGAGTTTGAATTTTTGCTACGTTTAAGGCTTCTACAGTTTTGGTATTTTGTTGATGACATTGTATTTTTGCTACATTTAGGGGGCGTCTGTTTTGTGAAGCTACTCAGTTCACTCTCGTTGCTGCATTTCACCTATCGATTTAAAGCTTCACTTCACCTAGCATCGGTCAGTTTCTCTTTCAATCAAATTTCCCAACCTTATGAGTTATTTTTTGCGCGTATGATGGGTTTCTAGTCATGTTCTTCTCTTCCCTCTTCAATGCCCTCTACATGTTCGATGAATTGCCTGAAAGATGCTCGAATGTACACATAAGCTGTTCCAATTTTAATTCGTGATATTGAAAGATTCGTACGCATATTTTAGTCATTAGTTGAGTGATATTACGCATATTTTAGTCATTAGTTGATTCCTACGCATATTTTAGTCATTAGATGAAAACCACACTGCCACTAGTATTATTCCTCAAATTTTTAGGAATCTCGTATTCATTCATCCAGATTGCAAGTTTTCGGAGAATTCAGCAAAATTGGGACACATACTTTAAGTCATATCTGGTAGATGATGTTGTTGGAAATGGGGGTATTTTGTTCATTATATTTTTTGGCACTTTGAGCTAAAAATAAATTAGGACCCAATAAACTTTTGAGGTGGGTCCGTGTGGGTTTAAAATGAACAAAATTTATTAAGGATTGAATGAGAAATTGTCTCATAAAGTGACCCTTTGGGAGTACCCAAAATTTCCCGAAGACCATGCGTGCGCGCATCACCGGTATCCAACCGAATCGGATTATGGATTGGAGGTGTAACACAAGAAGCAAGGATTATAGTCACAGTGACAAAAATCTATAATTATGCTTCAACTATCGTAGATATCTTAGAAACTTTGAACAAAGGTCAAGCCTGATGGGACTTATTTGACAATATAATATCTCTTTATGTGGACAAAAACATTGCTTCATCCTTAAATTATTTGCATAAAAGACAAGAAAATTACTCTTCAAAAACTAAGCCAGCTTGTTGCTTGTTGTTTGACATACGGTGCAACTGAGATTCATACAAGGAGCAACGTCATATAATGCAAAGAGCAAGAATTATATTTTCAGTGATAGCAGCCAGTATTGGCCAACCATATCATTCACATTAGGGCCCCCATGACGTTGTATTGCACTCCCAATCAAAAGCATTGTGCCCATGTTAGTCCAAATGGGGTTGCGAGTGTGTAGTCAAAATTAAACTTTGTGGAAAAAGATTATCAGCATTGCACTCTATGTTTCTTGTTGTTGTTGGATGTCTGATGAGACGCTAAGACGTCTGGGCTAGCAATAAAATAGGGGAGATGCTGTCAATTTTTTTCCAGAACAACCTAGTTTTTAAGATCACAGGATGTGGACACATTATGGCCATAAAAGCAAGTGAACAATGTGCAACTTTTTTGGAGTAATGGTGCAAGTATATGGAAGATAGAGTGCAATATGTAACATCTCAGAAAAAAAAAGTTTGATTTGACCATATCCTGTCAGGGCAAGTAGGCTAACATAAATGCAAACATTTTGAGAGAGAGTGCAACTTTTTGGAGTAATGGTGCAAGTATATCGAAGATAGAGTGCAACACGCAAAATCTCTCTCAAAAAGTTTGATTCGACCATACCCTACAAGGCAGGTTGGCCTAACATGGATGCAAACATTTTGAGACAGAGTGCAATTTTTTTCATGTATGGTGCAATTATGTTGAATATAGAGTGCAATGTGCAAAATGTTTGGAAAAAAAAAAAGAGCTTGATTTGACAATCCTTTGTCAGGCCAGTTAGCCTAAGATGGATGCAAATATTTTGAGACAGAGTGCAATTTTTTTCATGCATGGTGCAAGTATATCGAAGATAGAGTGCAACACGCAAAATCTCTCTCAAAAAGTTTGATTCGATTCGACCATACCCTACAAGGCAGGTTGGCCTAACATGGATGCAAACATTTTGAGACAGAGTGCAATTTTTTTCATGTATGGTGCAATTATGTTGAATATAGAGTGCAATGTGCAAAATGTTTGGAAAAAAAAAAAGAGCTTGATTTGACAATCCTTTGTCAGGCCAGTTAGCCTAAGATGGATGCAAATATTTTGAGACAGAGTGCAATTTTTTTCATGCATGGTGCAAGTATATCGAAGATAGAGTGCAACACGCAAAATCTCTCTCAAAAAATTTGATTTGACCATACCCTACAAGGCAGGTTGGCCTAACATCGATGCAAATATTTTGAGACAGAGTGCAATTTTTTTCATGTATGGTTCAAGTATATCGAAGATAGAGTGCACACAAAATCTCTCTAAAAAAGTTTGATTTTATTGTCAAATGGTGCCAGTTTTTTCACGTAAAGTGCAAAATTTGTTCATGCAATGAGCAAGGGTTGTTCCATAAAAAAAAATTTGGGATAAAGACTACATTCTGGTGCAATGTTATTCTCATAGGGTGCCAAGTAATTCACTCAAGGTGCAACGTTGTCTCAATTAAGGAGCAATGATTATTTTTTTCAACAAAAAAAATTGGGTTAAGACCCCCCAGGCAACCCATTCGTTCTCATTTGAGTGCATTGTTTGATCAAAACATTACTCCAACGATTTTTTTTTGGACAATTATGGTTCTAGTTTGGGAAAACAAAGAACAACTCATGTTATTACAAGGTGCAACGATTTTTCATAGAAGGAGCATGTTATTGATCCGCAAATCAAATCGTAACCATTATGGTGCTGGTTAGGAAAAATAGAGAGCAAATCATGTTATTGTTTTAACGAATGGTGCAACAACTTCTATTTTTTGGAAAAATTTAGGCAACATCTCCCTTCTTTTTTGTCCTAGCCCGACGTCAAGCGTCTCAACAAACAATAAAAATAGCAATAACATAAGTACAAAGCCAAAGCCAGGAAATTCTAATCTTAATTACCATTCACAAACTGGGTCATTCTCATCATAATCATTAAGCACATTCAAATGAGAAAGAAAACCAAACATCATTACATTTATCCACTAGAAATGCATTGTAATACATAGTGTTTCGAATACCAAAAAAAAAAAAAAGAAGAAGATATACTCCAAACATCCTTACATTTATCCTCTCCCATAAAAGTTGGACACATTTTTTAAGAAAAAAAGAACTTCAGTGAAAGTAGGTAGTTCTACGCTGCAATTGGGTGCAAAAACTTCAATGAAATTGTCTTCTGGTGGGTGACAGTTTAAGGTTTTGTTGGTTGTGCAGTTCCCCTTGCATTTCTCTGCAAGTTGCAAGGCAATGCACCCAAGACCAGGACTTTTGTTGAGTTGCTGAAGCCTTTGGGATGTTCGGTTCTTGTTGATAATGTTGACAAGATCGTTAGCAGGGTTTCTTGTGGGGGACAAAACAGATTGTAAATGATATGCATAGCACAAATGCACACAAGATCCAGAACTTAACTTTGCACAAATACAAGATTGTCTAACGCTCCACTATCAATACGCCTCTGCCTCATTACCTTGAAAAGCACAATTCATTCACATTAGCCAACAATGTAATTCCTAAGTGTTTTGAAAGTATCAAACTAAGCATACATGCCTTTGCCAATGCATTCATGTTTCTCAAATCTGCAGTTACTAGATCCATCAAGCGACTAAAATAGACAAGAAGATAAGAGGCATCTATCAGATGGAGCACCTATCATCCATCCTTGCTTGGGCTTCAACATATGACAAGGCTGCACATGACTTGATCATGCTTTTTGTGTATATAGAAGAGATAATCTCTGCCTCAAGTGTCATTTCCTGAAATTTACATATTTAACATACTCCCATCACTAAGTTGGTGCCATTTTCGACATTGTTCCTCAGACCGATAGAAACCTAATACTGAGAGCTTTGTTCTAATTCTATTACATGCCAAATTAATTACGGCAAAAACATTACTGAAATTTTCTATTTCTAATGATATTGTGTATAAATTTGAACCCTCTACAAACAAAACAATTCAGCTTCATAGCCAACAATGGGAAACCCTAACTCAGCATATAGGTTAACGATAGTGAAAAGCCCTAATTTAAAGGAAATTAAGTAGTAGATTCAACCAATACCTTATATATAAGCAATAGATTCATCATGTGCATGAAAACATCCCGGGAAAATTATATAATCGAAAAACCTAATCAAATGAAGCGCCCATCAGATCTTGATAAAATTTCTATGGGTAATTTTTATGGAGAGAGAGAGAGAGAGAGAGAGAGAGAGAGAGGAACCTTGGTAGTGGTGGTCGCCGGAGGTGGAGAGCCGCAGGTTGTGGCGGAGGTCGGCGGCAGCGATCGTTTGTTTTTTTCTTTCTTTCTTATTTCCCATCGTCATTTTGAAAGAGTCCAGGGAGATGGCCCAGATGGGTGTAAGCTGGAGAGTGGAGAGTGAAGGGAGGGAAATATTAGGGGTGAGGCTATTTTGGACATTTTAGGTAAGGCTTACCACTTATTTGGCATTTCTTTTCTCCTTGTCATGGATATGGTCATTTCCAAAAACCTTACCATGCAATTGGAATTAATACTTTTAATAACCATGTTTTGGTCATTTTCCCAAACATTTTCAAGTTCTACAACTGATAAATCAGTTCAGTTATATGCCATAATTCATTGAGGGGAAAAAGCACATACATGCGTGCTCGAGTAGGTATCAAGTTCAAATTGGTTATATCCTGTACAAACTTATTTGCCTCTGACACATCCTGAGAGGAAAGCATGGGATGGGCAGAGCCTGTGATTTAGGGATCATGTCAGGGTCAAACAATGAAGGCAATCAATGAGGACTATGAAAAGACGTAGAACTATCCACTGAACCTTATTCACCCAATTAAACAAAATTAGCGCCTCAAAATCGGAAATGATTTGGGTAAGCGACAATGATCGCTTCTTTCACCATGTCAACAACAACAATAATAGAAATATTGAAATATTGCAGTGTTAATATTTTATGAGTTGATATATATCATAAATAGAAATATTGAAATATTGCGATATTAATATTTTATGAGTTGATATATATCATGTAAGACTAAATTTTGATTTAGTCATTGTTATGGCCCACATGTTCTATATATGGCACATATGAATTATGGGTATGATAGGATTCTCTATATCTTTACACCTAAGATTTTATTCTATTGGTCAAATTAGAGAAGTAGTTTCCTAAATAGACTCTACTTTGATGGGAAGTGAATAAAATGTTAAAAAGGAAACGGGTCCTCTCTCTACCTATAAAAGAGCAGTTAGGGTTCCATCAAATTTGTGTGTTTTACTAAACTGCTAGAAAGAGAGGTAAGGGAGAGAAATCCATATTCAACCTAGGGCTTCATACTCTTGGTAAATCATAGATGTTACGATACTGGATCACTCAAGTTCCGCACAAATGGATCCGGATACGCTTCTTGATTATTTAATTTCCGTTTAATGATTATATTGTGATTATCATGTTTGTTCAAGATCCTAGCATAATTGTAAGTTATTAATTTTGACACCATTAAGAAAACTTACATGTGGTATCAGAGCTTTAGGTTTATGAACATCATGATTTTCCGTTAAAGAACAAGGATCTTGTTAATTCGATTTGTGCCATCGTCAGTTGTGTTAACAATGAAACGAATCACGTTGTTGTTTCTTTCATATATACATATTTTGTCTGTATTATTATTATTTTTTTACGATTTACTTTCTATTTCGCTTATGGAATGGAGATTCCATTGATGCCTTGAATAGTTAGATTAATTTATTATTAATCACGTTACGGGCACCATTATTAATTACTACTGCATGCACGGTGTGAAGGATTTAGTTTTATTTTGGTGGACTCATGAAACTGATAGTTTGTTAGGAGTACTGATTTAGCTAATCCCACAAAGTAAATAATTTGGCTTCAATGACATGACTGTAAAATTATTTAATTTGGTGGGTTTACTCCTCTTGCCTTACGCCTTAGTTGTCTTCTTATCCTGCACCGCGGTAGTAAACTGTACTTGCGGAAAATTTTTTAATTGTATGCTGGCGTTAAATTTTGCGCTGTTTTGTGGGATAATTTTTGGTGGACAAAGGAATAATTGTGTTTTTATTACCTCTTGCATATGATCAGTAAGGACTTAATCCATGATGTATCAGATCTATTACGATGAGGGATTGCGAATAACTTCTATTCATCTAATTGTTAAGGTGAAAATCATTGTTTTTTACTAGTTATCTACAATATGATAGATTCGGTAGTCACCAAAGTGGCTCAATCATAATGAGTTGTAGATATCAAGTCATGTTATAGAATTTACTTATGAATAGTTGGTTATTCATGTTATGAACATAAAGCGTAACTTTCTTGATTTGAATCTATGTATGAGAGATTTGGTAGTCACCAAAATGACCCAATCATAATGGTTAATAGATAACAAATCATTTTAGGAGACTTCCATTGTGAATTATCTTATTTTCACCTAATGTCAGTGGAAAATTATTATTTTGATTTAACTCCATATTATAATACGGTATGGTGGTCGCCAAAGCGATCCAACCGGCATGTTTGATAGATGTTAATCAAATTATGAAATTTTAATACGTATTATGTTTAGGTGTTAAAATAGTGATATTTTTTATCACCTAATGTTCATGCAAAAGTCATTATCTTGATTGAAATCTAAATTAAGACGCGGTTTGGTAGTCGCCAAAGTGATCCAACTGGACTGTTTCGTAGATTTCAATTAAAATTACTGAACTTAACACTAGTATTTATTTGGTATTTATATTATGCTACGGTTTGTTAGTCACCAAAGTGGCCTAACCGGAATGACTCATAAATATCAAATTATACAAAACTTATTCTCATTCTTAAGTGTTAAAAATAATAACTTTGCAAATCGCTGTTCTCTAATCGCATAGATATTAGGTAGGCCCAATGGTGCACCACTTCTAAGTGATTAGTGAATCCTACTTAATTGTGAATCCTTATCGATTGGTCCTATTGGTGATAGGGAATCACCATGACTGTTAATAGTGCAACATTAGATGAACCCAAAGACAGATCACCGTTACACTATTTATTATTGTTTGGACAAAATTTATTTTATCAAATTATTGGTAACTCAAAGCATTATTGTCGTGAGCATAGATTATATGTGCATTTTCAATTCTATTTGCTTCACATTAACATGCTTGGTCTGTTTCGTTTAATTTAAATGATTGAGATTTCTCATCCTGAAAAGAACAAGATTAGTTTATTTGTATTCTAGCTCCTGATAAAGGTAATTTCTTGAGAAATTCTTCTATTTGTTCTCTTTTTAAATCGAGCAAAATAATTATTTTGGAAAATTATGAATAAAATGAAACAAACTAAGTCTTATGGTTTGCATGGAATGGTTGAGCATGTCATTGTTATGTTATTTTTGACTACTCAAATAAAGTATTTGAGAATTTGCGTAGATGGGACATGAAGTTGGCATTACCTAGTCCTAATGAGTCTATTAATGATCTTAGACTCGAAAGAATAAAAAGAACAATGATATATGTCACTTCTGTAAATGGTTGAGATATTATAAGAAAATTTTGTCATAAACGTAGGAAATGATTCGAAAAGGGAAAGTAATTATCTAAGTTGTATGTTTCGAATCAAACCTAGTTAATTGAAGTCCTTTTCAACTGCCAAGTGATTTGATTGTGAACCACTGCTTATGTTTATAATTAGATGCAAAGAGATTTAAAATTATTAAAACACAAGCCCATTGAGTTTTGAAGAATTTGGTTAAAGTTTTTTAAAAAAGGGCTTTGTGATTTTATTGTTGAAAAATTGGTCATCATTTGTGTAACCTGTTTGTATCAAACATTTTATGTTCCTTATATCGCACCTTGATTTTGGTGTTAAGTTTTTGCAAGTTTGGATACAAGTGTTATGGTATTCACGATGATTTACTCAAACTTAAGTGTGACCGTTATATTGAAATGTCCTCCTTATCTTGCATCATAATGTTAGTTTGAACAGTAATCTCATAAATCAAAATTACTTAGTCTTGTGACATGAACAATTGAAACATAGTTTCAATAAATGTATTAAGAGATTAAAGTTGAGGATTATTTCTAAATCCAAATTTTTGTTGATCTCTTTACTTGTATGGTTTGCATTATGCACTAGCAAACCGAATACATCTCAAAGTCACAAGGATAACGGGCTTCCTAAAGTGATTCATATAGACATAGATCTTTGGTTATTCCATCTTTTGATGGAGGGACCTATTTTATCACTTAGAGATGACTTTTCCCGTCATATTACCTTTTCTATTACATGAAAGATCTCAACTAATGAATACTCTTAAGGTATATGTTGTACGTTGAGGTAGAAAGGTAAATATAAAAATAAAAGGAATAGTCATCAGGTAGGATATAGGTGATAAATATTATAAAAGGTCTACTCCATACCTTAGTAGACATGGTTAGAAGTATGTTTATAATTCCAAAATACCCATCATGTGGTGGTTAGATGCTCGTCTGATTGTTGCATTCATGTAAACCAATTTCTAGTAAGGCAGTTCAAAATATACCGTTTGAACTATGGATAGGAAGAAATTGGACTTAAGACACCTGTATGTTTAGGGTTGTCCAACAGAGGTTAGAATTTCTAAGTCACAATAAACAAAATTTGAATTTTTTAGTAGTGACATTATTAGTTACTCTGAAAAGTTTATAGAGTATGGTTTTACCAGTTAATCATAGTACGAGTAATGTATATCGGTCATTCAGATTCTTTAAGAATGGTGAAATCAGTGGGAGTGATAAACCATGTAACATGGTAATTTATTGTCAATCACTCCATAATGATATTGTTACCAATGAAGAAACTGTAGAACAATCACAAAAGATAGCATTAAGAAAATCTCGAAGGAACATGAGATTTGTTACTTGGATGATTATTTGATTTATCTACAAGAATCTGTTTTTGACAAAGAAGTTATTAAGGATCCAATTTCATTCTCATATGCCATAAAAGGTGGTTATTTACTAAATGGATTATTGTCATGAATGATGAGTTGAATCAACGATATATAATGAAGTTTGAATTTCGTTGAATTGCCATAAAGATATCATAAAATGTGTTGCTAATGGGTCTTCAAGATTACACTTGACTTTTGGGGCAATATAGAACGATATAAAGTCAAACTTGTGGCCTAGGATTACACTCAATAATGAGGTATAATCGGAAATAATTTTTCTATCATGTATCTAAGAAGGACTAACACAAAATTACTGTGGCATTGGTTTTGGTAGCACTTTATGATTTGGAGCTACATCAAGTGAATGCGAAATAATTGTTAAATGAAATTTTTGATGATGATGTCTATATGAATTTAATTTCCTAAAGGCTTCTCAATTATAATGAAAAGAGCACTTGGTTGCAAACTTGTGATGTCAACTTTCCAATTTAAGCAAGTTTTCCGACATTGGTTCTTTATGTTTGAGGATACCAATGGCTCCTTTAGAATTAAGGGAAAACACCATTGACTGGTGTATATATCTAAAGGCTAGTGGGAGTCATTTGTGATACTATCAAAAATCTCTCTAAACGTGCATAAAAAGGAGGGCAAGTATTGGTGAAGAGAGCCAGAGAGTTGGAAGAAAAATAATTTGGCGTGGTAAGTAGGGCAAGTAGTTGGGGCAAAAAAAAATATCATATACAAGAGGTAAAAATACAAAATTCTACAAAATTTTCCACCTCGGTGGGGCCAGGTGACCCCGCTTGACCACCCCGTCCCTTCGTCCCTAGCTCCAAGCTCAAGTGTGGATCATACACACAGCTCGGTTGATGTCATGCTACGTCACGAGCTGAGTTTTTTTATGATTGCATATGGATTTTTTTTTTCTTCCCACGGTGTTCAAACCGACTTATTCTCACATCAATTAATTCTTGGGAAACCAATCTCACCATTTATTAACAGGGCCTAATTTAAAGTAGAAACAAAGCTACACATGGACCGTATAAGAGTTTATAGAACTAGCGAGGTTTCGAACATAAGACTTTAGGAGATAGCAAACTCTTAGTTCCTAGTTTCAAACCTGAAAAACGGGTTGATGACGTGGTACACATAAGCTAAATGGAAAATAGCTCATTTGACTATTGATTAAACAAATAATATCTCTATTGCGGAGAACATTTTTTACACCATTGGTGTGACCAAAAGTTTCCTCCAAATTAATCGATTACATTGCGACATGTGTCCAAACAGTGGTTCCAAATAGTAGAATATCAACATGTGGTGAAATGCAAACGATTTGAAAGAAACTTTTATTTATACTAGCAGTATAAAAAATGTTTTCTCATTCCTTAAACCTTATTAATGGTCCATATGTCAGAGTACAGATGACCTATATTTATAATTAGTCAGATACTAGAAAATATCGGCTCTGGAAAGGTTCTGTATCAAGATTGTAAAAACAAAGATGCTATATCAACCGCGTGAGATTCTGTAGCAATTAAACAAATAAAAATAAACAAAAAAAGCTTCTTAATTTTACCGTACGACAACATTTGACTCATGACCGCTAGGATGGTTAATCCTAGAATGAATTGTGGTAGTATAATTTATTTTTTCCACGTAAGGAAAATCTAGGGCAGGAGTATGTATATATTTATAGGAATGGAGAGTGGGACGTGGAATATAAACCACCGCAATGTAAAAAGCAATTCACCACAGAAACACTATCTTGTGACGTGTGAGGTTCGAACCCTAGGCCACTCGACTCTAGAACCGATCAGCGATTGTTATTTTTTTCCATTTGTATCAAAAAAAAAATTGTGCTCAGGCCCACTTTTTCAAAAAAATTTAGCAACTCACTTTTTCATAAAGTTCTCCAGGTGATAAAATCATGATATTAGTTTTTAGCTAAAAAAAGCTATGATTTTAGCATCTGGATAACTCATTTGATAAAATCAACTACTCCCTCCGTCCCAATTTTATAGTTCTTCGTTCCATCCTAACTGGATAAAAAATCGATTACATCTTTCAATCGGTAATACATTTTATATGCAATATAGATCTTGTTTGATAGATCTTAATTTAATCTAATAAACAAAGTTTTCAAAATCACCTAAAACATTATAGATTATAAGATATAACACTTTAAAAAGTCGCACGAACTCTCAAAAGGGACTATAAAATTAGGACGGAGGGAGTATGATTTTAGCAACTGGATTGTTAAAATCAAACGAAAAACTTGAGCTCAGTACTATTTTAAAATTGATCTACACTAGGTGTTATTTTTCTTATTTTCTGAATACTTCTCGACGAGACAAATTAATACTCAGATTTTAACGAAGTAGGATCCGGAAAAAAGGAAAATAGAAATCGTTTTTTGCCTTTTATGCTTTCTTAAAAATCCGTCAAAAAAAAATTATACATGAATGCGGGTGTGCCAAATACTCCTTTTTTTTTTGTACAGTCAATGTATTATACCAGTAGAAAACGAGTCAATGGTCCGAGGAAAAAATGAGAAAAAAACAAAACTGGCGGAGATTCCGGTAGCCGGTAAACGACGTTAACGTGGGGCCAGGGTGACGGTGAAATCGGTCGGCACGCCCATCGTCTCCGCCCACGTCTTTGACTCCAAATACAACTTCGAAACTCGACCCGCAACCCACCTCATATCGGGCCTCCTCTCCGGATCCTCCTCGACGCACTCCAACCCGACCCGCAACACCTTCGCCGCCACCTCCACCGGGTACGAATCCCTCAACCTTTTATCCACCCACCACCTCAACCTCCCCCCTCCTCCCTCCACCGCCGCCTCTCTCGCCATCTGGATCAACGATATCCGCCTATAACCGCCGCTCTCCTCGTCAATTTCGTACTTTAAAGGCTCTTTGCCAGACAACAGTTCCAGAATTACCACGCCAAACGCGAACACATCCGTTTTCGCCGTCGGAATTCCATTCCCCTGAAATTCAGGCGCCATATACCCTCTCGTGCCTTCGAATTTCGTCAATCTGCTGTGCGATCGCCTGTACCCTGGCGATCTCGACCCTTCCTCCTCCCTATCTATCTCACCGCATAACTCCGCCGTTCCCAAATGACATATCTTCGCGTTCAAAGAAGGTTCAGACACTATAATGCTGGAACTTTTGATATGATTGTGGATGAAATTGGAATTCAATCCAGTGCTGTGATGGATGTAATCGAGGCCGTGAGCTATATCAGTAGCGATCTGGATCCTGGACATCCAATTCGAGAGAACGGTGAAATTAGGGTTTCGAGGGTTTCGGATACACTCGGCGAGGTTAGCGCCATGGACGTAGTCGTAAACAAGGTAAATGAAACTTCCAGAAACAGAAGCGCCGCGTAGCTTGATCAAGCTCGAGTGGTGGCTCTTGCCGATCAACGACAGACGCTCTCGAAGCTCCTCCGCGTTGATTTGCCGTCTGAACTTCCTCTGGAACACGACGACGTCGTTCCCGCGTAACACGCAGCGCCAAGACGCCGACGAAGAAGACGATGAAAACTTCTTCGCTACGAAGTTGTTTGTGGCGGATCGGATCTCTGAGAACTCGTAAATGTGAGCGGTTTCCGGTAGCTGTTCACGGAGGCTGGTGAAGGAAGCTACGCTCGAAACCGACGATTTCCATGAGTTATTGAAGCTCGATCCTATTGTGTTGAAGTTAGGGTTTGAGTGGTCGCTGGCGCTGGCGGTTTGATCGGATTTTTGTGACATTTCAGGTGTGCCGGAGCTTTTTCTCGACGGACGACGTGATGCCGGTTTGATCGGATTTTTGGGCTCAGTGGAGTCGCTTGTAGAGGGTTTTGATACACACATGGAGAAGAGTCTCATTGTTTGAATGAGTTCAGGGGTTGGATATAGACATGAGGATTGAGGGGTTTGGATTTGGAGATGTGGCGAAATTGGAATTACAATCGACGATCGTCTGGTTTTTGGTCTTCTTCGTTGAAGAATTGGGGGTGCAAATACCTCATGGCTGACACCCTCTCTTTTTGGGTTGCGGGTCAACTTATGTAGGTCGGATGTTTCCGGCAGCAGCAGATCTCCCCTTATTTTGGGAGAGCTGGCGTCCGCCCGTGAATTCTTTCAAGGCAAGGGGCGGCCTGGTTGGATAAAATGGTACACTAGAAATTTATCTATTCGGAGGCGGTTCAATTAAGGCATTTGTGTCATTTTCGGATTATTTTTATAGAGAAAAACTTATTCACGGAGGAGTCGTGAATAAGCAACTTATAGTCCCCAATCACTGCTAAAGTCCCTTCCCACATGGGTCAAAAAGGCTGTGAACTCGACACCTTGATGGTGTTGTGGTGATGGTCTGTTCTCTTCAGACAGTTGTTATAGCTCTATCGGATATTCCATAGCGGGTTGGGAACTCCAATGATCATGCCTATAAGGGTTGCTACGCTGATCGCCCCTTCCCACCCTAATTCCAGTTTAAAAAAAAAAAAAAAAGAACACCCAATCAAAATTTTAACTACAGTCAACAACAGCAGAGTGTTGAGTGTCCATTAGCCTAGTTTTCCAAAAGATTTTAGCACCCAAGTGCTAAAATCATGATATTTCAAATAAAAAAATGAAGTGGTTCCGTGTATCGTTTTTTAATTTTTTTTCCGCACCAAGTTAAAGTAGGAAAAATTAGGCCATAGGCTGAATGATTGCAATAATTACAACAACGCCACTCTCACTATGTACGAAGTTACAAACTGATACTCGTATACGCTCATCCAATTTCTATTTTTATTCTTTTTCGTTTTCCTTTTTCTTTTCGGTTTCCCTTTTTCTTTTGTTTTAGGTTAATAATTCGAAAGTATTACTCCCTTCAGCCTTTGCTTTTGGTCCACCCTTGAAAACATGTATTTTTGTGAACATAAAAAATTGAATTTTCATAAATAATTTTTTTGATTTTTTTCACCAAATTAAAGAGCACAATGAGCACTTTAATCTGGTGCAAAAAAATTTACAAATTACTTATGAAAATAACTTTTTTTGAGTTTGAAAATGCATGTTGTCTCATAGTGGACCAAAATTAAGGGACGGATGAAGTATTTTTTTGTCCTAAACCAAACCAAACCAAGCCTTATGTCCCAATCAATTGGGGTCGGCTACATGAATCATTTTTCTCCATTGAGCTCTGTCCAGTGCTGCTTCATCATTTAAACCTAGTATACTCAGATCTTTGCGTACTACCGCATCTAATGTCAATTTGGGTCTTCCCCTCCCTTGTGCGTTTCTACCCAAAACTATCCTATCCACTCTCTTAACTACTGCATCCGCTGGTCTACGATAGACATGCCCAAACCACCTTAGCCTATTTTCCCTTAACTTCTCCTCTATAGGTGCTACGCCTACCATCTCGCGAATTGTTTCATTTCTAATCCTATCTCGTCTAGTCTTACCACACATCCACCTCAACATCCTCATTTCCGCTACACTTATCTTGTTCACTTGCTGCTTCTTAATAGGCCAGCATTCTGTCCCGTAAAGCATCGCTGGTCTTATGGCAGTTCTATAAAATTTTCCTTTCAATTTTGTTGGTACCCTCTTGTCACACAGTACACCAGTAGCACTCCTCCACTTGAGCCACCCCACTTGGATCCTATGGGTCACATCATTCGCAATCTCTCCATCTTGACTAATAATAGATCCTAAATACCTAAAATGGTCCCTCTTTGGTATCTCCTGATCTTGGATCCTCACTCTTTCCTCATACGTACTCCTGGTATCACTAAACTTGCAGACCATATACTCAGTTTTACTCCTACTTATCCGAAAGCCCTTAGACTCCAATGCTTCCCGCCAAATTTCTAATTTAGTGTTGACACCACTAGCCGTTTCATCTACAAGGACAATGTCATCTGCAAATAACATACACCATGGGATATCCTCCTGAATGTGCCTAGTCAACTCATCCATAACTAACGCGAAAAGGTACGGGCTCAAGGCAGACCCTTGGTGCAATCCTACTGTAATGGGAAATTCACTCGTTTCTCCTGCTGGTGATCTAATGGCAGTGACTGCCCCTTCATACATGTCTCTAACCACGTCAATATAGCCTCTGGTCACTCCCTTTCTCTCCAGAACCCACCATATTATGTCTCTAGGCACCCTATCATAGGCCTTTTCCAGGTCTATGAAAGTCATATGGAGATCCTTCTCCGTTGACCTATGTCTTTCTACCAATCTCCTTAGTAAGTAAATAGCTTCCATAGTTGATCGTCCAGGCATGAACCCAAACTGTTTCTCCGACACCGTAGTCACCATCCTCAATCGATGCTCAATAACTCTTTCCCACAACTTCATCGTGTGACTCATCAACTTAATACCTCTATAGTTGTTGCAGCTTTGAATATCCCCTTTATTCTTGTAGATAGGTACTAAGGTACTCCTCCTCCACTCGTCGGGCATCCTCCTAGATAAAATAATCTTGTTGAACAATTTTGTCAACCAAGTCACCCCCAAGTCACCTAGGCTTCTCCACACTTCAATGGGGATATCATTTTGTCCTAATTCTGAAAAATCGTGTTTGTTAGTATTGTTTCAATTTTTTTTATTTTTTATTATTGACTCATTTCAAAGAGAGGAAGGCCCTTCGTTTTGAGTTTCAAGACCCTACTTCTCAATTATTATTCAATCATTATCCCTATTTTTAAATATTATTCTCACTTTTCTCTCTATCTCTCTCTAATCATAACCCTTATTTTTAATTATTATCCCTATTTCTGCCTTTAATCATTACCAAAACCAAAACCCAAACCAAACACAACCAAAGAGTGTCCCGATGAACAGAACTAATTTCTTTTTGTACTTTTTAAATTCTCCCTTTGAAACACGAACCAATAGTTGTCATTACCAAGGAGTGCAGCTTTAAAAGCTTAGGGCATCCTCAATCGTGGAGTTAAAAATGTAGTGTTATATGACATGAAAGTGTAAAAATGGGTCCCATTTATTTGTTGTTATGACAAAATGTGTTGTTAATGTAAGGAGTGTTGCAATAGTATTGTTAAAGTGTTGTTAAGAGGTATAAAAGTACAAATAAAAATATATATAGTGGGCCATACCTATTTCAACCTTTTCCCTCTCTTCCCACCCTTATTTCTATCTCTCTCCTCTCTCCCCTTCTATCACGTACAGCCAGCCAACAGACCTTCTCCCTCTCTCTCCTCCCTTTTCTGATCTCTCTCTTTTTCTCATCTTTTGGTAGAGTTACCCGTACCAGTACAGATATCCAGTCAGATAATACTGCCATAGTTCCTGGCACATATATTCATGGGCTATTTACACCATTGGAACACAAAAAATGAAAAATGTTAGTTAACTGTACAAAGTCTTACACTATTTCTTACACTATTATCACGACTGCGGATGCCCTTACAGAAACAAAATATGACAAACTTTTTTTTTTTAGGTGATGAAGAGTGTCCTGATGAACAGGACTTCCAACCCTTTTCAAGCGTTTGGGTGAGGTGAGGTGGCCCAAAAAACAAATCGTTAAATATACGATCTTTCGGAGCTTGAACAAAATGACCAAAAATCAGAGTCCTTTTTTTTTTTTTTTTTGCATTTGATCGTAATTTTTTAATTTGAAATCTCTTCTTGTTGAGACAGATGATGATTAATTCAACAATACAGAGTGAATTTTATGAAATTCAAGGACAAACAAAATTACCAAAACAAAAGGTAAGTAACAATTTTCGGAATAATTGTGTCTGTAGTTTATTCAGGACCAATCAGAGGAGAAGAGAAACAAAGCACCGAGTTGATGTTAAAAAAAAATTCTTGCAAAGAGCTACAAAGACCCGAACCCACTTGAGGATGTTAACCATGGTTAAATTTGAGAGGACATGCTGTAACAGCACTTCTTAGGCAGCAGCAACTACGCTGTCCTTTGTCCTCCGTTTTGGGGATTTCAATTTTTTTTTCTTCAGAAAATTAGCCTAAAGGCCAAGTTTGGAGCTTTAAAGGGTATTTAGTCCAGTCTAACTTATTTTAATGCTTCTAATACGTTGATGTGAAATTATTAAGGATTCAAGGACAACACTAGACAAAAATACCCTTAATGCTAAAAAAAAAATTACTACAAAAAAAGGCCAGTACAGTAGCACTGGCTCGTAACTTCTCCAATTCCCATTTGATATTGACTGACGAAACCTGTAAAGTGGCGAGTCACTGTGACTTTTTTTTCCTAACCCATCACACACTCACTCTCTGTCTCTCTCTCTCTCTCTCTCGCCTAGGTCACTCTTTAATTTTGGAATTGAGTTTAATTTTGGGTTCAATTTTAGGGGTTAGGCCCTTTGAGGTAGGTTATAGAGGGTTTAGGCATTTTTGGTTTAGACACTTAAGGTGCACTTTTCAATTATAGGGTTTTAGTTGTTTAAGCACTTTCATAGGGTACCCTAGTATTTTAAGCACTTTCATAGGGTACCCTAGAGTTTAGGTTTAGGGTGCACTTTCCAATTATAGGGTTTTAGTGGTTTATGCACTTTCATAGGATACCCTAGGCTTTAGGTTTAGAGTGCACTTTTTAATTATAGGGTTTTAGTAGTTTAGGCACTTTCATAGGGTACCCTAGGGTTTTATACACTTTTATAGGGTACTCTAGGGTTTAGGTTTAGACACTTTCATTAGGTTTGGGGTTTAGGCACTTTCATAGGGTTTGGGGGTTTAGGCACTTTCATGAGCTAGCGAGGACATTATTGGAATGTGTAGGTAATTTGTCTTCTCAGAATTAAAGAATTAGTTTGTGTCTTATTTTCATGATTAACTCCTATATCATGTCCTTGTCGAAGAAATACTCTTTTTTTTTATTACCTTTTGAGTTTGTTAATTTCCTATTTTATCCTCAATCCCTCCATTTAATATTCCCTCCATTCTAATTTGACTACGAAATTACGTGCAATTTTCAAGCTAAAAAATAATGTAGTTGCAATTTTTTTTAATCAATATGGATCTTGTTTGAGAGATCTCATTGAGAACTTTAATATGGTGCAAAAAAAAATTCAAAAATGTAAACATATTATTTAAAATAAATTAGTTTTTGAGTTGTTATTTTAAGTTTTAGAAAAGGGACAAAAAAATAAAATTTTCATACTTTATCATTTAACTTTTAAAAATGGACAAACATTTTAGGACTTGAAAAAGTATGTTTGTGGACAAACAAATCCGGACGAAGGGAGTATATCGATTGACACTCGATCGCAGTAAATTTATTTAAGGTAAATGAAATTCCAATTTTGCGCTATGACTATGCATTTCCCCGATTTAGCGTTATGTTATGTTATGTAATATACATATATCTTTATATATAGATTGTATTGACTGAAATCAATCGATATGATCTTTGTAAGGCTAATGTGCTCGATGAACCGGTTAAAATAAACCCGTGTAAATCTACTCTCACAGTGACATCATTAACAGGGTCCCACGGAGATCCCAACTTCACTTGTGAGAAAGGAGCACTGCTACGTACTTAGAAAACACCACCAGAATTTACCTAGTATTTGAAAGCAATGACCCAGATTTACTTGGAGTGAATCTTGGCCATTGATTTTCACTTTCACGGGGATGATCTCTACTTTAATATCCGTGGGGTTTTATAAAAAATATTTTATTATCGAACTTTATCCATGTAAAGGGAAGGGGAGTAAGATGAAAGGGATTGTAAACAATGAACGAATGAAATGAGCATTACATGAATACAGAATGTATGTAAAGAGTGAAATTTTTTTTACGGGATTTAAACTAATAGAGATCGGCCATTACAGCGAGCAAACCGTGCGCAAGGGTACTTTTTGATTTTGAAATAAGGGACTGGTTTGACCAAAAACAAGGTATCAACTACAAATTATTGCCCGCTCAAAACTACAAATTATTGCAAAAATCTGTATCAAGATAACTTTTGAAAATGAGCTCCAGATTAGTACTCTTACGTAAGGGTTACAATCGGTGTGCAAGGGTCGAATTGGAAGATTTGTATTTTCACAATCTGATTTCTGTTATACGTTGATCCCTTTTAAACTCACTACCAGTGTAAGGAACTGCGATAAACTTTGAGGATCCCCTCAAGAGACCAAAATAGATGGCCAAACTAGTGCGCAAGGGTTGCAACATGTGCACAAAGGTTGATTTGGAAAGGGGTTTTTGGTTTTGAGCCCCTTAGGAGCATTGGTCCAAGTCAAGGTACATTTCGGTTTATTTCATCATCGGAGAGGCCAATTGTAACGCCCCATATAGACCACTAGACCAGTACCTTGATTTAATCTACAAGTCACACCACATGACCCAAAATGCTTTAGCCCAAGGTAGTTAGTAGTCTCTTACATAGTTTGTTATATGCCCAAGATCACTCATGTAAACAACCAATATGAGACTAAACACAATCTACCCCCAAACCTGGGGTATTACACCAATGACCATGATCCAAGAATTGTGAAGGGTTTGAATGGGGTGTCTACAGTTGGATAAATGGTGACGAGATTAAGAAAATCACATTGTCCATGGTATTTATATTCTACACTTTGTGAAATTATATATTCGTAAAAAGAAAAGAAAAGGAAAAAAGGGTTCCCAGAAGTATAAAGGGCAGGAAATAGAAGCAGCACTCCAGTAATTTGATTCTAGATAATGGCTCTGTTTGCAGAGTTTACAAGTTAGCCTTTTAGATTATTTTCTCAAAAAAATTAAAATAGTTATGAAACTGTTTGTTATATTCCACTTTTATAAGGTGGGAAAAAAAGTTTTAAAATGTTTGCTTGAAAAAACTAGGGCTGTCAAAAAAAATCCGCGAACCGTGAATCCGAACCGGACCGAACCGAACCATAGGTTTTGGATTGGGTCCGTGGATTAATGGTCCGGACATGGATTGAAAAATTAGAAAACCGTGCTTCGCGGTTCGTTCCATGGATTTTCATAATAGAACCGTGGATAAACCGAACCGGACCGTGAGAATTTAATCAATATATAAAATAAATATATATATAATATTGGGATAAGAATTATAATTAAATATATTATTATTAATTTTATACCCTAAATAGGTGGATGTGCTATAACTGAAAAGTGAAGGTGCAAACTTTAATTAACAATTGTAATTTTATTTTTGCTTGCACGTATATTAGCTACTTATTGGATTGGGACTGGACTAGTTGTGGTGAAGACTTTTGTTTACTTGCTTTATATTATGCTATTTTTGCATCTTTTTGCTATTGCTAGTGGTACTCTCTTGAATGTAAATCTCTTTGAATAATTTTGAAGCACTGTTGTTGGTGACTTGGTGTTATTTACTAAAACATAAAAGCTACTGATGATGAATGAGTTCCAAAAGTTACAATGAGAATGTGAATGTGGAATGTGGAATATAATGTAATAATCCGTGGATAAACCGTGAACCGAACCGTAATTTTTTTGATTGATTTGGAACCGGACCGTAGACTTTTGGTTTGGACACGGATTGCCTTACATTGTACCGTAGACTTTTGGTTCGGTTCTCGGATTCATACCAATCCGCACCAAACCGGACCGTTGACACCCCTAGAAAAAACTATTAAATAGCTTTTTTATAAATTAAATGTCTAAGTTGCCCTTAAAAATCTAAAGCATTCAACTTATTTGCTTCTGCTCAATTGCATGCATTTGAAGTAGGTAACCAAAACAAAACAACTCCACAAAATAAATTCTAATGAGATGATTCGGATAAAAAAATAATTTAATGAGATGATCCTCTAGACCTCCACAAGTAGATTGACGAACTGCATTTCGTCCTTGCTCCATAATTAAAGAAAAAGTTATCTGGGATGGGTATCTCGTGTAATTAAAGGAAAAGGGTTAGGAGCCCTCTATCAGAAAATTGGTCTAAAGGCCAAGTTTGAGGTTTTAAATAATATTTAATTCAGTTTAACTTATTTTAATCCATCTAATACATTGATAGACAAATTTTGAGGGTTCAAGGACAGAACTAGACAAAAATACTCTTAATGAAGCCCATCACTCACGCGCACCATGTCTGTCTTCTTGGTGTTGGCCAGCTAAAACCCACTTGTAACTTCTGCCGCTCCATTTACTGTTCTGTTGCTGACCAACCTTTAATGGTCAATGTGCCTGACAGGTTGAAAGCGACATGTGACAAACCCTTGAAAGCGACGTGGCCTTTCATGCCCATCTCTCTCTCTCACACGTGTGAGTGGGGCAAAATTAATTGTCACTTTTAATTTTGGGATTGGATTCAATTTCAGGGTTCAATTTTATGAGGTTTAGGTTCTTTGGGGTAGGGTATAGTGGGTTTAGGCATTTTGAATTTAGGCATTAAGGGCACACCTTCCAATTATAGAGTTTTAGTGGTTTAGACACTTTCATAGGGTACCTTAGGGTTTTAGGCACTTTCATAGGGTACCCTAGGATTTAGGTGTAGGCACATTCATAGGGTACCCTAGGGTTTAGGTTTAGGGTGCACTTTTCAATTATAGGGTTTTAGTGGTTTAGGCACTTTCGTGGGTACCGTAGGATTTTAGGCTCTTTAGGGTGACATAGGGTTTTTGTTTAGGCACTTTCATAGGATACCCTAGGGTCTTAGGCACTTTCATAGGATACCCTGTGGTTTAGGTTTAGACACTTTCATTAGGTTTGGGGGTTTAGGCACTTTCATTGGCTAGCGGGGACATTTTTTGAATGTGTAAGTGATTTGTCCTCTTGGCATTAAGGAAAAAGTTGATGTCCTTATTACAATAAATACCCATTTACCATGTCCTCCCCAAAAACAGACCCCCCTTTATTAATTCATGATTTAACAACTTCAAATTAGTAAGCAAGAAAGTTTTAAATTGGAGTTTAAAATAATTTAACCTTTTTGTGTTAAATAAGCTTAAAAAGAAAAATAAGTAATTATTCATAATTGTTAGCAAAACACTCTTCACTAGTTTTTAATTTTAAGCAAATAAACTATATAAGTTGGATTATTAGCTATAGCAAACAGGGCCAATAATCGATCCTCACAACAAATTTTTATTCAAATTTGAGGAAAGTTGAGTAAGTCTTTAACCTACTAAATTTAGCTCAGTTGACCACTATTGTACTCGATCTTTTAGGGGTCAAATCTTTTCGAAGGCAAGAATCCTAAAATCTCCCCTTGGAAGGCTCTTCATTTCTTGTCTTTTTTTTTCCTCCCAATAATTAGGGACGACAATCTTGTCCCGACAGCTAGTTATCTGAACCGCACAAATCGAGTGGTGCGTTTTTTTTTTTTTAACCGTGGTTTTGGGTTTTTGATTTAAGAATACAAACCTATTCAGTTCTAGTTCCGGTTTCATATAATAACCGCATTGAAAATCGAACTAAACCATAAGATAATTTTGTAAATGCCCTTATATATCTGTTATATTGTTGGAATTGGAAGCTGGAATTTGCTAACATAAGTTTGTGTAATTTTGTTGTTGGATGATAGATATTTAGTTTCCTTGAACTATTGGTGTATTAGTTTGTTAGGTTTTTTTTTTTTTTTTGGGATATTTTGTTGGTGGATATTATGTGTCTTTAACTCTAGTGAAATTTTAATCACCAGATTTGGTGAGAAATCAACCCAACTAGTTTTGGTTTAGATAAAAAAAAGAAATTAGTTTTTTGGTTATGGCTTCGTTTTTAGGTATATGTTTCGGCTTTGGGTTCGGCTTGAGCTTTAACAATAATCAAACCGCACCGTTGCCATTCCTACCTATAATGGGTGTATATCTTATGTTAGTTGAGTTGTTGAACTTGGTTTTCTCGTGGACTCTTACACAATTAGTACTGTAATGTAGTGTACCTTGATTTGTAGGAGTATTTGTAGTAATTCGTGGTGCAATAATGATCTCTACTAAAAATGGTAAGACTTTGTTTAAATTTTCATTCAGTATGAAGAACTTTAATAATCAAACTCAAATCAAAGTAAACGAGTTTTTTTTTAATATTAAAATATAGGGTGGGTCTCGTTTAATAAATTTCCGAAATCTATGAGCCGCCTTTGTGGTCATGCAATGGGTATGTTGATTGGGAGAGATTATAGAGTATTCAGAAAGCGTTACTCAAGTGTTCTCTTCACTGCACATTGATATGAAATCTACATATATACTTTGTGGTGGAACATTCACCGATGTACGATTAGTAGGGATAAATCTACGGGTACAGAACAAAGAGGACAGAAAATGCACAGATGGCACAAAATGCACCGATGTACGATTACTATCTTGTTTTCAAAACTTGGCACAAATTTTTTTCTTTTAAATTATTTAAATACTCCAAATTTTAACCCTCTTTTTAAACATATAGTGGATTTTGTTTTCCTTTTAGTTTATTTAAATAATTTTAATCCCCCTTTTTAATATATAGTGTATTTTTTTCTTTTAATTTATTTAAATAATTTCGAGCCCTCTTTTTTAACACATAGTGTATTCTTTTTTAAGGTTTGCCCAATTTAATGTCTTACTCTTTTTCGTCAATATGTGTTAACATAAAATAAGGAATGATAATGTAACATAAATTGTTTGTGAGGAAGAGTATAATAGTCTTTTAGCACTCAAAGTTAACACCGTTAAGTCAATTTTAACGGCAAGGGAGGTATGTGTATATTAGTTTGTAAAGTAAGGGAGGTTAACGTAATTTCCAAAACCAGAGGGGAGGTCAGTGAAAATATCAGTAACCTCAGGGGAGGTCAATGTAATTTACCCTCAACATTTATATAAGACATATCGAGAAATTCTCTCTTTAGTTGAAATGCACTACATTTATATAAGACATATGTTCAGATTCATTAAAGATAAATTCACCTCCCCACTTCATTTGTTAAATCACCCATTTGATTTTAGCAAATGTCCATTTTAGCAAATGAAAAACTAAGCCTAATAATTCTGGTGCGATGTCTGCAATACTGTCTACAATTGTGGTCCAACGTATTTTAAGATGGATGATCAAAACCAGTAACTTATAAGGCCTCCTTTGGCGATGATAATCTTGTTCTGTTGAATAGAACAAAATAGGTTGATGGTTTGGCACCAACTTTCAACTTGAACATTCTAACTTTTTTTTTTAATTGTAAGCGGTAGAAAAATACAAGGAAAATGCTACAATATACACTCCTTATTTGAATATGTATCATACACACCCCTATAAAAATTACAAATTTTTTTTGTAAAAGTTACAATTTTTTTTTTATAAAAGTTACGATTTTTTTTTTTATAAAAGTTACAAGATACACCAAAATGTTAGGAATCATAGAAAATATTATGAATCATATTGCTGAAAAATTACGAAAAAACTAAAAAATGTTACGATTGCCGATGAGGTTGCACAATCTGGACTACACAATAGGTGTATATGGTACACCCAAACAAGGAATGTGTACTGTAGCCATTTTCAGAATTTACAAATATATTAATTACATCAAATGTGCGGGACGAAAGTCCGCAATCATATTAAGAAAACAATTAACTAATCATACAACCAAATTCAGGAAAAGATAGTAATAAATCCCTACTTTTTGGTAACAAAAATGATACAGACACATCCACCCGGACACACTCTGCCACACCCCCTCTCACATGTGGGGTGGGTCCCTCCCGGGTGGGTCCCCTCACATGTGAGAGAGGGTGTGGCAGAGTGTGTCCGAGTGGGTGTGTATGTATCATTGTTCTTTTGGTAATGATTGACCCTAATTAATCCCTGGTGTCATGTTCGTTAAGCCTCTGGTTTGTGGGCTTTACTTATCCTTTTCTTTTCTCTTTTTCTTTTTTTCCTGTTTAGGAATTAAACGGTGCTCTGCGTTTACATTGATTAAAAGCTAATCCAACCCAAGGGTTTTGGATTCGGTCCGTCTTTGACTTACAGTATTGCGAATACAATTCGGTTTGGTTTGGTTTGGTTTTACGATGTGTCAATAGCATAAGGCTCCTTCTAGATGCATTAAAAATTTTCATATTTTGCTCATATATTTGTTATTGGGTTGTGCTTAGATTCTCTTCTTTGTTTCTCGGTTGCAATCAGGGTTGTTCACCAATTCGACCCGACCCAACCTGATTTGGAAAAACAACGTCTCGGATGATTTTTGGTACACTTGTAGTACTCAACGAACTCTATGCAGTGAACTTTTCTGATCGTCAAAACGACGCTGGCGCAGCTGCGCCATCGCTGCACAGCACGGTGTTGTGTGTCCCATGCACAACACCCCCCAAGGTTGGCCAGTCGGACAGAATCAGGTCCATAATCTGAGTTTTTTTTGTTGTTGTCGGTTGGATGTCAAGTTGTGGGCCCAATCAAGCTTTTAAAAAATCCTAATTTTCTACCCTATTCCGAGTCGGCAATCGCCCTTTTACCCCTTCTATTTCCCTTCCCCTCCCCCAAAGTTGCAGCGCCTTCGTCCCTCTCACTCTCAACAAGTCATCTCTCTCTCTCTCTCTCTCTCTCTCTCTCTCTCTCTGTGTCTGTGTGTGTGGATTGATTTTTGTTAGCCATAGGAGTTGAGACAGTGACTATTCTTTACTCTATCAACAACAACTCCGCGTTTGTAAGTCGATCTTGTATCCCAAACCTTGAAATCATGTGCACTATATCACGATTTGAGTGTATTAGATATTACTTTGTAACGGAGAATTGCTGTGAAGATGCACTGAGAATCCTCGTAATTGGTGATTCGATGTAATGGGTTTTATTTTTGGTTTGTGGTTCACTGATTTATAACCTGACGACTTGTCCAATCCGGCCCCCATTTCGTTTGGAACCAAACGCCCATTTCAGTCGGAATCGGGCTACCTATTCACAAATCCGACCATTTTTGGCCAGGCCGCCAGGTCAAACCCGATTTGAACTCGATGAACATCCCCGTGAACAGCCCTTTGTAAGTGCAGAACAACTTTACTGAATGGAATTTATTACTTGATCAATAAAAACTTATTGTTAAACCGAAGCAATTTATTACTTGATCAATAAGTTTCTACAATTTCTAATACAATGTTATCTCAAAATAACTTGTCCAAAATAGTAGATTACCAAATGTTGGAAAAATTATTTAATGTCCATTGTCACATGGTGTTTGATTGCCCAAACGATTTTATCAAACCTCTTCCTCATTTGATAAAATCAAAGGTTAATTTTACCAAATCTTGATTTTATCTTTTGAAAAATTAGGCCTAATCACGTAAGTATTGCTTGTTTGATATCTCTTTTTAATTACGTATTAAAGTGTTCCCACATATTATGTCTCATGCCCTATGCTAAATTTGGGTGGTGAGGTGACCACATGGCGGTCTATATAGGGGTACTGCGTAAATTTTATAGATGTCAAGATTTAGGAATTTTTGAAATATGTCATTTAATTATTTAAGTATAAAACAAAATGCGTGCTAGTTGAATACTAGTATCAGAAAAAATATAGGGGAAATTGCTCTAAAATGGAAGTATATGCAACTATTTGCAAACATGGTGTACTTTTCTAGAATTAGAAAAACATGGCAAGGAGAAAAGCATTTGCAAATACTACATAGAAAGACGAATAGCATTTTACCCAAATACCCTTCACTTGTAAGATTTTAAAAAAAAAAAAATCATTCCTCTCTCCGTCTGAAACAACCCACCCACGCACCCCCCCCCCCCCATTAACTGACCGTCAACAACTAAGGCCCAATTTCCCAAAAAATTTTAGCACACAGGTGCTAAAATCATGATATTTCAAATTAAAAAATAAAATGGTTCCGAGTATCATTTTCAATTTTTTTTTCGGCACCAAATTAAAGTACTCCTCGTGTACTTTAATTTTGTGCAAAAAAATCGAAAAACGATAGACAGAACCACCTCATTTTTTGATTTGAAATATCATGATCTTTTGGAAAACTGGGTCTAACACCAGAAAAACTCAAAGCCAACGGAGATTCGACGCAAGATCCGAGCTCTCTCTCTCTCTGATTGTCAACAACAAACACCGGAAAAACTCAAAGCCGACGAAGATCCGAGCACCTATTGGCCCTAAATCCACGAAGTTCTTGCTTCGGTCCAACGTCAATCCAGGAAAAATTCTATAGGTACCTGTATATTATCGATCCTTTATTTCTAAATTACTGAAGTAAAGTTAATTGAATGCACAATATGCATGCATCAAACTCCAATTGTAATAACCACAGCCATCATTATACGCCCCTACAACTTCAGTAATAAAAATATAAAATGCATACAATGATTCAACACGGAGAAGGGGGAAAAAACGCACCAAAACCTAGTTGATCTTTCTAAGAGGAGAACGGCCCATCCGTGCCCTTCTTTGCCGTAATGTCCTTCACAAGCTCGTTATACGCTTTCCTCTCCGCCAGCTCCTCTAGCTTCCTCAATCTCGCCTTCAATTCCTCAGTCTAAAATAGTTCCACAAAAACCAAACCATAAATTAAAAAAGAAACAAGGTGTTTGGTTAAATGTCTAACCAAACCATAACTTCTAGGGTGGATTTTGTTGCGAGGACCCCTCAAAATTTGGAATTGTTACATACATCTATGAAACTTATCACGCACACAAGGTGTTTGGTTAAATGTTTCAAAGAAGATGCATTCTTTTCATTCTCAGGGACCAACTCGAGTGCAATTAATTTTTTGAAGATTGTAACTACATTTCATGAATAGTGCAACATAGATGTAGAAACGGTGCAAGGATAAGAATATATTTTTAGAAAGTGTGACTTGACAACACACTGCAACCTTGTTTGGACCAACTGCAAGGACAAGAATATATTTTCAGAAAGTGTGACCTGACAACACACAACAACCTTATTTGGACCAACTCGGGTGCAATTAATTTTTTAAAGAGTGCAACCACATTCCATGAATGGTGCAGCACTGATGTAGGAATGGTGCAACACATGCATAGGAGGAGGGAGAGTGAGGGGGTTTAGACAAAGGTATTTCGGTCCACACAAAAATTGGTACCATGTATGTGCAATTAAATTTTCTTTTCATGTTGAGTGCAATTTCTAGAAAAGTACACCATGTCTTTGCAAATAATTGCCCCTACTCCCATTTTAGAGCAATTTCCCCAAAAATATAATCGATATTCACTTCACATTTCCCCTAGAATTCCTTCGAGCCTCTCTTTTTCTTCTTCCAAAAACAGAACGACGGGCCTCTCTCTCTCTCTCACTCTCCCCACGAAGACGTATATATTCAGGTAAGAGGGATTTCTTTTCTTTTTAGGAAAAGAAAAAAAAGGTCAGAGGGTTCTTCTCTTCATGGTAAACTGTTGAATTAGGGTTTTGTTTTAGGTTTATATTCTCCAAAATCAATTTCAAGTTTCGAAAAGGTATACTGAAACACTCTGTTGGTTTACATTCAGTGACAAACACACTGCATAGAATTTGGTATGCAAGTGGAAGAACCCCAATTAAGAAAGAAACCCATGTGTGAAGTCTCAACTGTAAACTGCAGGTATCGAATTTCACGAGGAGAGTTGGCGTAAGTTCCTGGCACGAGCAAAGATGTCATTGGAGTCATTATCTCTTTCGTATCAATTGAGTGGTAAAAGGTAATTCTCTCTCTCTCTCTCTCTCTCTCTCTCTCTCTCTACACACACACACCCACACACACACAGAGGTATAAGCTAAAGAACATCCACTAAATTGTGTCACTCGCCCTATATCCAAACTTGTTTTTGGGTATGATTTGCATTTTGTGTCGTTTGAGCCTGCAATGTGCATGTGCTCATATCTTGGTGAATGGTGGTTTTGGTTCATTTTTGTATCATGTGATGATGTCGCTTGTAATGCCTAAAAGGCTTTGAAACGCAAATAATGGAATATGCTACGTTCGAAAGTATTGTACCCATTCATGCTGTTATTGAATCTTGGGTTATATTTGTTTCTTTCAGTGTTGGGCCTGAAGATGTTATCAATTGCACTCTCAATAAAACTTGCTAGCCCCAAAACCTCACGGATAAGCAAAATATGCACCAAGCTGTGTCTTTTCTGTGGTTGTTTTTGTTTTCTCGTTTTGGTTAGCCAAGCCATGTTGGGTGGTAAACCTGAACTTGTCATGGCCTTGAACTGTAAACCCCTCAAAATGCTTGTTGGAACCTGTTTAAATTCTAATTCCATGTTTCTCGTACTAGTTTACATGATTTGTCGTAGATGATGTACCCAAATTACTCATGCAGAAACTTACGATGTGGGTCAAGGTTACCCATGTAGACTTCTGACGTGGAACAAGGTGTTACAGTTAGGCTTCCCTGTCGGGTTACCAAACTTTGTCTTTATGTTCTTTGACATGAACCTAAGTTGTTTTAACTCACCATGTGTGCTTTGTTAATGTTCTGAGTGATTAGTGTTTGCTTAGTTCTTTGCTCAGTCACAAGTCTGTAACGGGTGAAACTGGAAGAAGCCCTAAATGGGTAGTGCCCAGACTTGTAAAAGTAGAGAAATATCCCTCAAAAAGCAGATGTTCATCAACCAAATGTTTGGCCACTGGAAATGGAGAGTTTAGGCAGCTACCTCATGGGATTGGCAACAGAGATGGTGTGATCATTGTTGATCACGGGTCGCGTCGAAAGGAATCCAACCTTATGCTAGGTGAGCTAAACCAGTCCCAATTCTGACTATTTCTATTGTTCGTTTGATATGCTAATAAGTAATAACTTCATCATTTGATTGTCTATGTTTTCTATTTGGCAGACGAATTTTATGGATCAATTTTTTTTTTCTTTTTTCCAGATGAGTTTGTGGCAATGTTTAGAGAAAAAACTGGTTACCCAATAGTAGAGCCTGCTCATATGGTAATTGTTTCTCTGATACTTCGTTCATGTATCTGCAAGACTGGAAAGGCTTAAAAAAATGAATAAGTATATTTTTGCGGTTTTGCAAAAGAAAACCTTTACTTTCTCCCGAACCCTCCCAAATAGTTGTATTAGCCATTAGGGCAACAAGGTTGAGTTTTTGCTTTACTCAATCCCATATGCAGAAAATCTAAGAATCTGAACATAGATGCTTCTGTTTTTTCAATTTTCATGGTAACATAATGGTGTAGTGCTATTTTCTTGGAAGCTAAGGAATTTTCATTTTCTGGTCTGTCTTAAATCATAAAACTGTCAAGATGTGCATATAAAAGTCACTTACAAGGGCATTCCTCTATTTTCCAATGAGTGAATGTGACGAGTGGGATCTTCACAACTTCCTAGTGGAGGTGTGGTGATACTTGTTGGTTGTCAAAGGTTTTCCATGTTCCCAGCATGATGGGGCTCGGACCAACTTGAGAGGGTTTTTGAGAGAGCGATCATACTGGAGGAAGTACATCAAAGTTGCTCCTAGAGTCCTAATAAACCAGTCGACAATGTGTAGACAATGTCTTTTTAGGAGCACTTGATGTCGCTGTTGTTGTTGCAAGTTATGGTGGCCACTATATAATGCTATTGAACAAGTAAACCGTTAAAACATATGATCATCTTGGCTTTTAAGAGAGGGTGTGCACTATCGTAATCATTCTTGGATTTTAAGAAAAAATATGCATCTCTTAATCATATTGATTTAACCCAACCAGCTGCGTAATGACCCTATAGGGTTTTCTGCAAAGTTAAACATGTTTACGTTGAGGTTGTTTTCTTTTGAGCTGGTAGCTTCTAATTCCCGGTATCTTTTTCTTAGGAGTTGGCAGAGCCGTCAATAAGTGATGCATTTGGTTTGTGTGTTAAACAAGGTGCAAGTCGTGTGATTGTAAGCCCATTTTTCTTGTTTCCAGGACGACACTGGCAACAGGCAAGTTAGTATAACATTCCTTGATGACTAGACAGTGAGTTAGCAACTATCATTCACTATGATTTTACTGATCATGTAGCACAAGTATCTAGGATGATTGACAAATTTCAACTAGAAATGTTCTTTTATAATAACTTTCTTTTCTTTTGAAGGACATTCCATCCTTAACAGCTGATGCCGCCAAGGAACACCTAGGTGTGTCATATATTATTACAGCACCTCTTGGCCTTCATGAACTACTTGTGGTATGACATTGGTACCTTTTCCGTTATTTGGTCATTGCAAAATGTCTGGATGTTGCTATTGGTTCCCCTCCACTTGAACACCTGGTCCAGTTTTTTTTTGTGAGATGTAAAAGGGAGCCCACAACATTCGTCGCATTGTGGGACCAGGAGCACCTGGCCTCTAAATGGCACCCATTGACCATCACTCAAGAAACTGATAAAAGCTTTCAAGACTTCAGAATCACAGAATATTGGGTTTTGACTTCACTGCTAAAAACATTTGTTCTATTTTTCTTTTCCTCAGGATCTTGTTCTAATAGTGGCGTGCTAACCTCATTTCAAATCTTTACTTAGAGCAGCTATTGTAAAAGAAGAGGCAGCATTTGGTGTTTGCCAAAGCAACTGGTTCTTCAACTAGTGGTACGATTGAGTCCAGGCGCAGCTTGCTTTGGCAATTTCCATTTGTATTCTTAAAACAACTCTTTGTTTGGCCAGATTAGGCATTAACTCCCTCTCTCCAGCTTCTTCGTAATTTGGACATGACACAAGAATACATTTCATCCCTAATAGATGGGGTATGGGTGGGTGTGCACGACCTAACCTTTGGCAATATATGCACAAAGTTGCTGTTCTCATAAGGTTAATGCCACTGATATTGGTTTTTAACATTTTTTAAAGTCACTCCGACAATAATATGAACTTTTCTATTAGAATTCATCACTCAGGCAAGAGACTCAACTCCCTAATATTAGATATTATACGGTAATTTTGTTACGGCTCTCACTTTGCCTGACATGTTATTGGGGTTATCTTATTTGTATTTGTCCATTAGTCCAAATTGATACAAACCTGCAGTTACAGTTTCAAGGCTGTGTTCATCACATTGTGACCCTAGAAGGCTTGTTATTGCAGGATGTTGTGAATGACCGAATAAAACACTGCTTAAGTCATGTAGCTGGAATTGCAGATGAGTGTTCAGTTTGTGCCGGCACTGGAAAATGTCAGCTTTATTGAGTAATGAAAAACGAGCTCACTGAGGTTCTCTCAAACATGAGTGGCTGCAGCCTGCAGGTGGAAGAAACCATTTAGGTCGCCATCTTCTTACTTTGTGCCGTAACTGCAACTTTGGAACTGAACAAGGAGATGGATGTTTCCAAGTATCGGTTGTTGAAATGCTGCAAGACTCGAGGACTGTAAAATCTTGCACTGTGATTTCATTCCGGGCAAATCAATAGGACCAGGAAACTCAATATGATCTTATTGTTTCCAGCAACTTAATTTGCTATCCTTATTCCAAGCTACAAGTAAAGAAATGTCGAAGTTGTTCTTAATTGCTACTCAGTGTGCCGTTGGACATGTTTGGCAAGAAATGTATTTGCTTCCTGCATTTGTTTGGCTGAAGTGTGATGCATATTTCTCGTGATGTACTTAGTTTTGGGCTTTTATATCAACGGGACTTGGTGCTCAAATGCTCAAAATTGTTCCCAGTTGACAGTTTTTGTTTTTTATAACTAGATGTCCGGGTTAATTTGCGTGTTGTTGACAATTAAAAGAGTCAAATTAGGCTTGAAATTAAGTTAGTGAAATACATTTCAAATGTCAAATGAAGCACGGGAGGAGATAGAGAAATTAGTGTCAGCATAAATATGGTATTTGGTACTCAAATTAGGTCATCATGATCACGATAACTTTAGTGCAATAAATTGAATAAAATGAATTGTTAATAAATATGCAATGCCACCTCTTTTTCTTAGGTTTTATATTTATCATGAAAAAGCGGTGACATTTCATATGTATTATATTTCACTTCTCGTTACCCAACAGTTTTTCGGGTGAAGAACAAGCTTGTTTATATTTTTTTCCTAATAGAAGCTTGTTTGTGCATCCATGCTAATTGAAAAGATAACTTGCGATAAATATTGGAAAAATCTGCAGATTTGTTATTTTTCAATCAGTTTTCTACAATGATGAATAAAATGAGGTTTGGCCTAAAAAGCCAACTTAACTTATTTTTTTGTCTTTATTTAATTATTTTTTTTTTTGCGTTTGTTAGTTTTGCATCGATTTTTTTGAGTATTATTAGTTCGTCTCGGCGAGAAGAATCCAAAAAGGTAAAAGATTATGACTAAAACTCTCAATTTTTTTGAATAAGATTGAAAAAAGTGTAAAAAAAAACTGATTTTTTGGCTTATTTTTGTCTTTATTAAAAAAATTTATAATTAGATCGGCCCTGTTCGTTTCCCAGTTTAATTATAGTTTTAGTTTTGGTGACATCATCATTTCCCTTATTTCTCATTCTATCTCTCTCCACTCATTACACCCGATGACATCATTAAAACTAAACTAAACTAAACTATCTAACCAAACACAACCATTATAATTTTACTTTTTTGATTCCTCTCGCCTAGACGAACTAATAATACACAAAAAGTTGATGTAAACTAAAAACAACGAAAAAAATCAAATAAAGACAAAAAAAAAAGCCAGCTAACTTTTTTAGGTCAAAACACTAATAAATATTTTGAAAAGCAAGAATACTCCTCCATTATTTTCTCATTTTAATCATTTATGAGAAGAAGCGGCTTGCCAGTTTCCAGAATCTGAAAGGAAATTTTCGATAAATCCTGGAAAAATAGCATAACAAAATGACGTTTCCTTGGATAATCGGAAAATAAAAGCTGAAACAAAATGACTTCTCACCAAACTGACCATAAACAGAGAGAATAAACAGAAGAGGAGAATAGCTAAAAACGCTTTGTTACCTCCATCATGCCTTCCCCTTCAATTTTGAGTTACCCATCAACCAATTCTATGGCGATAGCGAGTTTTTTCCTCAATTCACCCAAAACCCACATGGGTATTTCTCTTGGTGAAGCCAAAACAAGCGTCAGCTCTACCTTTCTCTCTCTTTCTGTCAATAGAAAACAGTGCAGAAAGTCGTTACAAGGTGAAATCTTCAATACCCTTCTGTTTTCTCCTTCAATTGTCTATCTCTTTAGCTTTTCACTAAGTTTAGTGTGACTTTCATTGCACTCTCGATTATTTGGTAATTCAGTTCGGTACTCGCCATTTAGATTTGACAGCTTCCTTATCTTGGTTAACCATTTGAAAATTTATTACTGAGTACGTCAACTGGTGCTAGTTTTGTCATAGTTCTACGGGAAATTAAAACCTGATCAGTTGGGTTCTATGTTTGTTGTTGAGAGTGGAAAGGAACTGGATTGATTTTTGAGAAAAACCCATGAATAAGCCAATGAGCCAATAAGGAGGGGTTTATTCCCGACGGAGTCAAGAACCGTGAATTTGTTTATGTTGGTTGTTCAGCAAAACCTTGAGGGACAAGTTAAATGTTCTAAAAATCGCTAGGCGCTAGTTGGGCGGAAAAGGGGTGCCTAGAGCCTAATCGGCTGCCTAACCTAGGCGTTGGACCACCGCCGAGAGCCTAGACGGTGACTAGTCATCCGACTTTTAGAACACTGGACAAGTTAGAGATTGATTATGAAGGGAAAAAAGACTTTCCCCGATGTATGGCTGGTGTTCTCTTTTTTATTGGAAAGTTTCGAGGGTATATGTACTAATAATTTGCTGAGAAAAGTTGGAGAATAGACCAAAGAATGCTTCTTTCTCGTAAATCTTGTGGAATGGAGTTTATCTTACAACATTGTCAATCAAGAATGGTTGCAGATAGATTACGTCTTTTTGATTGTGGGTTTGCATCCAAGACTCCAAATATGCAGGCATGCAAGAGTCAAGCCATCACATTAAGAGTTTAAGATCTTTTCCTTTATCCTCCTGTTGCTCCAGCTCTTTCTACATTCTATGGTTGATGAGTTTGGCATTTAAAAACCATTTTATTTATTTATTTATGAATTGACTTCCAAATTGTAAGACTTGGTTGCTTTGAGTGAGAGTAGAAGTAAATTGATAATTATGAATGGTAGTCGAGGAATGTCGGTTATTTTCGTTAGAGAAGATTCATCATCCTTCAAAAATAAGTGGAGCATTGGAAATTGTCTTGTTGATGGATGACAATGAATGAAGGAAATTATAGCATTGTAGAGCTAATAGAAAGCTAAAGAAAGTTGATCATGTCCGACTATACTGTATACTTGAGTACGGTGGTGGGATCACTGGGATGTGGTTCTAGGTTGAAGATTTACGAAAACAGAGGAATGGTTTGTTTAGAATGATGTTCAAGCATATCAAGAGGACGGGGTTACATATGATCTAGTCTAACAGAGGAGACAGCCTACAATGACTAGAAATGCTTTCCATTTCCGATGCTGTTAACTGTGTGATAGAATGTTGTTTGATGTCCCTAGTCCGATGATTTTCAAATATCCATTTCTCTTGCTGAAACTATAGTCAATTTTAGTGCAAAAGCAGGTTGTAGTATGGGTAGGAACCTCAGTTCACTTCCTTCGGATTCTAACTTAGGATATGCCATGAGCCGGACTGAGGAATGTTTTCCACCATTAGGATGACCAGGTATTGACCATAGAAGGTTGGCAACTTGGCCAAATAGTTTAATGAGATATCATTGTCATTAATAATGGATACTAATTGGGTCCAGAATCATTAACCTGAAGTTTTGACTTTGCGTGTCTTGTATGAATGTCAATTGTTCATAACTTTATTTTCTAAGAGGAAATGTTGATGCTATTTATACATTTTCATGCATATATACTTGCAGTACGATCAGTTGCAGCTCCCTCAGAAGTAATTACTGAGTTTGATGACATGGTTTCTGGTACCAAGAGGAAATACTATATGTTGGGCGGAAAGGGCGGTGTTGGAAAGACAAGCTGTGCTGCATCTCTTGCTGTAAAATTTGCAAACAATGGTCACCCCACTCTTGTTGTTTCAACTGACCCTGCTCATTCTTTAAGCGACTCTTTTGCCCAGGTTTTGATAGATTCTCTTGTTCTTTCACCAGTCTTTCTCTATTAATTTCTTTGTTTCTAGTAATTAGTTTTCCAGTGGTGGATTGCACGTAACAAATTGAATACAATGCACTTGTTTTTCCAAGGATTTGGCCGGGGGGACACTAGTACCAGTTGAAGGACCTAATTTTCCGTTGTATGCCCTTGAGGTGAGTGGGAAAGTAATTTGTGATTGTGATCATTTTTGTTTTTTGGAGATTATTGCTGTCTACCTTATATTAATTTGTTATCACATGTATATTAGTAAGTTTAGTTTGTAATATGATGACAGATTAACCCTGAGAAGGCTAGGGAAGAATTTCGTGGTGCAAACCAGAAAAACGGAGGAAGTGGAGTCAAGGATTTAATGGATGGCATGGGCCTTGGGATGATTGCTGAACAGGTAAAAAATTTCATAGAGGCACTTTTATTACATGGCTAAATCAAGTATAGAGGGGAATACCCCTGTATCTAAGTTTTTGATGGTCAGTCACTTGAATGAAATCACAGTTACTTTTGTTACAAAGGTGAAGAAAATGGTATCTCTTTCCTTGAATACGGAGATAGAAATGTTAAGTATGCCTGAAAGATTCCTTTTATATAGTCTCCTTTGTGCATGCACATATTGAGTCACCACTTGAAACAAAGTAACATACATTTGCTGGCTTCTTCACTTTATGACATGTAACTGGGGAAGTAAGAATTTTGGGGGCCCAGTGTACACAGGAGAATGGCTACAATATGTATAATTACCTCGCTATATTTGGGTTGCTTTGTTCTTTCATTCTCTGTGGTTGTATAATTGCTTCTACTTTGTCTAAGAAAATGTCAATTTACACGTACCATTATTCTGTTACCTGTTTCTCATTGAATCTTCCTCTATGTTCTAATTTTCCCTGAAAGTTAGGAGAATTAAAGCTGGGGGAGCTTCTGGACACACCTCCTCCTGGTTTGGATGAAGCAATTGCAATTTCCAAGGCACGTAAAGAACACTCTGCCTTTATGAGTTTCTGTATTTTGTGCTCGAGGCTTTAGCTTGTATCTTTCCTGATTTGCTAACTTCTTACCAGGTTATGCAATTCCTTGAATCAGAACAATATAGTTCGTTTACTCGTATAGTTTTCGATACTGCCCCAACGGTGAGAAAAATGAGACATTCTTGTGTCATTTCATTTTGGAGATTGTTTCTTGAACTTGATGGCCACCGTTTACAGGGTCATACACTACGGCTTTTGTCCTTGCCAGACTTCTTGGATGCTTCTATAGGGAAGATATTGAAGGTACAAAATAAAGACTTGATTTAAGAAAACCTGTGTAGAGGTCATCCAACATTCCTATTGGGAAATTTGTTTGCTTATTATGGTAAATGAAAAATATTTCATTTTACAGTCTTCCAGATAAATGTTGCAATTTTGCTTGAGTATCATTTATTCTAATTTTATTGCTTACTCCAATTGTTTGAGAACTTAATACTCCAATTTTATTCTAATTTTTTGCAATTTTACATGGGGCCATGTCTACCTTAAGCTTTTAGGATATTGAGCATGGTATAGAGTTCTTGCATTTCACTGGTCAAAACTGTTAGCTTCTAAGAAACCCCATTTATCTACGGATATGACATGAGGCTCTCTTGGCATACAATTGAACAGCTATTATTTCTTCTATACTTATGTAGCGTGCAGCATGTCAAATCTGCTGACTTCAACATGGTCCAACTATTCTCCTCTCCCTTCACCTGATTGTCCTTGTGTACAACTAGATGCACCCCCAGTAATGGAGATCTGGCAATAGCTGGGTTACCATGACTATTGAAACATGTTTCTATGTATTTGTAGTGTCCGTTCTCTAGTACTATCTTATTCTTCCTGGTTTCTACTTTGTTTGTAATAAAGCTAAAGCAGAAGATAGCTTCAGCAACTTCGGCCATCAAATCTGTCTTTGGACAAGAACAAACCCAGGACGATGCAGTAAGCATATTACACCCTTATCTGGTGTTTATTAGGCCATAATGCAAAATCCGTTACATTCTATATGTACTTTCTTGTGTAGGCTGATAAATTACAGCGTTTAAGGGAGAGGATGATAAAAGTGAGGGAGCTTTTTCGGGACACAGATTCAACAGAATTCGTCATTGTAACTATCCCCACGGTAACCAGCTCCAGATTTGTTATTTATTGGTATTTCTTGTTATGTCTACCAAAGGGAGAATATATTTGGTTACGCTTGTCAGTTGCAAATTTATAGGTCGCAGCTTGCTGATTGAAGGGAAAGAGAGAATTTGCAGTCCTCTTTCAGAGAAATGCAACTTTTATCTTGTCTCATGAAGAAGTGATTATTAACTATCCAAAGACGGGCATTCATGTTATTGTGCCTTGCGTGCGTAATAATTTATGTTGATCTTATGCTTGGAACGAAACAACATCCCAAAGAACGAAGGAAAAAAATAATTTCGAAACGATAATAGAACATAATTATTTTGGCTGTCATGCAGATAGGATAGTTTGGTTAATATCTTCTCTATAAAGAATCATCTTTCTGGAACTAGAGATGAACCTCATTTCAACATATTCTTTTAAGGTGATGGCGGTTAGTGAGTCATCAAGATTACGTGCTTCATTGAAGAAGGAAAATGTTCCTGTCAAGAGGCTTGTTGTTAATCAAGTCCTTCCCCCATCTGCATCCGACTGCAAATTTTGTGCGATGAAAAGGAAGGTATATTACATTTACTGTTGTTTTTAGTATTCGAGCATCATATGTGATGGATCATATCTAATTTTTAGAAGTCTGGCCATGATTCATATACGCTTAATTTGTTAAGTGTTGTATGTAGTAGGAATGATTGATTGATCGTCCTAGCCCTCGGGCTTTGGAATCTGATCTGATTTGACTTTGAAGTTGCGGATTTGAGTACATCCCCTTCTGTCCAGATTTGTTGTACTTGTCAACGAAATCTCAGTTAATAAATAAGAATATGCATGATTCCCTTGTTCTGCTCTAAATGATATACTGTTTCAAGAATTGCTGCTCGTACACTTTTGTTCATGCATATGCTCCCACTCTAGGTAATTTATGGTAAGATTACTAAGAGCATTTTCGGAATATAGTGTAGCGGGATTTCAATTGGGTGAAACATGGTTGGTTTAAAAAATTTAACTCTGATTTGATTAAGATTGACAATGGAGCCTGAACCTGATTCATATTTTTCATTCAAATGTTACAGGATCAGACTCGTGCTCTTGATATGATCCGGAGTGATCCAGAGCTCTCTGGCTTGACGATGATCCAGGCACCGCTCGTTGATGTAGAGATCAGAGGTGTTCCAGCTCTGCAGTTCTTAGGAGACGTCGTTTGGAAATGAAATCTGCTTGATGATCTCAGGTGATTCCGCATTATGGGGTACCGCCGATTTTATAATTCAGTGGTATTTTCTCACTTACTTAGTAATCCCGATTGGGGATAACATGGGCACTGCTATTGTTAGGATATACACAGTTGTTTACGGAACTTGCATGTTTAAGCGAAGAAGAAAATGTGGAGGGAATGACATTTTTCTGAACTGGGATCAACAGGTATTGCAGTTACGACAGATGCCTTTTTACTTGGAATGGCCACTGGTGCTATGTTTTCTCCGAGACTCTCACGAAGATGCCGGCCCCATACCACCCGTTGCTCTTTACATGTGCTACAAAATTTAAATCAGAAGTTGTATACTTTGTTTTGTACAAGAAACTGTTATCTACACTTTGTACAAGAAACTGTTTTCTACACAGGTAATTTAGTTATCTTGTTTCGCCTTCGTTTTTAGAAGGAAAGGAAGCAAAAATAGTGCTGCTCAAAATCTCACTTGTAATTTGAGTTGATCATATTTGTACTGTACTGGAATTATGTGACCGATGAATGAATTTGCGATCTGAGGTTCAGTTTCTTTACCTAGATACAGTTTTTTTTTTTTGCCAAGCAAAAGAATTTATTGATCTTTGAAGAGAAACAAAGATTAAAGGGACAAGGCCGGCGAAAAACACTACCCGAGACCCGAGAGAAGAACAGTTGCAACTCATAAGGTTTCAATATCCAACATTCAGTAGATACAGATAGCAAGAAGAAAGACCAGTGAGAAGAGGCTGAATTGACTAAAAACTGGTACTCAATAATATAAGCCAGGAGATAACAGTTGCAGTAGTTTACAATTTACATAAAAATCCTCCAATGGAATTAGTTTTTCTCCCCAGTAATATGTCAATTTAATTATGATCTCAAATTCTCGACAATATTAGAGAGGGCTGAAGATGTTCCAAAGACTGCTGATACAACACCTACAGCAATAATCAATATACAAACCGATACCTACCAAGAGAAATGCACAAAACCAGTTAGGGCTAAAAGTTGTTCAACAGATGTATTTTAGATGTAAGTGAAAAGGAAATGGAAGTCGCGCTTTTCCTTCCCCATGTTCCAAACAGAGCCTAAGTTTTCGTCGTGTCCTAAAAAAAGTATTCGTCATGCACTGAACTAGTTGGCGATTTCTGAAGTTCATTTTCCATTGTAACATACCATTTGTTTGAACTTTGAATACTGGTTTAAGGGGTCAGCATTATACCAGATATCTTTTTTTTTTTTTTTTTTTTCTTCGTACGCAATCCCGAGCATGTATAAATGAATTGACAGTAAAGGTGCAAAATGGGTGTACCTGAAAACGAGTTGTTTTGCCCCTCAAGATGCTCAGGTAACATGCACAAGGAAGTATCAAGGTCTGCAGTAAAAAATTTAGTCAGTATATTTGACAGCTGCTCTGCTTTTGTGTGTGTGTTTTTTTTTTCAGAGGGTTCGTTTTGTGTGGCTGAACTTGTACATAAGGTTTGCCACATGGCTTCCAAATCGGGAGTTTGGGTTGGTTTGTGTGTATAAAGGGTCCATTTCATTTCTCTCTGATCAGCAATATATTGTTGCCTAGGTGAGTGCGTGAATGAAATTACCCTCTTGCCATTGTAAAATGTAGACTCTAATATTTTAAGCTATCATTTAAGAAAAATGACTTGACTTTAAGGGACATAAAAGTAAGTTAATTACTACAAGTCTACAAACATAAAAGTTATGAAACTTAGCTAAGGTGGAGGATGTAACAGCAATGGGAGAAAATAATTGGCTAAAACAATACAGAAACACTTACTATTAGCATTGTAAGTAAAGATCCAATCAGTGCCATCACCGGACCTGTCAAATGAGAACGAAAAATCAAAATGTGTCCTAGAACTGTTCAAACCGACGAGCAACGGAACAGAAGTTCATGTTAAACAGTCCAATGCGATCGGTTAAGAATGACTCCAAATCAAAGTTTCGAACTCAAGAATCGGTTGAGCATGAGAAACTCACCGAAGAAAGGGACGGTGAGGCCCACAACCAAGGTAGAAATCACCAATGCAGTTCTGATGAGGATCGCGAACTTGTGAGATTTGAGAATGTTTGATGGCATCAATTCCTCCAGGCACATCGCTATTGGAGTCATGGTTAACGCATACGTAGTTCCAATTAAGGATAACAAGGGAACATAAAAGAATCATATCATACTATAGAAAAGTGACTCCATAGTCCATGATCTTTGAGCAATGTGGCTGTAATTGTTAAGTTATGTTAAATTAGGGTTCACTTTGTTATGTTTTCTATTCCTAGGGATAGTTTGGTCATGTATAGTATTGGTCTTGTATATGTTGGTGTAAGGACCCATTTTACTGTAATGAGAAAATGTTTACCCTCTCTCTCTCTCTCTCGCTGGAATCCAACATGGTATCAGAGCTAAGATCCATGGTTGATCTTACTTCGTAGAGATTTGAGACTTTTATGTGTGTTTATCAGTCGAATTGGGCTTTCTGGTAAGTCGATTAAGCACTGTTCATGAACAACCAGTCGATTGAGCACTGTTCATGAGCCATCAGAGTCGACTACCACTTTTTCCCTTCGACGACAGCGTACGACTTCCGACGAGTGTAGTACCACCTCAGGCGAGCTCCGACAAGTGTAGTACAGTGTCCGACGAGCTTCAAAGACCGTCGTACGATTTTTTTTTGGTCAATATTTACCTGGGTTTGCCACCGATCTTACTTGGAGTGATCGGGGAGCAACTTTAAGCACAGGGTTTTGTAGCCGACGTTGAGACGACCACCGTGGTGCAAGGCCGGTCGCCGGAGACCATCGGAACAGTGCTCACGCGCCGGAGGGAGGTGGCGCGTGGGAGCGAGTGAGATCTACTCGCGGAGAGTGTGTTTCACGCACGCGAACAGTGGAAGAAGACCAGGTTCGCAGTCAAACGGATCACGTTTTGGTCAAAGGGGTCATTCTGTGGTTCATAGGGGTCAGGCGACAGTTAAACAGGTCAGTTCGTGGTCAAAGGCTCATTCCGCGTGTCAGAAAGGTCAAACGGAGGGTCCAGAGGGTTCAGCGGCTGTCAGAAAGTTCTAAAACCTCTCTGGAGGGTCCAGAAAGGTTCCAGCAGCCATTTTGACCAATTTTGACCACTTTTGGGAGCTCCAAGACTTGTTCCTGACTAATTTCGACGTTCCGGATTCAGTCGCGGGGTCCACTTTAGGTAATTTGACTGCTCCGGACGTGTTTTGACTGCTCCGGACCATTTTTGGAGGACCGAGACGTGTTCTAGACTACTTTCGACATTCCGGATTCATTCGTAGGGTCGGTTTACGGTGATTTGAAACGGAAATTGTTGGTACACATGGAGGCTTTCACAACTACTCAAGTTGGCGCCCTTTTTTCTGAGGGGGAGTTACAAACTCTTCGGCGCCTATTGGTTAGGCTTGACGCTCCATCTACCACTGCTTCTACTTCCACTTCCGCTGAGTCCACTGCCTCTGATTTCTTTGCTTCTGTTCATGCTAGTGCTTTCAGTGCTTCTAGCTCCCGTCCTTGGATTATAGATTCGGGTGCTACGGATCATATGACGGGTTGTTCATCATATTTTGATTCCTACTCTACTTGTTCTGGTAAGGATAAAGTTAGAGTAGCAGATGGTTCTTTATCTGCTATTTCCGGGAAAGGTTCTATTCATTATTCTCCAACCATTTCTCTTTCCTCAGTTCTCCATGTTCCCAATTTTTCTACTAACCTTTTATCCGTTAGTAGTCTTACCCAATCCTTAAATTGTTCCGTAACATTTTTTCCTACACATTGTGTCTTTCAGGAACTGGATACGGGAAGGATGATTGGCAGTGGTAAAGCACATGAGGGCCTTTATTTTTTGGAGTCTGCACCTAATCCAGTTAGTCCATCTTTGTCATGTAGTCAAGCTCTTGCTGCAGATACAGGTTCTGCTCTTTCCTTGCTACATCAGTGGCATCGTAGATTGGGTCATCCATCCTTTGGAATTTTAGAAAAATTGTTCCCTAGTTTGGCTAAGCAATGTTCTCGGAGTCAGTTCCTTTGTGAAGCTTGTGAGCTTGTGAAACATAAACGCTCTTTTTATGCTCCGGTAAATCAAAGAAGTGATTCGCCATTTATGGTCATTCATTCCGATGTTTGGGGTCCTTCTCCAGTCACATCTCTGTTTGGTTGTCGTTGGTTTGTGACATTTATTGATTGTTATTCTCGTGTCACTTGGGTGTATTTACTAAAGGCAAAAAATGAGGTTTTTTCGTGCTTTAAATCTTTTCACCAAATGGTGCGTACTCAATTTGATGCCAATGTTAAAGTACTCCGTAGTGATAATGGGACTGAGTATATAGATGGGACCTTTCGGGCGTATCTTAATGACTATGGCATTCTTTTTCAGACTTCTTGTGTTGGCACTCCACAACAAAATGGAGTTGCCAAACGCAAGAATCGCCATCTTGCTGAGGTAGCCCGCTCTCTATTGTTCACCATGAATGTTCCTAAACACTTTTGGGGCGAAGCTGTCCTTACTGCGGCTTTTCTTATCAATCGCATGCCGTCTGGTGTTCTTCAGTTCCAAACTCCGATTAAGGTTCTCTTAGGTTGTTCTCGGGTCTCATCTCTCCCGCCTAAAGTCTTTGGTTGTGTGTGTTTTGTTCATGCTCCTAAGCACCCAGGTGGTAAGCTGGATCCCAAAGCCCGCAAATGTGTTTTCCTTGGCTATTCTCCCACTCAAAAGGGTTATAAGTGCTATGACCCACACTCTCGCAAAATGTATGTCTCTATGGATGTCACTTTTTGGGAAACAGAACCCCTTTATCCTCTGTCCACTTCATCTCTTCAGGGGGAGAATGAGAGACAGGAAGAGATGTTGACATTTCATACTCCTGAGTCGTGGTCTTACCCTTTACCTTGTCATGGTGAGGGGGAGAAAGCACCTTTACCTGTAGAAAGAGCAGAGCATGATGTTCGGGAAAGGCTGGATAGGCCAAATTTGCAGACCTTTTCTCGAAGGAATAAAGATAAGTCTACATGTGTAGTGCCACCTTGCCAATTTCCATCACCTACTCCAGTTTCGGACTCTCCCGCTGTTTCATCTGGTAATGATTCTTTCCCTACTGCTGTTGATGATCTTAATGCTCCTATTGCTCTTAGAAAGGGAGTTCGATCATGCACCCAACATCCTATCTCCCAGTTTGTTTCTTATGACCGTTTATCTCCTTCGCATTATGCTTTTATTTCGTCTCTTTCTTCTATATCTATTCCACAGAATTGGCAGGACACATTCATGATACCTAAGTGGAAAGAAGCTATGGTAGAGGAGATGACGGCTTTAAAAAAGAATGGCACTTGGGAGTTAGTATCTCTTCCAAGAGGAAAGAAACCTGTGGGATGCAAATGGGTGTTCACTGTGAAACACAAAGCTGATGGGACAGTTGAGAGATACAAGGCAAGACTTGTTGCCAGGGGCTTTACACAAACCTATGGTATTGACTACGAGGAGACGTTTGCCCCTGTAGCGAAGATGAACTCTGTGCGAGTTTTACTCTCTTGTGCTGCCAATTTAAATTGGCCTCTTCACCAGTTTGATGTGAAGAATGCATTCCTCCATGGCGAATTAGAGGAGGAGGTGTACATGGCCATTCCACCGGGTTTTTCTTCATCTCAGACCGAGGGAAAAGTGTGTCGATTGAGGAAGGCACTCTATGGATTGAAGCAATCTCCTAGAGCATGGTTTGACAGGTTTCTCAAAGCCATGCTGAGATTTGGATACAAACAGAGTCATGCTGACCATACTATGTTCATCAAGAGGAGTAATGGTAAGATTGCCATTCTTATTGTTTATGTGGATGACATAATCATGACAGGTGATGATGTGAATGAGATTGTTAGCCTTAAAGCTCTTCTTGCTCAAGAGTTTGAGATTAAAGATTTGGGGTCTATGAAGTACTTCCTTGGACTGGAAGTGGCTAGATCTGACAAAGGCATTTTTATCTCTCAAAGGAAGTACATCCTTGATCTCCTGGAAGAAACTGGTATGTTGGGATGTAAGCCAGCCGATTCTCCCATTGAGGCCAATCATCATCTTTGTAGCAATGTGGGGGAGCTTACAGAAAAGGAGAGATATCAGAGACTTGTGGGTCGCCTGATATACTTATCTCACACTAGACCAGATATTTCCTATGCTGTGGGGGTTGTGAGCCAGTTCATGCATGAACCTCGTACTAGTCACCTTGATGCAGTTTATCGTATCTTGAGGTATCTTAAATCTGCCCCAGGTAAAGGAGTTTTGTTCTCCAATCATGGTCACTTGAGATTGGAAGCTTTCACTGATGCAGACTGGGCAGGTTCTATTGATGATAGGCGATCTACTTCTGGCTATTGCACCTTCCTTGGAGGGAATTTGATTACATGGAGGAGTAAGAAGCAGTCTGTGGTAGCTAGATCTAGTGCAGAGGCTGAGTACAGAGCCATGGCTCATGGTGTTTGTGAGCTTTTATGGCTCCAAACCTTCTTGCGTGATTTGGGATTTCCTGATCGTGGTCCTATGAAGCTCTACTGTGATAACAAAGCAGCCATAAACATTGCTCACAATCCTGTTCAACATGATCGAACAAAGCATGTTGAGATTGATAGGCATTTCATCAAGGAGAAGCTGAGCAACGGTTTGATATGCATGCCCTTCGTGAGATCCGAAGACCAATTGGCCGATTTATTTACTAAGGGTCTTAGTAGTAAAAGTTTTCACCCCATTGTATTCAAGTTGGGCTTGATAGATATCTTTGCACCAACTTGAGGGGGAGTGTTAAGTTATGTTAAATTAGGGTTCACTTTGTTATGTTTTCTATTCCTAGGGATAGTTTGGTCATGTATAGTATTGGTCTTGTATATGTTGGTGTAAGGACCCATTTTACTGTAATGAGAAAATGTTTACCCTCTCTCTCTCTCTCTCGCTGGAATCCAACAGTAATTGAGATCCCAAGATTTAGCTATGGGGACAATATTAGCTCAAGCCAAGAGGCGTTTGGCCCAACTTAAGTGCCCGGAGAAAGGAGGTCGGGCGTTTAACTCTTCTTCCAAGGTGCTAATCTAATTATTCTAACGATACTGACTTTCGCTGATAAAAATGGAAAATTTAGCTCAAAACTCGTTGAGAAGAAAGTTATAACAAAAGCAAGCGTAGATACTTCCTCGACACAAACTGTTCATTTCTACTAGAAGGATATTTGGTGAATGGATTAACTACCTGCAAAAGAACAAGGAGATACAAGTCATCAAGGCTGATTTAGATGTTACTGACTGAAGAAACCAGATTCATTGCCCAACATCACACGGGGCATAATCCGGGTGCAAATGAAGTATAGATGTTACTTAACAACTATCTGGTTACAGACTTTGGCAGGAATTGACAGCAGCAAGAAAACCACAATACGTTCACAGGCCATTGAAATTTAACTTCTAAGAGAGAAATGGGAGATCAAAACTAAGACTCAGCCTACCGTGGTCCACACAGCAATTTTGGCTGCAACCAGATCGTGGGGCAGGTTAAGAGTGAACTGAGACAGCGCCGATTCTCCAAACATCAAGTATCCCATCACAGCAACTCCGGCATACATCAATGTACAGACAACAAAACTGCATCCGGTTTAGATTTCATATAATGAATCCTCGAAACCCATTTACTTAATAAACAAAAAACACAGTCAAGCAATCATAAAGTTGTGTCAGTGTCACTTTTGTTGAGGATATTTGAGCCTTTAGAGACTATAATCAACTGTTAGTTTTCCTTGTTCAACTCAAGGTGCAGATTCAGACGTTCTAAAGTGAATTGTCAACCCAATACCGTTCAATAAATGCTGAAGCGTCAAGCAAGCACAAGGCTTCATTCACAATCTTTCTGGTTGTAAATACACAGTAACTTGCCGATATCTCAGTTAGAAACAGGGAGGTAAGCAAGAGTCTAAACCATGCCCAACGAAAAAGGCTTATTATCAATCGTATGCACTTTTACGTTCTATTCAAGGACCAAAATTTCATTTTGGTTATCTAGGAAAAGAGAACATTTCAAAAGCATTTGGAAGCCCTAGCTTGCACACAGTAGAAATGACAAAAAGATTTGGTAATATAAGAAAATGTCACTGTGGGGTATTTATAATCAATGTCAAAATAACTAATTTTTTCGGCATGCTTCCTAGAATTTCAACATGTTTCAGGGTATCTCAGCATCTGTCAGTGGAAACATTGTAATCTCGGGATTCAACAAAGGTTTCATTTCGGTCTCCAGGCGTGTTCTAAGGAAGCAACATTTTATTTTTTGTTCCTCGATTCTAGTTCCAATTGCAAGTTGAGCAACTCTAGCTTGCTTAGTTTACCAAGTCAAGAGGACTGCAGGGAATTGGCTTTTTTTCTGCATTGATGCATAGATATTTGGAAAGACGGCATGTCCAGAGTAGCAGTAACCATAGAGACCAATAGCAACAGGAAGAGTTGTGAGATTCAGCATTGCTCCTTTGGTTTGGAAGCCAACTTTATCCACCAAACCAACCCAAAACAAGCAAAGGACTGCCAATATTGAAGCAATAACTCCACCAACTGGACACAAAGATAGCACAACTAAGAGTTCCTCTCATGTTGCATACTGATAGAAGGCAACATGGAAAGAGTATCAACTGAAATAAACCAAAATTTGAAGAAAAACGATTAGAAGAAAATTCACTGGACTTACCAGAGATGTAACTGAGCATGGTGAGGTCTCGAAGCCAAACCGTAGGAAGAATAGCAATGGTGGCCAATAATGCGAATAATTGGTGAGAATTCATAACGAAACCTCCCAAATTTAAACGTGCATTAGGAAATAGTGATGATAAGTTGTCACTCTCCAATATTATATATTCAACACAACAAGCCTGCAGAGATGAATTTAGAGGTAACTTTTTCATTGCTATGGACAAAGAGAAGGCTCTCAAACCTCAATCTGAACTAGAAAGAGTAAAAAAAATGAGAAACAATGGAATCACTATAATTTGAAAAAGCCTAGCCATTAGAAATTCTAATATTTTGAAATTCTCCATCTGCCGGGCTCTACATTTTGATGTCAGCAAAAAAGAGCACTCATGCAAACAACTGCTTAGGATGTTTCCATTGAACATTTTTCCTCTCCTAAAAGTACATTGAAGAAACAGTTTATGTTTCGTCTTGTATTCTTTGACCTCGTTCCTTGAAAGCTAAGATGACTTCTAGAAAAGTTTCACAGAAACGGAATGACATCCGAAGATACGAATGTGCTTTTTCTTCCTAGCAATCTCAATTGAAACAAATCTGGAGAAATAGTCCTGAGCCCTACCTCTGTGACATCGCCACATATAATTTGTTTGGGTTTCTCGTAATACACATTTGTTACTATTTCAAGAGAACTGTCATCTCTTCCACTTTATGTGGTTCATAGCCATTGATATGGTGGGTCCAAAGAATATTTGATCTTTTGAGAAGATGTTGCAAGTTTGTGTTTACAAAATTGATAGGTGGTAGCGTTATCCCCTCAACATAGGCCCAACGAGAAGAAACCTCCGGAACCCCAACCTTTAGTTTCTGTATCTGACAGAAACAGAAAAATTGGATTGATTCAAAGTGGGTGCTATGCATTACCTTCAAAACTCCAAGACCCACCCAGCGTTACTCATTTTTATGTAACGCTGGGTGTCAAGAAGGTCTTACAATATGGGCAAAAGAAGAAACTACTATACACATAGATGACGGAGTGAGGCTGTACTTACGTATAATTCAGCGTACAAAATTATCTGCAATCACAAAAACAACAGAAGAATCCAAGGGTTAGTAATCATCGTGTTGCAAACTTGTTTTGTTGAGTTTAGTAAATTGAACTTTCCACAAATGCATGGAACGACTTCAAGCTTGAAAATCGATACTTCTTTTAGGGACAGAGGAAAAAGGAAAAGGAGAAATATCTCAAACACTAACTGATTATATGATACCATTACGTTTTCTCAGCATACAATTGTCATCTCTGCATATCGGTCCAGTTCATGTTATACAAGTGGAGAAATGTCCAATTTCATTGCAGGGTACATTTCTAACTTTTTCTTATCGGTCCACCTTTCTTCATTTTTCTACTGATGTTCCTTTCTCTCTTTCCATTTGCTCATACTACCTCATTCAAATCTACCGTCTTTCCACTGTCTAAATCCTAATTTTTTCCTTTCAGTCTTTCACCAACACTTACAGAAGGAAAGAGAAGGTACTAGCAAACAATTTAAAGGCTATCAAGACGTACTGAGATGGCCAAACGTCCCAAAGTACCAAATGCAGCCTGGCCGATGTCTGGATAAGTCTCGAGTCCAGGTTGGCTATCCAAGCAGCGACACAAAAGGAGCCCCGTGTAGAAAGAAAGAACTGCAAAAATAGCCAATACCGAGAGCCCAGCCCATCCACCTTGTTTGACAGCATAAGGAGTAGAAAGGATTCCCACTCCACAGAGAACATTCATGCCTGAGTGAAACCGCAATGAAAAAGAACAACTTGAACCTTTAATCGATATGTGCAGGAGATGAATATGAGCCCATGTATCTTACCATTTACCACAGCTTGGCCAAATGAGCTCCGACCGGAAACTGGAAGTCCATGCGTGACGACGGAGGATTTCCTCCCGGAACCCCTCCTTGATGGAGTAGGAGGAAGCAGAGAAACGGAACTTTGTCTATGATGCGGTTTTTGCTCATCTTCTGCTGTTGGCAACAGAGGTTGTGTCGCAGAAGGAAATATCTCATGAGTGTGCCTCCTTGTCAGTGACAAGGAAGGAAATGGGCTGCTTAATCTTGACAACTTAGAAGTGCCAAGAGATGTTATACTTGGAGATGGCACTCTACAATACAGGTCAATTGACTGCCTGAAATTTGGTTGAGGAAAAAATGAGTTTGTGGAACAAGAAGAATGAAGCAAAGCTTCACAAGAAGAACGAACACCTTTGAGGGATACCATCATGGGTAAACAACTACTCTTAAATGTGGAGGAATAAAATAATCCTAACTACAAAAGTTTGTGGCAGTGGCAAACAACACTATCCACTCCACCAATGGTCACAATTTTGTTGCAAACTTACTTGTAAGCGTGCGCTCATTGAATCGGTATTGATATACCTGAATACCCTTCTAACATAGTCATCTCAACTTTGGAGACTTTTTTGACTTCACAAAAGATTTTCTAGCAATAGGGCCACCCAAACATGATATCTCTCCGATACTAAAAGGTTGGCCAGGTGGTCAAGGTCTGAAACTAGTTTCATGCTCGAAACATCTTAGGTGCTATCAAATCTTTTAGGCCAGTCCATACGGGGCTCTAACCCGACCCCCGCAATGGACGGTAGCATTGGATCCTTAGAATTAGTCAAGTAAGCTAGCCTGGACACATGAGTTATGAAAATAATGATAACCGTCCGACATGAAACCTCATTTGAGACTGTATTATTTTGTGAAACTAAAAGAACAAATGCCACAATATATACAGCGAAAATACATATAGAAGTTTACCCTGAAATATTAGCGTGTGGCTCAGATTCATTCTGGGGGTGTGCTCCACTGTACCAATTTGAATCTTGATCATTCATTAATTATCATGTGCAACTTTCATTGCAGTTTCTGCTTTCTTATCTCTTCCACGGTTTACATCATATACGACATTTATTCAATCATTACAGTCAGACTTACAGTATATTGTCTATAGCATGGAAAGAGCTGAGTACCCATGTCAATAAAAAATAAAAAAAAATTCCACCATGAAATGGTTTTAAGAAGCTCAAACTTTTACGAAGATCTTAAAACGGTTGTACGTGTAAATATAAAACTCTGCAACCTGAAGGGATTGTCACAGTGGTTAATCAAGTTGCTTCATCCCCGAAGATTGCGAGGTCGATTTCTCTCAGCAGTGTATTGTCCTTGGGCCCACCTCTCCTCATGCAAACGACTAGAAAGGGCTCAAAGAGGGGATAGAGAGATTAGTCCAGTTCATCGGGACATTCTTCATTGCCTATATATATATACACACACACAACTGGGCAAAGCAAAACAGGACATCGATAGAGAGACCTGCAAATCTGAGGCCGTGTTGTGTTAAGATAAATCTGTTTGCTCTGCTGTTGATTATTATTCGAATAGTTCGAACTATCCGAATCGTTCCCATTGTCTTCGCCTTTGTTAAATTCCTTCTCCTCATCTTCTTCCTCGTCGCCCTCATTGCTAAAACTCTGTTCCGAAACTGAATTATGCATCTTCTCAAATCTCTACTTGAAAAGCCTCTTTCCTTTTTCTTTTTTTTCCTCCTCCTAGTGGCGAAGAGTGTCCTGTTGAACTGGATTAATCTCTTCGGCTCCTCCCACAGCCCTTTCCATGCATCTGCAAGAGGTGAGGTGGTCCCAAGGAGAATCGACCTGTGACTTCAGGGTGGTGAGCCCCTGAGGCAAGTTAATTGATTAACCAAAACCACTGTGAATCATTTAAGATAAAATTGACCTTCAGAGTTTTGAGTTCCATACAGTATAGGAGGATGGTTGGAAAATAGCCTCGCAGAGGACCACCTGAAGGCGGAGGTTAGCAGGCCAGTCGGTAGCGGCACTTTAACTAACTTCACTAGCTTGGTCGCTAGGTTCAGGACATGGGTTTCCTCCCGGTTTCAAAACAAAAGAAAGCAAATCAAAATTGCTCCTTTAAAAGAGCAATTTTGCTGGTTTGGATGAAGCAATTGTGATAACAGAAGGAAAATCTGTGCAAACAGACTTTCTCTTCTACAACTATGCAGTGTCCATTCTCTCCATTCTCTCAGACTGTCACGGATATAATAGTTCGTATACTAGTCAATGATTATAGCATATATATTACATATATGCATGAAAATGGAATCTGCAGAAGTTGTATTCATGGTTTTGTACTAGAAACTGTAATCTACACAGGGTTATCGCGGTCCATCTTTCATTTTGACAAGGAAAGGAAGGAAAATTAGTGCTGCTCAAAATCTCATGTAATTTTATCTGATCATATTTGTACTGATGTTTGTTCCGGCACAGATAGATTGTGAGACCGACAACGAATTCGTGATCCGAGGTTCAGTTTAATGGCTTGCATAGATGTTGTATACAAATCCAACCTAGTAAACAGCTTGAATTCATCAAAGTGGTGACTGTGATTAACTCACGGGCCACTGCACAATATGAGTCGATATCTGACATTCAGTAGATACAGAAAGCGAGAAGAAAGACCAGAGGGAAGAGGCTGAATTGACTCAAAATTGGTCTTTAGCATTATAACCCAGAAGATAACAGTAGCAGAAGTTTACATAAACATCCTCCAATGGAATAAGTTTTACATAAGCCGAAAAAATGCTCTTCAGTAATATTTCAACTAATTATGAGATCAAACTCTCAACAATTTTTGCAAGGGCTGAATAGGTTCCAATGACTGCGGATACAACACCTACAGCAATAATGAATATACAAACGGATACCTACAAAAGAGACGTGCAAAACCAGTAAGGGAAAAAGTCCTACAATAAGAAGTCTTTGGATTCAAATAAATAAAAAAACCCCATAGAAACAAACAGATAAAAAAATTGGATTCAAATAAAATAAAAAAAAAAACCAATAGAAACAAATAAATAAAACAATGGAAAAAGATACGCAGTTGCATTGTCGATAAACGACAAACAAGATGACAAAATTATAGACTTTTTTTTGAAATCACTATTAAACAGACTTAAAAACTGGACCGATAGGGTGCTAAGCATTCTAAATTTCCAATTTAGGGAGTAGCAATTGTAAATATAATTTCGTGGCAATTTCTTGGCACTTTGCCTTTTGAAGGTTTTTTTTTTTCCCATTGGCAAGGCTGACATAAGTTTCTCTCATAAGGAGATTGAATTTCTATCATGTGTAAGATTAACACACCATTTGTATGAATACTGGTTATTCTAAGGGCTATGGCTCCCCTTATCCCCCTCCCTTTTCTTTCTCCCCTGACCGTGTGTGCGCCTACGTTTTTTTCTTGCATACCACGGGTTGATTTTTCTGTCTGTCTGATTTAATACTCTTTACTACACCATGTCGACCATAAATGAACTGAAACTATGGGTGCATTTTGGCCGTACCTGTAAACGAGTTGTTTTGCCCCTCAAGATGCTCAGGTAACATGCACAAGGAAGTATCAAGGCCTGTAGGAGAAAATTTTAGTCAGTAAATGTAGCTACTGGTCTGCTTTTGTGACTTGCTTGCTAATTTGGAGGGTGAAAAAGCAATAGGAGAAAGTAAATGGGTGAAACAATACAGAAACACTTACTACTAGCATTGTAAGTAAAGATCCAATCAGTGCCATCACCAGACCTGCCAAATGACAACGAAAAATCACAGTACGTCAATCCATGTTAAACAATTTAACTCTTATAAACAGCACACTAGGACCAAGCTAAGAACGGGTTCAAATCAACTTCTGAACTTGACAATCGGTTTTTAAGCATGAAAAACTCACCGAAGAAAGGGATGACGAGGCCCACAACCAAGGTAGAAATCACCAATGCAGTTCTGATGAGGATTGCATAAATGTGAGATTTGTGCCTGTTTGATGGTATCAATTCCTCCAGGCTCATTGCTACTGGAGTCATGGTTAATGCATACGTGGTTCCAATTAAGGAAAAGAAGGGACATAAAAGGATCATAGAACGCTATGGAAAACTAACTCCATTCTTTAAACAGTGAGGTTGTAATTGAGATCCCGAAAAGAATCAAAGAAGATGAAAAAATCAAAGAAAATAAATAGCTTTCAATGCTGAAGGGAGGTATGAATTTGTGGTTAGGGAGACTTGGCTTCATACAGAGAACGATAGAACCAGAAGAACTATTGTTGTTGTGCTTATATCACCTTCAAAAATGACCATTCTCAGTGATTCAGTATCAATTTATAACATATATTTTTCACCTGAGCCATGGGAATAATATTAGCTCAAAACGTCACTTGTTGAGAACAAACTTAAACCAAAATCGAACAGAGATACTTCCTCAATGCAAACTGGTTATTCTAGTTGAAGGATATTTGGTAAATGGATTAACGACCTGCAATAGAACAAACAGGAGATACAAGTCATTATGGCTGATTTAGATATTAATGACTGCAGAAACCAGATTCGATTCCCAACATCATACGGACAGCTTATGGGCGTAACACGAAGCATAATCCAGGTGCAAATGTAAGTATATGTGTTAGTTAACAACTATTTGTTTAAAGTTTTTGGCAGGAGTTGCTACCAGCAAAAAACCCACAATGCATTGAAATTTAACTTGTAAGACAGAAATGGACACAAAGACTATGATTCAGCCTACCGTAGTCCACACAGCAATTTTGGTTGCAACCAGATCCTCAGGCAGGTTAAGAGTGAACTGAGATTGCGTTGACTCTCCAAACATCAAGTATCCCATCACAGCAGTTCCAGCATACATCAAGGTACAGATACCAAAACTGCATCCAATTTAAACTTCATATAAACAATCCTCAAACCCCGTAATAACCAAAAACACGGTCAATCGATCATAAAAGTGACTCAGGCACTGTTTTGAAGAAATTTGAGCCTTTGGAGGCTATCATCAACTTGATCAAAAGAAGAAAAGAAAAAAGAGATTATCATCACCGGTTAGTTTTCCCTGTTCAACTCAAGGTGCAGATATAAACGTTCTACAACTGAATCCTTCTATTATGGAAGGATTGCAAAAGAGATTGTCAAGCAATTTCAACCAAATCCTGTTCAATGAATGCTGAAGCAAGCACAAGGCTTCATTCACACAACTTTCTGCTTACAAATTGCAGGAACTTTCCAATATCTCAGTTAGAAGCAGAGAGGTAAGCAAGAGTCTAAACCGTGCATGACAAAAAGGCCTGTTAGCAATTAATGCACTTTTATGTTGTATTCAAGGGCCAAATTTTCGTTTTGGTTACTAGAAAAAGAACTTACAATTATGCAGGAACTTACAAATGTTGTCTGTTTTTTTTTACTAGATGAAAGCATTTGGAAGACCTAGTGGCTAGTTGGAACACAGAAGAAACAAAAAAATAAATTTGGTAATGTAGGAAAATATCATTATGGAATATGTAAAATCAGTGTTGGAAGAAAGAAAAAAAAAACAATTGTGTCGGTATGCTTCCTAGAGTTTCAACATGTTTCAAGGTGTTTCAGTGTCCGTCAGTGAAAACATTGCATATGTTTCATTTCTGTTTGCTCAGAAACATAAACATTCAGCCGTATCAAAGGAAACACAATTTTAGTTGTAGTTCCTTGGTTCTAGTTCCAACTGCGAGTTAAGCAACTCTAGCTTACTTAGTTTACCTAGTCAAGAGGACAGCAGGGAATTGACTTGGTTTCTCCATTGATGTGTAGATATTTGGAAAGACGGCATGTCCAGAGTAGCAGTAACCATAGAGACCGATAGCAACGGGAAGAGTCGCGAGATTCAGCGTTGTTCCTTTGGTTTGGAAGCCAACTTTATCCACCAAGCCAACCCAGAACAAGCAAAGCACTACCAATATTGAAGCAAGAACTCCACCAACTGGAAACAAAGATAGCAATTAAGAGTTCCTCTCATGATGCATAGAGATAGAATGCAGGAGGAAAAGTCTTTTCAACTGAAATAAAGCAGAATCTGATGGAAAAAAAATTAAAAGAAAATTCACTGAACTGACCAGAGATGTAACTGAGCACAGTGAGGTCTCGTAGCCAAACCGTGGGAAGAATAGCAAGGGTGGCCAATAATGCGAATAAGTGGTGAGAATTCAAATATAATCCTCCCAAATGTAAATGCCAGTTTGGAAATAATGACGATAAGTTGTCACTCTCCAAAATAATATATTCAACACAACAAGCCTGCAGAAGATGAATTTACAGGTAACTTTCAGCGCTACTGACAAAGAGATGGCTCTCAATCTGAACAACTAGAAAGTGCATTTGACAGACTGCTGGTTCGTAAGTGAAAGAGCAAACAAAAGAGAAACAATAGAATGATTACACTTTGAAAAAGACTAGCCATTGAAAAGTGAAAGAGAGAGAGGGGGAAAAAATTGTTGAGTTATCAACTCTCCCCAAAACTTAAACTGTTAGGAAATGGACTCAACAATGTATATCAAGCTATCTATCACCTTTCGTCACGTGCAACCGCATCTTGAATGTGCAGATGCAAATTTTCCTAGATAGGGCGAAAGAGAATACTAAGGGGAGAAAAAGAATGCAAACGGGGGACAAATGCAACCAGAGAGACTTGAACCCAAGATCTCTTGCAATATGAGCTCTGATACCAGGTTAACTTACCAACTCTCCCAAAAGTTTAAGCTGTTAGGAAATGGGCCCAAGCCGCCCAACAATGTATATCAAGCTATCTAATAAAAATTATGTATATACATATATATAGATAGAGAGGCAATGTAACAGATAAGGAGTGGATAGAGGTATTTTGAAGAAAATTATTTCATATTTGCTATGTAATAGATAAGGAGCGGAAAGAGATATTTTTTAGAAAATTATTTCATATTCGCTATGTAATAGATATTTTGAAATTCTCGAACTGCCGGGATCAAAATTTTGATGTTAGCAAAAAGAGCACTCTCATAAACAGCTGCTTAGGATGTTTCCAATTAATATTTTTCTCTCCCAAAAGCACTTGGAAGAAACAGTTCATGTTTGGTCTTTATATTCTTAGACCATGTCCTTTGAAAGCTAAGATGACTTCTAAAAAGTTTTAAAGAAACCAAACAAGCACCAAGATATGAACATGATATTCTCCCCAGTAATCGCAAGTTAAACGAATCCGGAGAAATGGTCCTGAGCCCGGCCCCCATGACATGGCTAGATAACATTTATCCAGGAACAAAGCTAAATGGTACACTAAAAATAAACAAGGTCACACAGCCCAGTAATCTGCTGGATAAAGGAGACTTGATGCTCATAGCCCCTCACTTCTATCCAGCTCCTTTACGGCTGCTACCTTAATTTGTATCTATTAGTTCATAGTCGATTGACCACAAAATCATTCCATGCCTAAGACAAGCACTACGTTACCTGTACTGAAAACTTGTTACTATTAGTTCTCTTCCTCTTCATTTCATTCATATCCATTTATATGGTGGGTCCAAAGAATATTTGATGCACTAGTGACCAAGAGAAGGGATAGGATCATCTCCTTCACTCTCACTCTCTTGTTTTACCATCAAGATTTCAAACCAATGAAAACTGTGGTGGGGTCTTTTGAGAAGATGTTACAAGTCTGTGTATAAAATTGAATATGTGGTAGAGTTATCCCCTCAACATAGGCCCCACAGAACCCCAACCTTTAGTTTCTGTAATATCTGACAGAAACAGACTAATCAGAGACACAAAATGGGTGATAACCATGATATGCATTACCTTCCAAACTACAAGACACGCCAAGAGGGTGATATGCATTACCTTCCAAAATACAAGACACATCAAGAGGGTGATATGCATTACCTTCCAAACTACAAGACCCACCAAGAGTTAAATGTTTTTACTTAAAACCTTTGGCTGACGGATGTCACGAAGGTCCTACAATATGGGCAAAAGAAGAAACTGAAAACTGGAAGATGAGGAGGCTGTACTTACGTATAATTCTGCGTACAAAATTATCTGCACCCAAACAAATTACAGAAGAATCCAAGGGTTAGTAATCGTCGTGTTGCAAACTTTTTTTATTTAGTGTACTATATCAAAATTCCACAAAATGTTCTGCTGTTTTTCCTTGCAATGCAAATGACAATTTAGATGGACGTACATGGAAAAACTTCAAGCTTGAAAAGCAATACATCTTTCAGAAACAGAGGAAAAGAAACTGACAGAATATCTCATACTTGCAGATTATATGATAAAGAAAAATAGCCTGAACGTGGTATAAAAGATTTGAAGGTTCACTTTATTTTATACATTACCTTTTGTCAGCTTAAAATTTCCATCTCTGCCTATTGGTCCAATTCATGTTATACAGGTGAAGAAAGAAAGATCCAATGCCATTGCAGCGTACAATCTTTAAACAGTGGTCTACCTTTCTACATTTTTCTAGTGATGATATATTCTCTCTTTCCATTTTCAAATTTTTCATACTACCGCTCTCAAATCTAACTCTTTCCTCTGTCTAAATCCTAATTTTTCTTTCACTAACACGTATAGAAAGAAAGAGAAGGTTAGTATCAAATAATTTGAAAGCAATTAAGACTTACTGAGATGGCAAAACGTCCCACGTTACCAAATGCAGCCTGGCCGATGTCTGGATAAGTCTCAAGTCCAGGTTGGCTATCCAAGCAGCGGCGCAATAGGAGCCCAGTGTAGCAAGAAAGTACTGCAAAAATAACCAGTATCGAGAGTCCAGCCCATCCACCTTCTTTGACAGCATAAGGAGTAGAAAGGATTCCCACTCCACATAAAACATTCATGCCTGAGTGAAACCGCAATTGAAAAGAACAAATTATTATAACGGAACTTGGGTTCGATTTCATTATGCGACTGCATCTATGATCCTATGGACGTGCAATCGAATTATAACACCAAACTACAATTTCACAAGAGATCCCCTTTCCCTGAAGTGCAATCACAATAAGATTTTTGAATCATTAGTAAAGAAGTGTCTAACCATAAAAACAGTATCACCAACCCATTCAACGTTCTATTAGAACTGCACATAACAAGCCTTATATTTCCTCCCTCTCTCTCACAATAAATAATTCTATATGCTTTTAAATTTTGAGAAGCCGGAACAAGTATTGGCCGTTAAGTGGATTTTAGACCACCAATGCTAATATACTACCTTTATATCAGCCAGGCTGATACATGGTTCAATCACCGATATTGAGACATATCCCAATAACTTATAAACCGACTTAGAACCCAGGCTTGCCAACTTCTTGTCAAAGCAACTAAGAGTATGTTATATAAGCTACATTGCCATGACTAGATCATACGATATTCTCTATAGGATAAGCAAGAGGCAAGAACCTTTGCACATCCATACTTCTAAGAATAGCTAGTGGAATATTCAAATTTTAACTACCTTCAACAAGTCAAGTAAGAATCAAGTTTTAGAATAACATCTTGACTAATATGGTAATATCCATCTGCAGTATTCACATGGATATTATCCTGAAGAACATCATTAGTATGGTTAATTTCCGTAAACATCTAAATTATGCATAACAATTTGATCCTTTAATCGATATATGCAGGAGATGAACATGACTCCATGTATCTTACCATTTACCACAGCTTGGCCAAATGAGCTCTGGCGAGAAACTGGAAGTTCATGGGAGACCTTGGATATCCTCACGGAACCCCTCCTTGATGGAATAGGAGGAAGCAGAGAATGGGAGCTTCGTCGTTGATGCGGTTTTTGCTCATCTTCTACTGTTGGCAACAGAGGTTTGGTCGCCTCAGGAAATATCTCAGGAGTGTGCCTCCTTATCAGTGATGAGGAAAGAAATGAACTGCCTAATCTTGACAACGTAGGAGTGCCAAGAAATGTTATACTTGGAGACGGCACACTACTATACAGGTCAATTGACTGCCTGAAATTTGGTTGAGGAAAATATAAGTTTGTGGAACAAGGTGATGAAGCAATGCATCAAAAGAAAAAAAAAACACACATTTTGAGAATACCAGCATGGGAAACTATTTGTACGTGGAAGGACAAAATGATCCAGAATACAAAAGTTTGCGACAGTAGTAAACAACCACTATCCATTCCATCAAATTCAATTATCACACTTTCGTTGTGAACTTACTTCCATAGATAACACAAGGGAGGTCAGGCCATAGCTAGGACCGCCCCACAGTCATAGAATATGACTTCTAACCTACTGATTGTCAAGTAGACTCTTTTGAAATCACAAATGATTTCCAAACATTCTAACTCTCCTACATCATTCTTCATTTGAGATTGTGCAATTTTTGTGAAGGCAAAAGAGCAAATGCCACATATACAACAAAAATACAAATAAGTTTACACTGAAAAACTAAGGTGCGGCTGAGATTCATTCTCTCAATTTGAATCTGGACCGCTCGTTGTTTTCCATCCACAATTTTCATTGCATTTTTTGTGTTCTTATCACTTCCAAAAGTAAAATCATTCACCATTACATCACAATGACATGCAATCAATCACTAGAACATCTTTGGCCCTCATGGTCAATAGCACGGAAAGAGCTTCAGTACCCATGTTAAAATGATATTCCACCATGGAATGTTAGTCAAACAATATGAAAAGCTACAAAACGAATGTACGCACATATACATATATAACTGGTCGGATTCAAACAAGACAGATAGAGAGACCTGTAACTCTGTGGCCATGCGGTGTTAAGAGAATTGGGTCTGCTCTGCTGCCGATTATCATTCGAATAATTCGTACCATCTGAATCGTTCCCATCGTCTTCGCCCTTGCCAAATTCCTTCTCCTCATCTTCCTCTTCACTCTCAATGTAAAAACTCTGCTCGGAAACCGAATTATGCATCTTCTCAAATCTCTCTTCAAAAGCCTCTCCCCTTCTGGTTTACAAAACATAAGAAATGAAATCAAAATCACTTCCTTACATGAGTAAATCTGTTTGATGGTTTGGATATCTAGATCTAGGATTCAAAGAGGAAAAAAACAAATCAAACAGAACTAAGCTTTTGTGCTCCAATCCATTGAAACCCATATAGTAGATAGTTATTTAAATATAATACTGAATTCATGTACAAACAACATACCTTTTATTATAATCGATTCGCTCTGTTTTCTAATGCCTTTCGTTTGGAAGCTTATGCAGGACAGAGTTGCCTGTTATACGAAATATACAAATCATCAAAGACAAAAACATGATTTCTGCAGATTAGTTACATACATATGCATCCAAAGAACTGCCAATATAAAATATCGAGCGGACAGAAAACCCATATCGAAATGCATTCGGACAATAGCGGGTTGAGACGTTGGATAAATTTAGGATGACAAATTTTAGAGAAACCCCATTTTCCGTACTAGTTTTTAGGCGCAAAGTTTGAACTTTGAACTGTTCAAAAGTGAATTTCCTGATTTGGAGCCGCTATTCTAATTCTCGACGTACACCTTATTTCAGACGCTTCCTATTTACATGTACAAGTGCTAGAGAGAGAGAGAGAGAGAGAGAGAGAGAGGTGGCTTTACAGTAAGACTGAACGCGAGAAAGTTCGAAACCAAAAAAGGATGCGAGACGCGAGAAAGTTGGAAACCAAAAAAGGATGCGAGAAAGTTCGGGCTTTTCCGTATCTTTTCTGGTCCAAAATGAGGAAGAACTTCGTTGATGGGGAGAGAGAGAGAGCGCTGCTGCCTGCTGGTGTTCGCTTTGTGGGCGTTGATTGTATTTATACTTGCTTCTTGATGTACCATCTCACCATTCGTTGGTTGGAGCTTTTTTAATTATAAAAGGAGCATATGAGTAAAGATTTTCCACTGTGTTTTCTTACAAGTTTTCCTTTTCCAAATGATAAAAAGAAAAAATCTTCTTTATTTGATAAAATCAACGGTTGATTTCGACAAATGATAATTTTATTATTTAGAAAACTTAGCCTAAATGTAGTTCAAGACTTATTCTTTTCGTGTTTTTTTAGGTGAAGTCATTAGATAATTACCTTTTCAAGCGATACAGAGAATATTTTTCTAATTGAAAATGTCTTGAAATGGTAATTGACACGGTAGATTGCATTTCTTGGGTAGAGCACTCGGATAGAGATGATGGTTTATATATGTTGAGACTATACTGCGTGTCTGCGTTCCTGCGTGCCTTCAGGCTTTATGTACAGGCATTCGTTAGTTCGGAAAACATTAGAGCGTGAAAATCAGTTTTCCGTTAGTTCATATAAAATTAAAGCGCGAAAATCAGTTTTCTATCGTTATACTCTTTTTAGGAACATTGTCTTTTCTTATCGCAACTAATTAGTTTAAAAGACAAGGGTAAAAGAATAGGATCGTCAACTTTTGCTCATTACTTTTGAGTAAGGAAAATCTTTTCCCGACATCAAAAGTTAGCAAAAGGGACTAACAAATGGGGACGGATAGAGCACTCAATTTTCCCTTCTAAATTGGATCCGGTCTGCCGTCAAATCGTGGATTGCGAAAAGCACTTGCATTTCTCTTTTTTTTTTTTTTTTTGGTAACGAAGAGTGTCCCGATGAACCGGACTAATCTCTTTAGTCTTTATCTTCCACATATTTGCTTGAGATGAGGTGGCTACAAAAACAAATCGCTGCTGCCCGGAATTCAGACTGCAAAACAACCATTTGCCATGTAAACTCAAATTGCAGACAAGCCACATTGTTCAAAATTCAAATCCTCTTCGTATGGATGTCCAGCCACCAGGGGAATTAATTCATTGATCCTTAGCCTTGTTTCGGATGTCATCTTCTCTTCTCTAATTTTTTTTTTTCTTTTCTCCTTCTTCTGCTCCCTTCATCACAAGCTTATGAAACTCTGATTCTAAGTAAATTTGTCACTAAGATATTAGTTTTCTCTCGTCGAAACCCACAACCACCTTTTATTGCTTCGAGGTAGCTAGCTACTCAATCGTTCACTCAAATTGACAGTAAAAAAAACTTCTTTAAACATATTTATTTAGAACGACTTATCGTGCCTTGTATATGAATCTCACAAACTAATTTTTTCATATCAAATTATCTAATATCTTGATTATTCTCATTTATACACTTTCCATCTTTTTAGTTTTTGTCATTATTATGATATGATTCCTAGCAAGTTTTGTCCTTGCCTCTCCTCCTGCACCTCTACTGCGCACTTCCAATCACTGTCTAGATCTTCTCCATTCCTATCTTATGTCCCTAATGATGGTGGGTTTTGATTAAATTTCGCTGTTGATGATATCTAGTAACTTGTCGTGATGAGAATCGAATCTAAGATCCTGAGTCAAATGGTGTGATGCTTAGACCAACGGTGAGCATGAAGTGATATTTATTTTTCGTACACTTTGATAAAAATGTTGTGCAAAAAAAACTTGAGAACACAATGATCATTTCAATAATGGATATAGATTTTATTTTCGAAGTTTCGGCATCCCCTAATTTTAAATTTTGTCTACGTCTTTGATTTTTCCTTAGAGTGGGCTCTGACGTTTCGAGGAGCTAAACCGAAGATTAAAATGAGCTATCTTTTGATTAAAGTATTATAATGAGTGGTAAAGTAGAATGAGCCTCTAAAATTTGCAAAATTTTTGAAACATAAAGCGGCCGCAGCTTGAATCTTAACTAGGGGCTGGCTCTCGATATTTTACGTGTGGGAGGTGTTAATTGGATAAAGTTGGGTGATGTAACGCCTTCTCTTTAGCAGATAAACCATGATTGCAGGTATTCTAATTTATTGCACATGAAAACATGTTTATACGGTTTCTAAAGGGACACCATGTAGCCACTTAAAAACAAAAGCGGTTGAGTTTTATATTCAATTCAATTGAGTACTTTAGTCGAATATAAGGGCAAGAAAGATTGGCTTCAGAGAGTAATGATTAAACAATACTGCACCAATGGGCTTAATTCACTCATACAGCTCAGATGTCTCTGGTCTACTGTGCCAAATAAGATTTGAAGAGATCGAGGAGACGGAAGGAAGATGGGGTAGGCGGGTGCAGACCGTGCAGTGGCGGAGCCAGAATTTTAAACCGAGGGAGGCCGACCTAAAAACAATATTTTTCAACCAACAAAAGTATTTAGTGCATCGTGTAGATTGTGCAGTATATTAATGTATATAACATTATTTTGTTTAGTAATTGACAATTACAACACCCGTGTATAACTAATTGCATGCGTCTATAAAAGAAATTGAGAAAACTTTACAGGACAGTGGATAATTATTTTAATTTTGACTATATCAAATCAAAACTATTTAAGTTTTCAGAGATTTATTATACTAAGTATTATACTATATCCTTTTCAAAAAAGTATTATACTATATATATTATTAGTAAAATTTTAAAATTCCGGGGGGCCGGGGCCACCCGAGCCCCTACATGGCTCCGCCAGTGGGCCGGTGGAGGGGGAGGGGTTGTAGATCGGCTGCCAGGAGCTGAGCCGCCTAGGGAGGGGCGACCGCCTATATCATTCGTTCTCATTCTCTCTCTCTCTCTCTCTCTCTCTAGAACTTCCTCTCACTCCTCTCAACCTTTGGGGACGTTCTCTCTGTTCCGGTATGGGTGATCACGCCCGATTTTTGGATCAGGGACATGCTCCAGCGACATGCTCAGATGTCCTTATTCCTGTCCTTTTTTTTTGTATTTTATTTCTTTGTGGGTAGCTTTGTGGCCGGTGGTTTTAGGACCGGCGGTTTTGTGTGTACCCGTTTTTTTGGCCGGTGGTTTTTGCTTTAATAATATTTTTTAACTCTTCACCCAAATAAATAAATAAATAAATAAGATTTAAAAACACTAAAATACACCAACAATGCTATGGGTACACCATATATGGGTTTACGCCAACTAATCCGGACAGTCCAAACGCTTTTTTCGACGGTCCAAATTTAAAGTGTTGTTTTACCTGTCAAAGATTTCTTTTACTAGTCAAAGAGCTATTTGAACGGTAAAATAGCACTTTAAATCCTTGGAACATCGAAAAAAAACGTTTGGACGGTCTGGATGAGGTTGGGTACATATGGGGTACACTTGGTGGTGTACCCAAATCATTTTCTAACATATACACAAGCATCTAATATAGAAAACAAAATAAAATAAAATTTCTAAATAATTAGTGGAAAATATTAGATAAAATAAATTCCACGTGACTTGGGTATGAACTGAGTGATCACTAGACAAATATAATGGGAGGACTTTTCATATACTCCTACATTCAAAGTTTCGACCGAGAATATGACTGTTGTTCGCGATTTTGATTTTCTTCAGTAGAATATATTCATGTGTTTTTGTAGGCATTATATTATATAGTAGCAGCTTCCAATCTAATGTGGTTGAAGATAAGTATGAGTGTCCCTTCTTGCATAGTGCAACTTTACCCATTTGTTTACTTTTGCATACAGGGGCGGACGCAGGATTTAATATCAGTGGGGTCAAAAATCTATAACATATACTCCTTTCGTCCCATTTTGACAGTACATTAGAATATATGAGTATAAATTATACGTCTTTCTATAGGGGACTATCAATAGGACATAGGACGGAGGGAGTACATTAGAATACTAGAACAAAAGAGATCTATTCAATATATACTGTCACGCCCCGCCCCGCAAACGGCACCCGTGGTGGGCCCGAAACGGTGCGGCCACGTGGCATTCCAACACAAGACTCAACATCAGCTTAATAAACTCTTATAATAACAACACAGCGGAAGACTTCTTCACATAAACAAAAGTGCCAACGTTAAATCACTAACTCAACACCCACAACTGTCTACTCAGAAACAACTTAAGCTTTACATAAACTCAAAATGCTTTATATTACAAACCATAAAAGCTCTAGATGACAACATGTCCAAAAATCCACTCGACACCAACTTCATAACCCAACGCTGACCGGTAGTGGACCCCCTCTACAGCTCCTGCTATCTAGAAAACCATAAAGGAAATCCAGAGTGTGTGAGACATAGATATGCTCAATAAAATACAACCAAATCAACATGCCAAAACACAACAACGTTATACATCAACTAAACCATCATTCAAAACACAACATCATTATACAACAACTTTCAACATGTATAAAACCAATCACATGCAAGTGGCACGTCTGCCACATCCTATGTATCCTAGGTCACTGTGGGAGCACACCCCGCTCGTTGTCACCGGTAGCTAGCCGACACAACGTACTTGCGGTGCAGCCCAATCCACAGCCCCTTCGCAGATACCATCTTTCACACACAATATACAATGTATCCTAGGTCACTGTGTAACTCAATCCACAGCCCCTTCGCAGATACCATCTTTCACACACATCATACATGCATATCCACAGCTAAAACATCTATTAGCATGATATACATCCATCTTCACAACAACACATCATCATCACATGACATACATCCGTCTTCACAATAACACATCATCAACAGCTAATACATCTATTAGCATAACAACATTCATCTTCACAACAACACGTCATCATCACATAATATACACCCGTCTTTACAACGATACATCATCAACTCAGTTATACGTTATTGAACATGAATATATCAAACACACTCACCTCTGATTCGACTGGAGTATGCCAAACTTACGGTTTCGGCACCTCCCGATGACCCGACTTGTCACCTAGCCACAAGCTAAACCATATCAGCATATGATCATCTTTAAATATTAACACAAATGCTTAAATATGGAAATATAAGGCTACTGTGGAATTAATCCACAACCAACAACTCCGTGAATCAAACCGTTTGCTACAACACAACATTCAATAGGGACATCCACACACTTGTAAAATCTGTCATAATTAGAATATACATCAAAATCGGCTAAGACTTGGTAAACAACTCTACCACATGCTTAAGTTAATCCCTGATTTTTCATGAATTTTTATAAGCAAAAGAACCAAGTCGAATTCATGCACAAACTCAGAAATTCAGCACAGCAAACGTATAATCTAGCCAGACAGTCTGTCATATTTTGGCTACAACTTTCTTTAGGTTCAAAATTAGGCTGTGAGACCACCACCATTAGAAAGTAGACTTCCAGTACATAGATTTCGATATAAAATTCATCCTAATTGGAGCCTGGATGACGTAGATACGCTCAATCGAATTTACACAACAAAATCACAAGATTATAAATTCTGTAGAACCTTCTTCACTCAACAATTCATCATAAATCATCTACTCCACCTACACCAACGATTCCAACTCCAAAACATCACCAACTCATCAACGCATGAAACCCATAAAAACCCATATCCTTTAACCATGCTTAGCTATAGCAAACTTCATGAAAAACTCAACTCAAAAGGCTGCCCAGATTTCCAGAATTCCTCAACCATCAACTTCAAATAAAAAACTGCTATTTCCTACAGAAATTTAAGGCACAAGCCCTACATAATCTCGAAGGTATACGAGTCTAGTTTCCAAATCAAAAAGCGGTTCGCAAAACGGATACTCGAGCTATGAGTTATGCCCATTTTTCCAAAGAGTGTCAGTGCTGTCTGCACAGACGCGAACCCGACAGCAGCTCGGTAAAACATTTTTCATATTTTCTGTGCTTCTCATAAAATCACGAAAATTTAACACAACACCGAAGACATCCATGGGTAGCTACTGTAAAAATTTCATAAAGTTACGAGTTCGGAAACTACATCCGAAAATTCACTCAAAATCATGGCAGATCCAAGTTCATCCACAACCAAACACCCAAAGCTATCTTGATCACGAATTTTCTGTAAAAGAAATCTCTAAACCTTCCTCCTAACTGTAGAATACCAGATTCTACTACCCAAAAACTACAAAGATTAACAAATTAAGATCAAGAATCAAAACCCTTACCTTGAATTAAGTTTTCCCCAATTTTTCCCCTTCTTTTCCTTCTTTTCCTTCTTCTTCTTCTTCTTCTTCTTCTTCTCCTTCTTCTGCCTCTCTCCTAGGTCTCCCTCTCTCTTCTCTGATTGTAATCAGATAAGGAAAAGGAAGGACCAAATATCCCACCCACTAGCAAAATTATTGGGTGTAGCCACCCCCACATCTCCAAAACTACTCCCAACCAATGATATTTAAGCATACTCAAACACACTCAAATCCTCGTACTTCTAACGTATAACCATTTAACCCCAATCTCCTCCAATTCATTTAAAAAAAATATGAACTAAACATTAAATACTCGGGACGGGTATTACATATACATGCAAAAAGTGTTATGCCATTTTACTTGAGAGAGAGAGTAAGAGAGAACAAAAAAGAAAATATTATATAATTTGTAACTGTGCTCCACTTATTCGCATGTGAAGAAATGGTAAGGAAAACATCATGGAAGATTCAATGAATTATTTGTGCAAGGTTATAAATATTTCATGTTAGGGGCAAGATCTAGATAATAGAGTATAAGTCTTAGGGAAAAATTACCGAAATATTAAAAAATATATGTACATATCTGTGGGGAATTTTAATCCAGCGGGGTCACTTGACCCCCTTGGCTCTATGTAGGTCCGCCCCTATTTGCATAGCAATCGTAGCAAATTAATAATAAGAGTCTAGTGCTATGGACACAGATCCAACAAAAAATGTATTTGGAACCGTCTACTCCACGTGGGCTTATACGAATATACGATGCACGTGGCATGTGCCACGTACACACATGAAACGGTTATAGATACATCTATATCTACATCTGTTTCCAAAGCATTCTCTCGAAAATAATCAACGTGCCTAAGTTTTATTCGTGTTGGGTTTGTTAAAAGTTTATTCTTGATTAACTGCTTCAATATCTAATCATAGACATACTGTATATAATAAGACACTTTTGTGGTCCCAAAAAGTTGCCGTCTCAAAATGACACAATACGTTGTTCTATCCAATACTCCTGCCCAATTCAATCACTTCCAAGAGTCACTAACATGAGGAGTTTAAAATTAACACGAGACAAACCTCCAGTAACTTTTGAGGGCCTTAAACTAAACTATATATGTCAAATATACCAACCAAAACCTCCTCCGAAAGCTCCGGCGGGCGCAGTGATGACGACTGGTGACTTCCGATGACGCATGCAAGGCGGCAATTTCGTTCTACTATACTTTTCCTTACTTTTTTCTTTTTTTGGTTTTTTCTTGTTTTTTTGTTGTTTTGTTTGTATTAGTGGGTGATTAATGCATTTTTCTTCCTATTTCTCAAAAAAAAATATACCAACCAAACTACACCTCAGAGATAAAAATGACGCAACCTCCGGCGATTTGCTTTGACGTTTTTATTTTTCTGCTTTTTTTTATTTTTTGTTAGTCATGTAGGTGGTTTTGGCCAGCGGTTTTGAGGGCCGGTGGTTTTTGTTTTGGTTAAATTGTTTGCTTGTTTTGGGCTGGTGATTTTGATTAATTTATTTCTATCTCTTCACCAAAAAAAAGTTGACGCAACCTAAGGGATCGGCAAGACTTGAAATTTAGGAGTTTATATATTTTTCAGGTTTAAAGTTCGAAACTAAAACAGACACAGTCCATACTGAGCTTCGATCTAACGATTAAATGAGGCCTGATCACGTAGAATCATTTGAGGTGCGCGTAAAGTTGGCCTAAATACCTGATTATAAAAAAGAAAGAGGGAGTTAAATGAGGCCATAAATTTAGTAATTGGTGAGCCCATGATGCATTAAATCCCCAGTGCATCCTTCGTTTATGGAGTATTAAGGCCATGACCACATGCAATCACAGACACACAGTTAGTAAAAATCTTTATCCGATTTTGTGGGTCTGATATGGCTGTCTCACCTATAAGGTTGTTACAAATACAATCATCAATTTACATAATTAGTAATATACATTCAGCAGCCAGCGCATCTGATATCATCAAAATACTTATATAATAAGGTTGTCTTATAGTCAATAAATGTATTATTTTACTACATAAGAAGAAGAACACGATCTTATCCCCACGTCACAGGCCATGATCTTGACAGCCAAACAGATACTAATTCATACTATAGAGGTGGAATTATCTCCTATGCCGATGGCATATGCCCTAAAAGTCACTATAATACAGTCTGATGAATAGTTCCCACGTTTAAGTATCTCGAGGGATTTCGTAGGACCCGTTTGATTATTATGTAGTCTTGGGGTACCATTACGTAATGTGCATTAATAATGGTGTAATAATTGCGCCTTTGTTAGGGCGTGATGGGACTGTGTTTTGCACCTTTGATGTATAACGAAATTCATGGATGGGATTTGTATAATGAAAAAGGAAAGGATTTTGTGGATGGAAAAAATGTAGTATGATCTTGTAAAAGTAAATGATAATTGCCAAAACATCTACGATACATGTTGTAAACCAGGTAGATGTACAATTTGTAGTTAGAGGGAGTCCAACCCGAACGTAATTTTACCTTTGATATCAAACTATGTGTAGTCTTGGGTTACCATTACGTAATGTGCAATTAATAATGGTGTAATAATTGCTCCTATTTTAGGGCGTGATGGGGCTGTGTTTCGCACCTTTGATGTGTAACGAAATTCATTGATGAGATTTGTATAATGAAAAAGGAAAGGATTTTGTGGATGGTAAAAATGTAGTATGATCTTGTAAAAGTAGATGATAAAACCCAAAACATCCACACTAAATGTTGTAAACTAGGTTGACGTATAATTTATACTTAGCAGAAGTCCAACATGCACGTAATTTTACCGTTGATATCAAACTATGTATAGGTTACTACTATTCATTTTCTAAGATAGATTACCCTAGCGACAATATTTGGCGATCGTTTGTTATGGTACCTATAATTTTGACAACTATTGATTTTCTAAGATATATGCTACCTGATAATGTCACTATATATTGATATTCGAACACAATTTGAGTTGACATGAAACGAAACCTGAATTTGTAGGATTCAAAACCAGATGACACGGCACGATGCTTAATTCTAACTCACAACGTCATAAAAATCTTTGTACCTATTTCCTTTTCATGTACGAACTTATGATCCAAACAGCAGCGTTCACAGTTTTGACAGCAAAGAATAGAAGCAGCGTATGTTCGAGGACGGGTGGGCGATTAGATCCGGTTCTTTTGGCATTTCTATGGTCAAATCACAGCATCCCTTTGATTGTCAGTTCGCACATGTTTGGCGTGAGTCTTGTCTAGTTCACCATATGTTTAAGAAATATTGGGAAAATAAGAGGAAAAAAAAAAAAAAATCTAGCTGAGTATCAAGGACTCAAGTATATGACATTGACTTAGAATTATTGTAAAAAAAAATTCACGTGACATGGACCCACACAAATCAAAGCAATTGCGATAAGGTGCGTCCTTCGTCAAGACAGAGTTTTGAGTTTGAGTTTTACCGTCTTATTTCCGACCCGTTGAATTAAGTTAGTGTAAATAGATTTCTTGCGCACGCACACAGAATCACGCCCGATGAACTTATCACCGGATATATGTAAGCGTGCGTATTGATTCTATAGAAAGAGACTGGCTGATTTTGGGATGAGACTAGAAATCAATTGAAAAGCAAAAATGAAGCTGGATAGAGAAATGACAATTAGAAATTGTGGCTAAAAGGAGCCGAAGCACTTTATAATAGTAAATTTATTTCTAATGTATATATTGTTACTTTTACAATGTCCAAGAAAGAAAACGAGGTTATGTATATGTGCATAGCTGTCATTTAATATTTTACAACACGGAAAAAAATGATTGATAAGTTAAAATTTGAGGAATTTTTTTCCACACATGTACCCAAACTTTTAAGATTTTTTTCACTCAAGGGAACTTTGTCCAATCCGATAAAATGTTTTTCAATTAATCTGAAAAACTGATATAGTACGTAAGAATATTCAGAATTGTGTAAGAGCCCAAACACCCGTCGTGTCCGCCACTGGCAGATGAATGTAAATTTGATTGAATATTACTACCATTTTTTTGTTAAACAAAAGAAAGGAAGATTATGAGTACCATTTTAAGCTCCAGCAGGTAGGCCGAAACAGGAAAGCAATTTTTGCGGTATGTGAAACTTTACATAACCAAGACAAGAGAAACGAATTAATGTCAAGAGGGCAGACCCTGCATTGGATAACTCAGGTGTTCAGGTCAGTTTGCGCGCGCGTCAATTAATTTTGAATGACTAATTCCACTCCACTAATGGCCCCCCTTTTAAAAATAAATTTCAACCTGAAAATTAGGAGGGCGTAAGCTCCTTAGTTTCAAGCCTGACTGACTACCAGACCAACCTCTTAGAGTTGAGCATACCATCCATTTTATAGATATATAGCAGAAAGAGCTAGTAACTGCGAAGTCCGATTCAGTTTTGATTTGACACTTCATTGACTAATGTTGGTAATTAGTGATGTAAACCCGAGAATATAAATTCATCTAGCATGCAAAATTACTCATGTAATCTGTACACTTCTTCAATCGATACATAACGAAAATAAGGAGAGTCGTGAATGTACTTATAACTACATCATTGGGAAACCGCGTAAAGATCTGTATGTTGGTTTCTTTGTGTTCTTGCTTGATTTAATCTACGTGCGATTGTGCGTGTATTTTTCATAATTGGAAAACCACGTAATGTTTATTTTACATCACATTTGTTAGCGCTCAAAATCTAACTTATTTAAAGCAAATATAAAAAGGACGATGTCGGATAGCAATTTTGAAGTATTTTTCAGTTGCAAACATAAGGATATTCAGAATGCCTAAGTTTCAAACCCATACGGCTATACCCAAATTACCCCTTACAGACATCCGTTATAGAGTCTAACATGGGCGTACTGTTGATTTTTTGCTAGATTACAGGGAGTGAGAGACAAGAATTGTGAGGTTAGGTTTTGTACTATGCGAGTTGAATCAGAATTTTAGACTGAGCGGTGCAGAGTCGGTGTTGTGCGGGGTTGCACAGCACCCAAGCTGTGCACACAAAAACGCCCCCGTTTTAACCCTTTTCGACAACCCAATCACTTTACCCAAAAACTGGGTCTTTATAGTCCCACAAAACTCTTCCTCACTTGACTAAAAACGTGAACAAATGGAAACAAATGGACCCCGGGCCAAGTGAACATAACTTAGTACCCCGCAGCCAATCAAATGCAACAGGCAGCACTGAACGGGCCATACAATGCATGTGGCATGCGCCACGCGATACCGAATGGAGACTCGCACGCGCTAACGGCATGTTTTGATTGACCCGTAACAAGTATACAAAACACATGTGCACCATATGATCAGTTTGACCACTCACATACTAAAAAAAAAGATAAATCATGAATCAAATCCTTGGATACTCCAAAACAAAATTAGTGGCTTATTCCCATTCATATTTGATGCAGTCCACTCTAAAATTAAAACAATCATGACTAAACATCATTGGATTTTTCCCAATAAGTAAATGGAAGTTCCCTGAATCAAGTCCTCAGATACTAAAAACTTCCCATCCATATTTCACGTAGTCCAGTTCAATTTTAAAAACCCATGGCTCTCGACTTTTGGGCGTTGGTTGATATTTACTTGGAAAATCCAAAAAGCCATCCTCATTGAAAAGTGACTCAGTATCCATGGCACTATGCTCGATCATCTTGATCCCTTTGAAGTTTTTCCGTGCCGAGTGAGTACCGCGCCCGTGGCGCCAAATTTGGTACCTTGCAGTCAATTAAAACACATCGTTTGGCGTGGGAGCCTCCATTCTGTACCGCGTGGCGCGTGCCACATAGGTTGTATTGGCCCATTTGGTACTGCCTGGTGCATTTTGATTGGCCACGGAATACCAAGTTAGGCGCCATGTGGTACCTGCTCTCGCCACCTAAAAATTTTCCATTTGTTTCCAAGTGTTATGTTCACTGGGCCTGGGGTCCATTTGTTTCCAATAGTTCACGTTTTTCGTCAAGTCAGGAAGAGTTTTGTGGGACTAAAGGTGACCCAATTTTTGGGTAAAGTGATTGGGCTGCCAAAAGGGGTTAAAACAGTGGTGTTTTTTTGTGTGCACAGCTTGGGTGTGGTGCAGTGCAACCCCACACAGCACCGATTTGAAATTGGTTTATTTTTTGGCCGAAAATTTCAACATCCATGTGTAATTATTTTCATTTATGAAAGAAATTGAAAAAATTTACATAGTTAGAATTGTTGGAGATATGCCTTGAATTCAAGACGGTCGAAGAAAGGTGCAAAATTTGGTGCGAAAGTCATTTTTTGGACCTATGGTCCTGACCAAGGAAAGTCCCATCCGGACTAGTGGATTTTGGGACGTTTTTGGACATTCTGCCTCGGTAGTCCGGACCACCGAAATCCCCGTCCGGACCACCGAATCCCCGTCCGGACCACCGTTACGCGAATTTGTGCGGCTGCGCGTTTTTAAAGAGGTTTTGACCTAATTTTTTTGTACTTTCTTATAAATAGGAGCCTTGTGGCCTCCTAGGGTTTAGTCTTGAGTTGGGATTTGAGATATCTAGGGTTTGTGTGTGTCTCTTTCGTGTGTGTGAGACGTTTGATGCTCTGTAGGTCGCGCCTCAGAGATTTGTCCTTAGATATTGTGTGGATGCTTCAAGTGAGAGTTACGGGTATAGCCGGCTCTGTGTATTTCTCTCCATTGTTAGTGAATCCTCTTGCTCTTTCCCCGTGGACGTGCCTCTAGAGCTCCGTGCTTGGGAGGGAACCACGTAAATCCTTGTCTTTTGTTTTCTTGTTGCTTGTGTTTATATTCTCTACTTCGGGTTTCGGCACAACAAGAATATTTTAATTTTAACACTATCAAATCAAAATTATTTATATTCTCATGATTTTATTATACTCCATTACTTAAAAAGAGTAGTGTCTTTCATTTTGGGCTATTCCTAAACAAGTGTGATGTTAAAAGGTTAATGGGTAAAAGTTGGTATATTTCCTATTTTGCTCTTACAAGTAGATTTCTTTTTGAAAAGTTAGTACTTTATGATGCCTACATCAAGGGCAATAGTGAAAAATGAAGGTATAAAGGTATAGGTTGGAAAAAAGTTGATGTGAACTTAATAAGTTGAAATTACAAAGCGCTGCACTAAAAAAGAAATGGAGAGAGTATCTAAATAAGAATAATATTATACATATCTTATATAGTATTGCAGGATGGGTTTTTGCGAGGAGAGCCGTGAGCGCGACAAGTGGCATGAATTGATTGGGTTGTCATCATAATTTTTAGTAACACGTGTGACTTATTCTTTTTAGCACTCCTTAAATGTATCCATACATAGGCTATGCAATTCAAAAATTACCTTAATTTCTTCTTTGCATACCTGTAATAGGAGATTGAGATTACCATAATTAGAAATTTGATTTGATGATTAATGAAGTAAGTCCTCACACAATTATACGTAAAATTCATTGCTCATAATAGAATTCAGTTCAAAATCAAAATTTTTAACTTAAATATTCAAAAAGCCCAACTCATGGGTTATATCCTAAACCCTACCAATATTGTTTCTTTTGCATCCGTGGTGATTGAAAGCTAGAGCATTGGCAATGCAAGACTTTGCTATTGATTCCCGTAAAACATCTTTGACCGGTAAGTGTTCATTCTTTCTCCATCACGATAGAAGAAATTGCACGCATATAATACCTCTCCAATTGACAAGATCATCATCTCCATGTAAAATGAAGATGGTATTCGAAAGCAATGGATTTAAAGTGATGCTTCTTCTTGAAATCTTTGACGAATCTAGAGTTACCCATATGTAGTCTCAAATTGGTATCGTCCCTCAAACCCTTATTTTTCTTAAAAACAAATTGGTTTCAGTAAATTTGATATTAATGATGAGCATCTCAGTTTTAACATATTTAAATGAGATAATGTTTGATATTTTACTAATTTTTCGTCTAAGCTATAGCAACGGCATCACCACACGAGAAGATTGCTTAAGTTTCCCCATAATAATGTGTTGGCATTGCAACCCCTTCTCAAGATGAAGTCTTTTTTTTATTTTTTAGCATAAGATAAGAATCGTAAAAGGAATGAAAGTCTAATTTGTCATCCATCCTCTGTTCCACTCATGTCCAACTAATTAAATAGGTATATCTTTCAATTGAGAAGAGCAGAGGTAAGATAGATAGAGATCTATGGAACTACTATTGGGATACCCCATTAAATCAAAAGTTGTAAATCATAAAATTAAATTTGTAAAAGGTGCAAATGGCTCAAAATTTTTACATCGGGCATAATTGTATTTGGGTAAGCATACTATAAAACTTTCTCTTTGAAGTTTGAAATTTCTTTCATCCTTCTATATAAGTACATACAACTTCCAAATAAAAAAGGTATTGTACAAGAAGATAATATTCATATTTTATGAGCTTCATTGACTTTAATTTCAGTTGAGCCTCATGGATATGGATCACAAACACATCAAAATTGAGATTATTTTATTATTTTTTTGCATAAGATAAGAATCTTAAAAGGAATGAAAGTCTAATTTGTCATCCATCTTCTGTTCCACTCATGTCCAACTAATTAAATAGGTATATCTTTCATTTGAGAAGAACATAGGTAAGATAGATAGAGCTCTATGGAACTACTATTGGGATACCCCATTAAATCAAAAGCTATAAATCATAAAATTAAATTTGTAAAAGGTGCAAATGGCTCAAAATTTTTACACCGGGCATAATTGTATTTGTGTAAGCCAGCATACTATAAAACTCTCTCTTTGAAGTTTGAAATTTCTTTCATCCTTCTATATAAGTACATACAACTTCCAAATAAAAAAGGTATTGTACAAGAAGATAATACTCATATTTTATGAGCTTCATTGACTTTAATTTCAGTTGAGCCTCATGGGTATGGATCACAAACACATCAAAATAAGCACTTGAAATACTTCAGTTAAATAAAGAAACCAAAAAAGAAGAAAAAGAAATACTCCAATTCTTGAGAGGCCAATGGCCATCCAAATCTTCTTAGGTTCTATGGTTACCCATATGCCAATAGATCAAATGCAACTCAAGATACTGCTACAATTATATGGCATTAAAAATTATAAATAGACATAATTATTGCCACGACTTTAGGGGGAAGGGAGGGAATAGATACAGTTATAACTTTTTAGAGAAATCTGATAATGTGATTCTTATCCGGATCAACACTCCAAAAGAATTTTGAAAAGCCAGAATCTCAAAATCTGGAAAGAAAAAAAAAACTTTATATGTAAATCATCACAAAATATACAATAATTTGACATTATATGACTGACTTTAGACGGAAGGAAATTAAAATTTGATGTCCTGTTTCTACTTAAACTTGACGATTGGAATTTGATTGGGATTATAATGGATGTAGGCAATAAATTTTGTATTACAAGAGATCAAGGGTACCCATAGGAGTTCATCTTAGAATTTAAACCGATAGTCATGTATTGAAATTTGCATGTGTCTTGAATTAAGCGGGTAGATAAAGAGATCTGATTACAATTATAGTTTTCTTTTCGTGCATATAGCATAGATAACTTAACTGTGTGTACTAGGATTCATATTGCATCATATGTACATACATTTGTCCCGTGCATAGCACGGGTTTTTCGCTAGTCTATATTAGTATTGCAGAATGGGTTTTCGCGAGGAGGAACGTGAGCGCGACAAGTGGCAGAAAATAAGTGGATTATCATTACAAATTTTGAAGGAGACATGTGACTTCTTGATATTCCAAAATTTCAAAATATAACCATATGTATTTCAAATTTAACTTAACTCATTTAATTTCTTATATACCTGGCACTATAGCGTTTGTCAAATTGTCAATGTTAACAGATTGAGCAACGAGAAATCTTCTCACTGATTCTCTTTTCAGCGTGAAATCTTTTTTCTTTCCTTTTTCCTTATTTCACCTTATTTTACTCATTTTCGGCATTAATTATAAGAATGTTGCCTGAAATCACATCCATTCTATTTTAAACCTTTTATTTCCATCTACCAATTGGGAAAAAAAAGTTTAAGTATCTTATTTTAAGAAAGTATGAGAGAACCTTTTGGTAAACCAATCCTTGAATTGTGAGATGATTTTATTTCTTTCCCGAACCAATTTCACTCTAAAAAATTTAGTCTATTATCTCTTATTATTATCATCCTCTCTCCCATACTGTTTCTTTCCTATCAAAATTCATTTTGCATGTGCATGCTGTCAATTGAAATATGATTCATGGTTCTGATTGTATTTGATTACCACCAATTATCTCTTTAAGATTTATCTCATGCATGCACGCGCATAAATCTTTTTGTTGGTCGCACAGTTCTAACAAAATTGACCATTACACAGGAAGTTATGAAGCAGTGAGTGAAGAAAAGAGAGGAAAAAGGTGATTGCAAGAACAATAGTAAGATCTACCGCTGTACAGACGGAAAATTTCAAGAACTTGGCTATCAAGAAGGAAGCGTGGGTATATGCTTCCCTATTTTACAAAATCTTTGCATACTTTTCAAAAGTGTTGATTTTAATTATTTCGCCTAGAATTGGGATACATGGGATATGCCTTTTCGTTTGATATCGCAATTGTGAATGCTGTTATTAAAAACCCAATCTTGCGATCGGTTTGTATGCTTAATTGATCTCAATTTTTTATGTTGCTCAAGCTAATTTTCAAGAAGGGCTGGTATAAATACTAAGAGGAATCACTTATACGCACATCAACGATGGTTAAGTTAACGTGTAATTTTTTGGGTAATATGTAATGCCAATGCATTGTCTAAATTTCACCGAAAAGAAAATCCTAACTTTGTCCCATGCATCGCACGAGTTAGGAATATAGTAAGAATTTGTGCTATTCTGAATTGGAAAAGAATTTGTGGGGAGGCTGAGGTAATTTCCTGTAAAAAACAAATACAATCTGGATTTCTTAAAATTGTTTATAAGGTATAATATAATAAAATTCCATGACAAACTATTTTGTTCATCTTTTCTTCTTAGTATGGTACACTGCTCTTTGCTGCCATTTTGATGTCATGTTTGGAATTGTTCAGGCGGCTGTATTGATGGTTTTATTAAGATGTTTATCATCCCATTGAAGTAGAGGTTTTCTTTAAAAGCTTCAATTTCGAGGCATTTTGATTTTTGTGAGTGCAGATGCTGAAATTATGACGGTATAGTGCCTAAAAATTTTTGTAAGGTCATTGAAATTTTATTTGTTAGGTGAGTCTAGGAGTGGCAATATGCTCCGGATCAAATTTCAATTTTGCAATCGCCAAATTCACAAATATTTTATGCCTTCAAATAAAAGTTTTAAATAACGCTAGCGAACTAAGTAGCAGTAGTGGGAGTATCGAATAATATTTAGTAAACTTCTTGCTTACACTTGCATTTTCCATAACAAGTGAAATTCACATTGTCATATGCTGATATCTGACATGTTCATGTCATGGCTCCCTCCAAATGCAAAAAAGTGGATCTATTCATTGAATTACTAATATCACTTGTCTATTGTTAAAACAACTATGTAAATTGTCAAAGACTACGACATGCCTTTTAAATGCACTTATTTATCCTTTGTTGCTCTTATCCATGCGTAGCACGGCTTCATCGCTAGGTATATGCTCCTCATACCTAATGCATTAAGAATTTGTTGTTTTTACTTCTTTTCTAAGCTATTGAGATTGCATGTATTTGAGTAAAATTCTTACGGTAGGACCTTGATCTTTTTAATTTTGGTAGAGATAAATATTAATTTTGCTCTAGCTAGCACGGTTTTTTTGTAGTTCTATGAATCGTGAGAAATGTTTCATCACATGTGCATAGCACGGGTTTTCTGCTAGTGTAATGGTACTCTATATATAATATAAGTAAACTTTTAAATTTTGAGGGGCCAGAGCCACCCCGGTTCCTACACACCTCTGCCCCTGGTGGATCCGTTGCGTTTGTATATAGTTTGGGGAACCACGTAAAATTCTTTTGCGTTTCTCTTCAGTTGCTTTACAATTCGTGTGTGTGAGTTTGGTTTTGATCTTGCTCGAGGATAACACGTACTTTTGTCCAAGCGAAGAAGGAAATTAGGAAGACCTCTACACAAGTACATCAAATATGAAATGAAATTCCGAAATATGAAATGAAGATAATGACTGATAACTGATAACATGAAAACAAATAGTAGCAAAAGGAGTACGACATATAAACATATATGTAAGGTCCATAGCCCGTGGTCCCTATTTTTTGGCAATTTCCCTACAAAACACATATTTCGGTGTATCCCTAATTATCGAGTTGTAATTTATTTTTCTTCTATTATTAGAATGTCTGTTTAGGATGTGGAGGTAATCAAATATTTTGTAAATTGAAATATAGAGTGGTATGGTAATTAGCATGGAAGGAAGGGAACGGTATTTCTATGATTTTGACAAAGGTGATCTCGTGGATTTAGCTACTCTACGAGGAAGGAAATCAAGCAATCACGTGGATGGCTTTTTGGAAACGTACAGTGCTCGAGCACTAATTGATAGAGGAGATACTTGGCTCGAGCAATCGACCTGGCCTTTAAAACTCTATTTATATGGTGGCTGTGATGCAATTTTTACACACACCGAAAATATTGAGAGTATATACAGCTGGGTAGTGTGAGTTTGTATCTTGGAGTACGCATGATTAATATGATCACCAAGCTTTCCGATTAACTCCAAGAAGTTTGTCTATCTTCCGATTCAATAAATTCGATCATTCTTCCGGTGGATTCCAGAAGTATATTGGAGGACTTGAGGATTCAAGGCATTCGGCAATCAACCACTAGGTGCGGTGTATGTGGATTCGGCAACTCGATCTTTGGTCAATCGGTGAGGATTCACGATTGCGTTTAATTGAGATTGTTTTGTAACTGCACAATGTTTACTTTTAGTGGATTGATTTCCTCCCGTGGTTTTTACCCTTTTTAAGGGGTTTTCCACGTATATCGTTGTGTTCATCTTTTATTATTTTTTCAATTCCTTTTAGTTTGCTTATTGAGTATTTGATAACACAAAAAAAAAAAAAAAGATTTTTCAATATATACACAAAAAGAACACCCTCCATGACATAAAATGTCTAGGTGCAGCCAAAATAACTACGTTATGTACAGAACCGTCTGTATATTTGCCATTTGAGGCTTAGATCAGAAAGAGGAAAGGGAAACGAAAAAGACAACGGAATGACTCGAGGCTTGTAACAGCAAGGGTGGCATCAGTAACGGGACCGCGTGCATGTGTTCTACAAGTATGATGTAACGATTTGATACTGTGAACGCGGCCCAGGTTTTCCGGGTAAAATTGTTGGTGCTGCCAGGAGTCTTTCCCTGGCTGTAGATCATATACCCTTGTGCTCAAAGGATGAGAGATGAACTTTGTATAGTCACACATGGAAAAACAAGATCTGGGTAGAGGCAGAGAATGTCACGAGTTATCACGGGTAGTAGGGAAGGTAATACCGTCTTTTATATGGCTTACTGCAGTGGGGCATAACCATTTCAGCATGTTCGGACCTAATATCTGATCACAATGAAGATATGTTAGAGACAACACAATTAAAAAATTGGACAAGGCAGGTAGATGGCCATGTTTTTTAGACAAACACATACACACAGTTGGAGAGGGAGGATACCAAGGTAATGTTTTTGCAGACACCAACATCGAAAGGATGGCGATAGCTTTGTCCAGATTTCCTAGCCAACCATGCTGCTCTTATTGCATCATAACGCTGTAAAACAGCCCCGTCCCCAACATTTATTAATTCACAAAAACATTGAAATTGCATGAAACACTTAACCTACCTCTATAGTCGTCATGTTATGAGTGATGAGGAAGATATGCCAGCCCAGGAGAGTTCCCAGTGTAAAGAATAAGCCAATAGTCAATACCCCGCAAATAATCTGACAATGTCACTGTTTTTATAAGTTTCCACATTTGGATCTATCAACAGATTGCAAATAGAACAAAACCAAAAGCAAGAAAATATCCATGGTTTGTTTTTGTGCCAAACGAAGTCCTATGCATTTAAGTGTGCATCGCCAACTCATTTTAGGTATGAATCAGACGGAAAGAGGGCTTAGCCATCAATCAGATCTATGCATTAAGCAAACCACCCACAGATCATTAACAGTTGACTCACATAAAATATCTTGGTGGGACCACTTTCAGTGAAATTCCAGTCCTTCTCAATTGTGCAGCATATTGTTACAACCTAAGAATGTCAACTTTTCTCATAAGTTAGGAGCAAGTTGAGAAAAACTACTACATGAATGAGTAGATCGAGGAAAAGGAGACCATGAAAACATACTGCAGAATAAAGGCTGGATATAGTTGCGTAAAACACAAGGACAACAAAGGCCTTGTAGTTCCTATGACCAACACAATTGTTTATCCACATACAGTGATGATCCTGCACAAAGTTTTTCTGTTAGATAAGTCTATAGAACTTACATGTAGTTGCACGGTAACAGTAAGTTCCATAGCATTTAGCTATTCCAAAAAGAATGAGACAATGCCATACCATCCTCAAAATACACCTTCTACAAGACCGGCAATGATGTGCCCTGAGAGGTTTGTAAGCAGAACATTTGCCACATTGCCTTTGCTGTACCCCCTGTAAATCATGCACGTGGACCACATTAGCTAAAAACAGTGGCACGTGGATGTTGAGCTAGTAACTAGAAATAAATTGCTGGAGCTATATGGACTACATTTTGTGAAAGAAAATTGCAATTTGTCTTTGCCCAACCTCAACCTTTCGAATAATCTTGTCTACTTAAAACACCAATGATGATGAAGTTTGGGGTCCAACCACTGTTCGAAATTGAAAAAGGCTTGGCAGGTTCACAACACATTTGCATAGGAGAAAAAAAATTGGAAATTTCGATCATCTCATCGAGTTTTGTTGTGTAACTTGTGTCAAACAATGTTTCTAAAGCTCTTATCTCGAGAATACAAGGGTAGGTCTCTAACCTAAAGCACGAATCACGGGCACACGAAACGACACTGACCGGCAGACAGATTTTCCCAAAAAAAAAAAAAAAAAAAAAACACGATACTGGATATCATTCGCTGAGTTTCTCTCTACGACTGGGATAACACTGTTACTATATTTCTAGAGGGAAAAAATAAAATGTTGGTGGTATAGAACACCAAACTGTAGGTCTTGTGCCGGCCAACAGCCGTCCAGCCTCAAGTTTAGATCATACTGCAATGGTCTACCCAAAATATAATGTTGGTGGTATAGAACACCAAACTGAAGGTCTTATGCCGGCCAATGGCCGTCGAGTCTCAAGTTTAGATCATACTGCAATGGTCTACCCAACAAACGATGGAAGACATTTGATAACATGACCAAATCATACCAAATCTGATCCTCAGACTCTGAGCCAACAGAAAAGGGCATCAGCACTTGGTACTTTTGCCTCATTTCTGTTGTTAAAACTACCCCAATTTATGGGAATCAGGGTGGTTCTCTGTTGTAATCATTAACTTCTGGTTCACCTCTTGAGCTACTACATTCTCGCGACTGTACAAGAGTAGGAATCAATCATGAATCTGCACAACTTGCCACGGAAAGTACAAGTGGACTGAAACATAATATTGCGCAAGATGTAATCACAAATCTACATCAGTTTCTCTCTTGAGAGAGAGGACCCCTAATCATACAAATCCTCTTCCTTATGATACCTTTGGAAATTAGAACAAGTTTACGCTGGGCTATGCTCAAAATCTCCCTCTTTATCATTGCCCGAAACCTTAATATCCAACAGTAGCCCAGCTAGCGCCTTCCTCTTGCAGTCAGCTATGCTGCACTCTTCATAATTGTTAGCAAGTGTTTCAACTTGCAAGCTTTACAACCTTTTTTTTGGGTAATTTAGGGTGTCCTGGGCCAGCTTGCACGCACCTTGGAGAAATTCCTATAACCCCCTCCCACTGCCATTTCACACGGTCATGCGTGGGGTGAGGTGGCCATAAGCATTGCCAGCAAGGAGAACAATAGGAGTTAAAGGTGAACATTTAAGCTCCCCAACCTATCTTTGTTAAGTCCATTTTAATGCTACTTCGATACTTGTCAACATTATTTGCATTTCAGGTATTGGAGGCTGAATGCGATGGAGTTGGAGCCAAATGGCGAAGGTTAGAACTCGTGGATGTGAGAGCTAGGAGGAGCAAACAAGGCGTGGAGGCAAAACAAGACTCAAATGTGTCCGGTTGCACCAAGGTCATCTGTCCGGAAATATGTCCTATCCAATGGGAAGGATTGCACCATCCAAACGGATGGATCCAGCCAACTTCAGCCACTTCTGTTGACCTTTTTGGATCTTGGAAAGCCATCTCCGGTTCTTGAGCTTATTAAAATCCTTTTGGGATCATTTTGAGAGAGAGCTCTTGCCTAGGAACTAGTTGGAGACTCGCTTCAAGGTTGAGAAACAGGAGAGAGATAAGAAAGAAGAGAAAAACAAGGAGAATTACAAGAAGAATGCTTTCAATCCTAATGAACTTGAAGTTCTCCTTCCAAATGGCCGGCTAGACTCCTAGTCTAGGGTGAGATGAAGGTTTCTTTTTTAGTAGCATGAGTTTTGTATTGGTTTAAGAATACTATTTTGAACTTCGGTTGTATGACTTTAAGGATGCTTTCATTTTCAATAAATGGTTCGAATGTTTCCTGTTTCTATAAATCAATTGTGTTTGTATTCTAGATTGCAAGCACGTTCATACAACCGTCATTGATTCGTACTTAGATACGGCTCCTAATAGTAAGACAACTCGTACTAGGCAATGATAGTCTACGCCAATCGGTTTCCCATTAGTATTTGTGTTGATTCGAATGCATAGTTCTTAACCAAGCAAAATCATATTATAAGGAGGAAACCAGATTCAAATCCCTAAACTTTTTCCACTGGTCTTACAAAAACCAAATTTCCCTTTTGTTTTCTTAGTTTAGAATTCAATACCAAAAACTCAAAACACGTTTTTGAAGTGGGATAGAAATTAATTGTAACCGATACAACAGGTACTCTGGTCCCTGTGGATATTCGGATTTTTGCCACTATCCTACGGAGTAGTTGTAATTGTTCTGTTTTAATTGATAATTTTGATACGGTAATGACACGGTCAGAGAATCAAACCTAAGACCTTAAAGTGCAAGTGAAACCCCAAGGTTCAGGCCACCAGGCCAACCCCTAGGGTTACTTCACAACCATTTAATAGACTTAAACCATTGACCTCCACAGGGGACTCCATAACTAGCAATTCATGAGGTTAATCCCAAGCTTCTCAGAAGAGTCACTGAGACACAGCCTCAGTCAATTAGCCTAATCATGGCACTCTTCCACTAAATCCCTCACCATACATACATTTTAAAATAAAATCTTATGCATATAAAGCTACGCAAAATCAACAATTCAAATCAAATTACTGTCAACGAAATCACAGCTCCAAACAATAAGCCCAAATACCATTCAAAAACTTACATTTTTCATGGGCGCTTGATCCGAATCTTCGCTTCCTTCAACATCAGGCACGTACGCAGATGGGACCCCACCTGGGTCGGTGAGGACGCAGGCGAGGAAAGAGAGAAGACAGAGAGAAGCAAAGAAAGTGAAGATCAGAGCGTTCAATGAACCAGCTGAGCTCTGCAATCCTACCCAATTCTCCAAGAAGACGAAAACCGTGACGTAGTAAACAAAACCCAGCAGCAGAAACACTGCGAAAACAGGGATCGATAGAAATCTTTTCCCCTTCATTGATTCTCTCTCTTCCACGAGGAAGAGAGACTCCAATGATTTCTTGGGAAAGGCAATTTGGTGCGAGTTTTTCTTGATTTTGTTTTTTCTGGTTGATGCGTTGAAAACCAGTTGTCGAAAAATGGGCCTGGATCAGCCCATATTATTTTTAAGAATTCATAAGCCTAATGTAAAGCAACTTGAAATTTACTTCCATGACCCATTTTGTTTTCTGTGGATTTTCGATAATGGGCCTGATTCAGCCCACGTTTTAAGGTTCTTTTTCAAGAGTACCTTCTAAGAAATGCATCGAAATTTGCGGTCCGTTTGGAACTTGAGGAAAAGAAAAGGAAAGGAAAATTAACAAAACTTTGAGGAAAATTCACTAAACTTGATTCTTTGTGTTGTTATTTTCCTCTTGGTTTCCTCTCAAACCAAACAAGAGAAAATAATTTTCCTTCACTTTCTTTTGCTTTCCATAGGTTCCAAACACACCCTTAGAATCACAAAGAAAATGCTAAGTACCTAAAAAATTAGATCAGTGGGTCAGAAGAATACCCAAGTGAATCTGAACCACTAATTTCACTTTTGGGATAATTTTTAGGGTAAATTTTAAGGGTATCCAGCATTGCTCGAATCACAATTTTAGTCCAAGGGAGAAGAAACAATCCGGTTTGTGACACACATTACAGAGTTTCTCTTTTTGATGATTCGAATTGTTGATTTTGTACAATTTCGTGTTTCGGATATTTACGTACCGAACCATGTTGATTGACGATTGATAATAACCGTCTACAGATTTTTCTTACAAAATAAACAACTCAAATCATCAAACGAAACTCATTGCGACCCCTTTGATCGGGTTATCGGTCCAGTTTATCTAGTAACCAACTCTGTGTTCTAATATTTGACATGGCTATTCTATTCATACTTCACATTTGAAGAGTGAAGAAAAAAAATTTGAAAAATGATCGGGGCACCGTCACGTGGTGTCTTTAAATACCACAAATTTACAGGAGATCGATAAACTTAGTCGTGAAACCAACGTAAATTTGTTCTGTTTAAGAGTTATGGCATGTGAGGCACTGATTTACTTTTTGAAGGATTTGTATTTGAAGAAGAATTTGTGCGAGATGTTCATCTTGACCATAGAATGCATGCATACTATTTTTGGCGTCCATAAACTTTGAAGATCGATAACGGACTTGCTCTTTCAAAATTGATAGATCCAACTTTCAAGTGAATGTGATGCACAGAATGTGGTCTCATATATACCACTTTCTTTCTCCTTTTGTTCACAAAATCTTATGACCATGTTTGGTTGTGCAAGTGTTTTCGCTTTCCTATGTCTCTTTTTTTTAGTGAATATATGTATAACACAAAATTGGAGAACAAGTATATTACTCCTACCCAGGGATGGAGCTAAAGGAGGGCCAGTAGGGGCAGTTGCCCCTGCAAGAAAAGAAAAAAAACATCTACTATTATATAGATAAAAAAGAAATTTTCTATAAATTATATAGGCTCGCCCTTACAAAATATTTTCGAAAAAAGATTCGCCCCTGTGTAGTGAAATTCTTAGTTCCGTCCCCGCTCCTACCATTCAGTTGTATCACTTTTGTATGGTGTTGCTTCAATTCGTTCAGTTGTCGGGAATGTTGTGTGGGAAATATATTATAGGGGGGAAAAATGGAATCTAGGAAAAAATGAAGTGAAGTGAATTAAGGGGGTGTTGGGGAGCTTCATTTTCAACTTTTAGCATTTTGGCCTTTTGAAGAATGTATTTTGAATTTGGTATGAGTGTTTGAAAGAAATATGCACAATGTATTTTGCGATATGAGTAGTGTTAGAGAGATAAATGATCAAAATGAATTAGGGATTGATTTTTTTACCATTTCACCCTTGTTTCTTTATTATGAAATTAAAATGTGTATAAATATTATTTTAAGCATTTTTTTAAGTTATATTGTGAAACTTATTTTGTTAAAAGAATTTAAATGAAAGTCTATAACTGTTACTCTCTCTGTCCCTTAATTTTAGTCCCACTTTGGAATTCAAACTTTTTTTTGAGACATAATCATTGTACTTTATAATGTTTCACTTTCCTAATTTACCCCTAAATTTAAAATTTGAATTTGGTAAAATACAAAATTGCCATTTGCTTAAATAAGAAGGGCAAACAACAAAATTTATCAAATTTTGGTCATTGATTTTCCTAAATTGACATTAATTTTGGGACAGCCAAAAAAGAAATAGTGAACTAACATTAAGGGACAGAGAGAGTAGCACAAATAGTCAAACAACATGTTCGCGTATCACAAATACTGACAATTCGACCAATAATTAATATCAGTTAATTAATTATAATTTAAACCAATTCAGCGTAGTACTTGAACGTACTAAAAACTGTATTCGGTTCTCTCAATATTGGGGAGGGTAAAATGGTCTTCTAACATTTGCAGGGAAAAGGAGAAGTAGAAAGAGAAGTTGAAAGGCTCCCACTCTTTTTCACTTCTACTTTCTAATGTGAAAAACTAAAACTCATTCTCCCATAATATGTTTTGTTAGATGGCTCCCAAATACCCAAAAGCTAAATATCAAAAATAGAAAATACAAAAACTTGCCTGCCAAACACCCCCCTTGAGGCTCCATTCAGCTGTCAGGAATGTTGTGCAAACAAGTTAATCTTGAGAAAAGTGAATTGAAGTGAAATAAATGAAAAAGAAAATTAATCTATTGTCCTATGAGTGTTCATTTGGCAAGGAAATTATATAGGAAAGCTAAAATTTAGTTGTTCATTTGCTAATTTGCTAGGAAAAAGTAACTTACGAGAAAGTTCTTCTATCTTGATTGAGTTTAAATTATTTCCACCGCCGGTGAAAAAAGTTTCCGCCAAATCGATTGCATTGCTCCACATGTCCATGTTCTACTATTTTGGACCATTGTTTAGACGCATGGCGCAATGCAATTAATTTGGAGGAAACTTTTATTTCCACTGGCGGTGGAAATAACTTAATCTATTGAAAGTAGCTATTTCGAATACAAGTAATTTTGAGAACTAAATATCTAGGCAGAAAAATAATACATACCAAGTTCTACCTTTGAATCATCAACCAACTCTAAAATCAACCAAAAAAAAAGAAAAATCTTTAGTCTAGTATGGATTAATAAGCCAGTTGACCCCCTTTTTTTTTTTTGGTCTCTAATCAATTTTTTCCTATATGTTTGTTTCGCGTTAAATTTTTGTGGAATATTGATTTATCTCGACAAAGGAATCAGAAAAGTAAAAAATTAGGATCGAAACTCAATTTTTTAATAAAGACAAAATAAGCCAAAAATAGTCTTTATTCAAGGAATTTTGAGTTTTGATAATATTTTTTACTTTTTCGATTTCTTTTGTCAAGACGAACGAATAATCAACAAAAAGTTGACGCAAACTAAAAAATACATTTAAAAAATTGAAGGAAAAAAAAAGCCAACAGGCCGCTTATTTGGATGCTTTTAAAAGATAAATAGATCAGAGAAATGAAACCAAAGGTGATTAATTAGTTGGTAGAAAGAAAACACAAGATGGATAACAAGATTAAAAAAATAAAATCGTAAAACTAACATATTGACTATGTTGCACATATTTATAGCAGTGAGAAGAGAAAAAAATGGGGAATTGTACAAAATAAGAGAAATAAAGGAGAGAGGGAGAATGTTGCCACTAAAAATTTGAGAATGGAGGGCGGATAGAACTTTCCCACGATACTAAATTCATGGGTCCTATCATTTTCGGAACCGGGGGAGGTGCTGCGCAGCCCCGTGCTGCGTAGCGTGCTGTGCGGTCCATTTCGGCGCCGTTCTGGCACTGTTTCGATGATCGGAGACGTCCACTGTGTAGAGCTCGTCGAGCACTACGAATGTACCAAAAATCAAGTCGATCGGATATCGTTAAGTGCTTTATCAGAACACAAATAAGTTGAAAAAAATTGGAACACACAAGTCTTGAAACATTAAATGAAAACCATTGAAACCATTTGTTTCAACATATTTGTGTCCCGATGAGGCACTTAACGATATCGGATTGAGTTAATTTTTGGTACACTTATAGTACTCGACGAGCTTTACGTGGTGGACGTCTCCGATCGTCGGAACGGTACCGGCACAGCGCCAAAATGGACCCGCACAGCACGGGGCTATGCAGTACCCCCCCCGTTTCATCATTTTCCTGATAACTGAATACTTCAAAAATATGTTGGAAAGTTAACTTTCCCATCATTTTCCATTCTTTCTTAACAACTGAATGAGGCCAAAAGAAAAAAAAAATTATTTTGCCATATATTTGACAAAGAGTGTTGCAAGGAAACTAGAATTCCACGTTTTCGGTAAAATGTATTTTGTAGGAAAATATTTCCTAGTGGGAAAGTTAAAATTGCATGTCACAATTTTTTTGGTAACTGAACTCAAAAATATTTTCTAGTGGGAAAGTGAATATTTTCTTATCATTTAATATCTTTGATTCTTTCCGTGCAACTGAATGGGGCCAAATGGCCGGGTCTTATCAATGACGGATAAAAAGCTGCAAATTAAAATATCCTAGAAGTTGGCCTTTATCATCCAATTTTCATAACTTATTAATATTGCTGCCTTGTTTTAGCTGAATAAGAACAGTAGAACCACCATATGCTCTATGAGAAAGCATCGTATACAGGATTTAAAAGCTATGCCCATGAGTACAAACTTGAAACTACACATCGAAGAGAGAAGCAAAAACCTACCACAAAAGTAGTGATATACAGTACCATACAAAAGTGATTATAGATCCCCAGTTTAACTTATTCAAAAGCTGTCTCACATTATAACTGGCCGTGGTCCCAAACAGTGTGTACAATTCTGATGCTTGTGATCATTTAGTTTTTGGTTTATTTGGTAAAATGCCATGGAAATCTTTAGTGGGCTATGCATCAAATATTTCATGGTACAACCCTAAATGGTACTTTTTGGGCTTTCACGTCCAATGTCTCGAGCCCCACGAATAATACAGCTGTTACTCGGGTCTAATCAAGGGACCATTAACTTTATCGGGGTGACTGCAATGACAACTGCGTTGAGGCTATTTTACGAGGACGACTGCAATGACAACTACGTTAAAGCCTTCAAAGACATTTCAATTTAAAATATGTTCACATTACATACATGAAGTAGCTTGTAGATCTAATTAATGCGTGCTATTCAAACGAGGGTGGAGAAACAAGAAAAATAGACTCAAGGAGAGATTTGGCCTACAAACCATCCAAGACCTAGGTCTAATATATTGTTAGAGTTTGGAGACATCCCAAACTAAATCCTTTGGAAATTGTTGGAGAGGTTCTCCTAGATTTTTAATATAACAAACTTAATTTGTGAACCGATATAGGATAAGTACTCCAACAAAGTGTATGATTCTTGCAAAGTGCATGCACCATTTTGCTAACAAAATCAGGCTTCGTTCTTCAACAGATTTTTGTTTCATAAAATCTCACATTTTATTATACTCCAATCTTAACACATAAAATGTAAAAGTGATTTTATGAGATTTTTATAAAATCCTCCTAAAATCTATAAGAAAACCACTACATTTTATCAGTTGAGAAAACAACTCCATTTTATCACTTCTCCATAAAATGTACCTAAAATCTATTGGAGAACAATGCCTCAAATACTCCAACCCACAGTGCCAACTTGGTGAGATGTCCTTGATTCGTCGCAAAATCATTGTTCTTTATTTTGATATACTGCAACCACTCGATAGGTTGAAAATCTCAGAATACATTACTCTTGATCAAGTCGTAATTGTACTCCTTCTTGTAAGGTATCCAGGTACGAATTTTGGGCATTGGATTCCACACCGTGCTAGCCTAGGTTTTTTTTTTTTTTTTTGGCCCAGCAAAGAAAGAGATACTATTAATCGAAGAATGAATATAGACATTATTATTAATAAAAGGATTAAAGACTAAACGGCTTCACAACCTTGAGTGGGGCCTTACTACCCAATACCCATGGAGATGTTAGGTTCAAGTTGATATAGTAATATAACACTACTACTTACCCAAAAAATACACCTAGAATTTGAAAATCAATGGCCCAGATTCACTTGGAGTAAATCTGGGTCATTGCTTTACACTTTCTGGGTGCCCTTTCACCTAGATTTTCTGTATAGTAATATCGCCCCGATGTAGTAACTTACCAACAACTATCCCACTTATGGTTTGCAATCTAGCTTTTAAACCATTGAAGTTAGGCTCCGTTTGGGAGCCTCTTTTTTGATTTTTTGGTTTCTCTTTTTTGGTTTATGGGTGTTTGGCAGCCAAGGGGAGAAAGAGTTTTCCCAAAAACTGTTTCTCCATTTTCGGGGATAGAGAGAAGAAAGCAAAAAGAGGTTCATACCTCCTTTTCAACTTCTACTTATGAATTTCTCTCATCTCTCTCTCCCAAAATGCATTCTGCACATTTCTCCCAAACACTCATCCCAGATTCAAAAGTCATTCTGGCCATAATCCAATAAATCAAAAAGCCAAAAAATTAAAAATGAAAAACTGAAAAGTAAGCTCCCAAACACCCTTTTAGTCATGAACTCGAAGTTAGTCATGAACTTGCCAGCAGTAGCTGTGGCCGTTTTGTTGGAATAGACTGAACCATCAGTACATAATTACTTATGCTGTAAGTGGTAAGAAAACTGACAAACTGAGAAGTATATATGCATGTTTCACCATCAATTATGGGCACCGTACACTCTGTGGAGTGTCATACACTCATACAGTCCCTTATTCATTAGTTTGCAGAAGCAATTCAATTTGACGGGGTGTGCAACTGTGCATGCTTTCATTACTTTGCATTTGTACCTCTCCTTTTTTGGTTCGACAGTCAGGGTGTTCGGGTTAACTTACACACACCTCAACTAATTTCCTCTCCGATCCTCTCAAAGACAAGTCATCAACATCTACAAATATCTATCTGTATCTTTATGTACATATCTATGTGTCTATACATGTAATTAATTACATACGTGTATGACATATGACACGCTCTCCTTGCTTAAAGAAATTGGGAAATCTCACCAAAATCCACCTCAGGCAACTAAAACTTTCCCTCACAATTTCTCCCACATTTAAACTTTTTGTCTTGTATTTTCACATTTAATGTTAAACCATGAACCGTTAACCATAACAAATTTCTTTTCCTGCTCTTGTACATAGTACGGACACTGTGCTTGTACAGTTCTTAACTTCTTATTATTCATTCGTTTGCAGCATCAAATCAATATTCGTTGTTCACAAGATTATGGAATTTCTACAATCGTGAGATTGACATTTTAATTGTGAATGACCGAAAACGAAAAAGTAAATATACCAATGTGATAGGCTGATAAAAAAGAATAAGCTTTTCAATGGTACCAATCTTTATCAGTACTTCTATTATTTTATTTTATTTTTGGGCCTTTCTGTTGTTTTAGTAAAACACATTAAGAAGCTGTAAACAAAACTACTCCGGCAAATTATGCGTTCAAAAATTGAAAATCATTTTTACCCGATACTGTCTAGACTCAATGCTTCAAGAAACATTAATTTTTCCCTAACCCTGCTAAGCTGCACGTTTATTAATTTTCCAATCGTAGTCTGTGTGCATATAATATAGAGTCGTGTAGGTCGTCATTGATGAAGGTGATCTTTTGGACTCCACCGGTGTTGGGTAGGTAGCTTTTCGGGGGGTTTTGCGAGGTTTGGTGCCAGGTTCTTTGTACTCTTTTTCGGCGGCCGCCTTATTGTCTGGGTTTCTGGCATTGGCATGGCGTGATCTCTTCGTTGACGGTAATGGGTTGCGGCGGTTGCATGGCATGGTCCATTTTTATTGACAGCGGTGAGCTTTGGTCATTGGGTGGCTGTGTTTGGGCGGTTCTTTTGTCTTTTGTATTTCTTTTCTTTTTATTTAACCTTTGGTTGGATTTTCCTCCCCTCCCTCCGTCGAGATTCTTATATATTACATATTTTTTCCGTTTAAAAAACAATATAGAGTCGTTTAATTCGTTAACACATAATCCACTGCATAATCCGCTCACTGCGATATATATGTGGTTTTTGGGTTAACAGTAGTATCTTTTTGTAGATCAAAAATTTTTTAGTACAACAAAGAATGCAATTGAAGTCTATGCAAGTTAAAACAGTAGGCCACTTGGGTATTCCAGGCAATTAATATATGGTCATGGAGCAGTACTAACCATATACTAGCTATATATCAGGTAAATAAACAGCTATTATTATATGTCCGCTCTTCCATATTTTTTTTACCAGCAAAAGAAATACTCCCTCCGTTTCAAAATAATGTTCCATTAAGAAAAGTCGTGTCATTTTTCAAATAGAAAAATGAACTACTTTCGTAAATCATTTTTTGAATTTTTTCACACCAAATTAAAGTACTTGACGAGTACTTTAATTCGGTGCGGAAAAATTTGAAAAATGATACACGAAAGTACTTCATTTTTTTATTTGAAAAATGACAAGAGAGAGAAAGTGTGGCTCTTATTTAGGAACGGAGGGAGTATATATTTATAAAGAAGCTCAAAAGGGTACATCGGGACGAGGATGTGAATGCATCACCCTTAGATCATACTAATTCACATCCCGAAATAGGCATCTACGACTAAAATATCATATGCAAAACAAACATACCAAAAAGAACATAAACACATCCAATAACGCATTGGATGAAATCAGGGGGGAAAAAAAAAGAGAGATAAGAAGAAATAACAAAAAAGATCATATCTTGATCCTTCAAATCCCTGATAAGCACCTCTTGCACTTTACAAAGAACTTTTTTCAATCTGAAAAATTAAATATTTGTCATTCTAAAGTTGAGTTGTTTGCCTAGATGGCAGTCCATCACTATATTGCATCAAAATTAATATGCCCATTCTGTAATATTGAAAGATAAAACCCAAATCATTTGCTCATGCTATGCCCTTTTACATGGGAGATCTGGTCACTATTATATAAAGCTTGGTGGAATATGGTATGGATTTGCGGCTTAGTTGCACGAAGCGGGAGCGGATGCGGGGACGGGAGCGGGAACGGGTGCGGGGGAGCGGAGGCACCTAGAAGTTCCCAAGGTTGGGAGCGCCTAAGGAGCGTATATAGATCATATTTAAATATTTATATACAATACATTTAAATACTTAACCATTGAAGGAAAAATGATACTTATTGAGAATTTTCCCTATCTTAAAGGGAAATTTTTTTGGAAGTTAGATATTTTCAATTTGCAAAACTTCTTGACTCGTGATTTTCATATTCTTATTTCCACACCCCTAAAAGTACGAGAATAATTGCTTTAATGGCCCTCTAAGCTCCCATCCTAGTTAGGAGCGAGCTCCCATCTCAAGGGGAGCGAGCTCCCGTAAAGCTCCCATCTTGGGAGCGCCGATTCGAGCTCCCATCTTGGGAGCGCACCCATTTTAGAAGGTTCCTGCAACTAAGGATTTGCCCCCCTAACCTCTAGTTCAACATTGAGATAACAACAGGTTCAAGAACTTGGAGAAATTGTGTTGCAGGATTGTGGACTAGTAGAAATGAGATGGTTTTCAATAACAAAAGTTGGGAGTTGGAGAAGATCATTGATCCAGTCAAAACAAGAATGACCACATGGATCAAAGGAAATACAATATCAAGGACTACTCTTTTCATGATAAGATCTAATTCACTTTCGCTAGCAGATATAGGTAGGGATGTGAAACATGAGTTGATTTCAAGAGGTATCACCCTTCCTAATTAAATTAATGTCTACCATAGACATGACTTTTCAAGAAATGATGCCAAGAAAGAGACATGACTTTCCCTGATTTATTGTCTTTAAAAGACATGGCCCTTCCTAATTAGTGTCTTTTGAATGGACACGATCATTCTAATGTGTCTACTAAAGTCATGATCTTTCACACAAGGGTGCCTCTAAGTCTCTAAATAGGCTCTTTGTAAAGTCATTATTTTACAAGTAAAATTCCATAGCGAATTGCTCTCTCTCTCTCTCTCTCTCTCTCTCTCTCTCTCCACACTATTTTCCTAGAAGTTTAGGCATACTAATATTCTGTTACTCTGCAAAAATAGAATATTAGTTCTTGGTTCTTTTATGTTTACTATTAATTGGATATTTTGTCTGTCTTCGTTTGTGCGGACAGAAAATAACCTAGAGTTATGTTTCATTGTATCTTGAAGTGGATTTGTTGTAACCCAGTACACAACATCTGGTGAGGGCAAATATTATCTTTAGGAAACCATTGTTACAACCCTCAAAAGTTTTATGCATTACAGATTTAGAAGAGAAGAACCTTTTTTTCCAACAAGAGGTTCAAGAACTTGGAGAAATTGTGTTGGCAAGCATCTTTTAATCAGGATTGTGGACCATTTGGACTAGTAGAAATGAGATGGTTTTCAATAACAAAATTTGGGAGTTGGAGGAGATCATTGATCTTGTCAAAACAAGAATGACCATATGGATTAAAGGAAATACAATATCAAGGACTGCTCTATTCATGATTTTGAGATGTTTGGATGGTGTCAGAAAGCTAAAGATCTAATTTCAGTTTCTCTAGCAGATAAAGGCAGTGAGTATTTGGGGAGTTTGGTAATGGTCTTGGGTTTGACATGCAGGTTGGTTAATTGTTTGAGTTAGTGGCTGCAATTTAGTCTGTGTTTGGTAGAGCCTGTGTATGGGTGTTTTCCTTTGTAGTCTTTTATTGGATGGGTATTTTCTGTGTTGTAGGGTGGGGGTCTTTTGGTGTTTGGAGTCCTTTTTTGTTGTGTTTGGAGTGTCTAGTCAGGTTTGTCCGTTGGTCTTGGGGTAGCTGACTTTTTGGTGTGTGAGTGGTTTATTGGGTGTGTCACCATTTGGTCAAGGTTTGTGCCTGCTAGTTGATGCTACTGCACTAATAATTTTGTAAGATGACACTAAATCTTTCGGTATCCCTCTTCCGGCTTGAGATGATACGGGGAGGCCAATCTCCTTGGATGACACTAAATCTTTCGGTATCCCTCTTCCGGCTTGAGATGATACGGGGAGGCCAATCTCCTTGGCAATATATATATATTATTGGTACTTCAGAAATATATTACGAACTAAAGGAGAGAGTTAGGCTTTTGCGGCTGCTGCTGCCGACTTAATGCTACTGAACATATGGGAGGCCAATCCTCTATGTGACGATGATAATTCTTGTATTGAAGCCAAATAGTTGATGCTGTTAGTTTGGTGGTGCTGTCAAAGGAATGCTAAAAGTGTTCATGAAGCTAAAGGTTGATGTTTTCTAAGTGTTGCTGCTAAAGTATGTTTAGATGTGAAGTTGATTTTGGTGCTTCCAAAATCCTGATGGCTTGCTGCTGTAGCTTGTGACTGTTGCTGTGACGTTCAAATAAAAGCCTAATTGAAGCATACTGGTTGCTCTTATGCTATTCTCAACCAACTTTAAACAATTCTGCTCCTTTCTTTGAGGCCTAGGAACCTACTATGTTAGGCTTGGACACTTTGTTTGAGCTGGCTGCTAATCCTGATCAATGTTTTGGTTATTCTACTTTCTGTAATTTTTCTTTCTTTTCTCCTTTCAATTCTGCATTTTGTTGGATGTGTTTGGCTTTGTCTCAATCTTGCGCTTGTGTGGTTTTGGGTCTTTTGACTTCTTTTTCGTCGATGTACCCTTTCACGAGTTATAATAAAATCCGGTTGTTGATCAGAAAAACTTACATCCATATATATAGATGTACATAGAGAGTAAATCCTATGATCAAACCTACATATTCCGGGATGGAGCCGTATGACGTGAGAGCTAGCATAGTTATAAATACCGGCTCTTATGTAATAGTTTTCGAGTTCTCTGATACCATTACACCCCGGTATACCAGCGAAAGTAAAAATCGCATTCATATCGGCTGGTTCCCATTACATATCGGTCCGTATTAGATTCACGGAGTGTAACAGCTATACTCGAGCGTTACGGGTTCAAGCAATTTAAAAATTGTTTTGCCCAAAAATAATTTTTAAAAATTCACAATAACTACACCCAATTCTCGTTACGTAACGTTCGATGCTACCGAAACCGTTACACTCAAATCATTACTGTTACGAATCTCGAAACTGTTATTTAGAACCTTGCGTGAGAGTCTCACGTATGATTCCTTTTTGAGAAGGGTTTGATTTTGATACCACCATCTATCAGGCCCAAAGAGCGGTCTACGGAATGGTGAGAAGATTGTCATGTATATAAAGAGTAAATCGATATGGTAGTATCACACATTATAGGATGAAAACATGTAGTTGTGTATAGAATCTCATGTCTAACGTTTTAAACTCAAGATATACATGTAGAGAGCAGGTAGAGTATATAATCAAAGAACAAAATTGAGAGATGTCTATTAATCAAGATGCGTACAAGCTGATTGGAGATTTATACAAGCTGACAGGAGATATAATAAAATGTCTATAAGGTCTGTTTTGGGTGGCAAGTCCTTAAGCAACCCAATCATGGTAGTGACAGTGTGAGATATAGAGGGGCGGCTCTAGTGCCTTTTGAGATGGTTCAAGAGAACACCATGGTTTAAAAAATGAACTAATCCCTATGCCTCATCCTAGCCACTTGTGAGGAGCCCAATTAATACAGGAAAACATAACTCCACATGAGCTAACTCCAAAAAAGCTGATAGCACATACGAGGGTTTTACATGTGTCTTCTTTTATCGGCAGTTTTAACTTATGTTTGTTCTATTGTATTTGTATGTATATTATATAAAACAAATCAAATGCTAACAACCAAAAACCCATGAGCTGCCCATCGGACGGTTTTGGGCAGTTCAGAAAGGTTTTGAAACCGACCCGCTCATCGAGATTTGTCATTCTCTGTCCACACCCATTCGTGAATATTGTCGAATTGAATTGTGGTTTGGGCGGTTTATATATATATATAAGAAAACTGTCCAAACCTTCTGAACAGCGCTACAGAACTGAATCCGATCCGCCAAACTCATATAATAGAATCTGTATTCATCTGTACCATATCTCGGGTGGGTTCGCAGGTCGTACAGTTTGGTCAGTTTGGGCAGTTCCGTTGACCCGTTGGGCACCCTACTCTTTACTAATCCAATCATTTTAAAAGAATTCGTCAAATAGATAAAGGAACCAATGAGAAAGAAAATAATGAAACCTAGAAATAGATCACTGGACACTGGTGCAATTACTGGTAACATATTCTTTTACTTATAGCTTCTCTTACTTGTCATTGCAAATCCAACGGTAAAACACCAGAGATAAAACACAGAAATCCTTTGATAGCATGTGATATGGAAAAACATGAACATCAGTAACATACCATATTAAGAAGAAAAAAAAAAGACAGAAAAATTTTAGTCAGAAAAAGAATTCACCTTGTTTGGACGAAAATCAAGATCTGGGAACATTAAGGTCTTAGCTTCGGAGTGTGTATATAGTCGTTTGGTTGCCGATGCAGCATCATCAAGATTCTCATCTGCGACAAAAAAAAACGACGACAAATAGAGTTATCGTCGTATTTTACATGTGAATCTTGATGATGCCGCGCCTGCAAACAACGACTCGCCCTCAGCAATCCATCCATGCATGATTGGAAGAAAAAAGGTAGAACAGTGGCAGAATAGATGGTAGGAAGAGTTTGGTAAAAATGGGGAAAAAAAAAAAAAAGATGATGATTAGTAGAAGAAGGAAAATAATTAGAGGGCCTGACGTGGCACCTCACCAGCGACAAACAAAAAGGTAGATAACGAGTCCACCGACTCAATGGAACCCTAAAACAGTACACAGAGGCCAAAAAAAAAAGAAAGAAAGAAAATCTCCAAACTCTTTTTAAAATCAAAGGTTTCTGTTGATTACATAGAAAGAAAAAAAAAATCAAGACCGATAAAGTAAATAAATTAAAAAAAAATTTGGAGAGAGAGAATGAGAGACATTAGATGAGAAATCGGATGATTTTTCGTCGTTGTGAGCCGGATTTTTCCATGAGATCTTGATCCTGGAAAACATATACTCTGAAGGGGTAGATTGTAAATCTTCAAAAAAAATATATATGAAGACGAAGAAGATTTATGAAGAGAGATGAGTTTTTTTGCAGAAGTCAGAAGCATAGGAAGGACGACGATGATGAGTTTGAGAGAGAGAGAGAGAGAGAGAGAATGGACAGAAGTGGTGAGGGGAAAAGGGTTTGTGGGGGGATATATACCAGCGCAGGCATTGAGAGGAATGAGAGTGTGACCTATGAGTTTGTAGAAACTTTGTACATCCATGATACTTTTAAGTCCCATTTTAGCCTAAAAATTTAAGCATAATTACTTTTTTGAGTTACAAAAGTTACTATTTATTTTGGGCTAATAAGTGACCCATACGGTGTTTTAAGCCCAAATAAGTAAAAAAAAACTTTTTGTTTTTCTTCTTAGTGAGTCAAAAAGCAAAAAATATATATGCTTAACTTTTTAAATCAAAATAAGCCTTAACAGGGGCTTTCAACAACTAAAGTGGGGTGGGAATTGGGTCCATATAGTGCCTTTGGGCAAGGCACTACAGTGTGTAGTGCTCAATTTGGGTCATCTGTTCGGCAATTAATGATTAAGATAAATATTTACATGTAAGATAAGTATTCTACTCGTAAGATAACATTTGAAATTTAAACCATTGAAAATACTTTTAGACGGTTCAGATTAGACACTACATTGTGTAATGCAGGAAACCTCGTTTTTAGGTGGGGTTAGGTAGTTTCTGAAAGAAAATTTTATGAATTTACAGCGTCTACCTTAATTGCTCAAGTTCTAGTACTCAAGGACTGAAAGGTTCTGGGTCCGAGCTAATACAACAACAATTGATATCCTTTGTAGTAATCCAATTCAACATATTAACATCCTATCCTTGATACTTTTTTTTCAATTTAAAAAATAAAAAATAAAAAAAAGTGTTGGGAACTGGGGTGCTTTTGGGCACTGCACCGTGTAGTGATCAATCTGGATTGTCTGTTTAGCAATCAATAATCCCGCTACTGAGGGATGTTCCAGACTTGATGAGGCCGCCAGATTATTTTATATGTAAGATAAGTTTTCTAGTACATGTAGAATAATTTTTGCGGTCTGAACTACTGAAAAACACTTTGGTTGACTCAAATTGGGCACTATACGGTGTAGTGCCTTTTGGGTGCTACAAAGACCCCGTTTTCATGTGGGGTTAGGTAGTTTTTGAAAGAAAAAAAATTATGAATTTATGGCTTCTAGTACTAGCGCTTAGGGACTAAAAGGTTTTGGGTCCAAACTAAAACATCACCGATATCATTTGTAGTAATCTAACTCAGCTAATATATTAACATTCTATTGTCTAGAAAAAAATATTTGATCGAAGTCTGAAGTGAAAAATCTATGAGAGATCCTTCACTAATTTTGTGCACTAGTAAATTTTGATGAACTGATTTTTTATCCGTTTTTGAAGTACAAAATCGAAGAGGAATTTTACATATCCAAGTTTATGCAATAGTTTTTTTGGTTGTAGTTCTTACAAAGACGCACAGATATTAAACTCTATCAAAAATGGATTTGAAATATGTGAGCTAAATTAGCATAGAACAATACATCGAAAACAAGTGTTCATTCGGACTAGGATTAATTCTAACTTCTTAAAATTTCTGATACGACGGAATTCGACTTTTTTGCATTTCAGTTCTATATATACTAAGGGGGTGTTCTGCTAAGGATGTTTTTTAGAATCGACTGGCTTTTACGATTTTTTATATGATGTATTGTGACAGAATGACCTGTCTCGTTTTTTGAAAAAAAAAAAAAAAAACTGTTCTTTGTTAGTGGAACACCCCCTAAATGATGGAATTGGCTAGTAGACGGTTGTCGATCCTGCTACAATTTGAAAAAATCCTACTATTACATTGAAAATATATATATCATCAAATTAGATCCGGGGGAGGTGTTGTGCAATCCTCGACCGTCTGATCGTGTTTTGGACGGCCAAGATGTGTTTTGTTTTTTCACTAGTGAAAATAAATCAAAATTAAATTAAAATTGCCGAATGTATCCGGACCATACAAAACACAATTGGATGGCCGAGGAGCGCATAACACGGTGCAAAGCACCCTGGTGCACAGTACCCACCCCTGGTCCCAAATTATAACACCCCACGCTTCCTCTATATATATAACCTGCCTCTACTATGTAAAAATTCTGACTCCGTCCCTTATCGTAGGATGGAGGGTTATACGTTGATGCTACGTATACACCCTAATAAACGGATCCCCAAAGACGGGAAGTATAGATTCAAACAGCAATTTTTTTTTTTTTTATCACGTAGATTCAAACAGTATGTATAGTCTTCAAACGATCTTCTTTTCTGTTCTTCGCAAGTGGGATTCAACGGTGAATACCCAATCTAGTAATGCCTAGAGAGATAGACGTACGACAACATAATTGATAAATAATTTTTACATTATGTTTTCTGTTAGTACACTCTAAATTGGAGCATGCGGACTGAGTAGGGACACGTGGTGCTCAGCACCCAATCCGAGTTGTCCAAACACGTTTTGGACAGCTCAGATTTGATGGGGTAAATTTGTTTCCAAAATTTACAAAAATTTCACCCTCAAATCTTAGCCATCCAAAACGTGTTTGGACGGCTCGGATTGGGCGTCGGGCACCACATGTGTCCCTCGTTTTATTGTAACCAGACAAAAAATTAGTAATATCTTTAAATTGGTAAGTAATTATATATCCAATATAGATCTTGTTTAATAGATCTCGATTGGTTCTATAAGACAATGTTTTTTAAAATATATAAAACATTGTAAGTTACAAGATATAATCATTTAAAAAATGGCACGAACTCCCAAAATAAACTAACAAATCCGGACAGAGGGAGTAGTACTTATTTTCGTACTCCCTCCGTCACTTTTTAAATGATACATTTGTGAAACATTTTTGTAGCTGTTAAAAAATACACTTCCGTAGCATGTATTTAAATTTTTTTTTGGTACCAAATTAAAATACTCAAAAAATTATATAGAGAAACATGTTTTTTAGGGGTTTGAAATTACACGTATTCTAATAGTGATAACTTAAAAAGGAATGGAGGGAGTACAATTTTAACGTACATGACAAAATTTAAAGTGTATTCGCAACAACAGCAGTGAAAAAACGGAAAATACAGGGGTACCGACCCCCCTAGTACCGACCACCGACCGGCGCCGGGGACCCCGTTGTGGGTCTCACACGCTCGATCCGAATTTTTGACCGAAATGGGGTGATTTTGAATCGAGCACTTAGAAACATCCGATTGAGGTGATTTCCGTGTAGCTCCCTCTCGGAATTCGATTCTAGAGTAAATGGACGTACGGCTCGGATCGACCGTTTGGGACCCACAAGAGGGTCCCCGGCACCGTCGGTGCGTGGTCGGTACCGAATGGTGGGTACGTATATAACGGTTCGTGAAAAAATTATTAGATGCCTTTATACAGTTGTAACTATATATATGCGTACCCTTTTTTTTAATTAAGTAAGTCGTGCAATAATTTGTGGGTGTAGTCGTGCAATAATGCTAACAGTCACATTGAAGAAGATTAATTTACTGTGTATTTTTCCACATTTCACTTGTTACAACCAACTTTTCAGCATATGTAATTACTCTCCCCAAAACATTTTAACCAAAATGCTGATCTGAGGAAAAACATGTTAAAAAATCCGAAATGGGATAGCGTGTCGCGACGCGAATGTGAATGGTTTCCCGTTTCCTTTTCATATATACTTTCCAATTTGTCCCGAGATCGTGTAGCTAGTATGGGGTGGCACGTTTTGTGGTCAAGTACGCCGTGACAGTAGAGGATCCAATTTTCTAGTTGGACGTTTATATATCTTGGGTGGATAACTTAGGAAAAAATAAATGGCTATAATGCGCATTGCGATTAAATTAAGAATTCTATCAAAAGTCGAGCGGAGACCGTTGGATATCCACGTAGGTAGTCATTTCTTCTGTTTTGTTTGGAAAAATCCACTACGCAGATATCCAACTTCTTTCTTTTTACAAAAATAATACAGACACATCCTTTCAGCCACACTCTACCACACTCTCACTCACATGTGGGTGTGGGGACTACATGTGGGGACCACCCACATGTGAGTAAGGGTGTGGTACAGTGTGGCTGAAAGGGTGTGTCTGTATCATTATTCTTCTTTTTATATCTCCTCCTTGATGTGGAATTAGGCTAAACACCGTTTGAGATCTCCTGATCCGGAAAAATGGTGTTTCTCTGTGTCAAAGTGTTTTAGATCGTTGGATTGTATGTGTTTTGATTTTTGTTTTAAAATATTCATGTGATCCAATGGCCAGAAATGTACGAGAATAAAGGAATAAAGGATTTTTGGAACAGAAGATTTGATTCCACTAAACGCCTAGTTAGTTACGGTAGGTGTGCATAGATTTATTGTTTGTGTAACATGTAATTGTTCTCATAGGAGAAAATCTAAGCAAATCAAAACTTTAAAATTGCTTAGGAGTCATCGAAGCCACTAAAGATACGTACAAGGTAGGTAGCTGTGACTGCATGGTTATTATATTGATACTTTCTGATTCTGTAATATTTGAAAATGAATCTCCTTCATGTAGGGATGAACACGTCGCATTGGTGTGGTTCTCTAGAAATTTAATAAGTGGGTCATTCCAAACGATACGTTCTAGGTAGAAAATTGAGAACAAAAAATCTAACCAATATATGTGTAGAAGTACTTGTCCACAAGGAAATCGCAGTATCGGACCAGTTTTGTTCGGTTCCGACGTCCATTATCAGTGGGTTCCATTAGTGCTTCACATTGTCTGAATCGGCTCTCGAGTGCATCGCCAGAGTGAACGACGGTAGGTGTGAATGGCAAGGAAAATCTTGTTACTGACTTTTGATGGGATTTTGAATATTGGTTTTATGGAATATTTATAGAAATATACCACAATGTTTCATGATGGGTAGTGTTAATACCAAAACCGTTTTTGTTTGTGCCAAAAATGTAGTACTTAAAAACCTTGTACCATGTGCAAGATACAAGCCTCTTGTGTACTACAGTTTTGGCACAAGCAATAATGATTTTGGCATTATCATTTCCCTTTCATGATTTTGATATAATAAAATCATGGAATATATGCAGAAAAAATATCATAAAATTCACGGTATTTTTGTATGTAGTGGTTGCTTGAAGTTTTGTCGGAGTTTCGTTGTGTTGGTGAATGTCGATTTCATGGATGATTTGCGGGAAAATAAAAATCATGAAATAGGTGGTATATTAGAATATGTAATTTGGGTAGAAATAATCAGAAATTTCATGAATACGATGAACTAAAAAAAATTATGGAATATTTGCAAGACTATCTATTCTAATATATAAAAGGAGAGCAGCCTTTTGGTGTGAACCAGTTATTGAGATTAGCTCACATTTTCCATTCCCAAACTATCACACAAAAAATAAAAAATTACACTTTTACTTCACCTTTAAACAAATAACTGTAAGGGTTAACGAGTAAAATGTCACACCCACACGGTACAAACGTATAAAGTAGTTTTGCAGTCAACCACTCAGATTAGTTATCTCCCTCTGCAAAGGTTTCCCAGAAAAAAAAAAAAAAAAACTATAGCTGTCAATATATGATCCAGAAAAAGATGGTAAGAGATAGAAGTAATCTTCCACAAAATACAAAAAACCACAAGCCAAAGCGAAAAAAAAGGAAAAAACAAAAAACTTCATCGATCCAGTTCTTCTCTCAATGCCACCCCACATTGCGAAAATTCGTACATTTTCCCCTCTCAATCCCTACCACTAGGGCCGGCTCAAGGGTTTTGAATGCCCTAGGCCTAATCTAAAGTATGTGCCCTAAATTTTTTTTTCCAGCAACAATCACACGTGAAAGTAAAAACCATATAAAGTTCTACTAATTATTACATCAGAGCACAATGGGCCAAAAACAACTTCGATGTAAATTGTGCAAGTTAAAAAAAATGTAAAAATATTCCTTAGATAATTTATTTTGTTGAAATTCAGTAGAAAGTAGGAAATATACCTTATAAACTTCATCTTTAGGGACATAATTTTGCTCTACAAGCCGAGTTCTATGATACTCGGGCTCCGCTTGCTAAAAAAATATTTGAGCTCGAACTCTCATTGGTATCTGTGAGTTTCATTAGTCTCATAACGGAAAATTAGTGTTTAGCAACCATTCCTTTTTCCTATAAAGCTACCACCACTCTACTTACTTTCATGTCAGCCCCTAAATGTAAAAAAATTTCTTATTTGACTGCCTCATAATTTTTTTTGTTTGGGCTAATCTTGTAAAAAACTTCTACTCAAGCCTAACACTAAAATTTATGGGAGTGCCCCTAATTTTGGGGATTTTGAGAGTGCCTTAGGGCCTGGGCCGACCTTGCCTGTCACTGAAGTTTAAATCTTAGATTGTGTTAAAAAAAATATTTTTTTGTATTAATCCCGTGTGATAAAAAATAAAAATAAAAAACCGCCCCACCTGATGTTGTGTTTCAAAAAAAATTAAATTCTATCTTTGTAGATTACTTCCACCTTTTGTTATGTTGGTCGCCTTCAATTTATATTCTTTTTTCTATATAGCTTATTTATAGAAAAAAAAGTTATGCAATGCACACACGATCAAACGATATGCCAGATATTTTTGTGCGCGTTTTTTTGTCAAAGTTCGACTTGCACATGTATTGCGTGTGCCCCGGCCTCTAGTATCATGAAAAGCAGATGAACATGATAAATTAATTACATGTCGGGCACATGTCTGAACTTACATTAGTAAACATGATAAATTTATAACCTTAAGTAGAACAGCTGTCGACAAACATATATAGAATAATATACATATTTTTTTTAAAGGAAGTTGAGCTTTGAATAAATAAGGGCATTTTGTGTCGTTTAACCAATTTGAGGAGCAATCGGTGGTTAGCTCATGTGGTAAAGTTCTTGGATGTCTCATACTACATCTTGAAATCAAGTCTCATTCCGCCCTCCCACATGTAATAGATTAGGAATAATGAATAACAAAAAAAAAAAAAACAATTTGAGTATTGGAACAAATGGTATTCAAATTCATTAGGATGGAGACTTCAATATGATTCCCAAACAGGATGGCTATTTAATTCTCTCGCAGGCGTCTTTAATTGAGAACCAATAACTGAATCAAAATTAATGGTTCTTATTTTTTCATAACTATAACTAGACCAACGAACGAACCTGACCAAATAAAACGGTGGCCAAGGTGGCCAATACATGCATGAAATAATTATCAACCACCCCTGGTCCCAAATTATAACACCCTGCCCTTCCTCCATATATATAACCCGCCTCCACTACGTAAAAATCTTGACTCCGTCCCTTGTCATAGGACACAGAGTTACACTTTGTATATACCCTAATAAACGAATCCCCAAAGACTCCCTCCGCCACTTTTTAAATGATACCTTTGTGAAACATGTATTTAAATTTTTTGTGCCAAATTAAAGTACTCAATGAGCACTTTAATTTGGTATAAAAATTTTAAAAATTATATAAAGAAACATGTTTTTTAGTTGTTTGAAATTACACGTATTCCGACAGTGATCACTTAAAATGGGATGGAGGGAGTACAATTTTAACGTACATGACAAAATTTAAAGTGTATTCGCAACAACGGCAGTGAAAAAATTATTAGATGCCTTTATACATTTGTAACCATACATATGCGTACCCTTTTTTTTTTAATTATGTAAGTCGTGCAATAATTTGTGGGTGTAGTACTATGTAGTCATGCTAAAGCTAACTGTCACATTGAAGAGGAATCATTTACTGTGTATTTCACCCATTTCAATTTAGGGGTGATTTGGCTAAAAAGAAAAAATTAGTTTTTGGGTTTTTTTCGTTTTGTCTTTATTCAAAAAAAATTGCATTTGTTAATTTTGTGTCAAGATTTTGTGGTTTCTGAATGTATCTCGTCGAGACGAATCCAAAGAGTATAAAATTATGGTCAAAAGTAATAGTTTTTTGAATAAAGCCGAAAATAAACCAAAATAAACTAGTTTTTTGGATTATTTTTCGTCTTTATTCACAAAACTTTAAGTTTAGATAATAATTTTATACTTTTTAGATTCCTCTCGTCCAGACAAGCCAAGATGCTGATCTGAGGAAAAACATGTTAAAAAATCTGAAATTGGATAGCGTGTCGCGAAGCGAATGTGAATGGTTTCCCGTTTCCTTTTCGTATATACTTTCCAATTTGTCCCGAGATCGTGTAGCTAGCATGGGGTGGCACATTTTGTGGTCAAGTATGCCGTGACAGTAGAAGATCCAATTTTCTAGTTGGACGTTTACATATCTTGGGTGGATAACCTAGGAAAAAATAAATGAATTATGCGGCTCGTTGCAATTAAATTAAGAATTCTATCAAAAGCCGAGCAGAGAGTACCGTTGGATATCCATGTAGATAGTCATTTCTTCTGTTTTGTTTGGAAAAATCCACTACGCAGATATCCAACTTCTTTCTTTTTATCTCTCCTCGTTGATGAGGAATTACGTTGAACACTGTTTGAGATCCCCTGTTCCGGAAAAAATGGTGTTTCTCTATGTCGAAGTGTTTTGAATCGTTAGATTGTATGTGTTTTAATTTTTGTTTGAAAATGTACCGAAACAGAGGAATAGAAGATTTTTAGAACAGAAGATTTGATTCTGCTAAACGCCTAGTTTAGTTACAGTTGGTGTGCATAGATTTGTTGTTGGTGTAACATTAAATTGTTCTGGTGAGACAAAAACTAAGCAAATCAGAACTTTAGGAGTCATCGAAACCACTAAAGATACGTACAAGGTTGGTAGCTGTAACTGTATGGAGGATTTATTATTTTGATACCTTCTGATTCTGTAATATTTGAAAATCAAATCTCCTTCATGTAGGGGTGTACACGGTCACATTGGCGTGGTTCTCTTGAAATTAAGTGTTGGAATTTTGACAATTCAATGTGAATGAATTTGTGCACATGGGTGGCTTCAATGTGAATGAATTGTGCACATGGGTGGCTTCCCATTGTAGGCTACCTAATCTTCCTCATTTCACACTAGAAGTCACCATTGTGGGCTACCTAACTTTCCCTCTTTCACACTTGGAGTTTCTCCTATAAATAGGTCACTCCTCATTGTGTTTTGCATAGAGACAACACAATCCAATTCATTCCTACAAATTTCATTTGAGTCAGGAAGAGAGACAGGCGTTAGTTAGTTCGCCAAGGCGGTCGACGGTGGTGTTTCGTCGGCTCGTGGTTCTAGCCGTTGTATCCTGGGACGAAGACGTCGGTTCAACCTACAACACCCACGGTAGGCGGCGAATCTTTGTTAAGGAGAGTGTGGTTACACACGACTCGGCAGTTTCCAATCTACTGTTTGTATCTCTGTTTCGATTCTATTATTTCCGGTTCATGTAATTTGTTTACATTTTGTTCATGTATAATGTTATAAAGAGAATTTGTTCTTTGGATCTGTGATTGCCACTATAATTTTTTCCAACAGTCTTAACAAAGATTTTTCTTATCGATTGGCAATCGAGTTCCAGAAAACAATTCTGTTTTGGTACTGACTTTTGAGTTGCAAGAACAGAATCGAAGTAGAGACAGAATTGGTAGTATCTCGTTGAGATCATATAGTAATCTGACTAGATTACTCGTGTGGGAAATAGATACAAACAAAAATCAGAGGCTACGGCCTAAGTCAATCGTGCGCGATTGAACTTCACTGATTAAGCCACGGCTTTAGGCAGTTGTGCGCAACTGGCCTTGATCAGTGGATTGTTTGGCTTCTGGAGCAACCTACTCTGCTTAAGCAGTGATGTTGCTTAGCCACAATCCTCTGGATCTCTGCTTTGTGATAGCAGTCCTTGTGTTGAAGAACAGCCAGTGGTTGGGCTAGTTCGGCCTAAGCGTGTGCTCTGCCTGCAAGTAATATAACCAGTGGAAGGTTAATTACTCAGCCTTAGTACATGGCCAGTGTAGTAACTTGGCACAGGGATTGGTATACTTGGCAGAGGCAGAAGATGAATTGCAAGTAATATAACCCCGTCGAGGGCGCTGCCCTCGAACTCCCGCCTAGGGGCGCTGCCCCTAGGAACCCCGCTAGGGGGCACGGCCCCCTAGAACCCCCACCTGGGACCCCCGGGGTACGCTTGTGCGTTGTGGGTGCAAGACCAATTTTTGGTTGCTAAGTTTAGATTGTTAATCTATGCTTCTTGTCATGATTGTGAAAATAGTTTCACTAATTTGTGGTTTGTCATTTCTCAAGGTACGATGACAAAGAACAATGAGACTCCAAATGTGGGAAGCTCAAGTGCTGCTACTCCTCTGCATGGAGTCCCCTCGATACCGATGTCCCATGTTGATAAGCCTGGGAAGTTTGGTCCAGGGGTTGATTTCAAGAGATGGCAACAGAAGATGATGTTCTATCTGACCACTCTCCATCTCGCTGGGTGCTTGTCTGAGGATGCCCCAGTTGTTGCTGAAAATGAGAAGGACAACCAGAAGCGACAGGCTCTGGATCAGTGGAAGAATGCTGATTATCTGGCCAAGAACTATGTCTTGAATGCTCTTGATGACTCGTTGTACTCTGTGTTCAATGAGGCAGAATCAGCCAAGGAACTGTGGAATTCCTTGGACAAAAAGTACAAAATCGAGGGGGCTGGGCCTAAGAAATTCGTGGTGGGCCGCTTCCTTGATTATACTATGAGAGATGAAAGGCCTGTGACTGAACAGGTCCAAGAGCTCCAGATGTTGATCAATGAAATCAAAGCAGAAGGGATGTTATTGCCTGAGCCATTTTTGGTGGCTGCTATCATCCACAAACTTCCGGGAACTTGGAAGGAGTTCAAGAGTTATCTCATGTTCAAGAACAAGGAGATGACGTTGGAGACTCTCTTCTACAAGCTCAATGTCACGGAAGGAAACCAGGCTAGAGAGATTGCTGCCAAGGAGGACGAAATGGCAAAGGCCAATATGGTGGAGCATGGTCGTCCCTCCTCAAGTGGTGTGAAAAAGAACCAACATGACAAGCGGTCTAATAAGCAGAAGGGCAAGAGTGTCCATCTGGGACCAAAGGGTGGTGTCGCTAAAAAGCCCAAGGAGAAGTTCCAAGGGAAATGCTTCAATTGTGACAAGTTTGGCCATAAAGCATCAGAATGCAAGAAACCACCTCGTCCACAAGCGCATATTGCAGAAGCCTCGGGAGGTAGTTCTGACATGAACTTCTCAGCTATGGTTGATAAGCCCCAAATGTTGTATATATTCGGGCTTATCTCGCTCGTTGTGATCACACACATGTGCATTTGTGCCTTTATACGATTAATTTTGCGCGAGTTGTGTTTTTGACGAGTTTCAGGAAATCGGAGCTAAAAGGTGTGTCCAAAGCTCCAAATAATCCCAAGGCCCCGCAATGCCATGGAGGACAATCGCCGAAGCTTAGGAGTCGATTCAAGAAGCTTTGGAAGGTTCAAGGAAGGCCCGGAATAAAAGAACAAGACATTTGGAGTTATGAGCCTCGAGAAAATCTGACCAACCGATAGAAAAAGGCTCATTTCTCTCAAGGTACAAAGGCTATGAAGATGAGGTCAATTGGGTTTGAAAGTAGACTCATAGACCTTTCCAACGGTTCAAGAATCGCCTCATTCCGAGTTCGGACGAAGCCGGGAGGCCAAAACAAAGAAATGCTCAGAATTTTACTCTTTCAACCGGTTGACACTTTTTGCTCAACCGGTTGAAGCTGAACAGAAGGTTTTTCAACCGGTTGACACTTTTTGCTCAACCGGTTGAAGCTTCATATTTCTGCAACTTTTGAGCCCGATCAAGAAATATCTTGTGGCATTTTTGTAATATTTTGGCACGACTATTGGGGCCTATAAAAGGTCCCCAACCTCAGATTTCTAGGGTTAGACTTGGTTTCCACCTTCTCTCTCTACCTCCATTAGTTTGTAGCTTAGGATTTGCTCTCCCTTCTCTCTAGGATTTGATGTACTCTCACTTAGTTTCAAGGTAATTGCTCTTCATTAATGTTGTAGAACTCATCTTTATCTATCTAAATCTTGTGTTTATTTCCATTTTCGTCATGTTTTCCTTAATCACGTTTTTCTCTTTGTTGTGTACTTTAAGCATGTTTGAGTAGTAGTTTAGGCTTGGTTATGGGGTGAATATCACCCCATGACTTCGGTGTTTCAATGGCTTCTCACGTTTTTAAGCTTATTGTAGGTTTGTGAACGGATTAATCACTCTATTTTCGGTCTAAACTTAGAGTTGTTAACCTCCTTGATTGGGTGTAGACAAATCACTTGGCACACACAATGCTTTGAGCTATGTCACTTTAAGTGTTCGACAAAATGTATAAGAGAGTTTCTTTCCATTTACAAACCTCATTCTTGTGGTAAAATTGGTTTTCATTGGGTGAGTTCAATTTTATGTATCAAAACTTAGTCTTGTTAACCTTTTTGATCTTGTGTAGGCAAGGGCTTGACCACTTGCCACACATGATGCTTAGAGCTTTGACATTCGAAGTGTTTGTATAAATGCCTCAAAGAACTTATCCCATTGTTTAACCCATTTTCTAAAGTCAAAATTATTTTCATTGCTAAATCTTCCGAGTGAGAGCAAGTGACATCGTCTCTCACTTGAGTTATAATCGAGAGCCATTGAATATCCCTGGTCATGGGTGGTATGAACCTCTAGACCTTGCCGTCTTTAATTTATAGTTTAAAACATTTTCAATCGCATTAGCGGTAGAGAGAATCCCACAAACAAACCAAACCAAAAGGTTGGCCGTCCTAACGCCGAAACCCCTACCGTAAAGTAAACCTCTCACTAGCTCCGACCCCTCCCTGTGGATTCGACCCGGACTTCCGGTTATTATGCTACGCGCCACCTAAACCCTACGCTTGGGAAAACATCAGATAGGGTCATTTTGACTAAAGCTGGATCATATGTAGGGAAAGGCTATATGGCCGATGGGCTGTTCAAAATGAATGTAATGACTGTTATCCCTACTATTAATAAGACAACTGCCCCAGTTGCTTATGTGCTTGAGTCTTCCATTTTGTGGCATGGTAGACTAGGTCATGTTAATTATGAATCTATGCGTAGATTAGTTAACTTGGACCACATTCCAGCTTTTCATATTGATACAAATCACAAGTGTGAAACTTGTGTCGAAGCAAAGTTAACTAGAACTTCGTTTCGATCGGTTGAGAGAAGTACCGAACCATTGGGGCTAATCCACACTGATGTGTGTGATCTGAAATATGTCCAAACGCCAAATGCAAACAAGTATTTCATTACTTTTATTGATGATAGCACGAAATATTGCTATGTATACTTGTTAAAAAGCAAGGATGAAGCGTTGGATAAATTCATTCTCTTTAAGAATGAGATGGAGAACCAACTTAGCAGTAAGATTAAGGTGGTGAGAAGTGACCGAGGTGGTGAATTTGAATCACCGTTTGGGAATTACTGTGCTAAACACGGTATTATTTACCAAACTACTGCACCTTACTCGCCTCAGCAGAACGGAACTGCAGAGCGCAAGAATCGCACATTGAAAGAAATGATGAATGCTATGTTGGTTAGTTCTGGGTTGCCTCAGAACATGTGGGGTGAAGCAGTGTTGACTGCTAACTATCTTTTGAATTTAGTGCCCCGGAAAAAGTTAGACAAAACACCTTATGAGTTGCTCAAAGGTAAGAAGCCTAACTTTAAGCACTTGCGAGTGTGGGGGTGTCTTGCTAAAGTAGCAATACCTCCTCCTAAGTATGAGAAGATAGGACCGAAGACCGTTGACTGTGTGTTCATCGATTATGCACACAATAGTAGTGCATATCGGTTCCTTGTGTATGAGTCTGGAGTACCAGATATACACAAAAACACTTACATGGAGTCTATAAATGTGTCATTTTTCGAGCACATTTTTCCGTATAGATCCATTGGGGAGTCCAGTTCAGTGAAACGGACTTTGCATCCTGCTAACCATAGCAGTGGAGACCAAGAAAAGGAAGTTGATGTTGAACCCAGACGTAGCAAGCGTGCTAGGACATCAACGTCCTTTGGTCCAGATTTTCTAACTTATTTGTTAGAAAGTGAGCCTCGGACTTACAAGGAAGCTGTTAGCTGTCCTGAAGGTCCTCTGTGGAAAGAGGCCATTAAAAGTGAAATCGACTCCATTCTACAAAACCATACGTGGGAACTGGTGGATCTGCCACCTGGTTGTAAGCCTCTGGGCTATAAGTGGATCTTCAAGAGGAAGATGAAAGCAGATGGGTCGATAGATAAGTACAAAGCTAGGCTTGTCATTAAAGGCTATAGGCAAAAAGAAGGCCTAGATTACTTTGATACTTATTCACCAGTCTCAAGGATCAATTCCATTCGGATGATAATTGCTATCGCAGCTTTGCGAAACCTTGAGATACATCAGATGGATGTAAAAACAGCTTTCCTAAATGGCGATTTAGAAGAAGAAATCTATATGGAACAACCCGAGGGTTTTTCCGCACCAGGCCAAGAGAGGAAAGTCTGTAAGCTTGTTAGATCTCTGTATGGTCTAAAGCAAGCTCCAAAACAATGGCATGAGAAGTTTGACTATGCAATGTTGTCTAGTGGCTTCCGCATCAACGAATGTGACAAATGTGTTTATGTCAAGAACACTGATGAAGGATATGTCATTCTGTGTCTCTATGTTGATGATATGCTCATTGTTGGTAGTAATGACAGGGTCATTCAATCTACCAAGGATATGTTGAACTCTAAGTTTGACATGAAGGATATGGGCCTTGCAGATGTGATACTAGGTGTCAAGATCACCAGAACATCTGATGGATTTGCGTTGTCTCAGACACACTATGTTGACAAAATTCTTGAAACGTTCAATCAGTCTGACACAGGCATCGCAAGAACCCCCGTGGACGTTAGTCTCCATTTATCCAAGAATGGGGGGGAAGGGGTGTCCCAATTACAGTATTCTCGGATAATTGGGAGCCTCATGTACTTGATGAGTTGTACAAGGCCTGATATAGCCTACTCAGTAAGCAGACTGAGCAGATACACGAGTAATCCAGGACATGATCACTGGAAGGCGATAGTCAGAGTACTACATTATTTAAGGTATACTCGTGATCTGGGGTTGCACTATACCAGATATCCAGCAGTACTAGAAGGGTACTGTGATGCGAATTGGATATCGGATATGAAGGACTCAAAATCCACAAGTGGATATGTCTTCACGCTTGGTGGTGCAGCAGTTGCTTGGAAGTCTTCTAAACAAACGTGTATAGCACGGTCTACAATGGAATCTGAATTCATTGCTTTAGATAAAGCAACTGAAGAGGCCGAGTGGCTACGACAGTTTCTAGAAGATATTCCAAGATGGTCAAAACCAGTGCCAGCTATTAGTATCCACTGTGATAGTCAAGCTGCGATTGGTAGGGCTTTGAGTGCCAATTATAATGGTAAGTCTAGACATATACGTCGAAGACATAATACCATTAAACAACTGCTCTCAAGTGGGGTTGTCACAATTGACTATGTGAGGTCAAAGGACAATATTGCGGATCCGCTAACCAAAGGGTTATCTCGAGAGCTAGTTGAGAAAGCATCGAGAGGAATGGGGCTAAAGCCAATACGCTCATAGTTACCGTGAGGGTAGCCAACCTAGCTGACTGGAGATCCCAAGATCTAGGTTCAATGAGACTACTTTTTGCGTGTATTCGAGGACGATCACTGAGGAGACGAGGTTTCCTACCCATTCCTGTATAAGATGTAGAACAGTGATACCTGTAAAGTGAAAAAGGTTAAGCGTTGCTTTTAATGACTCTTATGCGTCGGAGATGCCGAGCGGGGTATAACAGGATACCTTTTATAAGAAGGTCACCTATGTGAGTATGAAGTGGGGCCGCTTCTGTGAGAATTCGGGCAAAATTCTCGAGAAAATACTTGCAGAACCAGGAAGGGGGGTGTCAAGGCCGAAATGAACCCAACAGTGAGAACTGAACTACGTCAGGAGAAGTCCTGTGTGACGTCTGTTGTCTAAGTTTACACCAGCGACGGAACAGTTCAAAGCAGGACTGCACACTGGTCTGTCAGTAAACTCGATAGGCTATCACAAGGGAAGGTTCAAGGCCAAAAGCTACCTATCCTATGCAGGACCTATCTGTTGTCTCTCTTTCTAGGTCAGCATTATAGTTTGCATTAGAATGCATGCCAATTTCATTCATGGGGGGGATTGTTGGAATTTTGACAATTCAATGTGAATGAATTTGTGCACATGGGTGGCTTCAATGTGAATGAATTGTGCACATGGGTGGCTTCCCATTGTAGGCTACCTAATCTTCCTCATTTCACACTAGAAGTCACCATTGTGGGCTACCTAACTTTCCCTCTTTCACACTTGGAGTTTCTCCTATAAATAAGTCACTCCTCATTGTGTTTTGCATAGAGACAACACAATCCAATTCATTCCTACAAATTTCATTTGAGTCAGGAAGAGAGACAGGCGTTAGTTAGTTCGCCAAGGCGGTCGACGGTGGTGTTTCGTCGGCTCGTGGTTCTAGCCGTTGTATCCTGGGACGAAGACGTCGGTTCAACCTACAACACCCACGGTAGGCGGCGAATCTTTGTTAAGGAGAGTGTGGTTACACACGACTCGGCAGTTTCCAATCTACTGTTTGTATCTCTGTTTCGATTCTATTATTTCCGGTTCATGTAATTTGTTTACATTTTGTTCATGTATAATGTTATAAAGAGAATTTGTTCTTTGGATCTGTGATTGCCACTATAATTTTTTCCAACATTAAGTAACTAGATCATTTCGAACGATACGTTCTAGCTATAAAATCTAACCAATATGTGTGTAGAAGTACTTGTCCACAGATAAATCGCAGTATCAGACCAGTTTTGTTCCGTTCCGACGTCCATTATCAATGAGCTCCATTAGTGCATGCTTCAAATCCTATCTATCTGAATCGGCTCTCGAGTGCATTGCCAGAGTGAATGACAGTACGTGTGAATGGCAAGGAAAATTTTGTTACTGACAATTTTGATGGGACTTTGAATGTTGGTTTTATGGAATATTTATAGAAATATACCCTGATGTTTCATGGCTTATTTGTATAAGTTGGAATAAATAGTCAGAAATTTCATGAATTTCATATAATAAAATCATGGAATATTTGCAGAAAAATATCATAAAATTCATGGTATTTTTGTATGTATTGTTTGCTTGAATTTTTGTCGGAGTTTCGCCGTATTGGTGAATGTTGATTTCATGGATGATTTGCGGAAGAAAAAAAATCACGAAATTGGTGGTATATTAGAATACTAGGGTTTGCCCGTGCCTAAAGGCACGAAAGAACGCATTCTGAACATATTTAATTGAATTATGCTTCTCTAACCTACCAACCAAGCCGACTTCTCCTAGAAGTAGTGTTTTTAAAGAAGCTTTATATAGAGTTCATCAAATAAATGGGTTTCGCCAACTACAGAACATATCAATTCAATGTGGCATTAAAAATTGTTCAAAAAATAGCACATTTGCTGTAATTGTCCGCCTAAAGACACAACACACAATGTATTGAACACAACCTAAGCATAATTTCCCATTCTAACAAATAAACTATACTTATTGCTAGATAGATTTTCCGAATAGACCTCAAACATGGCCCATCAAACTAATTTCAGCAAAAATGAATTCCAAAACAAAATGAAATAGTTTCCAACCCATTAAACAAAACCTATGCAATTTCATTGAGTGCATTTAAGCAAAAGCAAAACTACTGGTCTCTATGCTCACAGTATGGGCGCCTCTAATATTGAGCAGCTTCAATTTCTTCATCCTTATTCAGGACATCTTTGTATCCCCTTGCCATCTTCGTATAAACTTCTTCATAGTAAGTACCTATTTGGAATACGCACAACAACCTAGTTATTGTAATTAACATGTAGATATTAGTTTCAAACAATATGATTTATCTTGAGAAATGTGCAAGACTGTCTAGCAAACTTAAATATGATACCTGGCACACCGAAAAGTATATAGTACATGCCTATGTTGTATTCTTTCAGCTAAGATACTTGAGATCCCCTTGATGTCCATTCCTGAGAAATGTGTAAGACTGTCGAGCAAACTTAAATATGATACCTGACATGCCGAAAAGTATAAAGCACATGCCTACGTTGTATTCTTTCGGCTAAGATAATTGAGATTCCCTTGATGTCCATAGCTTATTCAACCTAGAAACGAAAGTGTTACCTTAAATCATCAAATTAGTATTTTTAAAAGCTCACCTCACAAACATCAAATATTAAGATTTCTGACATAAGATTTTAGGATTTTAGGAATTGGGGGTACAGAATAGTTGGGTTCAGAAATTTTCAATTTTTTATTTATAAAGGTAGACGAAGAAAAAGAAAAAGGGAAACTTACTTACTTCATCACGATCAGGGTTACGAAAACTGAGAAGCGGCCTCATGTTGGCTCCTTCGTGCCTGAGATATAGATTCAAAAAAATTGAGAGAGGGGATGAATGGATTTTAAACATGCAGAGTTAATAGAATTCTCTCAATTTTCATATAACATGCAGTACCTAAAGGAGGCAACTATTGCAAGCAGTAGTGAGAAATATAGTGGATGCTAATTTTCAAAAGAGTACCTTGATTGATAAGAGCATCCCCAACAATGAGAACACAAATTCTCCCTAAAAAGATTGGTGAATAGTATTTTACCTACTCACATCTCTTTCAACATTCCAATAATCCTCTCTATTACTCTCTCTATACCAATTAAATAATATGAACTAATACATATAATATATATACACACACACATAAGAGAAGAGAGAAAAATAAAAAATGGATTTAAAAAAGGGCTTGGGAGTGAATAGTCGCTCCTTAAAAAGGGAGTGATATAGGGAGGCACTATTAACATATGTATTTTGTTAATCTATTTAGGGAGGCTCTTGGAGCTCAAATTTGATGTTTGGGAGGGTAAAATAGAGATAAGAGGAGATATAGGGAGTCTCTTGTGCTTGCCCTAAAGTAATATAGATTGGCTCATGTGGCGGAGTCAAACAACTTTGCTATCAAATCAACACTCCTAAAAATCAGAGGGAAATCAGACAAAAGTTACAATAGTTGGGAAAGAGGGAGAGAGAGAGGAAAATGAAATGCCGACTTAGTTTGGTCAGGCTGTTCTTTGGACCAGACATTTTTGTCAATGCCGGCTCATTAATTTTGGAGGCTTGAAACAGACTCATTAGACAAATATATGTTTGGGGGCCCCTATTTTTTTTTACCAACTTGCTCAAAACTAATCCTATTGACAGGTTCATAGATCAAGATGATTTTCCAATGGCAAGATACTGGAGATAAAAGCTCATGTATGAATTATAAAATATGAAGTGAATGCAAGGAATTGCATAATTGATATTTTTCAAAGCTATAAAAGTATACAAAGAATGGTCAGTTAAGAGCAATAGGAAAATGTAAGGGTGGCAATTAGTGAACGGTGGGTTTGAAAGAATCAAAAGAGCAGAATTTTTTCATTCAAACATGTTGTCGAATACTCATTCAAAGACAGTATCTATATTTTTTTACTTCATGGCTTTGATTGTGGCCTTTTGTCAAACAGGTGGTGAGCACTTCTTCGTTGCTATTTAAAAAAAGAATTGAGATAGGAGAATTTTCCAATAAAGAATTCAAAAACAGCAAAATAGGCAAACTAAATAACAGTGAAGCAGAGATTAAGAGATTCTAAAAGCAAAGCCAATGCACAACGATATACTGGAGAAACAAAGGAACCGCTTATGCCGTAGATGCCTCTTTGCCGGAGGAGAGCGCATGCACGTAGAGCCGAGATGAGGAGAAACCAGAGGAGAGAGACAGAGAGATGGGGAGAAGAATAAATGTCAAAGGAAAGGATCTCTATTGATTGGGGAAAATTGATATCAGCCATTGGATTCACTATGTGTCAATCTCAGCCCTATAAAAAAAGAAATCCTCGACCAACGGTGTTTGAATTTTGAATGACAAAATAACAGCCCTTGGATCAATTGGAGCTTAGCTTTAAAATTCAATCTCAACCTTCCAAACTGCCACACAGAGGACAATTGTGAGAGGGACATTTCTCAAAAGCGTTGTATAATGTAATATAGATGTAATTTGGGCGGAAACAGTCACACATTTCATGATATGATGAACCAAAAAAAGTTATGGAATATTTGCATAACTATATCATGAAAAGTAGATGAACATGGTAAATTAATTAATTACATATCGTGTGATGTCTGAACTACTAGATCAATAAACATGCGTACTTTGCAGTTTGCACGCACTCCTCGATCGTCCGATCATATTCTGGACGGCCCGGATGTGTTTTGATATTTTAACGGTAAAAATAAATTAAATTTGAATCTCAATCACATTTACGGCCCGTTTGGATGGGGTGTTATAGGGGGCCGGCCAAAAATATGGAGGGTGTTATTTATGCCCAGACCCACACATATGGAATGGTTTGCCAACAAAAAGTGCAGGGGTGTTATTTATCACCTGGAATAAATAACACCCCTGCAGGGGTGTTATTTATGGACACTCTAGGGGGTGTCCATAAATATGAACCCCTAATACCCCCACTAAAATTACCATCCTACCTCAATTAATACCCCCAACTTATCCCAATTTTGCTACAGTTTGCTGCTAGTGTAATTTGGGGTTTTTTTTTTTTTTGGCTTTGCAATATTCTTCGGATAAAAAAATAAAATACTTTCGCACATAGTTTTTTTTCCACCAAATTAAACTACTAATATAGATCTTTAATTCGATACAAAAAACATAACAAAACTAAATACTTTAGTATTTGAAAATTTGTGGTCCGAAAAATACACATTTTTTAGATCTTTACGTTTTACACCACTAGAGTTGTAAAGATCTTTAAGAAAAGTAAATATCTAAATTAATTTTAATAATAAAACAATTAATATAAAAATTAATTACAATTAAATCTTATAGCTTAATTAGTTATTGAGTTTCAATAATTAATAAAAATTAATTACAATTAAATCTTATAGCTTAATTAGTTATTGAGTTTCAATAATAAATTAATTAATTCATGGATTTATCTAATTAAAAAAACACATAACTAATACGAATATGCACACAAGGGCAAAATAATCTTTTGACAGCTTTTTACATCATCCACCCAAACTTAATCCCCCTTCTTACAAAATCATCTAAACCAATTACTACTTAATCCCCTCTCCATAAATGGCACATTACTGATACCCCTAAAAATAATCCGGCATCCAACTGGGCCGTTATGGTATTGAACGAGGAACTGAATCCCATTCAAATAGGTATCCCCAATGTAATTAGGAGAATCCTATTAAAAACAAAAAGGAAATAGCGGTTACTAATAGTAGTAATGTTTTATAGGAAAATGAGCTTTGAGTAAATAAGGGCATTTTGTGTCATTTAACCAATTTGAGGATTGGAACATAAGTATTCAAATCCATTGGGATGGAGACTTCAATATGATTCCCAAATAAGATGCCTATTTCTCTCGTGGCGTCTTTAATTGAGAACAAATAACTGAAACAAAATTAATGGTTCTTATTTTTTTCAGAACTATAACCAGACCAATGAACCGTAAAACGGACTTGGGGTTGCTACTGTGCAGCCCTTGCACAACAGCGTGCTGTGCACCCCATGGCGCGGCGGCGCCGAAATTTTTCTGATGATCGGAGATGTTCACCGCATAGATCTCGTCGAGTACTACAAGTGTACCAAAAATTAACTCGATCGGATATCGTTAAGTGTCTCATCGGAACACAAATACTTTGAAAAAAAATGAAACACAAATGAACACAAACACTGGAACAAAATCGCTGAACCTATGTTTTTTCAAGTTATTTGTGTTCCGATGAGGCCCTTAACCATATCCGATCGAGTTGATTTTTGGTACACTTGTAGTACTCAACGAGCTCTACGCGGTGAACGTCTCTGATCATCAGAAAAATTTTGGCGCGGCCGCGCCATTGAGTGCACAGCACACTGCTGTGCAGGGGGTTGCACAGTAGCAACCCCCAAGTCCCCATAAAACTTGACCAAATAAAACGGTGGCCAATACAGGCGCAAAATAATTATCAATTACTTTGTACTGTGAAATATTGGAACTCTGTTTTACATAGATATAAATTATTTTCCAACAACTGGAAATAATTATCATATTTCTTTTGTTCCGGAGATTTGAGGGTGGGACTTAGATACGATGTTGTGGGCTCCAAAAGTCCATTATTATTATTGTTTTACTAAAAGTATAGTCTTAATCTCAATCAAAATACATCAGATAGAAGACTCATCCCTACAAAAGGGAACCAAACAACCACGATCGTGGGGACTCAGCCCAATAACTTATACGACGAACCAGACAAACCTTTTCAAGCCAAACACAAACACCTCACCATAAACTTTGACGGAAACCCAATCGAAAAGGTAAAAATAAAAAAAGGAAAAACCACATATCTCCTCCGTCAAGAGCTACTCATAAGATTGTTTTGCCATTATTATTTTTCCCTCATGTAGATTAATTCTTAGGGATAAAATAAAAAATGCATGTCGTAGTCCCAACCAAAATCAACATCTGCTTTGGTAAATTGTCTTTATTAAAAAAAATTGCATTTATTAGTTTTGCATCGATTTTTATGGACCCGACTAGTGGTACAGAGGCCATGGTACAGAAAACGTACCGATCACTTTCGGGGACCCACTTTTGGGTCCCCACACGAGTGATCCGAACCGTTCATTGTTCTTAAAACATTTTTCTGAGGGGCCCCACCAAATTTCAGCTCAATCGGACGGTTGGGACGGTGGGACTTTGGTTGGAGCACTTCCAACTGTCTCATTAAGCTGAAATTTGGTGGGGCCCCTCGGGAAAATGTTTTAAGAAAAATGAACGGTTCGGATCACTCGTGTGAGACCCAAAAGTGGGTCCCCGAACGCGATCAGTACATTTTCTGTACCATGGCCTCTGTACTCGTATCTTTATCGGATTTTTATGGATTATTGATTCGTCATTACGAGAGGATAAGTAAAAAATTATTATGAAAATATTTAAAAAGCTCAATAAAGAAAAAAATAATCCCAATTTTTCAAGATTAAATGGATTGTTTTTGTCTTTATTTGCAAAACTTTTAGTATAGTTCATAATTTTTTATTCAAACGAACTAATAATCCACAAAAAAATCGAATCAAAACTAACAAATGCAATTTTTTTTTTGCCAAAGCACACAGTTCCTCTCTCTCTCTAAATATATGTGTGTGTGTGTAATAACCCGAAATTTTGTAAATAAAAAATTTCGATGTATTAATGCGGTTTTATTTTTAAATAATTATAGTTTATAATTTGGTTTGGTTAGATTAAACGAATTAGATTTAACCTGTTTAATTATACTTTTCGCGCCGTAAATAAACGCGTACACACCGGGTATTTCACCACACTGCGTCCGGAAGCCTTACTAAATCCCCAACTCTTATTTTATTTTATTAAAGCTAACCTTGATTAGGTGGGAGATTACTTATAACCTAAAACTAATCTTTAAGTTGGTGGGAAATTTGGTGGGGAATTTCTTATAACCTAAAACTAGTCTTTAAAACCTAATTTTTGCTTTTGCAAAAGGTTGTTTGGACACTTGTGGGGAGGGTTTTTGGCTGGTGATTATTTTTGGGGGAGGTGAACCTCATTGCTTCACTATAAATAGCTCACTCTCCTTGCTTCATTTCACACCAAAATCTCCCAACTTCTCCACTTTGTGCTTTCTAGTATTCTTGAGTGAGTTCTTGTGTGTTCTTCTTGAAACTCATCCTAAACCACCACACACCACCACTCTCGACCACCCCTAGATCTTAGAAAGGTAGCATGAGTTAGCTAGAAAGTGTTTGAGCAAAGGTCGACTAGTCGTTACGCCGCCGGAATTCAACTAGCTTATCGGCTTCCGACTAATCATCGGAATTAAGGTAGATACTTTATCTTAACCTTAGATTAGTATTTACTAGTTCATATTGATTATGTTATTATTTTGCTTAAACGTGCTTAATTATGATTAAATGTGATTATGTTGGTGATTAGTGATTTTATGAACAATTAGACTTTGAAAAAAAACACACTTAGTCGTTACTATGCACGAATTAAAATTGACTATCAAAATGCACCGTTATAATGTTCGATGGACTTTTGGGAAACTAAATTACCCAGTTATAATGCCTGAATGAAAATCGACTTTTCAAATTTACGCAGTTATAATGCCCGACCAATTTTCTGAGAAAAGAGCTTTTCAAATGAAATGAGATTTTCCGGGATTATTGAATAAATATTCTTAATCTATTTAGACTAACAAATAGAATCTATGGCTAGCATGTCTAGTCAGGCTTTTTCTTGGTTTAGCCCAAACCAAGTGGCGATTCGACGAACGAATCTTAAAACACGCCAAACGGATTCAACTACTAGAGTTTTCTAGTAGGGTACTTTCTTGGTTTAGACAAACCAAGTGGCGATTCGACGTACGAATCTTAAAACACGCCAGCAAATCCAAGAACGAGAATGAATCCTTATGTTTTGATTTAAATCCCCGGAAGAAAGAACTTTTGTCGTTAAGTAACATGTTTTCGTAAGATGGGTTACGAGCGGAAGGTTTATCATGAACGATTCTAAACGGAGGATTTTGTTTTATGAAATTAATGCATGTGCACGTTCTTTTTCAAAGACGATACGACCCGACACATTTTTCGAGAAAGTGATCGAATGTTTTTAAATGGAAGAGATAGAAATGAGAATGAAAATGTTGATGTGATGAAAGTTGAGATGTTGATGCTGTTGGAGTCCCGCCTCAGTTCCCCGGGGTGAACTGGTGGTCAAAGCCCAACGGAACTATACGGTAGTGCTGTTTGAAGTTTCTCCTCAAATTCCGCGGGTGAATTTGAAGGTTAGAACTTACTCAGTACAACACATAGCAAGCGGACCTCATAAACAAACTGGTGGGGATTCAGTGATATGGGTAGCCGGGACTATGTCGTGTGTGACGCGGAGTTAGCGGACCTCATACTGCAGGAGTCAGTTTATGGGTGGCCGACCCTTCGAACGGAAAGGTTGGTGACCGTTAGAACGGGGTTGTAGAACGGGCCAATAACTTTCGAGAGATGTGAGATGTTGACATGGTTGAAATTTGAAGAAGAATGCTGTTATGAGAAAATGATACGAGATACTGACACTATACTCTGGATTCTGAAATAATACGAGATACTGATTTTATTAAAGCTGCACTCTGATATGAAAAGAAATGGGATACTGATTTTATTTAAGCTGCACTCTGATTTGATGTGATACTAATGCATTGACACGCATGAATTTATCGTTTTGATAAATGATTTTCAACTATTTACCTGCCAACAATATTGTTCTAGAATTGCTAGTTTAATGTTGGGGTACGGTATCTATTGAGCGTCCTCGCTCACGGTTTGCCCTGGCATAATACGACGATGTTGCTTCGCAACTCTGACGTATTATGCTAGATTGTCACGATGGACAGGAGGACCTCTACGGAGAACACGGAGCCGGAGGAGCTGCCGGAATGGAGATCCACCAGGCGGAGGAATTTGCGGAGCCGTAGAACCCACCCAGTCTACCTTTTTGTAATATGTGAAGGATAGACCATCTATATGTATTTTGGTTATTATTATTACTGTTTAGACCGACATTAAATTGTAATAATAATCCATAACGCTTTTCCCAAAATGCGGGGCGTTACAGTGTGTGTGTCAATATATTCAATATCACACTCATAATCTAGAATTTCTAAATGTCATCCATTTATCCAGGGAATCAAACAAGCTACAGGCAGAGTTTACACTAAAAATTCCATGTTCCCTTTTGTTTGAGTTTTTTCTTTCCCCTAAATTATATTTTTGTGATGTATTAAAGAAAAATAATTTGTGGGAAAATATCATAGTAAAAACTCATCCTTAATGTTGTCTGTCAAGCCTAACCTTTATAAACAAAGGCCTTAAGGCCTACGGTTATTTTTCGTATCTTTCACTTTTCCACAAGATCGAATCACAACTGTATTTGTTTAGGGGTTGTTATTTTTTTCATATCGCTTATTGAAAAAATTTCGGCCCTCATAATTCAATTTGATGTATTGAAATATCATTCTTGTGTCCCGTTCCAAATATTATTTCATGGTTTTGAAACATCGTCACGTGGTCTTCCAACTCTTTTATCCACAAAAATAGTTTTGTGTATGAACCTTACGGAAATAATTTTGTACAGGTTTATACATCGTACATAAGTGGTGGAAAACGGTAGTGAAAGACTATGCGGTGGTGCTCGAAAACGATAAAAAAATTACTATAATTTTGACCGATGCGATGTAATTAAGCACTATCGTACGAAAAGATAAGAATCAAGAATCAAGTAAAAGATTTCGTAAAAAATGTGTGTATTCCTAACCGTTCATTCATTCAATCGCGATAAGGCCTTTACTTGATACGGCCAAAGATACCAGCAATTTTGTTCAATATAATTATCATGGTGATTAGACATCATTAGATGGCAGTAATCATGATTAGATGGCACTAATCACGATTAGATGGCAGTATTAGATGGCAAATCTGCTAAACCCATTGGCGGCAGGGACTTGGCGGGTGACACATTTTTATGGAAGTCCACTAATAATTTTTGCATGTTTCTCAGGGGAAAAAAAATACGAAGGGAAAACATACCATGAAATCACTTTTTATCTTATATGTTTTTTTTTTTTTTGGTTAAAAGAAATGAAGACTTAGTTCAACTGGCTCGTGGTCTTTAAACGAAAGTTATTGAGATGTTATTTATATCATCCATTATTGTATTTCCTATTTCCATTGAGTTAAAAATTAAATTGTTCGAGTACCAACAAGTTCCAAAGAGACTTCCGTTACTAGTATAGAAGCCCAAAAATTGTTTTGTGGAACCGGGGGTGGCGTGTGACGTCACACCCACCCCCGATATACGTCCACCTCTGGATAAACTAATTTAGTAAATTTGTCATCATATTCGTTGTCACCGTCACCAAACTTCCACGAAGAAATTGATATCGTGGTCAAAATTGTTGGTAAATATAACCCCGAGTGCTACTAGAATAATCGCAAGACTTAAAACTGAGATTTGTCCCACAGATATTCCATTTGGTGACGTAATGTTACATTTGAACACTAGAAATGATGATATCCGTACAGACTCTCTCCGCTGGAGTCTCAAACAAAAAATCCAAGTCATTCGGTAATTTTATAAAATAAATTTTCAGTCATTCTTTTAAAAAATCAACTTTTCTAACTTTTCTCTAGAATTCCGGAATAGAAAATTAAAAAAATTACTGCATCCGTTCCAATTTGTCGGTCCATTTTCGACATGTGTGCCGCTTACAAAATCGTTTGTATCTCACAATTTATGATATTTTTTAAATAATTTTAAAATTTCATTCTAATAGATCTATTAAATAAGATCCATATTACACAAATAGAATATTATAAATTGAAAAATGTAGACAATTTTTTGAGAGCTCTATAATAGTGAATGTGGACTATTTATAATATGGAATGAATGAGTAGATTAATATCTTCCAGTTATCCAATTGAATTGATTTTTTATAGGACCGCTCAAAAAATTAAGTATTTTTAAATTAGAGAACATTCTTGAATCATATAAGTGAAACTTCAAAGTGAATCCCACGTACTCATCCATCCACAAAGGGTCCGTATACAGTAGCAGACCATGATTAGGAATTTGACATGTCTTGTGAGAACTACTCTTTAGTAATTTTACAAAAAAATTCAAAAAGTGTATTAAAAATAAAAAGAAAATTGAGAGGAATACAGGGGCCAAACTCCTTGTCCCGTCTATCTAAGCCGTCCATCCAAGTAATCAACGGCTCAAATTCCATCTCATCCCAGACAAATCTGCGCTATCCATGTTCATCTGCGAATCTGTTTCGTCGATTACTCGGGTAAACTACTCGGATGAACGAGACAAGTAATTGAAACATGATTTTCGGGACAACAAATCCCTGATGAAGCCAAACACCCCTCGCAACCCCAAGTCCGCCTGTCTGTACATAGAATTTCTGTTTAAATTTGGAGTGCAACCACCTATCTGCTCTTAATTTATTGAAATTAACGTATGACTGTAAAGCTATCATTAAAGTAAGATTGTTTTTTTCTAACCTTTGTTTTATCTTATGTCTGTTTTTGTCTAACCTGGATACAGAACTTTTCTGCAAATTTAAACAAATCTTTACGCAGTTCTAACCTAGAGTATTTCATTATCGGAAAATGCTATAATACACTCTTATTTGGTACATTAGTTTTTCGTTATCCATTTAATTAGATATTGCGAAAGTAATTAGTAATATCAAGTTCCACATTTATGTGGTTTGTCTATAATAAAAAACAATGAACCCGCTATCACTTTCTCAAACTTAGATAACTAAAAACTTGCCACGTGAGTACAAAATAGTACTATTTTTAAAAATTAGTTTTGAAAACTTTTTTTAAGAAAAACAAAACAGTTTTTCAAAAAAGCAGCTTTGAAAAAAAAAAGTATCATTTTGCATAGAAATTCACAACATTTGTATAACGATTCATGTATCATTTTCATAGATATGGATAATATTTGTCTAACAAATTCATAACATCAAGGTAAAAAAAAAAAAACTCATGACATATAAATGCTTTGAATGTATGTTCCGAAAAAATAAATTGATATACAAACGTTATGAATTCGAATTCAAAACCGATGTTTTGAAAGTATATGCAAATTTCATGAATGCAATTCTTTTCTTAATATGTGTGTGTATTATATAGGTATATGCACTAAACTTCCTATCCAAACCCTTAAAATCCAGACTTCGTCCACACCTCATAGATCCTGATCGCATTTAGACGATTCGAACCGTCCAATATGTTTAAAGGGTGTTTTTAATGTCTCCGCGAGAAATCAGAAAAAGATAGTACCAGGAAGGGCTTGATCTGAGTAATTTTTCATAAAAACTGTATATTTTCGTTTTTATGAAAAACTGCTCGGATCAAGCCCTTTCCGGTATTTATTTTTGCTGATTTCTCGCATGAGGCCCTTAAAAAACGCGTTTTAAACACATTGAACAGTTTGGATTGTCGAGATTTGGTCCAGAACTAAGAGGTGCGGACGAAATCCGTAACTTAACGGTGTGAATAGGAAGTGGGTGTGAATAGGAAGTGGACTGTATGTATATATAATTATATGCACCTCATGAATCCTGCCCCAGATGGTACAAACTTTAGTCGTTAGATTTTTCTGTTAAGCATTGAAACTGAAGTACTAAAATACAAGAGAACCCAGCTGCAGCCAGCATGCAACTTATTAACTCTCTCTCTCTCTCTCTCTCTCTCAATTATATGGAAAAGGAAGAGGTGGGGTTTGCATTCACATTTGGCGGTGGTGAAAATGTACCAAAATATAAAGTTTTTTTTATTTTTGATCTGCACAAGGAAATGATTTAAGTTAAATAAGCCTACCCAACATGAATAAGAACAAAAGGTACACCTTAAATCCAGGTTTTCGACCTAACCATGAAGATTGATAATTATTTTTAGATAAATAATTCGGAGGCATTTGATAAAAATATGGGGACACGTTCTCTCAGTTCTAAAACGTTAGGTGTATGCAAGCATTTTTTAAATATCGAAGTTGTTAAAGAATTTGTCAGGCGAACCTATGGGCGGTTGTTGCTGTTTTCGGGCCCTTTTAGGATTCGTTTTGATAATTGGGACCGTTGATGTTTTAGATCTCGTCGAAAACATCAGACACACCAAAATTTATGTTAATTGAATATAGTTAATCTGTTTCCTAAACATATTTGTCTCTAGAAAAAATGTGTTTTTATGTTGAGATATTTTTAAACCCCCATTTTTCTGAGATAAATGTATTTTAAAAATACATTAAATAATATTCAATTAACATGAATTTTGGCATACCTAGTGTTTTCAACGAGTTCTTAATTATTAACGATTTCGATCATCCAAACCAACCCTAAAAGGGCCCCAAAAACTGCTCTGACAGGATCCCATTAATATGATAAACATCTTTTCCAGCACAGTTGGGGGCTCCATACCCTAGTCATGGCCAACAACCTAGTACACAATCAACCTCTCTTTTTCTCTTTTCTTTATCAAGATTCAGGTGCCTTTAACTTTCTTTTGTTTTTTGTTTTTCACATAGGCTAGCTGGTGCTATCCATTTAACTATAGGGTAGTTAATAAGAAGACAAGCAGCATTGAATCATTAATGGAAGCTGGCAATCTTACTTTAAGATTTTGAAAATTTTGACTAATTACTAGAGTTTTAGCTACAACAAAGAGGCAGGGATGGAACCGGGGGTGCTAGTAGGGACGGTTGCTTCTGCAAGAAAAAAAAAAACCTCTAGCTTAAATAGGAAAACAACAATTTCAGAAATTTTCCTATGAATTATACAGGCTCGCCCCCGCGTAGTGAAATTTCTGACTCTGTCCCTGCAAAAAGGTGGGTAAAAAGGATAAATCAACATTATCCATAAATGACTTGTGATAGTAGGGATATAAGAGATGGCATGACATTAATTGCATTTCTACATATAAGTTGCAAAGCTAGTGGTGGCTAACTCCGATAGATCTCTTGGATGCCTCACACCGCATCTCGGGATCGAGTCTCATTCCCCCCTTCCCCATGTAATAGATTAGGAATGACGAATGACAAAAAAAAAAAACATATAAGTTGCAAAATAATAATACAACTGCATTTTTCGGAGTTCTCGAAAAAATTGTAAAAATTTAATTAGAAAATTAGCACGAAGTATATAATATATATATATGATTAACTTCACGTCATTGGTCTAATGATTCTTGATACATACTGCTAATAAAGTATAAAGATGAACAACTAACAAATATGCCTTCTATCACTTCAACTTTTTTGTTTTTGTTTTCTTCTCTTCCTCCGATCGTTCAACATCGGTAGCAAGCACAAATTAGTGAGATGGGTCGTTCATCAGTACACCTGCTTATGTTAATCGCTATGATTACTTCACGTGATCTCGTCGATTCTCTGTCGACTGTTGTCTTATCCAACGACGATTATTCGTTATTAAGTCTGCCGCAACTGAGTAGATACTGATAGCTGGTTTGACGATCGTTTACTATCTGTCGAGATGTGACCAAAGAAGGTATTAGGTACGATTCCAACCTAATCCTTTGAGAATATTGATTTTAAAAAAAAGCATCCTAATTAAGTATATCCTAGGAAAGCTTTGATAGGGTTAATTAAAATTAAAACGTACAATCCTTGTTTCGATAATGAGAAACTAACACAAAATTCAATATCAAAATTGTGGGGTTGTGTTGGGATTATGGTTATTAGAGCTGTTTTGCATCAAACCATGAGCTGTTTAACATTAATTATTAAACTTAATCTGTACTATATCAGTATCTGTTGCAAACTAAATGGATGGCTAAAGTCTCAGAATCCAAAATTCTATGGGTACTCACCGATTAGGTGAGTGTGTGAGACCCACTTGGAGGATCCGTACAAATGATTCGAGCTGATCATAAATTTTAAAATAATTTTTCGAGTGGTGTCACCAAAATCGTCCCAATTGAATAAGTGTAACGCCTTAATCCAATCTTGTAATTTCTTTTATTCAAAATTTAGAATCCTGGAAGCTAAATGAATTTTGAAAAAAAAGTTAGAGAATCCAATCAAGTACTTATAATTATTGGCTTGAACTGATTTTTTTACAAGGTCACTCAAGAAACAATTTTGAAATTAACGAACGGCTTCAATCATTTAACCGAGACATCTAAGCTGGCCCACACACCAATCTGTGCACAGTTGGTCGGTAGGCATAGTTGCACTGAGTCAGAATGGGGTTAGTCCCAAAAGGTATGTTGCAGATCAACTCCAGCCCAAGCCCAATTTAAGGGTTTTTCTTCGTGGACTCTAATTGGTTTAAAATCGAAAATCGAAGGAAAGCCTAAAGTGGTTGAAAAGCCCAATCTGTCCTCCATTTGCCCAAATGGAAGACTATTGGCAATCAGTTAAGAGAATTCCCAACCCGGCCCAAAATTCATCCAGAAAAGAATGTTTCCAAGATTTGGCCCCACTTGGCTGACTTGGTTGATTGTTTTGTTAACTTTATTTGGGATCAGAATTTTTTTATTGTTAGATAGAAATCATCGTATCATAAATTATGTCAAAGTTTATGTTGATCGAATATCAATCAACGTCGTTTTTTATTGTTAGATAGAAATCGTCGTATCATAAATTATGTCAAAGTTTATGTTGATCGAATATCAATCAACGTCGCTAGACATTTATCTTCGTGTTAATGAATTTGATCCAATATGGAAAAGATAATTTCTCAGATAAATGAGTTATGTTATCACATTAATAATTTCTCAGATAAATGTGTTATGTTATCGCATTAATTGGTATTATACCAATAAATTTTTTGACATACTTCATGGTCTCGACGAGATTAAATCATAAATGGCTTTGGTCATCCAACTAGGTCCGGAAAGAATTAAAATGTAGACTGTCGTAGACGAATATGGATGATCTAAACTTCCATGTATGACAACGGAAAAAAACTCCCATGTCATACCCACCAGCGACCAACCGTATCTTCCCTAGCGTTCCTCTCCCGCCGCCCTTCTTCATCGTCTCTATAACATGGTCGTCAGTGGTTTGTCATTTACAGATTGAGTGGTTTTATTTATATCTGGATACTCGACATAAGTTTTCTTTTGATATAAGCTATTCATCTTTCACTTGGTAGATTATGTAATAGTTTATAATCTCTATTTTCAGATAAAAATCTTTACAAGAACCAGATGACTTTCATGAATAATGCAACCATTTGCTTCTGATCAAAAGAAAAGTCTAATGCACATTCGTAAAAAAATTGTAAAAGCTAGGTTCATCAGCTTGTAGGTAATAGTGTGAACCTATAATTATAAACTTTAGCCATAAAATGTAAAAATTCCTAAATTTAAAAAGAAAAAAGGAAAATAAAGCCTTAAATGTAAAGACACATAGACATTATTAGGGGTAAGCAAAATAAGTTAAATAACCATCAAATTGCGAATCCACTCTAAACCAAACCGAATTGTTTGACTCAGATTTTTAGTAATGTAGTTTGATCAAGGTTTTAAAAAGTTAAAAATCGTGGTAAATGATTTTGGTCTGTGAATTTAAGTTAACAATTCTGATTCCAAACCAATCCAAACCGTATAATCCAGTTGTAAATATAATAATAGTAGATACACTAAATAAACTTTTTTCTAGAGTCAATTAATTTCTTAATCTAATGCTCAATTCCACCACCTAATCTTTCTCTTCCAAGATTAGTTCCCTTAAACTTCTATATTGTGAAATTTATTCGTATAATGTCAATTTATGAAACATATACGGTTTGGGTTTAGTCAATTAATTAATTTTCTAATTTTTTTCCTCGGTAACTAATTTCTCAATCTAATACTCTATTCAATAGCCCTATTTCTTCACCAATTACTAGCGTTCTACCACTTCTTTAGTTAGTTGATGTTAGTAACTTTTTGTAATTTTAATATAAGCTTTAGTTTAATTTATCTGTGCAATCTTAAATACTTTAAATAATTTATAGAGATGATTCTTTCAATTTCAAGTGAGTTGTGGTTCAAAATCAAAACCGCACCGTTTTTTGATGGTTTGGATTGATTTAGTTCTATGAATTTTATGAGTTGGTTTGATTCTCGATCAAGCCATTGGTTACCTGAACCATACCGAATCAACTAGTGATTTTTCTATATTGGTTTTTGATTTAGAAAAACTGGCTGGTTCGATTTCAGTTTCGGTTTCATATGATAAATACACTGAAGACCAAAACCGAACTGCAAGATAATTACGCAACTACTCTTATATATGTATATACACCTCAGTTAGTGTTTCTCAACTATCGCACCTCTTCCACTCTCACTCTCTTCCAAACTCTCCCTCTCTCTCAATCTCTCTCTATTGATCTTTTGTTGGCATTTTTAGATATTTTGTCATTAGATATTGAGTGTATTTTGACAAAAGTGAAAAGTTGTATGGATGTAAGCCTAACGGCACTTACAATATGGAAATCATTAAAAATATTTTGGACAAAGTCAAACTAATCATTTAACTGATGCAAAACAAGAAAATTATAAGACAATTGATGTCTTTTAACCCCAGTCCAGACATGGCCTGACGCACATTCTGCAAAAATTTCATATTTCCTAGCAGTCTAAAAAAAAATGCTAACCAAGAAAAAAGACAACAAATACCCATACGATCAGACGAACTCCAACCGAGTACGAAGGCACCAATGAATTCCCAAAACTATAGATCTCACAAAGCCACCATGAGTTGCACCAGCAAAGACACGATCATACAGGGTAATAGAGCATTGTTAAGATGGATATCGTTGTAAAGCAACGTCATTTGAAAGAACCTGATCTCTAGACGTAATATTCACCAAAAAATGAAACTAAAAACTCTCTCTCTCAAAAAAAGAAAAAAGAAAAATAAGGAGAGACAAAACTCTCACAGAAAGAAGAGAAAAAACTCTTACAGATCAAACGACAAGTCATTGAAGTCGTATCATGACCTTCCCCTCTCGCGAGGTTGTGAAACCCTAGGGGGAGGGGAAGGGAGAAGAAAGGTAGATGTGGCGGCTAGGGTTTCATCCTTCCATGTTAAAAATGTCGATCACCTGTTTTTTATGAAAAATCAAACCAAATTGATTTTACCGATAGTTTTGGTAATAGTTATACGATTCATTTTGATTTTTTTAATGAATAAATAGAAAATTTTATTCGAACCATATTATCACCATTACGAATTATGATTTAGTTTTGGTTTTACTAATAATGGAACCGAAGCCTCTTGTAGCCCCCAACTTGGGAATCAAATCATTTCTGCCAGTTTTAGATGCGCATCTGTTTCCATACACTTTCAACATTTAAATACATGTTAATTTTTTAAACATTGAAATTTTATAACCCGATCCAACCGCTCAAAACAAGTTGGGACACGAAACAGAGGATTTGGTTAGACGGGACCAACTCGGGTACAAATTTACGAAGCTGATTCTTTTCTGGGAGCAGCCATTCCTGCGATGGAAATAGCAATTCTTTATTGACGTCTGGACACGTGGCTAACTACCTTATGCTCACCGGCACCAAATTCTCTCTCTCTTCTCTCTCTCTCTCTCTCTCCCGTTCATTCCTCCTCTCGGACCTCCCCTGTGTGCGTACTGCGTATCCAACAAAATTCGATACCTTCTACCTTCTCTCTCCTCTTCTGTGTGCTAAACCCTAAATCTCAGAAACATATACCTATACCGACTCTGCATCGTAGACGGTCTTACCTCAGAGATGGGCTGCTCCTCCTCTGTTCCAAGTAATTCCTCCGTTCGATCGCTTTCTAGGGTTTTCTTTTTACTCATTTGAACAGTTGAATTGGCAAATCGATCCCGATCTTCGTTCAATTACCAATTTCTTATATTATCTCCCTAACTAATCTGAAATTTCTGTATTTTGCTGAAATTTCTATTGAATTTGACGGGTTAGTGTTTCGTATATGCAGGCAAGTCTTCTGGGCTGCCGGGTGGACTTAATTCTGACAATGGTGGAATGGTCGATGCCAAAAATCTAAGAGTGAAGGTAAAAAATGATTGATTGGTTGAATAAATAAACTATTGATTAGGGGATTACTGATATTTCAATAAGAAGATTAGGAATTTAGGATTAGCTCAAGCTTAGCTAAATGAAGGGAATATAATTACTTCTGTGTTCGTTCAGTGGCGGACCCAGAAAACTAACGTAGCGGGGCACAAAATGGCACTCACCATTGTCCCATTTCAAGCCTTCCATGACCTTAAAAATTTCGCAAGCAAGCACAATTAAGTAGAGGAAATTGTGCTTAAAATTCATCACTAAGTAAAACAGTTTATAAGTATAAAGTTACTAATTAAGCATAAGCACATTAATTTAGGTGTTCATCCTTCCATGTATTGTTGACCCGACTAGTTTTTTGGTCTGAAACTTTGACGAACTATACATTCTTGAAGTCTAAACAATTGGGAATGCTGACAACCTTCAGCGAAATTCCATCCCCGGGGTATTTTGTGTTTCAAGCAGGGGCAATTTTGGCCATTGGGCCTTTCCTATTTATATTGCAGTTGCATTGTAATTAGAGTTACAGCGTTTCAGTGTAAACATGAGAGAAGGTGAGTGAAAACTTTTCCGAGAGAGAAGAGAGAAGACTTGTACTTCATTAATTTTTCGATTATAGTGGACTGGTGTGGCTGCCTTGGCTTTTCCTCGCGTTGAGGTTTTCCACATAAATCGTGTCTTTCCTGTTTCTGTTTTTATACACTGTTTTTGTTTGCTGTGTGATTTCTGTGACTCTAGTTTCCAAGATCCGCAGGAGCCTTGTGGGTTGAACGTGGAGTTCGATTCCTAACATAGACATCAACAACTAATTACGTCCGTAATTTTATCTTACCTCACTATACAGATTGCACCAAAACCCTCCACTTACTGTTAACAAAATAGCATTGCCAGTGATCTGCTCTTATAGGATAACAACCGTTAGTAGGATAATTGCAAAGGAAAAATTAGTCTGAATGCGAGTGGGGACACGTGTGTTTGAGTCCACCTCTGCATGTTCTGGTGCTGCATGCGTTGAGTATTATCAACTTTTGAAGGAGATGGAGACTTTAGACTTGCTTATGGTTACCAGTTTGCTTAGCTGGGATGTCCTCGTAATTAAATGTTGTTAAAAGGCTGGATGCAAGTGTTTTCCAACTTTTTTTATCATGTGTTATTAATAAGTCAAAATTGGAAATGTGCTCTTTACCTCAATTTATGCTTTGTATGTAGGCTAGGAGGCCATTGAGCTTAAGTTTGCCTCGCCCTTGTGTCAACAATGATATACAGAAAAAAGTGTAGAATCAGCCGTCAGGTTGCTACAATTTGTGCTATATCTTAAGCTTGGTTCAAAATTGTGAAAGTTTGTTAATCATGTATACCTTTGACACTTTACATCATCTTTACTTCAACTAATCTTTTCACCAAGGTGCCTGCATCTATTTTTCAGACACTTTCACAATGTTTAAGTCTCGCATATTCCTATATTTGCTGGACTAGGAGGGCCACAATTCGACATGTTCTACGCCTTACATGCATGATTGAGTATTTACCATGCATCCATTTTTGGGGTAATGGAAATAGCCCTAGTTGAAGAGGAACAAATATAATATGGTATAGCCATGTTGACCCAAAAGTAATAACGACATAATAAGGAAAAGTTCTATGACTGTTATTTCAGGAAATGTTGGGGAATCACAGGACATATAGACTGAGGTAGCAATGAAAAGCTACATACGTAGACAAGCTGGAATGTTAAATCCTGATTCAAATAGAAGACCTCAAACTTTTGGGAGAAGGCTTGGTTGAATTGAATTACATTTTGTTTAACATTCTTTTTGTGTAAATACACACTTTCTTGAGAGTTGTTTAAATGTCTTTTGAAGTTTTTATTACTTCCTTCTACATTTAAGCAATGGGTTTGTCAAATCTCTGAGAGTGTTCATATACCCCCTTGCTGTAGTACAGAATTAATCTTATTATTTTGGGAATGTCTCGTAGAGCCTAAGATTGTCATTTAGCAAGCAAAGGCCCTAGTTTTCCCATCAAAGATGATTTCTTACATTTATGTATTTCTTGTAGTTTATAGGTGCCCATGTTGTGTAGGTGTTCTAAGGTAGGGTATATGAGGATATTACAAGTCTTTTCTGATTAAGCTATTCGAGTCAAGCAATTGTAGCTTTCACATATGGTGGATATCAAGCAATCAGGTGTAAACCATTCACCATATCGCACCAATTCAAGACATCACAATCGAGTGAATCATGAATGTGAAGTAATGACAAAGGGTTCTCATTAGGTACAATCAAAGTCAGCAACCAGTGAAACACAAGCTAGCCCAAACAAGGATAGCTCTCATGAGATTCCCAAACAACCCTCTACAGTAGACACATTTGGAAGTGCATGAAGGCAACTAGTGAGCACTAAGTATGACACTAAGACGAGTACGGTTACATTTGGATGAAGACTAGGGTGCCAATTTCAAAGAGAGAGGGCATGCCTTTCATTCGGAGATCGCACTAGCTTAGTCTCTTCCTCGCATTATGTAACAAACTCTCTTGGATGAGTTAATAAAGAGAGAGGGAAATAAGTATCTCAACAGTGCTCACCATAGTCGCCAACCTTATCCTTTAGAATTGAACTTTTGACCAAGTTAGTTGACCAAATAGACATCTTGGTCACCAACGCATCGTGTTTATTCACCAAACCTCGAAGTTGGTGACCAAACAAGCTTTTCAGTCAACCGGGACTTATGATCGGACAGAATGTTTGTCAAACGAGTTTTGATCTGGTGGACCACCACCAAATCAAGTTGGTCGACCAAGATTTCGGTCGACTGAACATTGTGGAAGTTTAGCAAGCACACAGATGACACCTTGTCGATAGCCTGCTTTAAGGTCTATGTGGACGTCCAATTCTCTTTGCTACAAATGAAGCTTCCTCTAAGCGTCCATGCTGGTGAAGAGACTTCTAAGCATTGCAAGCCTCATCACCATCGTTCCAGATGCGGATGACCTCCTCCGAGTAGTTTTCCCTTGCAGAATTACATCAAGTCATGAAAGAGCTTGCCCATTTTTAATCGTTGAGAGTGTGGTTCGTGGGAATTTTGGGCATTATTGGACGTAAAGCATACTGGATTTAGCCTGAGTGATTATATTTTTGCGTATTCTTTTTGGACCAGACAGTGGCTAATCTTTTGTTTCATCATTATCTACAGCTGGTGCTATTAGGAGATTCTGGTGTAGGGAAAAGTTGCATTGTTCTTCGCTTTGTTCGTGGTCAGTTCGATCCAACATCCAAGGTAAGGACGTAAAATCTTGCTCTATGCTGGTTGTGACCCTTTTGTGTAGGTGTAATGTTTTTTTCCCCCAATAATTTGCTACGTGAGTGTTTATCTCCTATACCATGTATCCTAGAAGGCAAGTTCATGATAGATCTATTTTCCCTAATCACTTATATTGGGATTGTATCTTCATCATTTCAGGTAACTGTAGGAGCTTCGTTCTTGTCACAAACAGTTGCATTGCAAGATTCTACGACAGTTAAGTTTGAAATATGGGATACCGCTGGCCAAGAAAGGTATGGACCACTACAATTAGTTGTTTATTTATTTCCTCTTTTCCTCATTGCAAACTTTATTATTATCGACTCCTGGGATTACATGACTAAGTGCCTTCTTCCTCGTCCCACCTCTATTGGGTAGAACTTATTTAATGAGACCATCTCAACTTCTAAACTTTGTCTTTGTCAGGTATGCAGCATTGGCCCCGCTTTACTATCGAGGTGCTGCAGTGGCAGTTGTGGTTTATGATATAACAAGCCCTGAGTCATTCACAAAGGCACAGTATTGGGTTAAGGTATGATTTTTTGTAGATTAGAGAAACAGGTACCCAGAAAAGTCGGATCAGTATAAGAGAAGAGAGGCACTGTCCCTTTTTGTTCTGCCTTACTTATCAGTGAAATTCATAAGAGATGATACCCCTTCTTGGAATTAAGCAAGTTGCTCCAGCATTTTGATTAAGATAATGTTGGGGGCAGAGAAGGAGGCTCCGGTCAGCCTCCCGAGAGGCAACTTGGCCTTCTCTGCATGGGCAAGCTAGTGTCTCATTTTTTGTTTCGCCGTATTGCTTCGGATATTGTAATATGGAACTTTTAATGGTCCTAAACTTGGGATTTAGGGGGAAATAGTCTGTTTGAGAGAGTGACAATGCGTAGCGTTCTGGAAGCCCATAGTGGAAACCCAATTTAGACTCAAGAGATGCAGTGTAATATCAGTTATGGTTTCATCAAAATGAAACTTCAAATTAGAGACGTGGTATATAGAAGTTCAAACTCATTCAAAATTTGAGTTGTTGAAAGTCGAAACTATTTGGAAGTTTTTCTTATCAAATAAATGCGGATAACATCCAATGGAGAGGATTAAAGGCAAGTTCCTTAGATTAATGGCACTGTCCTACCGCACATTCTGGGATCTTTCAATCATTTTTGTAATTATCTTTCATTAGTGACGTGGGATTTGAAAGTTCAAAACTCATTCAAAATTTGAGTTGTTGAAAGTCAATTATCCGAGAGTTGTTTCCAAAAAAATGTGGATAACTCTGTTCAGAAAATTCGTTGTGGTCGGCCCTTATGTAGATAACTCCTTCAATTGTCTTTGTAATTAGCTGTTACAGTAAAATTCTTGCCGTAATAAATTTCCAGGGAAAATTATAGTGCCAAAGGTAATTCTTATAAAGTGTTATTAAGTCATCACATTGCAGGTTGGGCATTACACTTTTTAAATATTTCTTCCGTTCTGTTTCAAAGTAATGCTTCTCTCCAAATTGGCGATACACTATTGTATTGACTGGAAGTAGTCATTGTGGCTCTCTTCAGGAACTACAAAAGCATGGGAGCCCAGATATTGTCATGGCTTTAGTTGGTAACAAAGCTGATCTTCAAGAGAAACGGGAGGTAACTGTTCAGGTGAGTGACAGTCAGACCGGATTTTAATATCTCAGTTTAATATTCACATATAGTTTTAGTTAGTTTACAGATTTGACAAAGTTAATATTTTATATTTTGTTTCCTGAAGGATGGTATTGACTATGCTGAGAAGAACGGGATGTTTTTCATCGAGACATCTGCAAAGACAGCAGATAATGTAAATCAGCTGTTTGAGGTATATTCACAACCCTTAATATTTAAGCTGTAGTTCAGTTCAGTAGCTTAAAGAGAGATGAATCTCTGTTTCTTGTTCAAGTGGGGACATGTAAGTAATAGACTAATAATACTACTGCCAATGCTAACAACTCGAGACAGACAAAATTTCTGGTCCGGTCATTATCGCTGCTATCCTCATTTGTAGTTTCTTAATCAGTTGTTTCCTAAACTGTCGGATCCAAACGAATTCGCTCCAGTAGGGGTCTATTACCCCTTGCTTATTGGAGAGGTATCGGTAATTAAGCTCCAAATAACTGGCTAATCAAGCGACGAAATGAATGGCTACAAAACTAATCAGTGAGATTACTAGAACGCGTTCTATATCCGACATGGTAGACGTGGCATTTTGTGTAGTTGTCATTTGTAGTTACAAAACTAATCAGTGGATACATGCCCCAGCCCTGTACCTCAACATTTCTCCTTCTCTTATCATTTTTTCATTCAATCTTTTGCTTTTTGTTTTAACATTTCTCCATCTCTTTCATTTTTTCATCCAATATTGAATATTTTGCTCTCTCTCTCTCTCTCTCTCTCTCTTCCTTTTTACAGGAAATTGCTAAACGACTGCCCCGCCCATCCCCCTCTTGATTATAGCTCTCTGGAAATAAAAAAAACTTGGTAATTGCGCATAGCCGCACAGGAATTGTATCGAGTATCTGTGTATTATTGTGTGTATATTTTACTGTATCATTTTAGTTTGGTGAGTATATTTTACTGTATCTTACCATGCTGTGCTCTCAGTTTGATTTATAATTTTATCTAAGCTCTGGGAGCATGATTTGCGCTTGCTACATGGTGTTGACTATAGGATCAGGCTAAAAATCTTGTGTGATCGGGCTAAAAACTGATGGGGTTTAAGGGGGTGTTTGGAAATCAACTCTTTGCATTTTCATTTTTCCATTTTTTTCTTGTTGGGTGTTTGGCTTTCCCCTCCCAAAATGAATTCCAAAAAAATGCATTTTTGTTTTTGACGAAGGAGAGCAAAAAGTAAAGCTTTTTGACTTCATTTTTTGCCTTTTCTATTTTGATTAATAAAAAAGACCTACAAAATCTATAGAAGTCAAATCCTAGACCCAATATTATGTCCATAGAAGTTAAATACTAGACCTCATGCTCCAAAAGAACGTTACACAACCATTTAGCCAAACCCCAAATTATTAATTTGTTGAGTTCAATGGTTAATGAAATTTATGTACATCCAAATGACATTATGTCAAAAAAAACAAAAAGAATACACTAAAACATAGCAAATTACTTGTCTCCCCCTGGCTCTCTCATGAGTTTCAATGTTTGAAAGAAATAAATGCACATGTATTATTCCACGTAATTTAGCAACTTGGAAAAAAAAAAAAGGTGGTGGGAACAAAATCATCTAAACACAACACCGAACATAACCCCTCAAATACACGAAGGATCCACACAAATTTATTACGCAGAACTCGTGTGTGTGAGAGATTGTATTTAGTGTTGTGTTCAGATGGTTGTGTTTCTTGCATCTCTGGGAAAAAAAGGCAGAGAGAGAGAGAGTGATTTTTTCTGGGTTTTTTTTTATTAAAAAAATCACCGAAAACGAGAGAGAGAGAGAGAGAGAGTATTTTTGATAGAGACGTTCAACATTTACTTTAACTTTACTGTCTAGCTCTACTAACTAGTATATACATACAAAATTTTCATATATTAGTGTAAATAATGAGGCCAAATGATACTTCCTCCGTCCCTTTTTAAGTGATCCACTTAGGAAATATGTATTTTTGCGGATGTTTAAAAATATACTTACGTATAACGTTTTTTAATTTTTTTTTTTTTGCACCAAATTAAAGTACTCAATGAGCACTTTAATTTGGTATAAAAAAAAATTAAAAAGTTATATAGAGAAATATATTTTTTAGGGGTTTGAAATTGCACGTATTCCCATATAGATCATTTAAAAAGGGACGGAGGGAGTATTAAAATAGGTAAGATGTCACATTTTTCTTGGCGAATTCTACGTTATTGGGTCAAGTAAAATTAAATCAAGGGATAAATACATTAATATATATTTATTGTAAAAATTTTGTGCCGAATAGTTTTACACGGATATTTTTATATATATATATATATATAGAGAGAATTGATTGTTACTCAGAAAAAAGTCATAGGCCGAGATCAATACAATATATACTTTTTTCTTCTTCTTGATTTTCCTAATTTTTGTCATACAGAGTGTGCACTTTATTTTGAACTGGTGTATTAAGAATTCTATTGTGAATTATCAAGATTGGTGAGTGTTCATAGTATAAATGTTTAAACAAAATCCGATATAAATTTATCACATATAATATAGAATATAAAAGGCTTCAGAGTGTAAAATGACAATCTACAGAAAGACTTTGGATTTTAGTTGATTGTTTACATAAATTAATTTATGGGCTGTTTTGTTGAGCTTGGTATTCAAATATTTTTTAATAAGATGTTCAAATATTATTTGTGAGTAGGGTGTTCAACAATGGCTATACTAAACTAAAACTAAATTTTTTACATGTATTGGTGGAGCCGCCTTTGGATATTGGTGATCATATGGTCGGATACCATTTATTTTACGAAAATAGATGGTCAATATCATTTAGAGAGTAAATTGTAAGAAAATTTGTCTTAATTGTATGTCTACCAATTTTCGATGATTATAATTTTTATACACACATGCAATATGCTCAACATTCCTGAAAAAATGAAAATTCAGAGAGCCCATAATTAAAAATACTGCGAGGAGAAAACATTATTTCTACCGCCGGCGGAAACAAATGTTTGCTACAAATCAATCACAGCGGTCCGTGTGATTGTGTAGTCAATGTATACAATCACATAGACCGCTGTGATTGATTTGGAGGAAACATTTATTTCCACCGCCGACGAAAATAACTCATTCTCATGACTTAAATGCTCACTAAAGAGACCCGCTCCGATTCCAAACCAACTCAAATAAGTTTTCAAAACCTATTCTGAATTCCTATTCCAAATCCAGCTCTAACAAGGACAACTTCACCACATCACATGTTATATATATACATACAACCCCGGATCCTTTTGTTTCCATAACTCCCTCCAAATTAACATTACAACTCTATTTTCGTTCTACATAGCTTAGCTTACTTTTCACTCACGCAAACCAGCCAAAAAAAAAAAAGAAAACCATGTCTTCCGAGAAGAAACTAACCCTAAAAAGCTCCGACGGCGAGGAATTCGACGTACAACACTCAGTCGCGATGATGTCCACGACGCTCAAGAACATGATCGAGGATGACTGCACGTCGGACATCGTTCCCGTGGCCAACATTAACGGGAAAACCCTCGCAATGCTGATCGAGTACTGCAAGAAGTACACCGACGCAGAAGCCGCCGGAGCAGACGCCAAGTATCTCGAGTCGTTCGACTCTGAGTTTCTGGACGTAGACCAGGAAGTTTTGTACCATCTGATCTTGGCCGCCAACTACCTTGACGTCGCGAAATTGTTGGGTGCTTGTTGTCAGAAAGCCGCCGACATGTGTAAGGGAAAGACGCCGGAGGAGATCAGGAAGACGTTCAAAATCGCAAACGATTTTACTCCCGAGGAAGAAGAGGAAGTTCGCAACGAGAATGCGTGGGCTTTTGAGTGATTCTAATTTGTTTTCTGGTTCTGTTGAAGTTATTAGTAGTAATTACTAGTAATTGCTTAACCAAAAAAAAAAGTTATTAATTTTTGTTATGTGCTTGGTAATTTGCATGTTTTAGGGTATTTTTGGCAGTATGTTTTTGGAATTTGAACTGGGATTTTACTTGGGAGGAATTTAGGGTCGGATTTCTATTCAATTGTTTCATGTCTTTTTCAAGCTTATTGGTTTGTTAAAAGTTTAAGTGCAAGGATTTTTATCTTATGGTCTAGTTAGGCTATGGTTGATTCGCCAAGCATTTTATTTATTCTTTTGATATCATAAAAGAACGATGAAATTATTGCCAAAAACAAGATCAAAGACGAGGATTTTATCATAAAAGAATGATCTTTCTTTTCAGGAACTGATGAAAGAAACTTTCGATTGATCAAAAAGAGAAAAAATAAAACTTTGATTCAAATCATAAAAGAACGATGAAAAAGAATGATCTTTCTTTTCAAGAACTGATGAAAGAAACTTTTGATTGATCAAAAAGAGAAAAAAATGAAACTTCGATCACGATAGCATTAGGACGGGTAAACTATAAGGATAGGGATGAAACAAGCCATGTAACACCTATTTTTTGGTGAAAGAGTAAGAATTTCATGGATTAAATAACAGTTCACAGGAAGAAAAAAAAAAGATTAAATAGAACACCTATTATATACTACTAGTTTGTTCGCTTGCAGGAAAAAAGACCACCATGTTTAATTTTTTTTTTCCACAATAAAAGAGATAATAATAAAAAAAACAATACGTTCTTGATTATAAAATAAAACTAGTTTTTTTTTTTTTAATAAGATACATATCGGAAAATAAATCATCTTTCCCATTTATAGTAAATGGTGATAAACTAATTCATTTACTATAACTGTTAAATTTTGATCAAGGTGCATCAAAAGATGGCAATGTTCTCTGTAAAATTTTAAAATTCAACTTTAAATCACTTTTAAAATCATGTTTGAAAAGCATCCAAAACTCGTTTTCTATAGAATTAGATTTTTATATATCATTCAATAATTTTAATTAGTTCTTAAAATTCTAAAATATGTCACTAAATTGTTTTGACAAACACAAATAACTATTTTTTATTCGTAAAGAGACGCAAAGTAATTTTAAAAATTGAATTATTATGGGCCATGGCCTATATTCCTATTTTGGCTATTACTAGTACTATTTTCGAAAGTATCTTATACAAAATTTATTTTAACGTCTTGACTATAGAGGCGGTTAAGTTTTCAATATCATTCTATCTAAAACGAAAAAAAAATAAAGATAAAATATCAAATGCACACAAACATAAAAGGAAATAATCCACGTGGAATTGATGATAAGCCCAATGGATTGGCTTGGTGGTCAAGCCCTGGGTCTTAGGTTCAAAAGAGGTTTCGAATCTGAGACCTTAGAAATAGTATAGGGGCATCTTATTTGACTCTAAAAAAGGGAACAGTATGGTTGTATACATGGTTGCTGCATAGGGTAAGGGTAATTCGAGTATCCAATGTATTGTATTGTTTAGAAAACAAAAGCTGCACAGTATAATGAATGTATTTTCACATGGAAAATATGTCATCTAGGTCGGCCCCACCCTGGCTTCACCCGGCTTCAACTTAAGATTATGAAAAGAATAGCAATTCTTACATCATATAAATCCAAAATGCCTTTTGTAAAACCAAATAGGCACGATCACGACATGCACTTAGGCTTTGTTTTCCGTTTGATTTTATGAGATTTCCTATTTTAGCAACTTACTAAAATAGAAAATTCCATGAACATAAATAAGATTTCCTATAAAATGGAGTAGTACGAAAACAAGGCTCTGTGCTATTTAGAGCCTGTTTGGGCGCCTTGTTTTTACATTTTTCCATTCTTATTTTCTCTTTCTACCTGTTTGGGCGACTTCTCTCCAAACCTATTTCTCTGATAACACATTTTTCATTTTTGATGTTCCAAGCCAAAAAGAGCTTCACACCTCATTTTCGATTTCTACTTCTCATTTTTCATTTCCCACACTTTCTCTCTCATTCCTACCCCTAGTTTACATTACCTCTTCTTCTCTTTCCAATACTTTTCTCTTCCCAAACCCAAAAAAATTCCCATTTTTTCCTCCCCAATCAGGCCAGAATCCCACCCAAAAAAAAAAAAGAAAAGAAAAGAGGAAACTAATAGAGGGAACTCCAGAAAATAAAAAATCATCAAACTTTAGAAAGAGAAATACATAGGGATGGGATCTATTTACAAATAACAAGGAGATTGAAGTATTTCTTGACTGAAATCATCAAAATAATACATAGAGAATAGTACCGAGATCACAAAACCCTTTCAAAACCCAGATCTTGCTAAACTCTATCCAAAATATAAAAAATGTAGGCAAAATGGAGAACAAAACCTGAAAAAAAAAAATTGCAAAGTTTATCGCTTAGACTCGCCACCATCCATGGAATAGAAACAAAGACAGATAACTCTGGTTTGTGAGAGAGAGAGAGGGAGAAAGAAAGGAGAAAGAGGTTACAGACCTCCCAGTAGACCACGTGCTTTCTATATGTTCTAAATAATTCTACTATTATCTGACGGTGAGGATTTTATTTTGTGATCCAAAGGTCAAGAAGAATTGGTGAACAAAGTGGAAAAAATTCCTAGACCAACTGACCAAAATTTATTTTTATTTTAGCCATTTCATTCATTTTATGTTGTTTTTATTAAGTACGAGAGATTTTCAATTACCAAAAAAAAATGAAGAGCAAAAAAATGTTTCTAAAAAAAAAAAAAATTAGACGGGACATGTTTATAAAAATATTTTCCAATATGACTTTAAAAAACGTATTAAAAACAATATTAGTGCACATTTTAAATACCATAATAAATAAATAAGGGCAAAATGGTAAACAATCAATCAATTCTTAACTCATTCTTCTCATTATTGTCCCAAACACTACTCTTGTTGTAAAATATATTCTGTACATTTCTCTCAAACACTTCTCCTAAATTCAAAATACATTCAGACCACAATCCAAAAAACCGAAAAACTAAAAAATTAAAAATGAAAAACTGAAAAATTGGCTCTCAAACATCTCCTCACTCCTATGTCATTGGTGCTATGTTTTCATACGATACGTGTCCTGCAAAAGGTATATTAACACACCAGTTACAAGGATTGCTCACACAGAAAATCTCTCTCTCTCTCTCTCTCTCGCGTTTTTTGCTCCATCGATTCTCCTCCCCCATCTTCGCCATGGCTTCTCCGTTCATTACCACGACTCGCTTACGAGGCCGATGATGTTTTGGTCTGCGCTGAAGAAGTTATATTCAGAAATCAGTGGTCAAGCAACATTATAGATTTATAGTCCACCTCTTCTCCGATCAGGTATCCTCCTACGGTCCTACCTAACTCTTACTTCGGTAACTTCGGTTTGCTGTTGGGGAATCGAAGCCCTAATTTGTTTTGAGGGTGGGTGTCCGTGTCCATCCATGTGTTTTTGTTAAGCCTTAACTTCATTGGTGTATTTTGAGATTGGGTGGGTGGGGAATCGAAGCCCTAATTTGTTTTAGTACAGTATAATAAAACCATTGCAATTACCCTGCGAGGTATGTGAAGGTCTTCCCACTGACCAGGCCTTTTCATGATCCTAACCTTTGCAAGCTGAGCTCTATTCCTGTGATAAGACCAACGTTTTCATCCAAGTAGAGTTGGGAAAAGGGTAATCTAATTTGACTGGTAAGCAACGTTATTTCTTACAGATGCATGGATGAAGACAGAGCCTCAGCTTTTGCTTTAGTTAATGTCTTTTACAAGTAACAAAGTAAAAAACAAAGACACATGAGAAGCTTAAAGGTCAAACTGAAGGCCCTTAATTTTACTGTTTTATGCAGCTGGAGATCAGCATTAACCAGGCCCCTCTTAGGCTAGACTCTAGAGCCGCAATTAATTACTTTAGGCCACCATTAAAGGCACCGCATCTCTTTACTAACTCAAACCTGAACCACAGATGGAACCATCAACTGTAGCGATGTGTCAACCATAAAACTATATGTAAAGAAAAAGGCACTGTAATTCCACAAAAAAATGTATCCAGATAGTTCCCCTCTACGGGGTTGAGCAGTAATGCAGGCGATAAGAACACGGAGTCCTGCATGAAAAACCTGGTCTTAGACTTGCAAATGTCTAACTTATTGTTATAACTGTAATCAAGGCACATATTGGTCCTAGATCAGGAATTATGATGTTGGAAAAGTTCGGTGAATTCTGAATAGAGACATCTAAATGAAACTAGAAGTAAATCCATTAACAATGCTTATAACCCAACTCTCTGACCTTCCTTACCGTGAAAATGGCTGGCATAGAGAAGCAATCCTAGCCATCATTGACTGATGTGGTATTAGCTGTTTGTTTGAACTACAATGAATGGTGAACTTATGCCTAAAGATAAAGAAAAGGATTGAAACATGGTTGGTTTTAACTTTTATGACGTCCACAACATTTGCTGCTATACCTCACGATAGTTACAATCATTATAAATGGTTTACTGGATGGTTTTAGTCATCTATAAATGCAAGGATTTTTTAGACCACTGGAACCTGATGACAGATTATTAGACCCTGGTAAATAGAGGATTCAAATGCCTGTTCAGTGAACCTAATAGAAGATGAACCCAATTTTGTAGCTATACCTCACCGAGTTTGGCTTGCTGAGAATGGATTTCTGATCCTACTGTTGGACATTTTCAGTCGTATTTTATTTATGTTTAAAGTATGGGAGTGTAGGGCCTGGCTCTTCTAATACTCAGCCGATCAGGCCCGTATGCTCTAATACTCGAGTGTGTATTGTGGGAAAAAAATTGTTTGGAGATGCTAAGAGTGAAACAACACATTTGAAAGCTCGTGAAGAGAAAATTGATTGATGCTAAACAAAAAAGGTTTTAACACCTTCAAGTTATGAACCCCCTCTCCTTCGCCGACGTCCCAAAGAATTGCTTAAACTTAACCATTAGTTCTTAAATACTGACAATAGCATCGAGCACGCGCTTCGTGTAAAGCACGCCTTTGGTGAGTGTCTTAGAAATGGATCCCCTTGGAATGTTAAGATAAAAAGTAGGTCATGTGACTATCATTATTGAGAATGCATACAATTGCAAACTTTGATCGTCTTCACAATAGCCAGTGGTATGTCTTCAATCTCATTATTAAACGAAATCTCTTTTACTCAACAACTTGAATTGAAAGGGAAAATTGTTTAGTCGTTTGATCAATTTATTTCTGCATATATCTTTCTTTTGATTTGGTCGTTTTATCTATCCTTATTGTATGCATTTTGTCTTTTCAGTTGTATTTCTTCGAACTTAGTACAATAATACCAAATCGCTTTGATTCTTTCCTTTTAGGGCTACAAGAAACTGAAAATCTTGTAACTTTACTACACTGAACACTGGCAGAATCTCAGGGTTGAATGCCACAGAAAATTAAAACGGAATCAGGGGTTGCCACTTTTATCCCCGTGAGAAATTCGAAACAAGGTTTGCCCTGAGTGAGTCGCTGAGTCCGTTCCAACGGCGACTCATTGCTCACTCTCATTTGCATTCAGCAGATTGTCCAAATCGAATTCCCAATCCAGACATCGAACGGCATTTAAGGGTTTCACCAAGCGGATCTCAAGCAATCCCTTCTTCCTCAATCAGTCTATAGGTAATCAATTTGAGACCCAGATCCAAAAAAAACTCCCTCCCTTGATTTTCCAACAACAAATCCCGTCACTTTTACTACTTCTAAACTAGTGGGTTCCGTTTTGAAGCAGAAGAAATCGTGTAAATGGACGAGGTAGTGGAGGCAGTTGAGAAGGCGAAAAAGGAGTGGGATGAGACATACAAACGAACTAAAGACACCATCGAGTCAATTGAAAGATACGGTTGTAAATCAAAAGGAGAATCCGCCGTTAATTCGTTGCCCCGATTGAATGCTATTGCACAAGACGGTGTGGCTCTGCTCTCGTCGTTGCAGTTCAATCTCGATCTTCTCGCTCCTCAGTTACCCACTGATGATGAGGTTCAGGCTGCTCAGTTGTTGCTCAATTCATGGAAACAACAAATCCAAAGGCACCCACTCTCCTCTCTCTAAACATTTATCTGTACATATATGTGCGTGTATGCTGTTGCCCGTGCAAATTAGAATTGAAATTTCTATTAATAATCTTGCATGTTTAGCATGATTATGCAGGTGGTGTACTAATATACTGTAGCATGCACACTTGCATATCTCAGAAATAATTATGTAGCTCTCCTGTCTCTCTGTCGATAGTTATATTTACTAGCGATGCGTGTGCTTGTCTATGAAAAAGTACCCAAGGATTTTTTTTGTGATCGCGAGATAGAAATTGCATCTTTCTGGAGCCCTCAAGGATTAGGAAACTGAAGCAGGTTGGCAATGGGTAGTTAAACCACGGGTTTACATTATTGTTCTACATGGTCGAACAAAGTGTAAAATTTCTCTTTTTTTTTTTATGTCCAATTAGGGAAAAATTGTTCACATCAACCCGTGTGTTCCCTTTATATAGTTGTTACTAGAGGTTGGCACACACACTCCATGTGCGCATGTGTGAATACATGGAGTGTGGGAAGGGGAGATAGTTGAGCTCTAGGGATTTACTACTTTGCTCTAACTGTTAATTCATATTTTAGTAAAACTAATTGGAATTTTTTTTCCCTATTAGAATTGATAGATATGTATGTTTGTGTGTGTGAATTTTTTTTTATTTTTTATTTTAGAGGTCGTTAAGAAAATGTTGAAAAAGGAGTAGAGGAGATTTTGGGGACTGCAATTTTGGTCATTACCAGTTTTCAACCCATCAGAGAGTTGGGTAATGTTTGTAGCCTGTAAGTGAACTAGTAAGTACTCAATTTTGGGTCAAAGTTTTTGAAGTTCTACGGGGGACAAGTAGATATGTAATGAAGATGCTATTTTATTTCCTCGTACATTGTATGTCAAACCTAACGGAGTGGAATTTCTAGTTTCTCTTGAGTCTTGACCACGGGTTATGAAGCCCCTTTTCACCCAGTGTGTATCTAGATTAAGTATATGATACAGCTTTTAACTCAATTTACCTATCTGCATTTTGTTCATAACACTGCTTTTTCTTTGTTTTCGTTTTGCTTTTGTTCAGTTTGCGGGCAAGTTTGAGAAATGCTAATTTGCAAGCAAAGGCAAACATGAGAAAAGCTGCTCAGGAAGAGGTGATCAACTAGCTTTGTTCAATTGTTTCCTAGTTTAGTGGTTTAATGTACCGTTCATCGCGCTGAAGTCGTAGTTTTGGAGTTGTTTTCTCTTAGTTATCTTATTTTGTAATCTGAATGTGTTTATTTAAAGCAATAAAGCATGTGATACACTATTTTATATGTTAAGATCTCGGGCTTGTTAAAGTTTCTCTACTTGCAGATGCATATTACAAAAATATTCCACTTCTTGATATGGTTGTTTAATTGTAGAGAGAACTTCTTTTGGGGGGAGGAGAAGAATCCACGATTCGCAGACGCAATTTACAGTATGTTTTGCTCAGTTTTTTTAAGCAATATACCATGGATTCTACTCGTTTTTTTATTATGGCTCATGATCATGGCGCTAGAATGGAATGGTAAACTAGTTAATCCACTTTTATGTTTTAAGAGAAATGAATGATTTCTAATTGCCTCCTAGGACAAAAACCGGGATGACATCTGCTGCAGAAAGCATCACAGAGAGCCTTCGGCGAACTCGTCAGCTGATGGTTCAGGTTACTACTTGTGTTTGTTTGTTTTCCCATCTTTCTATTCGACTTTTTTTCTTTTTTTGGTTAGCAAAAAAGTAGGGCCGTCACGGAATGCCACTCATACACCTAAACTGACCTTGAGTGTCAAAAAGCACTACAAACTTAGAGAAATTCATCCATAGAGGGATAACCATCCTTATCTCATCACGCAAAATATTACATTGGAGCCTATTCAATGAGCTCTCTGAGGTTGAAGTGCCACAGATTTCTTTCCTTAAATAAGAGCCACATCAAGCAAAATGGAACCATCAAACTGAGTTTCCTCCTTTTTGCTATCCGGATCTCTTCCGAACAGCAAAGAATCTCCCTCGGCCCTGTGGGTTGCACTCAAATGATACCAAACCAAGAGAGGATAGAGGTCTCAAACTTCCACGTCACAGAAGAATCTCTTAGCCGGTAGTGCTATACTCTATCCTTGTGCATGTATAACACCAGTTAACTATAGCATTTTTTTGTCCAAGTAAAATGATCAATATTAAGGATCTCTTCATATTATCAAGCTCCTGTATTTCGAAATGACCGCCTTCCTCCAAATCTGAGCAAGGGGTGGGATGAGTTTATTTGACTTGTGTTGTGCAAATCTTATTACTATTTTTTGATGGCATGGTTGGACCTTCTAACTGTCGGTTCATTTATCTTTTCTAGGAGGTGGAGAGAAGTTCAAGCACGCTTATGGCTTTTGGTACGTTCTTTTATTACTCAAGCACCTATCACTTGTTATAATGGGCCTCTGCTGCATTTTTTTAATAGTTTCTCTTGCACCTTTAGTGGGAACCATTTGGTATTATGTTGCAGTTCGTTACAATGAAATAATTGATGCTATATATTTTAAGTTTCTGGTGAGCAAATGTACTTTAGAAGAACATGGGTAGCCTGAAACCTTCCATGTTGTGATTATTGAGTGGAATCACTTCGGCTGTTCTTATGGACACTTGATTCCGCTGATCAACTTCCAGCTGCATGAAATATTGTCCAAATTTAGCTAGCAGGACCCCTAGAGAGCAATTTATAGAGCACATTATGGTAAGTTAATTCATTTACCACGGAACCACATACAAATTTTTGAAAAACATTGCTGACCTTATAGCAGCCTTTTGGTTTTGGTTAGGCCATACTCAGCCATTAGACATTACAAGACATAGTGACATACCATTTCCCTTGCAATGCGCACAGCCCACTCCACCTTCAAAGACTAGGTTGAAGGAGATCTATGATGTCCATTCTTATTCAAGAAATTATCCCAGCACGTGTAAAAAGATAGATGATAATGCCCCTCTTGAGCAGAGTTTTTTTTTAAAATTTAACCCTCTTGAGCAGAGTTGCAGAGCACACAAGTAGGATCATTCAACATCCACCATTGTTATAGCCTATCACCAGAGTGTGATCTGCCATGAATAGCCATGCAAGAATATTGCCCATCTAGGAACATGCTTTTGGTGGAACCAACATTCCTTTTGTCCTTTGTGCATATTTGTTCATATATATCGGTCACTATCTTTTGTTTTGCTCCTTATACCCCTCATATTTCTAAGGAATCCTGTTGCCTCTCAGTTGTAATAAATGATTATGATTACACCATTCCAGCAACATGAGTGGGAAGGGTGCCCATACTTTGCTGCAAAATGAGTGGTCATGAAGTGAATTTGTTTACCTCTATGCTTCGGATTTTTTTTGCCAACTACTGATTGTATAGCTGAACATAACAATGTATCCTTGAAATATTGCAGAGGACTCCACAGGAGTGTTAAGGAAAGCTGAAAGTGAATACAAAGGCCACCGCTCATTGCTAAGCCGAACCCGAAACCTACTTTCTACAATGCAACGTCAAGATGTCCTGGACAGGTATAGATTCAAATGATGTACACCAATCCATAGGCTTCTTTAGTCTCCATGTATTTCCAGGCTTAGCCTCAATTGAGTTTACATGCTCTAGCATTTTTACCTTCAAAATATCTAAAAGCAAATTTCCAAAAGCTGATTATTATCTGGACAGGGTGATTCTTGTTGTCGGGTTTCTGTTATTCTCCTGTGCTGTTCTGTATGTTGTTTCGAAGCGTATGGGGATACTCAAGTTGCAGAGGACAGTTACTGCCGCCATAAAGGCGGGCATGGCTGGAAAAGGGGACATTGGACTCCAACGTGCCGGAGATTTTCTAAACCTTGCTCAGGGACATGGAAATGCAGATCCTAGGATGGACATGCCATTGGGACAGCCTATGCATGATGAGCTCTGAAGTCTCTGGTGATCTCCTTCATTCAGTCTGTAAATTGTAGCTGCAAGGAACAAATTTCCTCTTGATTCCATCGAAACGATCGGATTGTTATCGTTTCCAAAGTGACCGAATCAAAACACTAGCAGAACTACGAAATTCCCAGTGGAAGACGGCTGATTATTCAAGCTTATTTACCACCCCCCACCCCACCCCCCCCCCCCCCCCCCCCCCCCCCCCCCCCCCCAAAAAAAAAAAAAAGACGGCTGATTATAGCCAAACACATCGGAGGACAACAGAGCTTAGTAAAACAGAAGTCATGTCACCATAGTACTTGTCAATTTTTCGCTTGGAAAGTGATTTTGGCACACTCCAAATATTGATAACCACGCTCCAGTGTCCGTCTTTTGGTGTTCATGTTGTGTATTTTAAACACTAAAAGACAAATAAATATTGGAGTGTGGTTAGCCAAAAGTGGAGTGTCAATCAATTATCTTTTCGTTTTGTAATATTGTTCCTCTTTACAAATTAGTTAATTTCTAAATCTAAATATGTTGGTTTATCAGTGATTAGGTTTTTACAGATGAAAGTTTTATTTCATGATCCTAAACATTTCTTGTATTTTCAATTATATTTGTTTCCTTTGAAATGTTTTGAAAAAGTTTCCCAAGTCTTTAATTTCCATTCCCACCGGCGAGACAGGTCGTAACGAAAATCGCGACACCCACAAAAATGAAGGAACATCTTAACTGAGGAAATTCGAGCTCTCCCAAATTCCTATTCCTTCTCTTGAGTGGCAAGACAAATTGGTATTTGATTTCCCTTGGACGAGAGCAGTATGGTTTGGTTGTGGCATGCCTATTATTTTTGGGGAATGCGCAAACCCTATTCTCAAATGGTCATATCAGGTTACTGATTCTAGCCCCTCTTTTGATATTGATTCAGAAAATATATGAGCACAGAAACTGAACCACCTAATTCTCCAGCAGAAGTTGGGTACAATACGAAATTCAACTTAAGACAATCACCAAATAAAAATAGGAAGTAAGCACATCCACTGGACTTCTATAACCCCACCAGGGACCACAAGGTTCTCAACAAAATAATTTGCTACTAAAGTCAAATTATTAACCTTCTTTTCTTCCGTACAAACTGGACTGGAGTCGGAATTATAATCCAAAGTAACATACGCCGACAATATCCTCACAAGCAAAAACATAGTTCAGTCAAAATTATTACACGGCACAGGGGTATGGTGAAGTGGTGGATGTTTACATCCCCAACAAGCGTAGTTCTAGCTACAACACCAAATTTGGTTTCATTAGATTTTTGTCCATGGAAGAGGCGTTAAGGGCTATTCAAGATCTCAACGAGATCCTTATCAGAGACTTTCATATTCAAGTGAACCTTGCTAAGTTTTCTCAATCCAATCGAAATTTGAATACCTTCCGTAAATCTGCTAACTTTGTGGCCAGTAGAGGGAATCCTGCTGCTTCAGATTTTCAGGTCATTAGCAATAAGGCTCCGTTTGTTTGGACGTAAAATATTTTTCAATGGAAAACATTTTTCATGTAAAATCAATTTGCCAAAAATAATATTTTCGCTTTCATTTTCCTGTGTTTGGTAGGCTGTTGAGGAAAAAATTTCAAAACCAGCAGTACAACATAGCAATCAAAATTCCTGGTAGAGTTTTCGTTTTCCTGTGTCTGGTGAGAGAGAGAGAGAGAGTTGGGATCTGGTGTGTGTGTGTGTGTGTGTGTGTGTGAGAGAGAGAGAGAGAGAGAGAGAGAGAGAATTGGGCCTTTTAAGGAAGAAACAGAGTTTTGGCATGGGACGAGAGACCTGGGTTGAGTGAGAACGGAAAGGGCTGGCAACCTTGGGGAAACGACTTACGGATGATTTTCCAAAAAGTTATTTTCCTCCCAATGCAGGAAAAGATTTTACATGGAAAACATTTTCCCCATCATTTTTACAACCAAACACATGAAAACAGGTAAAATATTTTACAGGAAAATGTTTTACGTCCAAACAAACAGAGCCTAAGAGTAATGGGTCCAAAGGAGATTTTAGTCGCTCATTTGCTGATGTTGTTACTGGAAAGTGTTCTTCAGTCATAAAGCTTTCGGTTAAAGCCACAGAGGAGGGTGATTCATGGTTATCTAGAAGTGCTGTAGCCAAGCTTCCTTCTATGAGGTCATTGGAGTCTTTGAGGGAGGCATTCATAGCAGAAGGCGTTTGGAACATTCAGATTCAGTCCATGGGAGGTAAGCTTATCCTGCTAACTTTTTCTTCCATCGAGGATATGAATTTGATGCTTGAAGGTGGGGGCCTATGTTGGCTTTATAATTGGTTTGATGAAGTAAAAAAATGGGAACTTGAACCAATGTCAGATCTTTCTCGTGAGGTATGGCTTAACTATTACGGAGTTCCTCTAAACGTCTGGAATGCGGAAACTTTCTTTAGTAGTGGCAGGAATTGGGGTGAGATTATTACTCTTAATGATGCGACGTCTGTTGGTTCATCCTTTTCTGTTGGAAAGAGTCGTGGAAGAACCAGTGGTTGCCAATGGTTATATGAATATAATGTGTCATTGCAAAGATCGAAGCTCTGCTAGACCTGATAGCCCTTCATCTTCTAAGGAACAATCTGATAGTGAGAAGGGAGATCATGTAGGAGATGCTCTCATGGTTTGTAATAAGGGGGTTTCTTTTGATATGCCAGAAAAGGATCTTATTGGTGAGACAATAGCTTTGAGAGAGGATGTGGAGTCAAACAACTTGTCTTTGCCTTTTGAGGTGGTGGAGCCAAATGAAGCTATTCTTAGGGCAGCTGCTGCCCATGTGGATGATCATCATCCTTCACAAGATCCAGAGAATGTCCTTTTAGTGGAATATCAAATAGTTGAGGAGTCGGATGATATCAATTCTGTTGATTCGAGTTTGAAAGTCAATTCTGTTGTGTCAAACTCCTTTGTCAAGGATTCCAACTCTCCTTTGGGTAATATCCATTATGCAGAGAGATCAATCCATGTGGAGAATTGCAAGGAGGTGAATCAAGATGAGGGGAATATATTCGAGGACGGGGTGGCTAATACGAATTCTAGTTCCGACGATTCCACTTCTGCTGATCTAGTTTCTGCCGAACCCCTTATCAACTTTGTCGATTACAAGCGCCGCAAAAAGAAAGCCCGGACCATTAAAGGTTATCGAAGGAATCCTGTATGGACTAAAAATCCTTTGAAAGCTGCCATCTTTTCTAGGAAGTTTAGCCGGGAGCAAATAGAGGAGAAGTCAAAATCTTTAAAGTTGGGTTTGAAGAAAGACAGTTTTGATGGGCACACTCTATCAACTCATGAGGATGCTAGGAGTGACTTTCGCAAGAGGATTCCGATATTAATCAAGGAAGCCCGCAATAATATGGAATTGGGTGCTTCGTGTGGAATAAAATTCTTTGGAAGAGAGAGCTACAATATAAAGTTTTTAGAATTAAAGGGAGTTGATATTTCTGAAAAGGAAATTATAGCTCTTGATAATTTGGAGGGGGGTACCTCCATTTCTATGGAGTTCTGATTTTGCAGTCTTTGTCGGTGGGAGTTCTCTGGGTTTTCCCGGTGTCGGATGTCTTTGTTGGTTGGAGATTTTCAGCTGTTTTTAGTTTTTGGTTCTGGTGGCGTGCTTAGGGGGAGGAGTGCTTTGGGTTTTCCTTTTCCTGCTGTTGTTTTTTAGGTATTTTCGAGGCCTTCGTTGTTGCGTCTTCTGACTCAGGAGTCTTGGTCGTTTTGGGTGTTTTTTTGTTTCTGTGGTTTGGTTGGCTTCTTGCCATCCTTTTTGTGTTTTGTTATTTTCCCGTTAGGGTTCTTGGTTTTTCTGTCTCGGGCCCTTTTAATCTTTGTAATTCGTTTTCAAAGATTAATAAATTTTTGCTTATCAAAAAAAAATTTATTACACAGCAACAAAATTATTACCAAAATTTTCAAGAATGCACTTGCTCATCGTTGCAGCATCTGAAATACTGCAAGTCTACGATCATTTGACAGCATTTATTCGATAATGACACTTTATGATTACATACAAACCAATGTCAAATGTCCCATTCATCTAAACGGAGGAGAAGAAATAAAGAAACAAAAGAGAAGAAGAAACGATAATTGGAAAAAAAAAAATACGAAACAAAATCATGAATTGAATGAGGGTGGAGGTTCCCAAGTCCCAATCATTAATCTTCGTTGGACTTTTGGTACATGCAGGGCTTTATGGAGGGAAGGACAAAATGAAGGAAAGATCACGCGACGGAGTAAAGAGAGCTAGGTTTATCCAATTACCCAACCATTTTTCTCTTCCTTCATGAATCTCTTCACCAATGCATGATCCAAATACACTGTAATTGAACGAATATTGTTAAACCAAAGTAGCTACCAAGAGTATGCTTGGACCTTTTATTTCCCTTATATTAGGCCTTTTGCTTTCCTTTTCTGAGTCTTTCTAGCTCTGCTTCTGCATCTTTCAACTGTTCCCTTAGTGTTGATACTCTCCTCTCCAGCTCTTCCACCGTACCTTTCTGTGTTGAAGGTTGATACGGCGACAAAAAATTACATGAAAATGATTTGAGTGATTCTACACCACAAACCTGAAATCCACATTTTTTTTTCCGGTCAGAGGGGCTAACACAAAGCAGTAAAATTCCTTCAACTGTACATATAGGAAAATTCAGGATCCCAGACTTCATCAGGATCTTGGAGATGTTTTGTTATATTTTATCTAGGCAATGATGAAATAACTTGTAAATTGTTTATGATATTTGTGCTCATGAAAAATTTGCTATAATTCTATTATAAAATGTAATGATAAGAAAGGATCCATAAGCTTAAGTGAACAGCAAAGGTATAACTAAAGAACATTGATAAAATCCAGATTTTTTTGTCAGCCAAAGCAGCAAAATTCATTTGAACAGCAGTGCAAATTTGAAATCCCAGACGCAGCTGGCAGGGTCGGCCAGGACCCTGCACACCCCCCAGATTATCCCTATATTTCTACTATATTTTAGGTTTTTTTTGTATATTTTTATGAAGAAAGGTCCCCTGAAAATTGTGTTAAGGTATTTTGTTGTTAATTAATGTATACATGTGATTTGGTTCCCCGCGTTCAGAATCCTGCATGTTGAACTATAATATATGCACACAAAAGAAGCAACCTATAAATCATTTGAGGTATTTGTGCTCATAAAAGATTCATATATTACTTATTTATAAATAGCAAGTTCGGATTCCAGAAGCTTAAACGGTAAAGAATCTTTGGCATCATGATTATACCTCTTCTGGCAGCAATGGCAGCTTAGTAATGTTAAAATCATCATAGAGCATATAAAACTGATCAAGATACTTTTGTTGCATCCGCATTCTGGCTTTGAGCAACTTAGATTCAACAGCTGCAATAACAGAAACCCAATAAATAGTTTGCCTCGAGTTTTAAGACTGCATAGGATGAACAGAACGGGTGATTTGAAAAAGTGTACCATCTTCATCAAAAATCACTTGGTTAATAATGATGTTGTGAGTATCAATCTCAAATTTTGTCAGTTCCTGCACCAGTCTCTCTGTTTCGTATAAAGAGAGGAACTCGGGAATGCAAACACAGACAAAGGTAGTCAAGTCCTGTCAACAGCAATGTTTAGCATTATAACAAATGTCTCTAACATCTAGAGAATAAGAAAGATTAAACACCTCCAAATAACAGCGACTATGTTACATGGACTTGGGTACGTGTCTACGTATCGGGTTCATCTAATTTTTCATTGCAAGGATATGGGGACATGACGGATATTTAAAATCCTTTGTATATAAAACATTATTGGTGTTTACCAGTTGTCTAATAGTATTAAGTAGTAGACAGATCTTCAGTGTTATTTCACTCAGAAAGTGGACAGATCTCCAAAAAAATAAATGAAAACAAATAAATTCCCCAAAACGAAAAGAAAAAGATAACTTTTGTACACCTTCATTGTCACAGATGTTGGACAGGACATTGTGCCCCACACCAAATCCATTCCCACACCAAATCCATGCCTAACCCATACAGTTTTCCTTTTATAACAAAACTCATCCACAAATATTTAAATAATACAACTCGGAATCTTTTAAGTAGACATCTCAATAGAGGTAAGAATTTCCTAAACAGAACCCTCACCATTCCTCCTTGTCATCCAAACAGAGCTTAAAAGCTCATCCCATGGAAAGAAGCCTATTCCGAGTCGTAAAAAAGCTGCACCAAACAAATGATATACTTGCTATGCTTTTCTACGACCACAAGTTCAAATCATCCAGAACATCACGAGCAACGTAAAGGTCAAGCCGTCTACTAAGCATTGGCTTTTCCCCAAAAATTAAACCAACTCCATTAAAATTAAATTTCCTTAATGTATATTATCTTGTACAGATTGTGATAAAGTCTACCTTAAAGGTAGCCAATAACTTTATCATAACATTTATGTATTATGAAGGCTCAAAATAATGAGTACTTTCACAATTTTTGAGTTTTTGTTCTTCTCTTGTGAAGTTCATTTTTGTCATTATCTTCAGTCTTTCTTCTGTTATGTCCTACAACCAATGGGCAATGGCAAGACATGAACAACGCATTCTTATTAAAGAACTACTTGATTGTAAGATCTTACCGGATCCTTGAACTGTTTGTTGACTTGTTCGATCACATCTTTCATGCCCTCAAGCTTTCCCAAAATTGCGTCCTCACCAAATTCATCACCGACACCAAAAAGGCTCGTCATCTGACATAATTATCAAGTCTTGTCAGCTACACAATAAAATTACCAATATGATGTAGAACCAATAGAAGTCTTCGCTTAAGAGTTTTAAGTTTACAAGAAAATAGTGCCTTGACTACAAACAAATACAGAAGTCCAGGAATGTCAAATCAGTGAATCACATACGAAAAAAGCCCACAGATCCATGTCTATCAACACTATTACCTAATACAATAACATTTTGGCATCATGCAGCTGCAGGTCCATTTTTAAAGCCCACTCCCATTTTCAACTGATTATGTAACCAGAGAAGCCATCAGAGATTGTGTTTAAACGGAAAAGTAGTCAAAGCACAGGTCAGCAAGCCAATCATGCATGTATGATTTTCGCATGTGAGCTTCTTTTTACCTTACCTCTAAGAGGATCTTCATGTCATTGAACAAAAATGTGACTTCATCAGGGTAAAACACATAAAAAAGTGATTGGATCCATGCGAAATTATGTCTTTGGGTTGTACAACTAGGACAACATACCTGACTTAACAAGCCGCCAAATTTGTTCTTTAAGGTCATCACTTTGGCAAGCCCCTTCTCTAATGTTGATGGAAATTGCAAGAGCCGCAAAGTATGGCCAGTGGGAGCTGTATCAAATACTATTACAGAATAATCCATTGTTTGGACCAATCTGCAGCAACAAAATTAAAACATTTGAAAAAACCAAGAAAGAAAAGGATTGACAACTAACGTGCCAAGCACAGGACAATCCACAGATTCAAAAGACGCGCACACACACACACACACAAACACCCGTCTTATGTAAAGTTACAAATTCAGACTGACAGTGTAAAGTTACACATTCACATGGATATACCAACAGGATAACGTCGTCCATATGCCAGTGTCACCATTGTGGATTGTTTAAAAACTTGCAATAACTAGGCTATCGTAAAAGAATCATCTTCTGAGTTCTGTGAGAGAGAGAGAAAGAGCAAGTTTGTTGCCTCACCAAGTAAAGCAGCAAAGGGCTGTTCTATAATACGGCACATGTCCAATCACATAAGAGCAAACAGCTAGAATGCCAGTCATTAATCAACTTGGTGGGAAAAAACCAGTGGTTAACTTTGTTTTCTTTTTTTCTTTAGGGAGGTGGAGTTGCTTTCTAATGGACCTTCTACCATTCACAATATATTTTCTCTTCCTTTGGACAAAATAATTGGTTTATATATTGTGTCAAAATACAGAGAATCATTTAAATTGTCTAAGCTTGTGTTGTACAAACTGGTTTAGCATTTGCCATCTCAATCCAACATACAACATCAATAAAAAAAACTCTTGACTAGAGAATCAAGATAATGTATGTATATAAAACTACCACATCTTATATTCATATCAAACATGAAGCTTACTTAAGCATTTCAGCAAAGCTCATAGCCTCATCAATACCAGGAATTGCATTAGCTAGATCAGACAAAAAACCATCCATTCCATCTGAACCAGGTGCCTCTTCATGCTCCACATTCGGATCCACCTCCTATTAAGAACCAAACCAAACGAAAACATAGAAACCTGAGGCTAAATAATATCAAATATAAGTGAAAAAGTATAAGGACCAAGTCGCATAGGAAAGTGATAGCCAAAAGTGTGAAAGTATCCTATTGCAATCCTCTATTTTAGGCAGTTTATCGAGATCGTATTGGGATCAAATGAGAATCATATCATGATCAAATCAGATCGGATCGTGATCAAATCTTGTAATCTTTTCCTTTTTTAGGAGTAGCTTTTCTCTATTTAAACATGTAATAGTTTCATTATTTTGTATTCCGATTATCAGTAATATGTCAGTTCTTCTCTCCTTTAGTTTTTCACATGGTATTAGAGCCTAAGTTCTAGGCTTGTCGAAATCCGTTCTCCGCCGGGGGGGGGCTAATCCTCTCCGCCGTCCGTCGGGCACTATGAATCTACATCAGAAATCTGCATCTCTCCTTTCTCTCCCCCCCTAAATTTGTTTGGCATCCGTTCTTCCTCCCATCTACAGCTGAAATTTGTCCGGCATCGGTTCTTCCCCCTATTTGTAGCTGAAATCTGTTCGGTATCGGTTCTTCCTACTATTTTGCATATGCTCTGGTGTTTGTTTGCATTCTTCTTCTATTTGCATCAGTTCAGCTTTTGGTCAGTGTTTGGCATTTTCAGCATTAATCGACGCACTTGATTGTAGTTGGCTCATCTCCTTGGCAAACTCACAATGTTCTCCGGGCTCACATCATGAGTTTGAGCGGGGGTGTGAAAGTATCCTATTGCAATCCTCTGTTTTAGACAGTTTATCGAGATTGTATCGGGATTAAATCGGAATCGTGTCATGATCAAATCGGGATCCAATCAGGATCGTACAGTGATCAAATCTTGTAATCTTTTCCTTTTTTGGGCGTAGTTTTTCTCTATTTAAACATGTAATAGTTTCATTATTTTGCATTCTGATTATCAATAATATATCAGTTCTTCTCTCCTTTAGTTTGTCATAAAAAGTCCTAACAGCTGTCTAACTTTATCTTTCTAAATATATGAAGAAAGACACAATTCCCAAGTAAGGGCCAACCCTTCCACAACAAATGGAAACCAGGTCACTTAACCTTGAGCAATTTTAAACATTAACCAAAACAATATTCAGCCAGAGAGAGAGAATGGGGCACCATAATTTTAAAGAACTAAACTGGGTAAGCAAAAAAACACACAAGCAAAGCAATGTTGCTCCACCCCACAATTATGCACGCACGAGTAACATGTTACTAATTAAATCACAAATAAGCCCCAAATTTTCCACATGAGGATATGAAAAACTATGATCATGACCTGGTGTCGCCTTAACTTAGCAAAGGCCCAAAATTTGCTCCTATAATTAGGGGATGAAACATTGAAGGTCCTCAAAATTCATCAATCCAACACGCACAGATAACTCCAATCAAAACAATGAGCCCCAGACATTTCCACATGAACAAATGTCATGGGTATATAAAACGACAACGGTGCACAAGACTATAATCGTGTGAACAGGGTACTGCCTTAAGCTACCCGAGGCCACCGCTTTGCTCCAAAAATGAGAAATAACAATACTGATCATGCTCAAAATTCATCAAAAATAGAACCGACCAAGAAGGTGGTGAAGTCTTGGACTTAAGGTTTTCTCGCTCTTAGGTCTCACATTAAAAAGTATTAAATCTTTCGAGGGTTTATTTTGACACCTTAGTGGATGGTGACATTATTCTCCGGGATTAGCTCCTGACACCCTGAGTTAGAGCACCTTCAGCTCTTACTCTTTTAATTGGCTTAGAACCAAATTCTGAGTTAAAATCCCAATAAACTTACTGCAGTCCTTGACTCAAACTCACACCAGTTTGAATTTCAATCAAAATTTTCACCAAATCAAGAGAGACTCATCTATTTACACCAATTTTTTAATTCTTGTTTTGCTCTTCAAATAGCCATTAAAGAAGCCTTCTACTCAAATTTGTGCTTATACTTGGGTTCCTCCGTTGTTCATACTAAATGATAGCTTTTGCTTAAAATTTTACTCCCGCGAATAAGAATTAGGCATGCTCGCAAAAAAAAAAAAAGAGTAGTTGGTCTCTTAAGAATTAGGTGATGTGCACGTAACTGGAACACCGTTGTCATCAAAAAAGAGAGAGAAAACTATAATGAAGTATGTAGACTAAAAAATTCGAACACCCTCAAGATTCATCAAAGAGATGGGGACCTTAATAGGCCAACAAAAGCAAATAAAGTACTAACAGTTAAAAAGCAAAACAAAAGGGCGTGAGAGAGCAACGGAGAAAGAGAGCAATGAGTACCATGGCGTACAAATTGTTGAAGCCATTAACCAGAGTAGGGGTTTTGGTGAAGCGCTGTTGGAAGGCGTCACTGAGATTGTGAGCCGGGTCGGTCGAGATAATCAGGACAGAGGATCGAACCCTAGAGAGGAGAATCGAGAGGATTGAGCTGCACGTTGTCTTTCCCACTCCGCCTTTGCCTCCAACGAAAACCCACTTGAGACTCTCTTGATCCAGTACGTTTTGTAACGTTCCATCTGGGATTTCCTGGTTTGATGCCATTTTATCTATCCACCCCCCTCTCTGTCTCTCTCTCTCTGTAATGGAGTTTGAAGATAGATGTAGCGAAAGTACCGAGGGATGAGTTGGGATTACACAGTTGAATTCAGGAGAGAGTAATCGAAGCAGAATTCGAGCTGTATGATGCTTTGCGTGGGTCTATCTTGGAAGTTGGAAATTTTTTATGCAACCTAGAGAGAGAGAGAGAGAGAGAGAGAGAGGCGTGCAAGTGCGAGCGGTGTTTCGAATTCGAAACGCTGCCACCACAGTTTCTTTCGGATTTGGCACACGACCTTGTCGGTCTACAAAAGAAAATTGCTACTTAGGGCATCCTATGATGCTCGGTAAATTTTTCTCTAAAAATGGTAGTGGATGGTGTACATTTTTTATTTTACTAACTCACGACTCTTTACAAAACTTTTCTCTCGCCTCTCTCTTAAACTTTTCTCTTCAACAGTGGCGGCTATGGTTTTGGGGTGTCCTGCTAACCTTCGTCCTCTGCTCCCATGACGTTTTTACGGCATGGTGAAGGTTCGGTTTTTTTGTTCAAATTGGCAAAGATGAAGGCAGCGGCCAGCGGATGCTAGGGCGACGGATGGCGGCAGGTAGTGGTGGTCCAATAAGGAGGAGGTCGAGATGGGTTTCCTTTATTTTTGCTCGTTCTCTCCTGGTCGGTTTCCCCGGCCCGATCTTGGTACCGATCTGATTATCCAGATCTAGTAGGTTTGGTGGTGGGCGAATAAATTTATAAGATTTCTTGCTGCATTGGTCTTCCAGGAGGCTTTGGTTCTCGTCGAGGCTGCGTAGCTCCGTTTGGCTCCGTCAATGCTTGACGTCTGTTTAATCTGTTTGAGATCTATACAGCCCGTAAGATGTTACTCTCCTCCTCCCTCGACTCACACTAATCCCGACTCTGTTTTGGTTTGTTTTCGCACTCGATTTGTGTTGCGTCTTCTATATGTGTTAGAGAGCAACGCTCGTGTCAGGCCGTTTGAGATGACTTCTTACTCTTTCGCTTTGTTATTTGGGTTGTTGTTAGTAGATTTTTCTCAGTGTATTTTGTACTGAGCCCTTTGTACATGCATTTGGCTTTTATTAATGGAGTGCATTATCTTCTGATAAAAAAAAAAAAAACTCACGTCTCTTTTAAAACTCTAACAATTCCTCTTTATTATCTTCCTTATTTTAATTAATGAGTTTGGTGGAGAGAGTGTGTGGAGAGAGAGATGGTCACATGTGAAGAGAAGAGATGAAAAAATGATTAAAAAATAAGAAATGGAGTGAATAGTGACTCCTCAAATGGGAAGAGAAATTTGGGGAGGCATTCAAAGAAGATAGAGAGGTTTGTATTTTACCAATTTCTTTGAGGAGGCTCTTGTAGCCGAAATTTATGGGTTGGCTGAAATAAGGATAATGAGAGATTTATGGAGGCTCTTGTGGTTGCCTTAAGTAGCCAAGATATTGACACTCCCTGTTCAAAACAAAGACACTCTCCTTTTTATCCATGTTAGGTAAAATTACTAAATTACTCGTGTATTTTACTATTACATTAATCTATTGCTATCAAAGTACAAGGGTGATTTAGTAATTTCATCTAATATGTAAAGAATAAAGAGTGTCCGTATCAAACTGGAGAGTGTCAATATCAATTCTTTTTCTTAAAAGTTAAATTAGTGACTTAAATTAGATCCAAGTGAATTTGAGCCACTGATAAGAGTGAATCCAAGCCACTATTTTTTCTTATGTAGCACCACTAAAGTTTCTCCGTAATTTTAATATTTTTAAACTACAAATTATCAAATAAACAAGTCATCCATTTGCTAAAATCAGGTTGATTTTGGAAATTGGTGGCTTTGTTCGTTTTAGATTTCAAAACTAGGTTTTCTCGATTATTATCTAATTATTAATCATATTTTCAAATATTATTCTCTTTTTTCTCGCTATTGCTCTCTAATCATTAATCCGTATTTTTAATTACGATTCATATTTCTCGCCCTAATCATTATCAAAAATCAAAACCCAAACTGCAAACGAAACACAACCGGTGATTTTTAGGCTTTTAACGCATTAGGGAAAAAAAAAAAAAATCATTTGGCAAAACCCCTGAAGTGTAAACCCCTCACCGTTAGCAGCGACCTTTCATCACTGCAGCAGCAATGGCAAACCCAGAAGAATCCAAGCTCGGCCTATTCCTCCAGTGGTTACAGGTATCCAAATCTCTTCAAAAACCCCTAAAATTTGAACTTACCAACATTGCTGTCACATGTGATGTTTTACCTGATTTGTTTAATTTGAAATTCCGATATTTTATTTTGATCTCCAACTTGAACTCAGCTGAACGGAGTCGAACAACGCGGTTGCAAGATCAAGTACTGCGATTCAACCAAAGGGTTTGGTCTGTTTTTATCTACTGATGTCTCTGATGGTAATTTCAAAGCTCTATCCTGCCAACTGGATTTAGTAAGTTGCTGGGTCCATTGGTTTTGGCCTTGTTTGGTTGCTGAGAAAACGTGGGATAAGTAAAGAAATTAAGCAGGTTGTTCATGTTAGAGTGCAACTGTTCTTCCTTTTCGCTACTCGCTTGATTTCAATTCAAGTGCAAATTGACGTATAATACATTTTTTTTCTGAACTTTGAACGATAGTTGTACTTTTTGGATTGGCCATTAATCTCAATGAGAGGAATCTAGAAGTAAAAAATGTGACCAAAAGAAGTTCGGACGAAAAAAATACCAAACAATTGTCCTGTTTGTTTTAGTCTTTTTTTTTCCTCCTCGGTGTCCTATATGAACTATTTTTAACTCCGGTCCACATTTTTTTTCTGATTCCTCGCGTTGAGACAAATGATGAATCTCCAAAATTACGCCGAAAAGCAAAACAAAATATTACGAAAATCGAGATACCAAAAAAAATACCACAGCAAAAATTTAGGAAGAAAAGGCCGTAAGAACCCAAAACAAATTAGCATATACATTTGCATGGAAGTTTCTTAAAGTAGTGCAGGGCTCTGTTGTTTTTTAGAATGTTTTCTTGTCTCTTCAGAGTTTGTGTTGGATTTTGGTCTCATTTTTTTTTTGGGGATTCTTTCATCTGTCAAAATCTGGAAATAAAAATAATTCGGACCAATATAAACGAAGTTCACTAAAGAAAATTTTCTGGCATTTTTATCTGACTTTTTTGTCTCTAGTTATTCGTTTCAATACTGTTCTTGATTCAGTTCCTCCAATCGTCGTAGTCGAGATAAACCCGAGAATTATATTTTTCTGGCACATCAATCAAAATTGAAAATGTTCACTAAGTAAGTAAAGATGAAGAGATTTCCAGAAAGAAGCTGGCATTTGCGACACTTCAAACAGGTGTTGTTATGTCTGGATATTTGGGTGGCAATACCCGGTAAACTAGAACCCTAATCCTAAGTTTATCTAGTTTTACCAGTCCATATATTTTTCGAATTGAAACAGCATAGATTGGAAAAAGTATGTGTCAAGATTACCCTTCATTTTTTTTTTCCCGGCTGAATTCATTTCAAATAGGCAGTTGATATCAGAAAGATAAACCAAACTAATTAGGAGAATTATGAATCTCAGGGCTTCTACTAGTAGTTCCACTAGATCTGGCAATAACTCCAATGAGAGTACTTCAAGATCCTATTCTGGGACCAGAGTGTAGTGCAATGCTTGAGGACGGGGAAGTAGATGACAGATTCTTGATGATTTTGTTTCTAACCATAGAACACCTTCGAAAGAATTCTTCTTGGAAGCCGTAAGTGCAATATACATTTAGTTGGTTTTGTCTGGTGTTTGTATGTCAATGTTGGTCAGTGTTATTAATACATTGCAGTTCTATATTTAGGTATCTTGATATGCTACCAACAACATTTGGAAACCCGCTTTGGTTTACGGATGATGAACTCCTGGAGTTGAAAGGCACCACACTGTATCGTGCAACTGAATTGCAGGTTAGTAATTTTTATTTCAATTCTTGGAACTGTATTCTGTTTAATAAACAATTGATTTCTCATTTACATCCAGTTGTATGCAAAAGTTTTTGGATTTATTCTAGTAGACTTCACCATACGACATATTTAATTGTAGACAGGTTTATGTTACAGAAGAAAAAGTTGCAATCTCTGTACGAAGACAAAGTAAAGAATTTGGTGGAAAAGCTTTTGGTTCTCCACGGGGAAACAGAAAGGTGTGAGAAAAGCTGTTTTTCCATAGCTGCGTAAAACTGCAAATAGGATCCCTACCTGAGCATAACAGTGTCAACACAATCTCATCTATATTGTTTGTTTTATTTTAGTATGCTGGGCATTGATTATTATTGCATGGGGGATGCCTTATTTGGTGAAGGCCTTCTTTGTTTGGTCGCATCGATGACGTTCGAGTTGTGGTTGTGGAAAAGCTTAATATGCGGCACCTCTTTGCATTTTTGGAGGGATAAGAATAGTTCTTTTAATTCCCTTTATTGGTATTTTTTTTTGCTTAGTGGGGGATTTTCCCTTTTTCATGTGATTCTTTTAGAGATTTTGAGGGATTTTATATCTTCATGTAGCTATGGGGTTGGTCGTTTTTTTGGTCCTTGTATACTACTATACTTTCGAGTCTACAATGTTGCACAACTTTTGGTGATCTCTTATGATTCTTCTTTAATGATAATTAAAAAAAGGAATTCTGCATTGTCGCCATATGCTAGGTTGTAAACAAATTGTGAAATTATTTCCTCTGATGGGATACAACATGATGTCCCATGCTCATCCAAGGAAGTTGGATTACCCAGATTAGATTATGCAGTCCTCTATCTTTTTACTAAGGCAGCTAGCATGGCAATGTATTCACATGGACACCTCAAAATGCAAGTAAATACCATGATAAAACACAAAAGAACATGGGTATCGACCAGGAAATGTTCTCCTTTAGATACGTCTTTGCCTAAGGAAGACATGGTACCAACTACCAATTCAATAGCTTCGGATGCCATTCTCTTCTTGAAGCTGAAACAGAACATATGGGACGCTGAACCAACGTGTATTACTGAATTACTAAATTAGATTTATAACAAACCCTTTAAATAGGAAAACCCTACCCCGTGATCTACGCAATCTGTGCCTAAAATAGCAGATATAGAATATACGCTAATCTACGCAATCTATGCCTAAAATAAAAGATATAGCATATATGATTCTGATACGATCTTATATGCCTAAAATACAAAGATACACTTTCTCACCCTCCCTCAAACTCAAGATGCGAGAGTAGAGAGCATCAAGAGTTTGCCAAGAAGAAAGCGAAAACGGACTGCAGTGTGGGTCTTCGTGAAGAAATCTGCCAACTGCAGCGTAAAAGAAACAAAGGGTAAAGTAATGGTGTCATGAAGATGCTGGCGGATGAAGTGACAATCAAGTTCAATGTGCTTGGTGCGCTCACAGAGGACCGAGTTGTAGGCGATCTGAATTGCACTCTTGTTGTCACATTAAAGAGGCGTGGGTGAAGTAACAGAGACACCCATATGAGATGAGCCAACGAAGCCACACGATTTCAGACTTAGCATGAGCCATAGCACAATATTCAGCTTCAATGATGGAGCGAACGACAACAGATTACTTTTTGCTTCTCCAGGAGATAAGTGAATCACCCAAAAAACACAAATACCTGAGGTAGATTTGTGGTCACTAATATCCCCAGCCCAATCAGCATCAACATAAGCATGAAGAGAACATACGGGAGACTGAACCAACATGAATTACTAAATTACAATGATAACAAGCCCTTTAAATAGGAAAACCCTAACACGTGATCTGCGCTAATCTACGCAATCTATGCCTAAAATAAAAAGATACGGTACATATGATTCCGATAAGATCATATATGCCTAAAATACAAAAATGCACTTTCACAGAAGCAATGCAAAATTGTAGGAATAAGTCCTCTATCATTCCTGTAGCGGCATTTGTAGCAAAATCTGTTTCACACGGACACCTCAAAATGCAAGTAATACCATGTTAAATTGTTAATTGCTGAAGAACATTGGTAGCAACAGGAAAAATTCTTACATTTACCTTTTATGGGAGGATATATTCCCAACTCAACAGGTTAGGATGTTGTTTGCTTTATGTTGGATAGAATGGGGAACTCAGACCAAGGATGATGCTATGTTGCTTAAAGATTTAGTGGCTCAACCTAGGGTATAGAAAATTGAAAACCTGCAATCATATCTTCTCTGCCGATTTTGGATTAGAATTAAATTAATATGTGAAGCACCCAAATTTCGGAGCTGTATCTACGCAATGTTTCATAAAAAGATCATGGTAGATTCTGTCTTATACTGCTGACTGCTGTTATATGCGAACACAGATGGAGAACATATCAGATTTGAGTTCCAGGCATCAATTGCTAATTTAAATCATAGATTAAGTTTGTGGAATTGGGCAATATAGAAAATGTAATTTTATCTTGAAACCAGTGCTTTTGGGAGTAAATGCAGTATATTGTATCTTTGACCAGGGTGAAATACTTAACTGATTGTTTGGTTGAATCCCAAGCACAAGGTTCGCCACTGCACATGTTAACATTACCTAGTTCATACGTTTATTATAGATTCAATCACTTTTCTGTTTACACTAGATCGGGAGTAGAAACATCTCTCTAGATTCTCGATTGACATGACATGCATTTCTAGGAAAATTCTGGCAGGTTTGGTTTTTGAAACTTTTGGAAGTTGGCATGTTTTCGTTTTAGATGTTGTGATGTTAGGTAATTCACCGTTTGGGTGTTGCTAGGGAAGAGGAACAAAATCAAACACGGTAATTCATCATTTGACCGGGCTTCATATTGTTTAGTGTTCACAGGATGTAGAGAGTGGGTTATATAGTTATTTTATGCAACTCAAAGTTAACCTTTTAAAGTGTGTTATAGCTATCGAGTCTCTATAGTCTATACCATTTATTATATGTTGTTATATTCTTGTTATTGCTGTTCGATATTGATGCAAAGTTTGTTTTTCTTGGCCAGTGAAGTGTGTTTTGAAGACTTCCTCTGGTAGGCATCTTCTTGAACTATACTCATGGTTATGTCCTAGAAATCTTCTTATACATAATAATGTTGATTGTGCCTTGGGTCACATCATGTTAGGGCAAATTCTATATTTTGGACTCGTGCTCTGAATATCCCATTCCCGCGTTCATATGTATTTCCACAAGTGCAAGATGAGCAGGACGATACCTTCTCAAGCTTTGATCTAAATGCTGAGTCAGCTACTATTAAGATTTCCAGTGGAGAGTTAATTGATGGAAAAGGTGAGGTCATGTTTCCCTTGCTACATGTCTACAAGATAACAGTTTCTTATTATCCAACCTAATTGTATACTGATCTAATTACACTGATCTGATTTTCTTTGCAGTATAACAACAGCAACTGAGGTCAAAATCTATTTGATTAGTCACTCATTTAAGTACTTTTTTTCAGGACTTGAGATTCATGGGGTGGAAGGCCAAGCCCCTGGGGTGACACCTGCTTCAGTACAAGGCGACACTGTTTGGGTTGAGGGTCTTATCCCGGGCATTGATTTTTGCAATCATGGTACTTCAGTTGCTCTTTAATATTGCTATTGGTTGAATTCGGTTAAAAATCCGGCTTTTGTTTCTCTTCCTCCCTCCCTCCCTCCCTCCCTCACCTTCTTTGCTGTTATTTTTGGCACTAAGGAACTTATATTGCACTCATGACGTGTTTAGGTGGTTATTGATGTGGCACGTGTGTTGGCTCCTAGCAGAACACTGTTGGCTTTACCTCTTACCGTATAAAACTGTGTGGAAAAAAGAAATGAAGACCGAGTAGGTTATGGAATATGGGTCCTATTTGCTTTCTTTGTCATGTGTACTCTCTCAGTTCCGCTTGTTATGCTATTTCAGACAGTCTAAGCGAAGATAAATGTAGTGTGAAGAATTTTGTCATCCGTAATGCTAACATAGCTAGATCTGTGGGTGTGCATATGTATTTGTAGACTCGCTCTATGGTTCAGATCAGGAGTATGACAGTTTCCACGTTCACTTCCCTAAGTTGCAGTTGTATGTATGTATATATGTAATGCTTTGTTATGTATTCAAATGAAATACTTCTGTTCTTTACAATATTCCTCTTTTGTAACTCTACTATTGGTGCCGATCAAAATCAATCTACTATTGGAGAGCCTTCCCAAGAGTGATAGTCGCGGGCTCTTGCCAAATTGTCTGCTGGCTCTTTGAACAACTTATGAAGAACTCACATAGTTACATAATAAATAATCTCCTTCCTTCCTGTCTTCGTTGTAATTTTGTGGGCATGATGGTATATTGGTGAATATCTGCCTCAGTTTCTTCATGTTTGTCAATACAATAGTTGATGAGTTGGAGAACATTTTTAACCTTTTAGTTTACTCATATGTGGATAGTTCTATACAATCTTCTCCTCTCAACTCCTTAGGATGAGGGGTTCTGCTTGTGACCATAAAGGTATATGTAACAATGCATATAGACATTTAGTGTTGATGCTATGCATGACAATATTCTGATGGTATTTGTCTATCTAACTTTTGATAAATAGGCCTAAGCTATTAATTCGGTGTGTTGGGGAATTCTATGTTTCTTGGGTGGTTCTTGTATTCTCCGTGATTTTAGCTTCCAACTTTTCACATGCGTTCTTTCTACATTGCTGAGAAAATTATTGTCCAGATTTGAAGCCTGCTGCTACTTGGGAGGTTGATGGAACAGGATTGACAACAGGAGTTCCTTTTTCTATGTACCTTCTTTCTGGTTGTATTCTTTTCCTGATGTACCGTTCTTTGTCCTTTATATATTTGTTAAGTTCTCTAGTTCATCTTGCCTGAAACTGAGACATGTGTTGTTTTAACTTTTGGTATTGTTGATGAAATTTTGCAGTAGTTAGGTTGCCATAATATCTGACTATCGATGATGTTCTTTTTTTGGCACTTTGGAAAGCTGGAAAAAGTCATCTCCAAGTTGAGGATGAGATATCTATTAGCTATGGTAGCAAAGGAAATGAGGTAATTTCTCTTGTCATTTTGAGGCCACAATCGATAAACGTCAGGGTTATTACTTACACATATGGTCAGCTTGGTGATAAGGATTAAGGTCATATATATTCAAATGTATGCATATCTGATATCTCTATAAATTAACCATGACCCCTATTGACCACATGACAATGTCTTGGTTTTACCATTAGCTGAAATAGAATTGGTCCTAGCTATAACCTGTACATTATTTCCTTTGCGTATTTCACTTCCTTTGGCTTTCCTTTTGTTTTTGTATTGCCTTCAACTAAAAGTGTGCTACTTCAGACGATTTAAGGAGCAAGGTTTACACTTGCACATTTTTGCTATATGATTGGGAAAAGAAGGTTCATAATGAATTGTACTTAGAAATTGCAGATAGGATCTTGGTGTAGCTTATGTCCTGCAAGAATATTTTTGATATGTCAGGAATGTAAAATGTTTTGTATGTGTTCATAGGCAACTGGACGCTTTTATCTGCCTGTTGACGCATGATGATTTTTTTCCCTGACGCAGGAACTGCTGTACCTATATGGTTTTGTTATTGATAACAATCCAGATGACTATGTCATGGTAATTTACTTATTTCAAAATCTGGCACGTCTTCTTTTCATACATGTTTTCTTGCCCATTATGCTGTTCCACTTTCAGACTGAATACTTATTCAGAACAACTTTACCGACTATTTGCTGCTGGCCACATTATGCCTGTTTTCTAATTCTGTTAATATATCGAGGGAAATATTTGCTGTTAAGTTGTGAATAAAATTTGATTCCCTAATGGATTATAAATCATGCAATTAACGGATAGTGATGCTGTACAGGTTCATTATCCTTTAGAGGCTATTCAGAGTGTCCCCTTTTCCGAGTCGAAACTACAGCTTCTTGAAGCACAGGTCAAGAACTTAAACAATCATAACTTGCCCTGTATCTTCTGCTCTATTATCAGTAAACTCCGATATCTTTTGCAGCAATTGTTTTTATTCCTATTATAAAGTGAAGCAGGTTGTTATATACGAAGGTGTCTGTGTGTGCCAACTTGGATATATGCATAGGAACTGGATTTACATACGGGTTTGTGCACATGACTATTTGCTTCAATCGTGAACTTTATATTGTTTTCACAGAAGGCAGAACTGAAGTGTCTTCTACCTAGAGGCTTGCTGGATCATGGTTTTTTCCCAGCAGGCACGCTACAAAAAGAAAGCAATGATAAGGGCAATGCTGGTCCAGTTTCTAACTATAGTTGGTGTGGGCAGCGCAAGATGCCTTCTTACTTGACTAGGCTTGTGTTCCCTGAGGATTTCTTAACTGCCTTGAGGACTATAGCCATGCAGGAAGATGAGCTTTATCAAGTTTCATCATTGCTGCAAGAGGTATGGCTTCTTTACAAATGCATCTGCTCTCCTCTATGATTGCTATTTGTGCGGTGTTTCGGGAATATCTTGTTTTTAAGTTAGTGTTGAAGAACACTATGAAAAGCTTGGACTTGCCATTATGTGTAGCTGTTTCGTTAGTTGGCATAAGAAGATAATTTGTAATGAATGAGTTTGTTGGAGTGGAGTTCTCATAATGCATACAAGAACTGAAAACTGAACCTGAGCGTCAGCAAATTCAATAATGATTTGTGAACTCGTTCAATTAAGCATGTAACCCAAATTGGCATTAAACATGATGTGAGACGTGGGCGTTATGTTGGCACTCGGCTAAAAGAGGAAAATATGGCTTTTATTGTTCCTTTCATATTTAGATGCAGTCAGCCGATAAGCTTACTGTCAGACCAGTCCAGAAAGCTTCTCTTTTTTTTTTTTTCCCAATACAAAATGGACGTCATGAATTTGGAATGGCTTTCCATGCCAGAATCAGTTGTTGCTGAATGCAGTACTTCAATTTGAAGGACAATAACCACATATTGAATCGAAATAATATGCATATGGTAAAAATTGAAACATATCGTGAGCATCCAATGGACAGCTTCTCTTTGCTGACATGGGAGGTGGTTTGGTCCACTTACAGCATTACATGGCTATTGTAGGGTGGTTCTTCTTCGTTACCAATATGTTGTGTCAGGTTTGAATTTCTATTTTCTTTCAGCACTTGATCCCTAACTGAATCTATCTTTTCTGGAAAGCTTGTTGGTTCGGATGGGGAGAGGCAACCAACTGATAAAGAAGTTCGAGCAGCAATTTGGGAATCTTGTGGGGATTCTGGAGCTCTTCAATTGCTTGTCGATCTTCTTAATATGAAGTAATCTCCAAAGAACTATTTCCTTGATGTAATTATTTGTCTTGTAATTAGCAGCATTATTGTAAGATCCTTAATTTCTCATTCTGCATGCCTCTTAAAGCCATTCTTTGGGAAATCAGCTGTACTTAGGGAAAAGGTTCTGGTCGTATATGCCATTTTGTTGACTCTGCTTCCTTTTCTTAATCTTCTTTATGATTTTTTCTTTCCCTGCTCAACTTTATTACTTTATGTGTTTTCATCCTCCCTATTCACAATATAGTTCCCTTCTGAATTGATAGATTCATATCGGAAGGAATTGATATTAAGTTAAGATTGACTATTGGTCCTTCTGTAGGAGGTGTTCCCAATAGGTATTCAATCGATTAAATAGCCGAGTCTTGGGGGTTGGTGATTTTAACCTGAAGGCAAAGTTTTATCAAGCCTATTGCAGGATTGAAGATTGAATAAATTGTTGCCTGCTCCTTTTGAATTTATAGTCAAACGCATAGAAGTTCTATCGCAGTTTTTCGTATATATCTCTTGCGAATCAGATAACCACAAATGTCAGTCGGTAAAAGTTCCTTTTGGAATTTCTGTGTCAAGTTTATTTATCCAATTTTATTAATTTTTTTGTGAGAACTAGGATCCTGGATCTGTTGGGTACAGTCCAGTTGGATTTTGATATAACATAATCTGTGGGGTCAAAAGGAGTTGAGTTGCCTATAAAGGCTGGAGTACAATAATTTAGCAATTTCCTTGAATTTTTCTTTTTGGGTTTCCTGTTTATTTCACAGTGACCTACTACAGTTTATGTCCAGTTTCTAGAATACCTCGTATTATTGCTTTCAAACGAAAGGAGTTCCGTGTTTGCATTCAACCTTGTATGTACCCCAGCCACCCCCTTCCCCAATCTCACTATCACTAAGAGAAGGGGGAAAAACATGAAGGAAAAAGGTTTGGGTCTGATGGTATCGTATTATGCAGTTATGCAGGTTCCTTTGAATAGGATATAATGACATATTATTTGGGTTTTAAAAGGTCTGTTCATATATCTTGTGCACGTGTTGTTGCCTTAATAGGAACTGGCCTCTGAGTTTGTACAATGTTTTTTTTGGTTGATCAGGAGTTCATACAAGAGTATGCTACATGTTATTTTTCTACCTTAAACTACTTTTCTCGTGTTTTCTTTCCTTCAAAATTGTGAAGTATCAGGCCCAGTTTCTCTGTTCTTGAAGGTAGGAATGAGCTCAGAACATAAATTGAACCAAATGCAAACAGTTAACCAACTGCAGAGGTCGAAATATTTTGATGCGGTTTCTTCATTTTAAGGATTTTCACATCCTCAGTTTCTTTTGTGCCAGGATGGTAGATCTTGAAGAGGGTTCTGGACCAGAGGAAAATGACATTGAACTACTTGAGAAGGTCCGCAGCACAGAAATCCCGGATGATCATACAAGGTACCAAAAATCTGAATTTAGAGAAACAATATTTTTGCCTGTTTAGCTTAATGCCTTGTTAATATCTTTCCTAGTGCTTTCTGTGAAACGTAATCTGCGTTGCTACGTCTATAGGTTTTGTTAAGGTATGCTCCAGATGCCACTTTTAAGGTTCAAAGGTCTTCCTTAATTTGAAACTAAAAATGCTTTCCTAGTGCACAATATAACCCGGAAAAGTTATCGTCACTTATTTTGAATGATTCGTAAAACTAAAAAAGCTGGGAAATTACTCCTTGCATGTTTGTGTTACCTCAACTCTCGGTTTAATCAGTGTAGGAAAAATAGTACAGAAAAACAGTAATCGAATCAATAATTTCTGAAAATTATCAACTAGAACACAAAAATACGGAAAGTGTAACGAATTAATAATAGCAAACCGAGGCCCGTGTTTGACACAGTTTCTTTAAAGCGAATTCGCCGCCACACCACGGTTGTTTGAGGTTTTGATCCACGTTTGCCTCCCAGGATACAGCAGCTTCAAACGATAGTCAATAAAACTACTGGATTGCTCTATCAAATGAACTAGTGTCTGTACTCTCTCTCGTAAAACGAAGAAAATACTAAGGAATGGGAAGCTTTTTGTCGGTGTATCAAAACAAAATGAAGGACTCCCTTTATATAGTTGAAGGAGGAGCCAAAATATTCAATACGGTATTCAATAGGAGAATTCAATGGGGGAAATCAATGTGGGAATTGAATTCTGAAAATTCAATTTCTGAAAAAAAAAAAAAAAAAACAAAAAAATTGATGCACGTGGGTATTAATCAACCTCAATTAAGACCGTATTGCCCAGATTCGACAAGCCCGAAGGGCTCCTTTTGGTTGCCTCGTGAGACCCTCCGAATATCCCGATTTTATTCATCCGAAATTCTAGAAAATTTCCAACACAGAGTACCTTTCCTTGTGGCATTGAAAACACTCATGTTTCTTTGTAGTCCTCTCTTTTTCTTTTTCTTTTTAAATGATCGGCAATAAAGTTTTATTAAGAAACTTGAAGAAGGGTACATCAAGTTGGGGGGAGAGGGAGGGGACTCCAACCGAGGTTGAAGGAATTAAAAAACGCCTGAAGGGACAATGTATAGGGTAGTCTTACCATCAGCCATTAGCTATCAAGTAGGGTAGTCTTACCATCAGCCATTAGCTGTCAAGTAACTTATGGATTGGTTCGTTCAACTTAAATCTGGGGGACTTGAGCATGTATAGAGTGTAACTAGTAGGGTTAAAGTTGTCTAAACTCCAAAATTGTCTAAAAGTTCCAAGTTTTGATAATTATATACTCTTTTGTTTTGAATTGCCACAGTTTTGCAGCGGATGAATCGATCACGCGGGAAGTGATGAGTAAACACAAGAGGTGTATCATAGTATATCGAAGAGGGCAGAAACAACTCACCCGTCTTTTCGTGAAGGAAGCAGAGCGTGCCTTGCAGCTAGCCTTGAGTGAGGGGAACTAAATATAGTCAGTCATGCCCTTCTGTTATTCCAGAAAGAGAGATTTTTTTGGAGTGCTAACGTTTGACAGTCGCTCAAGTATTTGTTCTAGCATTCAATGTCCCTTGTGGGTTATTTAAGGGAAATGAAAATAAACCATAGAAAGGCAAACCAGTTCACCGGGTTTCGGCCATAACCAGGCCTTCGAGAGATTCAGATGGACACCGCTGTTCCCCCAACACGGGAATAGAGTATTTCATTCTTTTTTACTTTTGATCCGCTATTCCTTATTACCAGAGATTCGATTTTTACTACAGATTGTGTTTGGAGATTGTATTCTTTTTTTGTTTCCTTTACTTTCTGTCTCTTAACATCTCCAAATGAAATTGGCTTTATCTGACTTATTTTCTTTTCGTTTCTCTGTGGTAGTTTATCATTGTAGTATAGTTGGGGTGTTGGTCCGGGTTGGGTTTGGTCTGGACCCGTCACCCGAACTGAACAGATCAGGTTGGCAAAAAAAAAAAAAAAAAAGTTTCAAGACTGACAAGTGGATGCAGCAGAAGATCCCTATGTCTCAACCCTGTTTGATCTCCCTGTCCCACCCATCCGAGCAATCAACTCCTCGGATGCCATCTCAGGCCTGAGCATTCTATGTTCATTTGCGAATCCGAATTGTTGATTTCTCAGATGGATGGTGTGGATGAATGAAACAAGGAGATCAGACAGGGTTGGTGGGACAGAGGATTGGGTTCTAGTGGATGCAGGTACAAACCTTCCATTATTACAGAGAGAGCAAAATGCGGGCAAAACCCAAATTCTTTTGGATACCTAGTAATCAGAAAATTCCAAGGCTGTCATTTGGTCACAAATCGCTGGAGTGGAGGGATCAATGAAGTAGAAATCACAGCCTAACTTGGGAACCATTGAGCGAAATAAAAAAATTTCCCATACTTTTCATTCCAGAAATGCCCATATTACAAATTTCTACAAGTCTTATTTTAACAAGAGAAGCAAAAAGAAGGAAGAAATCTTAAAAAAAAATAAATAAATACTTTTCAAGGACAAATTAAAAAGAGAGATTACAATTAAATCATCTGTTGTTTTCAAATCAAGGGTCTTTCCTCCTCTTCTTCTTCCTCAATTCCTGATCGAAATCTATTCTCTTCACTGTCGTTTACAGGATTCTCACTCTTGGGAATCTCAGAAGAGGATGTGGTCCTTTTAGGGCATTTGTTATCAGGCAAAAGCTTCATTCCAATTCCCAGTGATAGTAGCAGAAGTCCACCCACATGTTGTACAGTTAATGGCTTTGTAAATATCAAGTACGATAGCAGTAATGTCACCGCTTTTCTCGCCGTTGTCACCTGTGATAGAATTCAAATTATTAGACAAGTTTCAGCAACAAAAAATTCGAAATGTGGCTCTCTCTATATAAGCATGCATGTGATACATAATTCCTGAGTTTGTGTTTTGGATGTAGAAGGGAAAGAGAAAGGCTATGAAGCACCAACATTCCTAATTGCTTACCGTATCCTGACAGACACACGGGACGGACACTCAGGGGACACGTATGACACACCATGAGGCATGTCCAATAATTTTAATTAACTTTAAGCATGGGACACAGCGGGGACATATGGAGGACGCCCTTGTCTCAACGTGAACACAGATGGAAACATGACATGGATCGATTTCTAATATTGAAAGCTTATTTTGGGGATAAGCTATTCCAACAATATTAGGACCAGGAAGGACGAAAGACATAAACGCCCAAATAAATCCTTAAGTTCAGAAAAACCAAGGAAAAACACATCCTAAGTTCCAAACAAATCCTTAAGTTCAGAAAAACCAAGGACTATAATCCAAATGCCTTCACCCTATCTCTGTGAGACCTACCATTTGGAAAAAAATCAAGTTGAACTTTTTTCCCCTTAAAATATCCTCATTCATGATAACTTACAAAACCAGCCAAGCTGATGACATAAACTTACCATTGCGGTTGTGGCAGCACCAAAAACGGCGATGAGGGAAAGGACAGAGACTTGGCCAACAAATGTAGCTATTGCTTCAAAGACCAACACGCCATATACATAAGGATGCTGCATCGAAATTAAAAGAGACTTCAAAAACGTTATCAGTGAAGGAAGGAAGAAAGTATTCTTTCGGATGTTTACCTGATAACATGAATTCCATGCTTCGTTAAATTCTCCGGTCAAAAACATGGGTGGAAGCAAGAAAGGCATACCAACTAGAGTCGACCAAAACAGCATCTCCATCTGTCAAAATAGATGAAAGAAAAGTCCAAATCCATTGGCATTTAGATTTCTTCAGGATCAATTTTTTCTCATTTTAGTACTTGCGCAGAAAATCAAATCACGAGCAAAACACCTGTGTTGTTTCAGGATTCATGGTAAAGATTGCTTCTTGCAGATTGCCCAAGAAGGCGTCCATTACTAGAGCACCGGACACCATTATAACACCAATCAAACTAAAGTTTGGTGAAGTTTGCGCATCCGCTAAAGTGAAAAGGATCAAACCCACTACTAAAAGAACAGCAGATAAGTATTCTCGAGGTGGGTATTTCCGCCTCAGACCAGGTATGAAAGCACCCATTACCATCACTGGAAGAACCTGTAACACGACAATGTAGAAAATCAGAATAGTTTGGAAAGTAGACATACATATAATGACTCCACATTTTTCAGTCACCGCAAGCATCTTTAAGGATAAACAAGCTGCCATAAAGCTAGAACAGAGAATAAATACATCACATCTGTCTATATTGTTCCAACCAGGTTAGAAAATTTCATCAAATGATCGCCGGGGAAGTTAATAGAAATATCCATCCAACAAAAAATAATTTACACTAACTTTAGGTTCCGTCTTTCTCAAGAAACATCCTCAATTTAATATGAGTGATTATGAAACTTCGAAAGGCTCAGGAAATTATCAAAGTGCACCAAGAAACATGAAAACATTGCCGTGCAATTGTTGTATATGAATTGCATACAATCCATTGGATCTGTTATGTACCTTGGTAGATTTGAACATAATTTGAGCCGGGTAATTTAGAAAAGCCAAGGAACCTTTGGTAAGTCCATTTGAACCCATAAGCACCGCGGAAAGCTTCACATAAGTCGTCCATGGGTTCACCGTTTGCTTCCTAGTGAAGCCTTGTAAGCGAATCAGTGCAACGTAAACCCACCCTTGAACAAATGTAAAGTACCAACCATAGCTGTAAGAAGTAAAACCATCATGGATATGTATAAAATCGGCATATAAATCCTCAAAACAACAGCAAAAAATCAGACATTGATCAACAAACTACAACCCACATGATTAACTGACCTGAATTGGAGCCTATTGTATACATATTCCTGAATAAACCAATAAATCAGTTAAGAGTTTTGATTTACAAATTTTGCATAACATTTTCTTTATGGGATTTCTACTCCAAGAATGAAAATTAAACTTCAGTTGTTAATTTTTTTTTTTTTTTTTTGGTACATCAGAAATTTATGATAAATACAATTGGCCACAAAGTTTTGAACTTTAAAAAAAAAAAAAATCTTAAATAATGACATTGATGACATTAATAATGCAAAATTCCCCAAGAGTCAAGAGAGGCAAGCACCAATACCGTATGAATTTCTGTTAGAGGGGCAGATAGAAACTGTTACTCATAATACCACCATTAAAAGAGAAAAACCTTTCTATTGCTAATTTGCTAGTATTATTATTCATATTTTGGGCAAAATTTAAGTCCACCCATTGTTATTTTTTGGCATGCAACGTCTTTTCTCCTGCCTCATTCAAGCCATTTAATTTGCATTGAAAAATGAGACGAGATTAAGGGCTGCTTTGGCTTAAAAGCCAAAAACTGGATTATTGGATTATTCGTTTTATCTTTATTCAAATTTTTTTTGCATTTGTTAGTTTTGCGTCAAGATTTTGTGGTTTCTGGATTCCTCTCGTCGAGACGAATCCAAAAAGTATAAAATTGTGGTAAAAAGTAATAGTTTTTTTAATAAAGCCGAAAATAAACCAAAATAAACTAGTTTATTGGTTTAATTTTTGCTTTATTCAAAAAAATTTGAGTAAAGACAAAACGAATAATCCAATAATCCAGTTTTTGGCTTTAAACCTTAAAAAGGAAACGAGAAAAACCCAACTCCATCTTTGGAAGCAATCAAACAAGGGGAAAGTGAAACAGAAACTTTTTCCGTTCACGGGTTTTCTCAGGAACCAAACAGGGATTTAGCAGTCACACACGCCATTCACAAGGTAACCAATGAAAAACCCAGAATAGCAAATGAAAAGTTGAAATTAAAAAGAAAAAGAAAAAGAAACATAAAAACCCAAAAGCTCAAATCAAAGGGTCAGATAAAAACACACACAAAAAAATAATATAAAAACAGGAAAAAAAAAAAAAAAACCTTTATTTTCAAGAGATAAGTAGCACTCTGTAGCAGTGTAGCACAAAAAAAAAAACTGGGTTTGAGTAGAATTATACCTCACATACGCCATTGACGAGGTAACCGAAGAAAAACCCAGAAGAGCAAATGAGGAATTGTTTCCATTTGGGTTTATCAGAGAGTGAGATTCCAAAGAGGGATCGAGCTTGCTCTTCGTTCTTCATTCTTTGGTTAGGGGTGTTTACTTACAAGCAATTTCAGCAATTTTGCTACGGGCAATGACCCAAGCACCGATCCATACAATGACCAACGTGGCAAAATCTGGGACCCACTCATTAACACGTTCAAAACAAAACTTTTTGGTTGAAAATTTCAAATTTCAGCGCTCAAATTTCGGGAGTAATTTGAAACTCCCCAACAAAATCAAACCCTGACTTCTCTCTCGCTCTCTTCCCACCCCTGTTTCTCTGATTCTCTCTCTCTCTCTCTCTCTCTCTCTCCACACACCAACACCATCGACTCTAACCCGCCACTATCCACCACCGACGACGGAAGATGATTGAAGAAACTCTAAAAGACTGAGAAGAGTACAATGATCAGCGTCGTGTGACGGCAATCACCGAGTCTCCTTTGGCCGTATTTATTGTGACGGAAAGAGGACGAGGGTGGGTGAGGATAACGGAGTGAAGAAGACGGAGGAGCCGAACGACGATGAGGTGGAGGAGTCTTTGGCGAGGGAGCAGGCCGCCGTGGGCTGGCGGCGAAGGAGTCTTTGGCGATGCGGGGTCCGTCTTTTCTGCGTCGAGATTCTGATTCAGAACTAGCTCCGGTTGGAGAACCCGTTGTATCTTGAGATCCGGTGTCCACGTCGCCACGAGCAAAGACTCCGATCTATTTTCTTTTATTGCCAAACATGATATTGTACCTATTGGGAGAATTGCAAACACCAATATTAGGCTCTGCAAATTTTGCTTGGTTTCTGTCATTTTTGGAAGCAAGTTATACTTGTAAATAGAGAATTGCAAACACCAACAGGAAGTGCTTTTGTATCACTGAATTAACCCAACATGAAGTGCTTTGTATCAGTGTTGCGCACACCTTTTAGTTTTGTTGCAAAAATGTTCATGGTTAATGAACAATTTTTGTACTTGTTTATGAATGAATGGAAGAAAGATTTTTTTATGAAAACCGTTTTGGTATCGTAATGAGCTAAATTAGGATGTATTTTTGCCTAAAGTTTTTGTTGGAAAAATAGGATATGGAACACGGGCCTCGGTTTGTATATTCATAGTAATTTCCAGATTATGGAAAATGTTTTAGTTCATGTTTTATGTAATGAAACAACTGGAATAAGATTTTCTATACGCTGTTTTTTATACCGCCTGATTGTAACAATCTTGGAAGAGATTTCCAACAGTTTCAGTTGATGCTTGGTTTGAATCTTAGTTATGTATGAATCTTGTGGTCAAGTCTCTGACGCTCGTACCCTTGAGAGTGAAGTATCATTTTTATTATTGATGAAATAAAACCCATTAACCCAACAATTATTATTGATGAATTAACTAAAATCGACTCCCATTGGCAAAACCTTACTTGAACGTACAAAAAAAAAAGAAGTGATTAACTAGCATCCCACGAACTGCTTCGACTATACATCAAAGGAATTAAAAGGAATTGGTTTTCACTTGTTCTCATTTTCCCATTAAGGCATTGCATCGAACACCTCGTCAGCGGTTAACATCCTCAGCATAGTTACTTCAAAACACTGAAATATGAGAGAGGCGTTGAGCAATTGGAACGGATATTCTGACATTTTGGTTACTTCAAAACACTGAAATATGAGAGAGGAATAGAGAGATTGTGTGCTTGAGATTTCCATGAACACCAGTCCAGCGAGAAACAAGGGGCTCGAAATGTTGGTGGTTTAGGAGGGGGAGAGAGACAGACGGATACAGAGGGGATACAAAGAACTCCTCCACCTCGTCGTCGTTCGGCTCCTCCGTCTTCTTCACTCCGTTATCCTCACCCACCCTCGTCCTCTTTCCGTCAGCATCGTTGGTGGTCGGATTGTGGCTGGTGGCGGGGTTGGCGCCGGCGTCGGTGGTAGATAGTGGCGGGTTAGAGTCGATGGTGTTGGTGTGTGGAGAGAGAGAGAGAGAGAGAGAGAGAGAGAGAGAGAGAGAGAAACAGGGGTGGGAAGAGAGCGAGAGAGAAGTCAGGGTTTGATTTTGTTGGGGAGTTTCAAATTACTCCCGAAATTTGAGCGCTGAAATTTGAAATTTTCAACCAAAAGTTTTGTTTTGAACGTGTTAATGAGTGGGTCCCAGATTTTGCCACGTTGGTCATTGTATGGATCGGTGCTTGGGTCATTGCCCGTAGCAAAATTGCAATTTCAGAGGCTTTATTGACGGGGTTATGCAATGGAAATAGAAATCAATTGGGTCTCTTCAAGGTTAATTTGCATGTTGACTTTTGGACTTGACGTGAAAGGAGAAAAGCCAATATAGAATGAGTGATTCAGCAGGTGTACCGGTTTGATTACGTTAAGCCAATAAAATAGTAGTACACTACCTTGAGAACAGGAAGAGAGAGAGAAAAGAGGAATTGATTTGGTTTAGAGAGAGAGAGAGAGAGAGAGAGAGAGAGCTCAGGGGTCAACACTGGTTCTAATCTTTGTTTAAACAGTGCAGTTTTTAAATTAATAGTACTACAGTATAAATTTTAATGGCCTGGAATTATATCCATATAAATCATACGGCTTAGATGAATGGTTTTCAAATTCATATTATATTCAACAGTTTATCAATAAATAAATCAAATAGCTGAGGTTATGTTTGGGAAATATAAAAAAATATACTGAATCTTTATTAAGATTTTTTTTTTCAATTCTCACGCCTATTTTCATTTTCGAAGTGCTCTCTCTCTCTCTCCCCCATTACTAAATGGTATATCAGAATTAATACATATAAGAATATTCTAGTAACTTTAGCTGAATAATGACAAAACAAAAGTGCAAAAAGATAAATAAAAGTGTGGAAATCATTTTTGTTATTCTTAATGAGTGTTAGGAGCTAATTAGTAATATTAGATTTTAGATTGCTAATTGTAGACTATAAGTTTTTGAATCATAGCGTGACCTGTATAAAGGTTTGAATGATATGGAAAGAAAGTATTTTGTACGTGAAGTATAATTGGAATACAAAAAGCTCCTCCGTATATGATTTTTGGGCGTATTTAAAATGTGTGAATAATAAAATAAGTAGCAGAGTCTACTGGTTTGATCACAGATGATCACAAATTAAACTTAGTCTATAGATGATCACCAGTAGACTAAGTTTAATTTCTATTCATGTAATCAAGTTTAATTTGTGATCATCAGTAGAAAATTTAGTCTACTGATGATCACAAATTAATGTTTCCTAAAATTTGAACAAAGCTTCTACCGGTTGGTCATTCACGGTTCGACAAACTCCGTTTCAAGGACTATAAGCGGAGGGTATTATTGCTCTCTATCTCTCTCGATAACTGACATGAAAGGGTCGGGCATGTAGCACCATGAGTTTTTACCATTCTAACCCTTACTTTACAATTATATGCATGGCATTTCAATTACAGTAGTAAGAGCATTGGATAATATGGGTGTAAATAATCTGTCTTGCAGAGGAAAGAAAAAGAAAAAGAAAAAAGAATGTCGGCAAGGTAGATTTTTCTTTTTTATATCTTGAGTGTATGTTTTTTAGCGGCCCATGGGTTCCACTTGAGACTTTAAAGTGGCTCCCCATGGTAGATCATGTGATTTGAATTTGCTGATACATTCATTAATTTCACTTTTGACATGTTTTTGGAAAAATTATTTAGTGGTCCTAGACACCATCACGTGGTGTCTCAATAAGGCCAACACCGGCCGAGGGGTCCCTGTAGTGTAGAAAATGCACTACACGGTGTAGTGCACATCATTTGGCCGTCCATTTCGACAATGGATAGCTTGGATTTAATTCAAACAACAGACGGTCGGATTCAATTTATTGCTTGGATGAAATCCGAGTCGTCCATTGTCGAAATGGACGGTTGGATGGTGCACTACACGGTGCAGTGCACAAATCCCCGAGCTGCCAACACCTCTCCACCGCACATTCATGTTTGACCCATCACTCAATGCATGAACCCCACATAAATATATTGTTGGGGCACCAATTGGCGGTGTCCCAAGACCGCTGAATGTTTTTGTTTTTGAAAGATGGTATTGAATTTAACTGTACGAATGAGCTTTCGAAAATTTTGAGCAAGTCATTCTCTCATCACAGTACATCAACAAAAAAAAAAATGCCAAAAAAAAAAAAAAAAACCTTCTATAAAGATTCAATTGAAACCCAACTCTTAAATTCCTTTTTTTATTTTTTGACTTTCCTGCTATCAATAAAAAAACATTGAATCGGAGAGACATTCTACTAGAAGAAGCCTAAAAAAAAAAAGGAATAATGGATATTTTGACCTTCTTTTCAAGCAGATATGAGATTCCCAGATTACCAAACTTAAAAATGTCTGAATCTATATAATGAAACAAAACAGTTCCTTAAAAATGCGTAGGTAACAAATTTAAGTAATACGCATTTTCGAGAGGAGAGATTAAAAAATATAAAATCGTGAAATAATTTAGCAAGAGTCTCACTACTTTAACAACTGATGATTCAGCTCAGATCACGACCAGTTTCCAATCATCTTCAATAGGAACAATCGCTATCATCAAGAGTGATCGAATACGTGAGGGGTTGCGCGCAACATGAGGCCCGATACAAATTTTGTTCTCCTTTCCGGTGTAATAGCAATTTTGTCAAAATTGACACCAAATCCAACACACCAAGGTACTAAATCTTACATTTAGCCAAGCAAAATAGATTATCTATGATTGGTACTGCTGTAAATAAACAATTTGTTGTGGACACTCAAAGAGTCTCTGTGATCTGGTTAACCTGATTAAATAACCCACAAAATAGAAAATGTTAATTTATTAAGTTTAAGATGATGTCTCAACGTAAATTAAGCGGTGAGAGACCAATATCTGATCAATATTTTTGTCCCCTGTATTCACAATAAGCACCCATAATAAGGGACGGATCTAAAGGGGGCGCGTGGGGTCACGTGCCCCCACTCAACTAATACTATATTTTTATTAATCATCTTATATGTTTAGCATAATTATGTAAATGTACTATATTTAGCATACAAATTTAATTATATATAGTATCTCAAAAATAAAATTGTTGCGAATTAATTCTAGGCTTCAATTTTCGTATTTGGGTTCATTTATGATTCTTAGTTTATTACTAACTGTTTGTCTATTTGGAGCTTTATCTCCCCATTCTTTTTATTCTTAACTGTCATGGATAAATATCTTAATAGAACGTCGTTAATAAAACCATCTCGATAGACCCGATCATTTTAAAGACTTTCAATGCCAATGTAAAACATACTGTAAAAGTTTTTGCCTAAGATTGCGTGCTCATTTTTACATTCAGCATTTTAACAACGAATGTGGTGATTCAGCGTGATTTTATGATGGTTGATTATGGAATTTTTTTCTTCACGATTTTGATTACTAATGTGCCCCTACTAGAGTGGATTCCTGGATCTGTCCTTGCCCATAGTTAACCTTCGCTCCAGTGTATTGCCATAAGTAGTAGTGGAATTCATATTACTAAAAGTCAAGCACACGCGATGCGTGTGCAAGTTGAATTTTGACAAAAAAAAATATTTGTTGAAAATGTATGCGCTAGCTGAACTTAAAAAATGTTTTCTTTTGTTATTATTATTTTTTTAATGGACCAAGTTTTGTGAAACATGGATTGATTTTAGTTTGGGCCATGTCCTAAATGACACAAAATGAAGGATTGGGTAATCTAAGGCCATAAAGATTGCACAGTAGAATTGATTGAATTGAGTGAATTTTTTTTCCCCAGTAAAACATGTACTGTAATTGAGTTTAGTTGGTTCCATGTTATAAATGGCAGTAAATTGAGGGCTGGGTAATTTCACAGTAGATTATGATGCATTTGTTCTTATGTACACATGAATTCCTTTTTTTTCAAAGTGGGAATTCTTGCTTTTGTTCATGTATAGGTGTGATAAAAAAAATTATGTTGGGGGCTTGCTGTCAGTATGCATGCTGACTCCATCCGAGCTGTCCGTGCTTGGCAATCAAAGGCCCAAATTAATTCGGTAATGAACGGTGCAAATCTGTTTGAGTCCGAACAGATTTAGGCCATTGATTGTCGAGCATGGACGGCTCGATGGTCAGCATTGCAATGTATTATCCCTTTTTTTTGTGTAACGTAAGTATGCAGTGTATTGTCCATTTCACTGTATTAAAGAGGAAGCATGAAAAGGAAAGGAAAACAGTACAAAGGGGATGAAGCCATTGTGGTTTTGCGGGAGTAACTGACAGGTTGTGTTCAAGTAACAATTTCGTGTGAAGGGGAAGCTTTTGCTCGACGTGGGGTTTCTTCAGTTGGGTTTAAAATGTTTTACACATTTACCCCGGCTGTTAGGCATTGGATTTTCCAGTAATTTTACAAAATGAGGGCAAAAGTGAGAATCGCTTTTATGACAGAGCTTCAAAAAAATGTTCACACCAAAATGGATAGCCCCTTTCTATATTAGAATAGATAGATACACATCAAATAAGTATGAGAGGAACTAACCATCAATATTAGGGACGCGTCTAAGAGCTTCATCTACCATTTCTTTCATAGATTTCCCTTCTGTAAAAATGTCAAAAAATCTTGATTTCAATGGGATAGGAAGAAATTAGAGCAAAGTTGGCACAAAAAAAGAACCAACTTGCGCACATAAAAATTCTTTTATAGCATCATGTTTTAAGTTAAGGGGCAGAAACTGGACATTTGCTCCGGCTCCTGCAATTGTACGATGAAATTGAGCCCGAAGATTAGTCAATGTGCGTACAAGCTGACTTAGACACCTTACTTGTAGAAAGAAAAAAAGATGGTAGTTACTTAATAGGAGTTATATATATATATATATATATATATATATATATATATATATATATATATATATATATATATATATATTTCATTCACACAAACACAAACACAAACACAAACCACATACACAAACCAAAAAGTTTGATTTTGAAACCCTAGATTTCAAAATCGTGTTTTTTTGAAACCCTCGATTTCAAAATCAAAATGAAAGCAGAGAATGACACAGAGAGAGAGAGTACGAACCAAAACAACAAAGTTCGAACCCTAGATTTCAAAATTTCGAACCCTAGATTTCGAACCCTTTTTTTCAGTACGAGAGGAGACTATCCGAGAGAGAGAGAGAGAGAGAGAGAGAGAGAGATGAACCTTGCAGTTGATGCTCAGATCGATCTATGGGTGTTTCTTCAAAATCGCCTCCAAATCGCCTCTCACTCTCTCTCTCTATCTTCCTCTGTAAAACATCGATCGAATGAGAGTGAGTGGGTTTTGGTTTTCACCCGTGAACCAATATTACCCGGATAGTCCTTGACCCGGGTTGTTTTTAACCCGCGAGGTGTATTTTTTAGGGGTGCACAAGAAAACCGATATACCCGCAAAACCGATCTGATCCGGACCGAACTGTACTATTTGGTTAGGTTATGCGGTTCATTGGTTTGGTTATGGTTCTAAAAAACTAAGAACCGGTAATTATGGTTCGGTTACTGGTTCCCGATTTAAGAACCACGGTTAAAACCGAACCGGACCGTATAATATTAATATATATGTTTTTCTCACACTTTTGTACGTATGCGTAATTATGTATCTTGATTTGGTAAGTTAATATTTTTTTTCCCTGGTAAGTTATTCTTCTATGTCTATTTAGATTAGAAATCTATTTTGTTAGGAAGTTTTTAATAAGGTATTCTTTTGGTTTCAAATCTTATAAAATCCTATAATTATTTTATGAGTTGTTTAGTGCCCCAAATTTGAAATAATCTTTTGAGTTCATGTGTTGTGAGAAAATTGTTCCAACGCTAATCGGGTAGAACCGGAACCGAACCAAAACCGGTCCGGTCTTGCGGTTTGAATCTGGACAGGTTCTACAAGTATATTGGTTAGGTTTTGGTTCTTAATTTTCTAGAACCGGTCAGAATGGTCCGGTTACTGGATTTCTTGAGAACCGGTCCAATCCGGACCGTGTGCACCCCTAGTATTTTTTAATCTCAGCCGTGAGATTACAATGGACGGCCGAGATCAAATTCCCGGATGGAGGCTACTATCCAGGATCCTGGATCAGATCCTTATTGTATATATATATATACTGGTGAAGAGATAGAAAAATATTATAAAATGAAAAACCAATGGCCAAAAATCGGGTATGCACAAAACCGCCGGCCACAAAACTACCTACAAAGAAAAACAACAAAAAAAAGACAGAAAATAAGGATGCCGGAGCATGTCACCAGAGCTGTCACCCACCATCGCCGCTGCTGTTGTCGTCAGGAGCCCGGATCTAAAAACTCCAGATCCAGCTCCCCGATTATAGGAGTTATATTTGTAGTGTAAAGTATTATAGGCACATATACTCCTATTAATTAAATACCTTGTGATGTGTATGAGACGCTTTTTGTCTTCCTTCTTTTAGCTTAGATCCACAAAATGTTGAAAAAGTTTGTACTAGTAAAAGTCAATTTCGGGATTTGGGTGACGTTCTGTAGATCATAAATGAAGCAATAAACGCACATGGCACGTGATTTTTAATTTTTAATTTTTGATCGGACACACAGCATGTGATGGAAAAGATTTCGATTGCACCAATGCACTTGGTTGGTTGGTTGTTTACTTTCTCTCAAAGTATTTTTCCCCCCTTTTCATTCACGTTTCCCAATCGACTACGAAAAATATCGGAAAACCTGGGGTACAACCATTTTGCACCGAAAATGCACCCCACGCCTTCGGGGATCCGCTTTTGGGTCCCACACGAGTGATCCGAACCGTTCATTGTTCTTAAAACATTTTTCCGAGGGGGCCCACCAAAAATCAGCTCAATCGGACGGTTAGAAGTGCTTGAACCAAATTCTCACCGTTTCAAATTAAATGGGGTGCATTTTCTGTGCAAAATGGGGTTGTACCCCTAGCAGTGCTCGAAAAATATAAAAAGGACATCCGGGACGGGTTATCTCTTAAGGAATAGCATGCATGTTACTATCCTCCAATTCACTCCGGTGCAATTTGAGGTTTAAGTTACCAAAATGGAATAATTTAACATTTAGTTGAACAAATAAAAAAAAAAGGAAAGGAAAAAAAAAATTCCTCTTCCTTCGTTCAAGTAAAGAGGAAAATGAGAGAAAAAATAATTACACTAAATTATTTTAATTAAAAAAATTTCACTTAACTTTCCTCTTTTCCTCTCTTTTATTTTATTTTCTTTTTCCTTTCTTTTCCTAGGCATCAAACAAAGCGTAAAATAAAGGCGTAAACAATATCACATATGGTTTTTTCACCGATCAATAGTAAATAGACTTAATAAAAAAAGACTTGTATAGTTGTATCCTTGACCTAAATCTCAATGAGAGAGTAGTTACTCCCTCCGTTCCTAAATAATGTCCCTACTTTCTCTCTCTTACCTTTTTTCAAATCAAAAAATGAAGTACTTTCGTGTATCATTTTTCGAATTTTTTCGCACCGAATTAAAGTACTTGTCAAGTACTTTAATTCGGTGCGAAAAAATTCAAAAAATGATTTACGGAAGTAGTTCATTTTTTTATTTGAAAAATGGCACGACTTTTCGTAGTAGAACATTAATATGGAACGGAGGGAGTATTTCACTGTTATTACCGTAACACGTCTCTTTTTGGACTTTTCCCGTAGAAAAGAAGAAAAGGTGATACTAATATTTCTCTTGTTGTACTGTAAGAGCATCCTCATCTGCTGTTGCAAACCACTGTTCTGGACAAACTGGCGATGAGTTTTCAGAAAACCTCCCAGAAATCAGCCTCGCTATATCAACGCGATGGTTTGGCCCTGCTACAGTACATCGGTACTCCACGCGAGTCACTGTTCACCGGCTAGGATTAAGTTAATCATTTCTCACTCCTCCAGTTTTTGCCGCTCCCGCGATTTCGCCGTTCGCGCCTTTTCTTCCCCAGATTTAAGGCGCAGGGTTTCGCACTTTCTCTATCATCAGCCATATCTATCTTCATCTCTTGGTTGTTTGTTGCTATCGTGACCTCTCCAACGCCAATCTTCCAGGTATATTCTCCTTCTTTAATTTCATCCATCCCAATCTGTGCCCTAATTACTCCCTCTATTTTCCTCAATTTTGATATGCGCTCTAATCAATTTGGGTTAATGAATCTAGGTTTTGGTTTATCTTTTTGTTACAATGATAAATGGGTTTGTTCTAGATGGTCTATTTTGTTCTGCAATGATCTGTTCCGGAAGGAATCAGTGCATTTTTAAGTATAAACTTTGTGATCTAGACTCTCTCAAGGTTCATGTAATACCAGTTAGGATTATTCAAGTGTAATCGATCCCACAGCAACTTAGTTTAATAAAGAATTCTGGTTTCTTGATGTGTGAATTTTCCTTTTTTAAAAGAGCACTTTGCATTTTTAAAGTCCAAATAATGTTCTAAATTCTCCACTACTTTTAGTATAGTATTATGTTCTATAACCTTTGTTTAATCTGTTATTCCCATAGCAATTTAGTTCAATAAAGAATTCAAGTTTCATGCATTACTTGATTTTGGTGATTCTACTTCCTAGTCAAAGATGGCCAGTAATAAGTTCTGTGGGTACTTGGCTGTTTCTTTTGTTCTCTAACAATGTTCCACACTAGAATTACATGGCTGTGTAGTCAATGTCTACTTGCCATAGCTTTCTGATTAGTTCCAATGCAGTTTTTGTTCTTGGAGCACATGCGATAGTTTGTTGTATAGAAGAGAGACAATCAGCTTTTGGGTCAATAAGCATCTGTAGGGGACATTGTCTTTTTAGTTGTGTAGTGTTTGTTCCATTTTTTTGTAGCTAACTAAAGGAACTTAACTTCATGCTCTGTCTCTTTCATTTTTTTTGTTTGTGGTCTCATTTGTGAGAGTTTAAACATAGAATTACACAGTTGATCATGGATGAATATGTGCTTAGTTTGCAGGAGGCACATTGTTGCTGTCAGTGGGACTATGATTTTCGTCCAGACTACAAGAATCTTAGTATCTTAAAGATTCAGTTTCCTAGTGTTCCTCTGGTTGCTTTGACTGTATGTTCTTTCACTTAAATGTTCCATTATATGTCTCTTATTTATAGCATTATGTGGACCTCTCATGATTGCTATTTACTTGGTTGAGGTAATTATGAGATGCTTATTTGTTGTTCATATCCCAGGCAACAGCTACTAAGAAAGTCCAAGCAGATCTGATAGAGATGCTTCACATTCCAAAATGCATTAAGTTTATTAGCACAGTTAACAGGACAAATCTTTACTATATGGTATTACTGTTGATTATTGTAACTTTGTTGTAGGAATGGATACACGAGAAGACCCCTTCTTCACCACTCTCTTACAAGAGGGATCCACTCTTGGTAGCCCATACTTCGAGTCTCCATATTCAAGTCAAATTTTTCCAGAGTCGCAACTGAATGTCCAAACAGAACCTCAACCAAAGAAATCTCGTGGTGTCAACTTTACCGTAGATGAAGACAATATGCTTGTTTCAGCGTGGCTCAATACTAGCTTAGATGCAGTGCATGGAAATGATCAAAAAAATCATACCTTTTGGAAGAGAATTTGGGAGTGCTACCACTCGCACAAGACCTTTGTCAGTGAACGCAATGAAGTTTCACTACTGAATCGTTGGCATACCATTCAAAAACTCACTAATAAGTTCTGTGGGTACTTGGCTCAAATTGAATCAATGCATCAAAGTGGTACTACCGAGGATGATAAGGTATAATCAAATGAATAACTCTACACTTTTCTGTTCCCATTATTGCAATGATGCTAAATAGATAGTTGCTTGTGCTTTATGTTTTCTCAGATTACCAGGGCAAAAGAAATGTACCGTGAGTTTAACAAAGGTGTTCCATTTCAATTGGAGCATTGTTGGAACTTGTTGAAGCATCAACCAAAATGGGCAGTGCAATGTGAAAAGAATAAACCAAAAAGAGCTAGAAGTGGTGCAGCACTTTCACCAGAGCTAATTGACCCAGAAGACGACATCCCAAATGATACCGTAGACCCAATGGAGAGACCTACGGGAACGAAGCTTGAGAAGAAAAAGAAAATCAATGAGCAGGCGAGTGCTGCGGTTGTGGTGGTATTGAATGCTATGCAAGAAGAAAGGAAAATCACAAGTGAGAAGAAGCTTCAAATGCTTGACAAGTCTTATGCTCTTCAAGTCGAAAAGAATCGAATTGAAGGCGACAAGGTTCGATTGGAACAATTAAAAGAGGAAGAGAAAATCATGACTATGAATACCATTGGTATGACTCCAATGCTACAAGAGTATTACCATCAACGCCAAACTGAAATCCTTGAGAGCCGAAGAAACAAAAATTGAGTACGTACTCTCTTTGGAAGTTACTTTGTGAAGGCTGAAAGTTCCGTTTTGTACTATTATGAACTGTACAGAAGAGCTTTTTTAGCAGCATGAACTGCTATTATTAGATGCTCTTAGGATCTGCTTGTGTATTGCATTTCCATTAGATTAGGAACTACTTTTATTAGATGCTCTTAGGATCTGCTTTTGTAGCAGCGTGAACTGCTATTTTGAAGTGTTGCTGGTGTATCTGGAAATGATTAAAAAATCTGGGCAGTCCTTTTGGTGATGATCCTAAGACTGAAGTGCTTTTGAAGTGCTTTTGCTATTTTGAAGTGCTTTTGTACGTACTCTCTTTGTACTATTATGAACTGTACTGATATATGTAACCTGTGTTAAAATGTTGACTGATATATTGTATGACTGACTTTGGGGATTTTATTGACTGGATTAAACTACTCATAATTTTCTGAAAATTTTACTGAGAGTTCCTCTATGGGTTCTCTTTGTTCGGTTAAAATTTCGGACTTTGATTCCATATATTGAGCTCTGTAGAAATTCGTGAAGTTGTTGCTGTCAATTTGGATTTCTGCAGGCAGCAGTAACCTATCTTGGTAGAACAGTTATAACTTTTGCTACGGGTATCGAAATCGCACACCGTTTGATTTTTCCGAAACTAGACTCGTGTATCTTTCTATCCATGTAAGGATTGTACCTTAAATTTGACCACGCAAAATCAGTTTTTGCATTGAAGTTCAGACGGGTGCAGTTTCTGAAATTCTGTTTTTTTTGGAATGAACTTGCTTTCTTTAAATTGGTGTACAAGGCTCATTTGACAACTTGACATACATATTAAAACAGGTTACATTATAATAAAACATTCATAATAAAATTTGAAGTCAAATAAAAACTTAAAGCCACATGAAAAACTTAAAATGATCGCAATGAACATTAAACATGAAGTTCAGAATCTTAATGCCCTACGACTGGCTATACAGTGCCCATAGGTGCTTGACGAGGTCTGATTGGAGTTGAGAATGAGTGCCCCTATCTCTGATGCGACGATGGCGGTGAAGAAACTCCGTAAGCTCGATTCTGTTCTCGTGCGACGGTTGTGCAATAGGAACTTGATCACTTTGCTCATAATCCAGTGGTAGATTTTCATCTCGTTCATCCTCAACAATCATATTATGAAGTATAATGCAAGCCTTCATTATATAATTGAGAGTCTGAACATCCCAAGGTCGTGCAGGACCACGCAAAATTGCAAAACGTGCTTGAAGCACCCCAAATGCACGCTCTACGTCCTTCCTACACGACTCTTGAGCCATTGCAAAATATTTTTCCCTTCGCGTTTGAGGACATGGTATTGTTTTCACAAAAGTTGCCCATGGTGGATATATACCATCAGCAAGATAATATCCCATTGTGTAATTATTACCATTAACAGTATAGTTGACTGGAGGAGCACGCCCTTGAGAAAGTTCGCTAAACACGGAAGATCTTTCTAATACATTGATATCATTATGAGAACCGGGCAATCCGAAAAATGCATGCCATATCCAAAGATCCTGTGAAGCTACTGCCTCTAAAATAAGGGTTGGTTCATGAGCATGGCCAGTATACATACCTTTCCATGCCGTCGGGCAATTCTTCCATGTCCAATGCATGCAATCAATGCTCCCCAACATTCCAGGGAAGCCACGACTTTCACCAATTGCTAACAGTCTAGCAATGTCATCGTTATTTGGTGATCTCAAGTACTCGTCAGAATAAATTTCAACCACTGCTTTGACAAATTTTCTCAGGCTTTGCATCGCAGTGCTTTCTGCGATCCTTAAGTATTCATCTATAAAATCAGATGCTATTCCATAACCGAGAATTCGAATTGCCGCAGTCGTCTTCTGAAGGGAAGACAAACCAAGCACTCCAGCATTATTCCTCTTCTGGACAAAATAAGGATCGTGAGCTTCCACCTCTGAGTGAATACGAAGAAAAAGAGATCGTCTCATTCGAAATCTCCTCCGAAACACGTTGGGAGGAAATACTGGTTGATCAGCAAAATAGTCAAGAAAGAGCCTTTGTTGTCCTGCCAAATGACCGCGTTGAATAACAGTGCGGCGTTGCTTAGATCGCCTTGAACTCTCAGCTTCTAATCGTTCTACTTCCATAGCAGCTATTGCAATAAACTCCAAGTCATCGTCGGAATCAGAGTCATTGAGAATCATATTGTCTAGAGACTCAAGATCCATATTTGAAAATGAACAATAGAATGAAAGAAAATGTAGGTGTATTTTTTTTTTTCAAGAGCAGAAAATGTATGTGTAGATCAAAGTTAAATGACAAATGGTCTAATTTATAGTTAAGAGATTATGACCGTTACAATATAGCCGTTGGGAATATAGCCGTTGGAATATAGCCGTTGGAAATATAGCCGTTGGAATATAGCCGTTGGGAATATAGTGGTTGGGAATCTAGCCGTTGGGCAAAGTATGAGGGAGGTTTCTTGCCAATTCTGTATATTTGGAGTATTGGGTTATTAGACACTGCCATCACTGGCACCTATGCTGGGCAGTTTATCATTGGGGGGTTTTCCGTTGGGAAAGTATTAATTTAGTTTTTTGTTTGTTTGAAACTAATAAAATGTAAAAATTAGAAACATATTTGAATAGAAAAATAGAAGTGAAAGAAAGAATAGTTTAATACAGTAAAGTTATAATAGAGAGCCTGATTCTGTGAGTTTTTGAAAAAGTGACTTGCTAAAGTATAAAAGGTGTTTTTGAGGTTAAATTTGGCCCAAAATTTGCTGAAGCTGATAAGGATGCTCTAAGATTTTAGCTAACATTAAATATTAGAGCAATAGCAACAGCTTAGAGCATCCTTATCAGGAGAACCAAAATTTTCACCAAATTTAACTTCAAAAACACCTTTTATAAATTAGCAAGTCACTTTATCAAAAACTCACAAAATCAGACTCTCTATTTTAACTTTACTATATTAAACTATTCCCCTCAAATCTATTAAAAAAAACAAAATATTGTTTCGGTGCATTGTCGGTGATGTTTCCGTGCAGTAGGGGTGCAGAAGTAGACCCCCCTCCCTCTTCTCTCCTGACGCACCAGCAACCCAAAAAAAATAATAAAAAATATTTGCTGCGTGAACAGTGCCTACTCAAATTTGAGTAGGCACTGTAGCAAAAATAATTTGAGGAGGAATAGAGAGCCTGATTTTTGGGGGTTTTGGAGAGTTTGGCTCCCTATTTTAACTCAAAAGCCAAATAAGGATGCCCTTAGGCATAACTTAAGCAAAAAACGTAGTGAACAGTGCACATTTTTTATTTTACGTAATCACATCTCTTTTAATACTTCAACAATCCTCTTTGTTACTTTCTCTGTCTCCATAAAACATTATAAAAGTATCAAAACTAGAAAAGAGAGAGAGTGTGTGTGGAATAATTAAAAGTTAATAAAACAAAAGGTGAGAGGAGGGGGAGAGAGAGAGTAAAAAGTACATTTAAAAACTAATTTGCTATTGAACAATGGCACGCTACAAGTGCCGAAGCACTATTGGGGAATTCCTAATGCAAAGTGGTACAAAAGCCAATAGAGAAGCTAGTGCAAGGCTTCTTTCGGGTTTGGTTATCTACTTCAATTTTTATACCTATAGCGTACCTATTGTTGTTGCTCTCAGTCTTGAATACTTATCGCTAGATGAACGTGTAAAACCCTATGTTGAAGCTTAGGTATCACACTCACACATGCATGTGGTTATGATGGAAATGGATTCTCTCCAGTCCAAGTTTTGGATTGGACGAGAGACTCTAGATGACTAGACCTGTTCATTTGCTCATAAACTCTTACTGGTAAAGCTTGAATTGGCGATAATTCAGACCCGATTGTAACAATATGGAGACTTTGGACCATTGAATAATTTCTCTCTCTCTCTCTCTCGCTCTTTTATTTTTTCCCCTCTCACGTAAGCTAGAAGAAGGGAGAAGAAAATTTTTGGGCTTGGAGTTCACTAGCTACAAGTCGTGTAAATTCTTCACTTATTTCTTCTTTCTATCACATCCTTAAATTAGAAGGGTAGATTTATTGAAGGTACCGATGAAGTAAGAAGTACACACGAAAAGAGCAATACTTTATCTCTCTATCAATTGGTTGACAAGCTTTTGCTCCATGCTTTATCACTCTTTTTACTCTACATCATTAAAGTTTTCATTCAAAGTGGTTTTCCTAAGATAAGTCGAAGTTTGTGTAAACTGACTTAGATATCTTAAGTTACCGGAAAAAAAATCAACACCAATCGATCTTTCAAAGTGTACGGAGCATCGGTGGATTTTATCAACTCTTTTGGGGCTAGTGCATATAAAACTTTGCCCCGACTTTAATTGAGTTCTCTGCAAGTGGACGGTGAGAGCTTTCAATTAGTCAAAATAAACTTAAGCGGCCTAGACACACACACCTGAGTTGTAAAAAAAAAAAAAAAGCAGAAACGAAACATGATAGTAAAACAGACGGTAGAAATATCGTTGCAATTTTTCTTCTTCTTCTTCGTTTTTTTTAAATCATTGTTGCAATTGTCCAGCAACGATTTCGCTCATCTAATGTGACTGGGCCAGATTTGGGCCATTTATTTAGACTCTATGTGCTTTTTATAATGGGTTGGCCCACATAGCATTATTAAGAAGGAAACTTGTGAGCGGGGAGCCCGAGCCCCTCAGGTGGTGTGGGCCTTACCCCTCTTATAGCTAGTGCACACAACATTCTCACATAGAGGTGGGGCCTACGTGTGGGATCAACCATCAAAGCAACAGTGGGTTATTTCTATAATTGGCGTTGGAAAATTGGCATTATTAACCAGTTCTATACCAGCAATGGACTCATCAAATGAGTTTCAAATGGGCATAATTGGAAATACATGTATTCATACTCATCTTGCTTCGGTCAGATTTCAAATTTATGTGTATGACATTTTATGTTTTTTGTTACCTTGTTAACGTATTACTACTTGCTAAATAAACTCATCTAGCAAGATTTGTTTCCCAGATCGTTGTTTGCAATTTCTATCTTTTGAGTAGTCTCACATTCACAAATTATCAAGTCAACTCATACTAAGTGTTTCAAATGAAGGCTTTGTTTGCTGTGTCTAGTTTAGAGACAGCAAAAACATATTAAATAAGCTAACAAATCTTGATAGGACACATTGGGTAAGCATTAAGCAGGTTGGGGTGAATTACAGGTGTAAATTTGGCCTAGCCTGGCCCATCGATCATTGGGCTTAGATAAGTCACACCCAAGCCCATCGATCTCCTACCGAAATTGGAGCTCGGGATGAAGGTTAAGTCAGGTTTTGAACCATGGTGGCTGAAAGCAAAAATTTAATGTGTACGCACGCCAGGCGTACGCAATATGCACTGACGGTGCATCTTGACCGTCCATGCGTGTTTCTGATGATCTGGATTTTAAAAAAACTCTTCCATGTAGGAGTTAACTCTTACATGGAAGAGTTTTTTTAAACTCCGGACCATCGATTCCTAAAATGGACGGTCCAGATGTGTTCGTGCGGGTACTTACATTTGTGTGTACGTATGCGTAGCCAGGTTCGGCTAAAAGGCTATGCTAGCTCGTTAGTGATCAATATATGTGAAATTACCTGATACCCTAGGATACAATTTATTAACAATGACCATCGTATAAAAGGCACACGATATCTTACTAGGGTTCTTTGCATCCTTTCGCGTTCTCCTTGTGGCGGCCAATGCCGTCTCCCCCTATTTATTCTCCATCAATCTCTTACCACCACCTTCATCTTTTGAACAACATTTCTCCTCTTTCTCTAGTGCTCTTCAATGCAATAGAAACACCTTCGCAAGCATTATACGAGTTACTTCAGATATGTTGAACGCATGGATTTGGTATGTTTTGCGATATCTTTATATATTTTGTTCATCTAACAAATTGAATGTGTGTTTGGCTACACACTAGCTTATAGATCCCTATTTCTCTAATTACATTTTTCCATGCTTTGTTCAATTGACTTTATGGTTGGTACGACATCCATGTGTGTATGTCTTTGCATATACGTTTATTTTGATAACACTTTTGGCTACTTCTTAATTTTTCAGATAGATTTGGAGATGGTACAAGTTTTTTTTTTTTCTTCATCATTTTTCAAATAGATTTGGAGATCGTCCAAGCTTTTTTTTCATCATTTTCAGATAGATTTGGAGTTCGTACAAACTTTGTTCCTAGTTAGATAAAATATGCAACAAATTTTTTATTCTTAATAAGGGCCCTTGATCATTCCCGATTTCCCGTTTCATTTCATTCATAGACTTGCGCATTTTCTAAGTTAATGTTAATGAACCTTTCAAGGTGTAGGCATGTATATTAATGTGGAATCCATATAGATCTAGTTTTCATGACTAGTTATTTCTTTTTCATGCATAGATCATATATCGAATGCTATTAAGCACTTTATAGTTTATATTGTAATCTAACCTACAAGAAAATGAAACATAATAACTGTATAATTCAAAGCTCTCTCCATAAGCATTCATAAAACACATGAACAATGAATTCGAACAACGTGTTGAATTTCTATTCATCTATGGTTTGCATTGAGAGTAGGCGTGTTAAGGTTGAGACAAGAGCAATTTATAATCTCTAATAGTCAATGAGTTCACCTGAACCTTTGTCTCAAACTGACAATTTCCTCTCCTAATTTTGTTATCAACATCAATCTCATTCTTTTGTGGAATTTTTTTTGTTATGATTGACGTTCATTCCTCTCTCTCTCTCTCTCTCTCTCTCTCTCTCTCTCTCTCTCTCTCTCTCTCTCTCTCTCTCTCTCTCAGAATGGGCCACACAGCGACATCACCTGTTTGTTATTAGATAGGGGCAAGTCTTTGTTATCCCATAGTCATCCTACCGGCATTTGGGACTTTATCGGTGGAGAACATGGTCGTTGTTCATTGCATTTCATTTGTGGTAAGGCATTCATTAAAAGAAGGATTGGTTTGTGGTAGGTAAGAGTATTTGCAAAGATAATAACCAAATTTACATGTATTGCTCACTTAATTCTCCTATTTTGCAATCGCTATAAAATTCAAAGGCATCGGACACATCTCAAACCCTAATTCAAGTGTTATACATTTAGAAGAACATAACATATAGATATCTTCCCTGCTGCATGATCTATGTTGGATTTTGCTATACTTCGCATGAGTGGGAGTTTCTTGCATTCTACTCCCACATAGGCTAGTTGATTACACCTTTTTCCTTGATGATATTGTTGCACAAATGCACCTACTTGCAATTGATTGAAGATAACTTTGGTCCATCCAATGTGTGTGCTATATTGTCAAATGGCCTGATTTTAATGCGCTTTTATTTTGCCTATTTGTTTTTAGAAGCCTAGTTTTTCCGTGAATTAATTCCATTTCTTGATTTTCCACAATTGTCAAGTGTAGTGCATGAAATCCTCCATTGACTCGTGACATTTTTCCTATCAGAGCTAAATGGAAGAGCCAAGATCGAAAATAAGTTTTGATCTTTCTTCTACTAGGGAAAAAGGAGATGACGGGGTAACTTTTCTTTTCATTCTCAACTTTTTTTTCTACCTTGTGACATGTATAAGAATATGTTCGCCGAAAGAAGAACTGAACCAAGCTATTGTAAAGGAACATGCAAAGGAATAAAGAACCGAGGAGCAATCCTCGAAATAGTTTTTTTCTTTTATGGCTACTATACTTGTTAGCTCAAGTAGGATCATACTTGTTCGTCTTTTGAGCACCCTAAGCTATAAAAGTATACGGTTGACCTAGATTTAATCATATATATAACTGTCTCTATTTTGGCATCTATTATGCATGTTGATAGGTTTTAAAGGACTTACAACTACTTTCGAGTTGCGACTCTCTTATACATTTTTTTTTGTCTCCCTTTTCTCAATACAGTTCTATTATGAACGTCCATTTAATCCTTCTTGTGACTCTATATACTCTCATTTTCTTTTTTGTTCAGCACTACTACGAGTGTATGATCGGTGATAATTGTGGACACTTGCTTTGTTGTGAAAGTTGTCCTAGAACGTATCACCTTGAGTGCCTTAATCTTCCTCTCAAGGTATATTTTAACTCTTGCACTTTATTTTGAAAGGTTGTTTTATTGCCATACTACTGCTTATGCGTACCTACTTTCAATGTGGTATATCTAATGCAAATTATGACTAATTTTCTTTAGTCCTAAGCACATTCCAACTGGGGATTGGCATTGCCCATAATATTGTAAGAAAAGTGATTCAAATGGGCATACAAACCATCTGGATCTCACACTTAAACAGATGATGATAAAACTCAGAATTAGAGGATCTAAAACTGTTATTCGAACAGCTGCCAGTGACAAGGCATCCCATTTTGATTTTGATCTTCTAATCAGTTTCTCTTGTGTTATTTAATACTCCTGCTATAACCTCCTTTGGTGCATACTATTTCTCAGGCTGCTAGAGAAAGAGTTTTTAAAAGCTTACAAGGCAAACCCTTGCTTGAGGACTAAAGTCAACAATTTCCAGTGCCAAATGTCATCAATCAATAACTCTGAGGATGAGTTTGTAGCCAATCAACCTGAATGGACTCTGTTGATTAGATTCTTGCTTGCAGGTTTTACCATTTCAACAATTACACTCATTTTTGTTGTACAAGTAGGGTTGAATTATGTCTTTTGAACCAAAATTCTAACTTTGCTTTGTTGGTTTTTTTATTTCTGTTTGTCAAAACCTAATTCCACTAAGAGTCCGAGTATTTCTTGTTATTCAGCATTTTACTTACGTTGGGCATGTGCTGTGACACTTGTAGAGTTAATATTGTAGAGAAGTAAAGAAAGAAAAGCATGAACACAATGAGGATTGATTAACACTTAAAAATAGTGCAAAGTGCCAAAGAAACAGAAACATTCTGCTATTTCTTTAACAAACTTTGTGCAAATAGTATCATACTAGATAGCTGAATAATTTTTATTTGAAGTACTAAAAAAAAAGGAAAGAGAGAAAACTAGAGTGAACTCAAAAAATAAGGATTGATTATTCATTAGCAAAATGTCAAGAAAAAATACAAAAAAAGTAAGCCATATTATTTGATATTATCAGATCTATGGGGAAAACGTATGATGGTGGTGTTTCTCTTTAAAAAGACAAGAAAAGAAAGCATAAGAATCATAACAGGGGCAGCCACAAGAAGTGTCACACAAAACTTATATCCATTCATATGTATAGAAAGGGAATTCTCAATCCCATAGTGCACTACGAGAATGTAGTGTATGCACATTGGTACGCTTTATTGAGATTTCATCGTTGTGATCCGAGCCCCTCAGCTTATGGAGTTTGTAGGATAGATCATACAATATAAATTAAATCAGCTGGTGTGCATCTACAAATTGCCGAGATGAAATCCGAGCCATTGAAAACACATCCGACAGCCCTAATGCGCACTAAGGCTTCACACCAAGGGTGCACTCGAATCACACTGTTAGATAAATATATCTAGATTAAGAGGAATTAACCTCTTGCTATCTAGTTAGCGATGTTCAATTAACGTAATGTTTAGTACAACTATTTTATTTAACAAACTCTAAAAACTAAATAGTTTAGATAACAATGATGAGATCTCGATAAACCACTACCTCCTCGTAGTGTATTAACGCACTACGGATCCCAAGTCTTATTTACAAACATTCACATGAGGGTCCCACATGCAGTGCAAAGCATTGTTATATATCAATGCATTCATTAAAATAATAATCTAGTTATTTTAGGTAAGATATCATAATGTGTATTTCCTTTTCCCCAATTTTCATAACCAATGTCACATAGCCCATGCAAGGTTGATTTTTCATAAGAACCATAGATGTTCCCCCCTCCCCCCCCCCCCCCCCCAAAAAAAAAAAAAAAAAAATACAGATAATTACGGGCCAGTTCAAAAAACTTTATATTAATTTCCATTGCGGATTAAGGTGTTAAATACGTCCAAGTCTAAGGTGGTAAGTGAAGTTACACTAATGCCCTTGTAAATTTCGAGTCTTGATTTTGATCACACTTAGTTCACTCTCTTCAAAAAAAATAAATTTGAGAATCTCATAGTTTAGCCTTGTTCTCGTTGACCATTGAATTGATTCATTGTATATAGTCTATAGATTCAATAATCTCGTTGAATTGATTCTTCAAGTTGATGATAGAGACGAGGCTTTTTTTCGAACTTGTGAACTTCTCACCTTTTCTCCCCTCCATCTATCTTACATAGGCCTCCTCTTTCCCTCCATCTTCTACTCAATTGATAACTCATATTTTCCACTAACCCAATCTTCCCCTACTCTCAGAATCTCGCATTCAAACCTCGCATCGTTTTGGTTCCTTGTTGTAGCCAATTCATCGCAAAAGAAATCCAAGAGCAGCTGATCCACACTGGCATCGACACGGGTTTCCAACGAGCTTGTTCTTCTAATATGATTTACATTGTCTTGCTTTTTCTTTGATTGCACCGTCTTCACCGTAGAATTCTTTACAATCCGCGTACCCTGTGGGGGTCTCGATTCTGGTGTGAACTCTTTGGCCGTCTGGTTCTGTACGGAGAGGGAGGACTGGCTGAACCTCACCGGAGGTCCAGGAGCACGTCGATCGGAGCCCTGGGAGCGCCCCTGAGAAGGAGGCCGGGGTCCCAGGAGCCCACCTGAGAAGGAGACCGGGGTCCCAGGACCGCGCCTAAGAAGGAGGCAGGGGTCCTAGGAGCCCACCTGAGAAGGAGGCGGACACCCTGGGGGCGCGCCTGAGAAGGAGGCCGGGGCCCCAGGACCGCGCCTGAGAAGGAGGCCGGAGCCCTGAAGGCGTGCCTGAGAAAGAGGCCGGGGTCCCTGGAGCCCGCCTGAGAAGGAGACCGGGGTCCCAGGACCGCGCCTGAGAAGGAGACCGGGGTCCTAGGAGCCCACCTGAGAAGGAGGTCGGCACCCGGGGGGCGCGCCCGAGAAGGAAGCCGAGGCCCTAGGACCGCGCCTGAGAAGGAGGCCAGAGCCCTGGGGGCGTGCCTGAGAAGGAGGCCAGGGTCCCTGGAGCCCGCCTGAAAAGGAGGCCGGAGCCCTAGGGGCGCGCCTGAGAAGGAGGCCGGAGCCCCAGGACCGCGCCTGAGAAGGAGGCCGGAGCCCTGGGGGCACGCCTGAGAAGGAGGCCGGGGCCCCAGAACCGCGCCTGAGAAGGAGGCCGGGGCCCCAGAACCGCGCCTGAGAAGGAGGCCGGAGCCCTGGGGGCGCGCCTGAGAAGGAGGCCGGAGCCCCAGCGGCACGTCTGAGAAGGAGGCCGAGGTCCCTGGGGGCACGCCTGGGAAGGAAGCCTGCACAAGGAACAACCACGTTAGTGCCAAGCCCGGACGGTGGTGGTCCGGGAAGGCACTCCGATGGCTAAGTCAGCGACTGAGGGAGAAATATAGTGGAGAACTTAGAGAGAGAAAGTGAGTAAAAAGTGTCCCACCACCGCCCCCCCCCTAGGTATGTGAGGGAGAGGCATATTTATAGGCGAGGGGGCGCGTGCCCCGCACGCCCCTCGGGGGCCTTACGCGCCCCGTCCCTATCACCGCATTGAATGCAAGGACTGATGTCTGTCCGTCAAGTGGCTTCTCGGCCACTGTTCCCCTCAGGGTCGTTACCTGCTCCTGATATTCCCAACGATCTAGCCCCCCTGCAGGCGTAGCCTGTGGAGTTGGTGACTTGCCATGATACAATGCACGTGGGGTGGTTGAGCCCACTTGGCGAGTTGCTCAGACTGTCAGGCGTGCCTCGATCGAGCCCCCGACATCTGACGCGACCCCCCCGGGTACCGAGGTCAATCGACTCGTCCCGGGCGGGGCTCGGGAGTCGACCCCCCGGGGGCAGCTCTGGTCCCCCACGTTGTTGGCCGAGCCGAGGACCCAGGACCCGAGCCAATCTGATCTGCTCCGGCGGAGGTGATCCCCAAGACCCTCGCCCCCCGCCCAGGGGGGGGGGGGGGGGGGGCGGCGTGGCCGAGGACTGTCAGAGGTGCCTCGAACAAGCCCCTGACATCTGATGCGCCCCCCCCCCCCCCCCCCGGTACCGAGGTCAATCGACTCGGTCCGGACGGCGCTCCAGAACAGCCCCCCGAGGGCTTATGGTCTTCCTGGTGCAGGCTCCCGAGGGGGAGGAGTCCATCCGAGGCCCTCAAAAGGTGGCCGAGGCCTATACGGACCTCCAGCCGAGCGCATCTTCCCGAGGAGGAGGAGTCCATCCGAGGACAGGCCTTTTTCCTAGCGCTCCGTCCGAGCGCTCTTGCCTAGAGCCTTCGCTTGGCGGATGAGTCCTCCTAGCGGCTGAGGCTAGTATGGACGTTGGTTCTCTAGGACCTTTGTGGGAATAGAGCCCCTACAATAGCCCCTCTTCGGGAGGAAGCAAAGTGCGTTTGCCTCCTGCCGAAGACAAGTGGGGAATGAAGATAGCAGAGCCTGGTAGTTCAACCCGAGGCCCTGCACTAGGCATCATCCGAGACCAAACGGTCTTCCGTTCGCTCAACCGAGGACGGGCGAATCTTCTGAGACCAAACTCGTGAGCTCCACCGAGCACGGTTGGAAAAATCTCGGCTTAGGTGGGGAATCGCTTCGATAGCCCCCGATTTCGGACCTAAGCCGAGGTGGCCTTTAGCCGAACACTAACCAGCGTTCATCCCCCGAGCCCGTATTGGCAGGGGGGTTGGATGATAGCAAGGCCTGATAGTCCAACCCGAGGCCCTGCAGTATGCATCACCCTAGACCAATCGGTCTTTCGTTCGCTCAATCGAGGACGGGCGTTCCACGGAGCGGAATATCGTTCCACCGAACACATACATTCCGCTCGGTATGAGGCGATCTTTCGAACGCGGTGCTCCTTTGAACAGTGTTCCACCGAACGCAGTGAGTATCGTTCCACCGAACGAGACTCGGGTGCCCTAGCGACCCATCGATCTAATGCTAGGGTCTTAATGTTCCACCGAACATATCAAGGTGCCCTAGCAACCCACCGGTCTAGTGCTAGGGAATTGGCTTTATTAAGTTCTTTTTTAGTGCCAGAGCGAGATCTTCAGTATTGGGCTTCCTGCCCTCTTGTCTAGGGCTTCCATTCAACCCCTAAGCGAGAACACTGTTCAGCCACCGTCTCGGTGGGAACATTTTTCGGTCCCTAGGCAGGAACCTCCTTTGACCTATAGGTGGGGGACACCAATTGGTCCCTGGGGGGAGTTTCTTCAATCAATAACTCTATTCGACCCCTAGGCGGGAGCTATGTTCAGCCAACGGCTAGGCAAGAACATTGCTCGACCCCTAGGGGGAAATATCTTCATGCCCTCGGCGGGATTCTTCGGCGACAACCTGTTCGACCCCTAGGCGGGAACTATGTTCGGCCAACAGCTAGGCGGGAACGTGGTTCAGCCCCTGGGGGAACTAACTTCAGCCCCTAGGAAGGGACCTCTTTCATCCCCAGGAGGGGAGTGATCTGCCCCTAGGGGGAGCGCTATTCGGCCAACGACTAGGCAAGAACGTTGCTCGACCCCTAGGGGGAACTACCTTCAACCCCTCGGAGGGGACTTCAACATCCAGGAGGGGACTTCAACCTCGAGGAGGGGACTTCTTTCAGCCCCCAGGGGAGAGCGTTCTACCCCTAGGCGGGAGCGGTGTTCGGCCAACGGATGGGCGGGAACATTGCTCAACCCCTAGGGGGAACTATCTTCAACCCGCGGCGGGGATCCTCGGCTGCAATTGAGTTCAACCCCTAGGCGGGAACTACGTTCAGCCAACGGCTAGGGGGAAACGACGTTCAGCCCCTAGGGGGAACTATCTTCAGCCCTTAGGAGGGGACTTCCTTCAACCCGCAGGAGGGGAGTGTTCTACCCCTAGGCGGGAGCGGTGTTCGGCCAACAGATGGGCGGGAATGTTGCTCAACCCCTTAGGGGGAATGGTCTTCTACCCCTCGGCAGGGACTTCCTTTAGCCCCAGGAGGGGAGTGTTCTACCCCTAGGCGGGAGCGCTGTTCATTGCTCAACCCCTAGGGAAAACGGTCTTCAACCCCTCGGAGGGGACTTCCTTTAACCCCAGGAGGGCAGTGTTCTACCCCTAGGCAGGAACGCTGTTCATTGCTCAACCCCTAGGGAGAACGGTCTTCAACTCCTCGGAGGGGACTTCCTTTAGCCCCAGGAGGGGACTTCCTTCAACCCCTAGGTGGGAGCGCTGTTCGGCCAACGGCTAGGCAGGAACATTGCTCAACCCCTAGGGGGAACTATTCTCAACCCCTCGGAGGGGACTTCAACCCCGAGGAGGGGACTTCTACGTCCATGAGAGGACTTCAACCCCGAGGAAGGGACTTCTTTCAGCCCCCAGGGGGGAGCGTTCTACCCCTAGGCGGGAGCGGTGTTCGGCCAACGGATGGGCGGGAACGTTGCTCAACCCCTAGGGGGAACTATCTTTAACCCCTAGGTGGGAGCGCTGTTCGGCCAACGGCTAGGCAGGAACATTTGCTCAACCCCTAGGGGGAACGGTCTTCTACCCCTCGGAGGGGACTTCGACGGCAACTTGGTTCGACCCCTAGGCGGGAACTACGTTCGGCCAGCGGCTAGGCGGGAACGACGTTCAACCCCTAGGGGGAACTATCTTCAGCCCCTAGAGGGGAGTGTTCTGCCACTAGGCAGGAGCGTTGTTCGGCCAACGGCTCGGCGGGAACGTTGCTTAACCCCTAGGGGGGACTAACAGAACTCATGCCGCCTGATGTCATGAGTGTGGTTGAACTGCCAAGGAGAACGACCTCTCCTCCCATTTCGGAACAAATTGAGGTGAATGGTTCTACGAAGGTGTTGAGAGTAGGTGAATCGAAAACCACCATGAAGAGATGTTGGGAAAGACATATGTCCCCAGCGGAGTCGCCAATTGTGGGGGTCTCGATTCTGGTGTGAACTCTTTGGCCGTCTGGTTCTGTACGGAGAGGGAGGACTGGCTGAACCTCACCGGAGGTCCAGGAGCACGTCGATCGGAGCCCTGGGAGCGCCCCTGAGAAGGAGGCCGGGGTCCCAGGAGCCCACCTGAGAAGGAGACCGGGGTCCCAGGACCGCGCCTAAGAAGGAGGCAGGGGTCCTAGGAGCCCACCTGAGAAGGAGGCCGACACCCTGGGGGCGCGCCTGAGAAGGAGGCCGGGGCCCCAGGACCGCGCCTGAGAAGGAGGCCGGAGCCCTGAAGGCGTGCCTGAGAAAGAGGCCGGGGTCCCTGGAGCCCGCCTGAGAAGGAGACCGGGGTCCCAGGACCGCGCCTGAGAAGGAGACCGGGGTCCTAGGAGCCCACCTGAGAAGGAGGTCGGCACCCGAGGGGCGCGCCCGAGAAGGAAGCCGAGGCCCTAGGACCGCGCCTGAGAAGGAGGCCAGAGCCCTGGGGGCGTGCCTGAGAAGGAGGCCGGGGTCCCTGGAGCCCGCCTGAAAAGGAGGCCGGAGCCCTAGGGGCGCGCCTGAGAAGGAGGCCGGAGCCCCAGGACCGCGCCTGAGAAGGAGGCCGGAGCCCTGGGGGCACGCCTGAGAAGGAGGCCGGGGCCCCAGAACCGCGCCTGAGAAGGAGGCCGGGGCCCCAGAACCGCGCCTGAGAAGGAGGCCGGAGCCCTGGGGGCGCGCCTGAGAAGGAGGCCGGAGCCCCAGCGGCACGTCTGAGAAGGAGGCCGAGGTCCCTGGGGGCACGCCTGGGAAGGAAGCCTGCACAAGGAACAACCACGTTAGTGCCAAGCCCGGACGGTGGTGGTCCGGGAAGGCACTCCGATGGCTAAGTCAGCGACTGAGGGAGAAATATAGTGGAGAACTTAGAGAGAGAAAGTGAGTAAAAAGTGTCCCACCACCGCCCCCCCCCCTAGGTATGTGAGGGAGAGGCATATTTATAGGCGAGGGGGCGCGTGCCCCGCACGCCCCTCGGGGGCCTTACGCGCCCCGTCCCTATCACCGCATTGAATGCAAGGACTGATGTCTGTCCGTCAAGTGGCTTCTCGGCCACTGTTCCCCTCAGGGTCGTTACCTGCTCCTGATATTCCCAACGATCTAGCCCCCCTGCAGGCGTAGCCTGTGGAGTTGGTGACTTGCCATGATACAATGCACGTGGGGTGGTTGAGCCCACTTGGCGAGTTGCTCAGACTGTCAGGCGTGCCTCGATCGAGCCCCCGACATCTGACGCGACCCCCCCGGGTACCGAGGTCAATCGACTCGTCCCGGGCGGGGCTCGGGAGTCGACCCCCCGGGGGCAGCTCTGGTCCCCCACGTTGTTGGCCGAGCCGAGGACCCAGGACCCGAGCCAATCTGATCTGCTCCGGCGGAGGTGATCCCCAAGACCCCCGCCCCCCGCCCAGGGGGGGGGGGGGGGGGGGGGGCGTGGCCGAGGACTGTCAGAGGTGCCTCGAACAAGCCCCTGACATCTGATGCGCCCCCCCCCCCCCCCCCCCCCCCCCCCCCCGGTACCGAGGTCAATCGACTCGGTCCGGACGGCGCTCCAGAACAGCCCCCCGAGGGCTTATGGTCTTCCTGGTGCAGGCTCCCGAGGGGGAGGAGTCCATCCGAGGCCCCCAAAAGGTGGCCGAGGCCTATACGGACCTCCAGCCGAGCGCATCTTCCCGAGGAGGAGGAGTCCATCCGAGGACAGGCCTTTTTCCTAGCGCTCCGTCCGAGCGCTCTTGCCTAGAGCCTTCGCTTGGCGGATGAGTCCTCCTAGCGGCTGAGGCTAGTATGGACGTTGGTTCTCTAGGACCTTTGTGGGAATAGAGCCCCTACATACCCCTTGTCCAAATAGATCGATTTGGTCTTTAAGGTTGGTAGGGTTTGTATTACTCCCCAGATTTTCGAGACAGTGGTGGAAAGGCGAGAATGATCGTTCATCTTCTTGAATTGGAAAATTGATCGAGGACTGAGACTGGATTGTGCTGCTCTTTCTCTTCGCATAGTAACTCTCCCTGTGACCTTGTTAATACCATTTACCATACTAACGTTAGAAATGTGAAAGAATAGAAAAAGGATTTAATTAAGCCATCAAAAACAAGATCTCGAAAGCTTATAGTTATAAAAGAGTGCGTGATTGTAAAACTCGTCGGTCTTTCTAAATAACTTATTCACGTGTCTATTGATATATGATGATGATAATTTGATATTACTCCATTTATGATATAACTTTTTGTGATATTATTAATTACAACAATATTACTAAACAACCCTTTTATCTATTGAACATCAGATTAGTCAAAAGGCATATCTAGTTTTACCACTAGGTCACCTTTTCCTTTGTGATGAACTCCAGGCCGGGCTTATTTTTTCTAGAGCAATGCTACGAATGCTACTTTTAAATACAAAACGGACACAATTGTGTTCAGAATTATTCGATACATGTGAGCTCACATAAATAGAAACATAGTTGTATCTGACTAGCCGTCTTCCCGGACTCTTTTTTTTCTATAAGAGTAATCATTCCTAGCCTTTTTCTAAGAGTAAGTGGGGGAAAATAATTGTAAATTCTGTATGTTTGATTATCTTATGGTCTGTGGATGGCATTTTAGGTCAATCAGTGAAACAATAGTTTAAATTTAACGGTCCGGGTTGATCAACCCAGAACCGGTTCATGCGGGTTGGCGGTTTGACAGCTAATGCAGACCGGTTTTCACTTTTGAGGCCGGTGTTTAAAATATGGCGGCTATTAGGTTGGATCGAACCGGCCGGTCCGGTCCGGTTTTTAAAACACTGATTAGACCTACCAAAATCCTGCCGACAGTAAAAGTTAAAAAAAATAAAAATACTCCACCGTTTGCAGGTCAATTTGTCAGATCAGTCAACCAGTAGACAAAATTTAGACAACAATGCTACGGAGACAGTATACTAAGGGTCAGACCCACGTATGAATCCTACCCCGTATGAAAATTATTGAACTGTTCTAATTATTCGTGTGGGGCTAAAAAATGAGCCCTGCATGCTAATTAATACAATTTCGGTACCTTAGACTTCGGTACCCATATCTTTACCCAAAAAAAGGGACGGAGGTTGTATAATTTTTACTTATTTACCGTCCGAGAAAAGAGGAGTTGGGGGGCCTTGAAAAACTGGAGGTCTAAAGCAAAAGCTTTAGCTGCCTAACCGGCCCTTTTGCTTTAGACCCTAACCGGCCCAGAAAGAAGCAAACAAGTTTCCAAGCCCGTTCTGAATTCCTATTCCAAATCCACTTATAACAAGTTCACCATCCACCACCTTTTGTGGATTCCAGTAAATTCATTTTAGTAATCTGAACCATTCATCTAGTAGGACTACAGATTAATGTATATATGTAAAAAAATCACTTCAATTGGGCATCGATAAATATATCAAAAATGAAATTTTAGTTTATAAAATAGACGGTCATGAACAATTTGACTTTAAAATTATTGACAGAATCATTCCGTTCATTTCAAGAACCAAAATTCAATTTTTTATATACCTATCATACCGATCATGCTGATTTTTCAAGTGGATACACTACTCTATGGCCTTACAAGATGAACAGTCTAGATTACTGAAATAAACGCACGGTGAGACTCACAAAAAGTAGTGATGGAAATCATGGGTTGTCCACATGAGGTGTAACGAACTTCACCTCGTTATAAACACATAGAAAACCCTATTCTATTTCTATTAGTCCAAATTAAACATCAGTTAATTTTTTGTGCTATTGTGTTATATATCTAGGGCGTCACATTAGTACTTAAGAAGGCAATGCTTTGTGCCTAAGCTTTTTTGTTCAATCTCAGATAAGTTTTGGTTGTTTTGCGGAAATTTCATTTCAATTTTTTGCTATAGATTATGGTAATTTTACTTACTTATAAGAATATAAGATTATGGTATATTTGGACCGCCTCTCTTTTGGATTTGGATGTGAATTAATTCAGTTGCCACTTACTACAGCATCCCCATATCCAGTGGAGAGGGATTTTACTTTAAACCATAAACATATCAGATATTCTATTGATATAAAGCCAAATACAATGCATGTTCAGATGACATTACCGGTCCGATGATACAACGCACAACAAAAAACAACAAAAAAATTAAATAAAATACCGCAAAAAACCAACAATAGTAGTGAAAAACCAACAAGTTTACTCAAGATTGGGTTTATGTAGGTAGATCTGCAAGAAGCTGAAATACCGATCCCGTCATCGATGCTAAACTCAAGTTGGACTAAAGCCGGCCTGATTATTATTTGTGATAGCTTGTTGTGTAAAAAATGATAACAATTTGAATCCATTAATCTTGTGTCGTGTTTATATCATGCTAACGTGTCCTGTCAAAACTTTAAAACTCATGAAATAATTATGCAAGATTCTCGAGGGCACTGCAACATAATATCTCGGGTCTTTTTCACTACATATTGAGTAAGGTCTACGCATTTATTTTTGTAACTAGATAAACATGTGTACCAAAAAATAAGTGTAGGAAATCACGTGGCAGTGACCCAGATATTGAATTTTTTTTTTTTTGCCCTTGACAAAATGAGTGGTTCAAAAAAATACTAATAAGTGAAATTTGAGTGCGATTGACCAAAAAACGAGTTGACTCGTCATTTGAAGTAGTTAAACGGTCCAGATCGAACGTGGGCACCGGTGGGTAGGCCCTCCCTTACGTGATACGATGCGTGGCCGGCCTTCAGAATCCCCTACACCGGACGCAATTGGACCACGTCGTGTGGGGTCCGACGACACAGACAATTTTTATACTCTATTACGCGCCAATTGACCGAACTCACTTTGCCAAGTCATTTTGATTGATTCAGTGGTGGACAATTGCCTAATTGCCAGGTCAGTAATAATAGCTTAATAATAGTTTCTGGCACAGCCGACTCTTGGTCGGTATACAACTTTTATTGCTTTTTTAAATCGCAAAATGTCTTGAGTCAACTTGTGCAAAATTCGGACCGGTTGCTCCCACATTCGTTTCGCACAATTATGTGCGAGGTGCATAGGCAGCTCTGGATGGTCACTGAGGTGTGATAGTCCCGTGATAGCTCCGAGAATTGCTAAGAAGGAGAATCGAATATTACTAGATCTTAAGAGGAGAAAACCTGAGTGTCGGCCAGGTACCATGTGGTGATGCTCAACGTGCATTTTAACCGTCCAAAAGTGTTTTAGACGGTTCAGATTTTAGAAGAAGAAAGAGAACCAAAAATAAGGAGAGACGGAGCCAGGATTCTAATCCGGATGTGGCACCCAAAGTAAATATCTTTCCTACCTTCGTCTCACAAAGATAGTTTATTAACAAACGATGTGTAATTTTTGAATAAAAATATCAGTTAGCTCTTTTATTTGGCATGAAGAAACATAAGATATTATGCATGTTTTTTTTTTTTTTTGTAGTGAACTATCTTTAAGGGCAAAAAGAGTAATATGTATAAAAAAATACACATGCTCGAAAGTTAATTATTTATAATACCCGAAAAGTACAAATTTTCGTATTTAATCATCTACAACATGCTTAGGGGGGTGTTCCACTAATTTGGTTTTTTTAGTTTTTTGGTATTTTTGAATATTTTAGTTTTGCAAAAAAACTAACTTGTTCCACTAACTAGTTTTTTGGTTTTTAGTTTTGCAAAAAAACTAACTTGTTCCATTAAACTAGTAGTTTTTTGTATGTCTAGTTTTTCAAAAAAAAAACTAACTTGTTCCACTAACTAGTTTTTTTTTTTTGGCTTTTTTGGTTTTTAGTTTTGCAAAAAAAAAAAAAAACTAAGTGGTCTTTTGTTAGTGGAATGAGATAGTTTTTGAGTTAAAACAAAACTCTTTTTTTTTTTTAGCAGAACGGGGCCTTAATACTGAAAAATTACACATCTTCATTGATTAATTACTCATCAACTATACTAGAAGTAAAATAAGAGTTTTGCAGAATAATACTCTTTTTTCAAAACGAATATAATTTTTTTTACCCGGGGAAGGCAATTGCCACCCCATCCCTCTTCTTAGCTTCGTCTCTGCCCCAAGACATGTCGTGCCAAGACAATTTTTTAGACATTCGAGCATTTTAAAAGTGCTTTTAATTGTCCAAATTTGTTAAAGTTATCCTACATGTAATATAAGTATCTTATTTATAAGATGCAATTTGAAATTTCAACCATTGTGGTAAAGATAGTCTACTCTAACACGCATTACAACCATGTAGTGCATGGGTGCATCGCAGAATCATGAATTCCTTGAAAGAGTAAGAGCATAAAGTTCATCACCTCAGGAATTATTCAAAATTTGGTAATTTTTTTTCAACACAAAATAAATCAGATTCTACAGTCCCTATTGTGGATTTTATAATGTTGTTTAGTTGCTCAGATTAACCGCTTGTAAACCTGCAATTGTCCAAATCTTTGACATCAACATCGGATAAACTCCTAGAAAAAATATAATTTAAGGTGGTTGTTCTCTGAGCCATTGATTGGTCCAAAATACCCTTGACCTAATTCATTTTTGTTTGTTTTGTGGGAGGTTTACTTACTACTAGTTCTTAAGACAGTCCATGGGTATGCTTGGTAACCATTTTACTTGAATTTTTTATTTTTTATTTTCAAAACTTAGACAAGTTTGGTGGTCTGTTTTCATTTTTTTTTTTTTAAAAATAGTGAAAACGGCTTTCAAAATTGTTGAAGATCGAGGAATTCGCAAAATGGAGTTTTCAATTATTTTTCGTAGTTATTTTTAATTAATGTTCCTATTGATTCTCTTAATGGTAGAGAAGCTCAAAGCACCGCAAGCCGCAAGCTTGCGGTACTTATCATTGCAAAATTCCTTTAACGTTAACCTCAAAAAGTAAAACCATATTTGTCTTATTATTTTTGCAATAAAAAAATCTTCTTATGTTCTTACAAACATTAAAGATGAAATACTTAAATAATTATCATATAAATAAAAACGGAAAAGGTAATTATAAACTAAACAGTGTGATGAACTTGCCATGCCATTATATTATCCTCCAAAAAGACAACGTATAATGTAGGTTTAAAAATTAAATAAATACGATCCATATAAGTTCTTGATTTGTACATTTTAAATCCTTCGATTGAGAAAAATATTGTTCGAATATATCCAAGAAATGGCAAGGTTGATAAAATCAAAAGATTTAATTTCTCACAAAAATATCTGATTTTAGAAAAAATCTTCCTCATTTGTAAAATCAACTGGTGATTTTAACAAATGTAGTTGATTAATTTTAACAAATGTTGATTTTAGTAGATTTTATTATTTGGGAAACTCCCTCGTTAACAAATGTTAATTTTAGCAGATTTATCATTTGGGGTACCTGGGGTGGGTGATGCACAGCCGGTGTCATGCCGACAATCAGAGACGTTCACCGCGTAGAACTTGTCGAGTTATATAAGTGAGTAAAAAATCATCTCGATCCAATATCGATAAGTATCTCATCAAAACACGTATAACTTGTTGCAGTGGTTTTGATCGTGTTTTGGATCCATTTGGAATCATGCATTTTTTGATAATAATGTTCCGATGATGCATCTAACGATATTCAATCGAGCTAGTTTTTTTGCATAATTGTAGTACTCAACGAGCTCTACGCGGTGAACATTTCCAATCGTCAGACCGACGTCAGTACGGCTGCGCCAGCCATCGCACAACGCGCGCCATGGCTGTGCAGCACCCACCCAGGCCCTGATTTGGGTAACTCCTCGGATGTATGTGAAAATTAATTGGTTCTGTTTCCTATTCCGTATTACTTTCCTATAGTATCTTCCAACGAGTATTCCATATATAATCCTGCTTAAAACAATTCTTATCAAAATTCAACTACTCTCTCTCTCTCTCTCTCTCTCTCTAAAACCTTTCTTGTACACAGAACAACTTCGTCGTCGTCTGTACATGCATACATTTCTTCGCCGCCCATTTTCTCCCTCTCCCACCTGAAATTCAACTAATTCCCTCCTCCGGGTCTCTTCCCTTACCCACGAAAACCCAAAATTCGGGGCTATAATTCTCTCCTACCATCTTTTTTGCTCCCAAATACATTTACTTGATTCAATCCGACCCAAAAATCAAAATTCGACCAATTCCATCATCTGCGTCTCTCCAAATCACCTTAAAATCATCAAATCCAGGGTCTTTCTCTGGCCTCTCTCGCTGAGGACCATATGGGTCCGATGGACGATTCAAAGGACGCGTTGGCGAGTCAACTCAGTATGGCCATAAGGGACATTAGTGGGTACCCGGAGTGCCGTAACTCGTCGAAGAAGATGTACAACAATTTGGTTAGGAGAGTGAAGCTATTGAGCCCTTTATTTGAGGAATTAAAGGATAGCCAAGAGGAATTGGATGATGAGGAAATTAGAGGTTTTGAGTCTGTGAAAATCGCTTTGGATTCAGCTAGAGAGCTTCTGCGATCTATCAATGAAGGCAGCAAGCTCTTTCAGGTATTACTTCTGTCTTGTTTTTTAATTTGCTTTACCTAATTTCGGGTTTTTGTTTGTTGTTATGCTTGGTTTGGTATTGTTGGTTGAAGTCTGTCTGTTTGGTTGTTGAGAAAGTTTAGGAGAAGAAAGAAATTTGATACTGATGATTCTAGTTGTTTTTATCAAATTTCTAAGAAGATAAAACAACTAGAATCATCGTTATCAAATTTCGAATGCAGAAAACAGATGCTTCTGTCTTATACGACGTGTTTTTCTTTTCTTTTTTTTCCCCCCCAGCAAATCAACGTTCTGGGTTCAAATTCTAGTTCATACTTTTGTTTTGGGTAAATATCCAATTTTCACAATATGACGAAGTAAAATGATTAGCTTAAGTTAGCTGGAAAATTTTGTATTGAAGATGAGTTGATTAGTATGGATTGGGGCTGCAATTCTTGTCAAATGATCTTAAGGCAAAATGTAGGTGACAAGTATTGTGTTTCTGTAGTCATTTTTTAGGCTGAATTGCTTTACCTGTTCACTGAAGTCGTAAAAAAGTAAGGGTTGTTGGAATTTATGTCTTTGCCGAGCTCTTGGATTTAGGGTTTTTAAGTTTGCATGTAAGGATCTTAGAATCCTTTCTCAGAAAGATGTTGATGGCACATTTTCGAGGTCAATGAAATGATAATAATGAGGTGTATTGTCTTTGTTCAAAACTGTATCCTTGCTATTGCTGTTGGATATGGAGTTTTGAAGCTCTAATATACTTTTCTTGCTTTCTCCATTAAGTGTCTCTAATGTTACTTTGCCTTGCTGCTTTATTCACGTGATTGTCTTGCAAACGAGTCTCTTTTCTAACTCATCCTCTGGAATTAAACCATGTAAGTTAAGCTGTATTTTTCTTGTCACAGGCTTTGCACATGGACAAAATCGCTGGTGACTTCCAACAAGTGACGGAGCAAATTGAAGAAGCATTGAGCCGGATTCCTTATGACAAACTTGACATATCAGAGGAAGTTAGAGAACAGGTATTCAGGAGTAATCTTTCCAAAATGTAACCATGGACATAACTATTACTTTGAAGTCATGAGTTTGACCTGAAGGGGTTGGCCAATGGTTAAACATTCCATTCCTTACTCCCTCTTGAAGCTACCCTAGGGCTTAGGCTTGATAATTGCGTGGTATATTTGGGACGGTAACTACTATACTGGACGATTAGTCCTTTCAGAGAAAAAATGAATGTTTCAAATATTTTCTATTAAAGATAAATTGAACAACAGTCATTCTATTGTTTTCTATCTTGTTTACTGACTGTAGGTATATCATGTTTTAATTTCCTTTAGATTGAACTCGTGCATGCTCAATTCAAAAGAGCTAAAGGAAGAAGGGATTCTCCTGATCTACTACTGGAGACAGACTTAGCAATAGCACAAAAGGACAAAGACATAGATCCCTCAATTTTGAAAAGGCTTTCAGAGAAGCTGCATCTCAGGACTATGAATGATCTGAGGAAAGAATCACTTGCTATCCGTGATATGGTCATCTCATGTGGTGAAGATCTTGGGGACTGTGTTCAAACAATTTCGTTTCTGCTTCAGAAGCTGAAGGATGTAGTGATTGGAAATCCAGACAAAGATACCCCTGAGGCTGAAAAGGAGTTGATTAGGCACAGATCTCCTGTTATCCCCGATGATTTTCGGTGCCCAATATCTCTTGAACTGATGAAAGATCCTGTCATAGTTTCTACTGGACAGGTATAAACTGGAATCCTTATCACTTTAGAGTCTGTTTATTTGACTGGACTAATAGTGAAGCGATGTCTAATTCTATAGGATTTATAATCCATCAAACTAATCTTAATGAGATCAGTAGTACCACATTCCTCAAGGTGTTGTACACTCCTTTCTTTCTTTTTTTGTAAGATTCATCTCGAACAGATATTTAATCGTAACCACAAAAGTTTCCAACAAAATTTATTGTATGTGGTTCCTTGGATTTCTTAATCCAAACTCAAATCCGGGCACTGGACTAATAGTAAGTCATAGATATCTCACACATATCTCTCATTTGGGACTAGTGGTACGGGATTAATAGTTCCAAATCCCCCATTGTATCATATATCTCATGTTTTGTGGAATTTTATATCCAACTGATGTTCAATCTTGACCGCAAGAGCTTCGGTCAAACTTAGGATATGTGGTTTCTTCGGAATAGAGCTTGTGTGAACATTGATAAACATTTTTAAAAGTCTTTTGTGCTTCCATTTGCAGACATATGAAAGATCATGCATTCAAAAATGGCTGGATGCAGGGCACAAGACCTGCCCCAAGACTCAACAGACCCTTCTGCACACAGCCCTAACACCCAACTACGTTTTGAAGAGTTTAATAGCTTTGTGGTGTGAGAGCAACGGTATTGAGTTGCCAAAAAGGCAAGGGAACTGTGGAGATAAAAAATCAGGAGCAAGTGGTTCGGACTGTGATCGAGCTGCTATTAATGCCTTGATAGACAAACTTGCAAATGGAAACTTGGATCAGCAAAGAGCAGCAGCAGGAGAGCTTCGGTTGCTGGCTAAGCGAAATTCAGATAACAGAGTGTTTATCGCTGAGGCAGGGGCTGTTCCGCTTCTCGTAGAGATACTATCCTCCGCGGATTCAAGAACCCAGGAGCACGCAGTTACTGCACTCCTCAACCTTTCCATACACGAGGCTAACAAGGGTAATATTGTAAATTCAGGAGCTATTCCAGATATAGTCGACGTCTTGAAAAACGGAAGCATGGAAGCGAGAGAAAATGCCGCCGCCACCCTTTTCAGTTTGTCTGTCGTAGATGAGAACAAGGTGGCCATAGGTGCCGCTGGGGCTATTCCTGTTCTTATTGATTTGCTATGTCATGGGACCCCAAGAGGAAAGAAAGACGCCGCCACGGCTATTTTTAACCTTTCGATATATCAGGGAAACAAGGTAAGAGCCGTAAGGGCAGGAATTGTGGAACCGCTTATGAGGTTGCTCAAGGACTCTGGTGGTGGGATGGTGGATGAGGCGTTAGCTATATTGGCAATACTTGCGAGCCATCAAGAGGGAAAAGTTGCTATTGGTCAGGCGGAGCCGATTCCAGTTTTGGTGGAGGTGATAAGGACTGGTTCGCCGCGAAATCGTGAGAATGCTGCAGCAGTATTGTGGTCGTTGTGCACTGGTGATGTGCAGTATTTGAGAATAGTGAGAGAGCTTGGGGGAGAAGAGGTGTTGAAAGAATTATCAGAGAATGGCACCGATAGAGCCAAGAGAAAAGCAGGAAGTGTTTTGGAGCTACTCCAACGAGTTGACGTGATAGTAAGACCATGAAATGTTTTTGAGGACGTTTTCTTCTGCAGCTATCACGATTTGAATTTTAAAGCATGTATTTATATCACGCAGTCTACGCAGAAAAGTTCTACAAGAAATCAGGCCTTTATGTGGTATATTAATCTACAGTTGGTAATTAACGGATTTGACTGTGCAGAGGATATTTCCGACAATTCAATGGTTTTCTTCTGCAGCTGTTGTGATGTAAAGTCTGTAATTCATGGTAGACACTGGAATCTTGTGTCGGGAGATTTGCATCTGTATAAAGTATGTTCCTCAAGGGTTGATGTTCAATTGTTTTTCTGTACAAAAGGTTGGATGATGGAATTTTATGTGCTTAGAAGTGGAATGTGCTCAGTGTCTGAGATGATATAGATTATGAAGAAGTGATAATCTCTCCATTGAAATTGGGAAAAGCAAGCAGTCCGTTTAAACCTCTTAGATGGACTAGTATTAAGCAGACTTGGTCTTCAGCAGCCAGGTACTGTTTTACTTTCGAATTGTGCATCTTCATTTGTACTGGGAAAGTAGAAGTGATGTTTGTAATTTATGATTATCTACTTTTCTGTGTTAAAAGCTTGTGATTTTTTTTTTTGGGTAATTGTTAAAAGCGTGATTTGTTCGATAATAGTGTTATATAGTTGAATTTCAATTGAAATTCATTCTTTGGTGGCCAATGATTATGTCTGCATTAACAAAGTCAACAACATGAGAAATTAAGGGCTCTTTTGCAGTGTAGGAAAACAGCTGGTAATTTTAGTGGAAGAGTGTCAAGGATTTACTTATTACCAACCGCAAGCTGTAGAGTTCATTGTTGTTTTTTGGTTTCCCCACCTGTTGGTAGATTGTTGTTTCTTTCGGTCTGTACGCAGTGATGACCTTTGAGGATATCTTCATTGTTTTCCCTTACCAGAGTAGTGGTTTCCAGACACTGCATTGCCATGAGAAGTACTGTCATGTAGATTCCTTTTGGTGTCATGTTTTGATCATGGATCGATGATCGAATTGGCTCAGGAGAATTGACAAGTAGTTTAAACTGTTCAAAACTTAAAGGCCACTTGCTTTGATTCTTTAGACACTTGGTCGTTCTTAGTAAAACACAATTCATTTGAAGGGTGGACGTAATAGCGTGTCCAATCAAAAAGCACAATTCGGCACCCATTTTCTGGATGTTAACGTTCCCCGGGTACTAGGAAGTTGTTTCTGGATCTGTGTTGGATAGTTCTCGTGTTTTTCACAGGATCACTTGTTCGATATGAAGTGTGTGAATCTTGGGTAGGTATTTCAGTTTTCGATCGGAGGATGTGCGTGCGTTGGTAAATTTCTGCGTATGGAAGAAATCTCTTTGCCTCGTTAAGCACAATTTCAACTCTAAATGGCAATGCCCGATACAGGTCATCAGTACATTTCCATTCCATTTTAGGAGTATTTCGAATGAAGGCCAGTTTTGCATTTTGTGGTGCCCGCCAAAGTGCAGGAACATAAACCCAGAAAAATACCAATGTTTACAATGTAGTGCCTGTGAACCAAACCAACATTCGCTCCTCCTGCGATTTCTCTTTCTGGACCATTTCGGAAAAAAATTTCATGTTCTCTACTACTCTGTCGGAATAGATTACATTCTACTTTTGTCCATTGTATTATTGTCAGCGCCGGTCAGCCAGAGGCAGATGCAGTAAAATTACAACCGCGACAAGTAGGATGTAATCATCATCAAATAATAATATGGCCGAGTACGAAGCTTGCATCTCGGGACACAAGATGGCTGTGGAATATCGGTATTATTGCCACTGTGTTCGTTTTTTTTTAATCCGCACCGTGTTCGGTGATTCATACTTGATAATTCAACGGGCTGATCAAAAAACTAAATTGATCAATAATTCCAATCCACAATGGGGCAAGCTCATATTGAACCTCTCCTAATTTTTACTTTTAGGGTTAAATTTAGCCAAACTATTTTTTATTGTACCAAAACTTCAATGCATAAAAGACATGTACATTGCACATAAGTACTACAAGCATTTTATGCATTGGAGTTTTGGCACACTCAAAATTAGTTTTGGCATTAACATTTGCTTAAATTTATAACCGTGAAAATAATTCAAATTGTTCACTTTGTGAATCCAACCGATAAAAATATCTCTGACACAAATTAACTGGATGAGGACTAATACAAGAAATTAACTAGACGAAAAGGAGAAATTATAATGATTTTTTCAATTTAAGCCCTTATATTTGTATCTTCTGAGTTTTCACATTGTGAAGAGTCAATTAAGCAAAATATTTGATTCAATGCTAAAGAATTTTAAATTTCCTAAATGAATGATAAAAAAAAATGTCTTTTTAAGTGAAACCAAATTAAGCCTTTATACCTATATAAGCTCAAGTACAAGGATGGAGCCAGAGGGGGCTAGTAGGGGCAGTCGCCTCCTCTACGTCTTAACAAAATCGTATTATTACATTGAAAAAGAAATTATTATCAAACTACATAGTCCCGTACCCCTTCTGTTTCTTCATTAAAAAAAAAAAAGAATAGCAACAGCTTTAATATTTATCAAGCTCTGAAACAACTTTGTCCTAAAATTAGTTTTAATGAGGTTTAATTACAATTATTTTAAACAAAACAACGCTCAAAATTTATAACCCAACTCACTTAAGGGACTCAAGGCCCGTTCACTTTTGAAAACTAAGGCTCACTGAAATTTCAGAAGCCCAAAACTCTTGAACGTGGTCTGTGGGCATCAAAGTGAAAGAAAAAGAAAAGAGCAAAAGAAATTGAGGGCTCTCAAAACAGTCGATTCTCAATTGCAAGAATTGAACATTCGGTTTAAGCAAGATACAATGGAGTTGCTAATTCTCAGCACATCTCTAGATCCTCGCGATGGCTTCAAATCATTCAACATTGAAGATGCTTGCAAGCTTGCAGAGAAGCATTATCCAATGGGTTTCACTAAACAAGAAAAGTACCACTTGAGATATCAATTGCAGAATTATAAGCTTGATGTGTCTAGGCATCTTGAGTTTCAAAATTTGTCAATGATTTCAAAGTTGAGCGAAGTGTTGGGAAGACAAGAAAGTACACAATATATCATCTTTTTGATAGGTTGATTCGACTTATATTAACTTCACATGTTTCAACGGCTACAACCGAATGTGCATTTTCTACTATGAAATGTGTGAAGACAAGACTTCGCAACAAGATGGAGGATGATTATTAAGAAAATTTCTTGATCACTTATATTGAAAAAGAAATTGCTCAAAGGTTGGACACAGACTCTATCGTCGATGTTTTTAATAAAAAGAAAGAGTGTCGAGCATAGTTCAAGATGCCTGATTTTAGTAGACACTAGATAGGATTAGATAAACATTAATACGTTTTGCAATCCAAGTTGATATTAGAAACATGTTTAGTTTCATATGGATTGGTGTTATGTTATGTGTGTGTGTGTATTGAGTTATTAAAAATTCATATCGTTGTCTTAATTTTAATTTTTTTTATTCTGTATATCCGTTCTCCTTACGCCAAAATCTTGGCTCCGTCCCTGCTCAAGTAGTATTTCCAGGACAGACCGAGGGGGTACAAGGGGGTATTTGACTCTTGCAATGTCCGCAATTTTTTTTCTATTTACAGTACACTTTTGAATCTTTTTATAAAATTAGCGAGGAGTTGTCTTTACAAATTAGGTGAAATTCTCAATTCTATGTACGCTAGTGATTGTATTCCCCTTCACATTCCCACCCGAGAGATGATAGGAACATAATCATTCAGACACAATACCGTATAGGCGTATACAACCTTTCACATACACGTGGATCTCGTGTAATGAATGTGTGTAAACTTACGTGTATGTGAGGAATTGTGTTCGGTCTTGTGTGCAGAGGTTGCGTTCTGTCATTTTTGTTCCCACCGACCGAATGTTCCACACCAACTTCCCACCGCTTCTCTCTCCCTCCACCACCGATGGCCACCCGTCTCCGAGCCACGGCCACAGCCGTCACCATCTTCTCCTTCAGCGCCTACGCCTCCCTCCGCCACCCCACAGTCTCCGCCAACGACCGTGATGGCCCAGCCGTGGATTTCATGCAGAGGAAGATATCCGACCCTTGCGCCGTCGTCCCGCCGAGAGCCGTCCAGGAATCAGCTCTCGTCGGTACCAGCCCCGTCAATCCCCTTGACATACTCGTCGTGGGCGGTGGGGCCACCGGGTGCGGCGCCGCGCTGGACGCTGCGACGAGAGGCCTCCGGGTGGGGTTAGTCGAGAGGGAGGATTTTTCGTCTGGGACTTCTTCTCGGTCTACTAAACTAATTCATGGAGGTATGTGATGTGATGAAGTTCATCTTTACAACTGCAGGGTTCAACCATCTCCACCTTTTTACTCATACTTCGCTTATTTTGGAAAGAAAATTTTCAGTGCCGGGCGGGTATCACTTGGCGACTTACGTGGTACTGCAATGCGACATCACTGCCGTTATAGTATTTTGGATGGTACAGATTTTAAATAAACTCTTACTTTTTTTTAGAGTTTATTTGGAATTCGGACCATCAAAGAGTGTCTGGACGGCCGAGATGTGCAACGAGTAACTTCATGTGGTAACCGCTCTGACACTGAAAAATTTCTCCTTATTTTGAGTATGTCTTGAGTGAGAGAAAAATTATAACTCTAAAAATTCGGACGGTCCAAAGTGTTCTGGACACCCGAGATGCGCGGCGCAATGGATACTGCCACGTGGTACTCGCTCGACACCGAAGAATTTCTCCTTATTTTGAGTATGTCTCGAGTGCAAGAAAAATTATTAAGGGTTTGAGAAGCCATTACCAGCTCTTATAACTGCTGAATATGATTGCATGAATGGTGTTTCAGTTTTTTTTATTTTTCTTTTTGATCATCAAAAAAATTTTGAGCCGCCCCTTCTCAGAGGTATGTGTGCTTACTATTGAGGTGTTTTTTTTTTTTGCACAATAATGGGAGTATTTTATTTTTTGTTTGTAGTACATTAATTGTAGCCATTGTGTTGGACCATGACCTTTGGGAGAAAACAGGCATCTTCATATTACAAAATCAAAAAGTGCTTTGGTCAACCGGCAAACATCTAACATACAAAAATATATAGCTTTTAAAATTATTCATGCATAACACATTCCTAGGAGTGTAAAGACATAAGAAAGGAGGGAGAAGAAAGAGCATACAAAGAGTAGGATATAGTGATGAAGATAGATTGGAATAACTGAATAAGTATGAAGGATGAGAAAGAGCACCAATGTATGTAAGAAGAGAAAATTCTGTTTTAGTCGTTCTCCCGGACCTATTTCACTTGTCCAAGGTAGAGCTGGCAGCATTTAAGTTTGAGGAAGTGCAGTGTTCGAAAAGAAGGTTTGGAAGGCCGAATATTTGCCACCTAGGCGCTAGAAGGCTCGTCGCCGAGTAGCCCGACTAGACGCCGAGTACTCAACCTGGAACCTAGAAGGTGCCCGGCCGCCCTGGGAGCGCCTCTCGAGTTTTAGAACCTTGAGGAAGTGACAGCCACCAGCAGGGTACTCGGAAGGCCAGTTAATGGGCGATTAAACCCTAGTAACGAGTAACTACCAAATGTACCTAACCTTACTAGGATTGCTTATTGGCGAGGGGGGAAAATCCTAACCTTACTGGCATTTTACAATTTAAGCTCTAAATCCTTAGTTTCACCTTTAAAACACTAAACACTTTTACTTACATAGTGCATTAATGTAACTTGAAAAGAATCCTGATATCATCTATTGACTTATATAGTGCAAGAAGAAAAGGTGGTGTCTTTGAACCATATCATAAGAAGCTGAGGTCCTGGGTCGAATCTCCTCTCTGCAAAGAAGTTAGCTCACGGGATCATGTTGTAATTATAAGGGGGGTAAAAGAATCTCGTTATGATGTCACCCCGATTAGTCGACTGCTATCCAGTTTGAAATGCCTCTACATGTTGATTAGGCAGACAGTATGATTGAAGGAGATTTTACACTTTTCTCAGCACTACTTTTTCATAAGCGTCTAATCTGATGACATCTCTTTCTTTCGCACTTCTTAGACGTCTTTTATCTATACAGAAGAAAAATTATGGATGTAGGAAGCTTGTGATTATAGTTCTGGATAACTTGTCTTCTTGTATGTTTAGTTATATGTTGTTTACACTTTACAACATAGAGTCATTGATGTCTTTCTTACGTATTACTCATGTACACCAACATTTTTAGGAGTTCGGTACTTGGAGAAAGCAGTTTTCAACTTAGACTATGGACAGCTGAAGCTGGTCTTCCATGCCCTTGAGGAGCGTAAACAGATTCTTGAGAATGCTCCACACTTATGCCATTCTTTGCCATGCATGACACCCTGTTTCAACTGGTTTGAGGTGGTGTACTACTGGATGGGCTTAAAGCTATATGATCTGGTTGCGGGACCCCGCCTGCTGCATCTGTCTAGATATTATTCTGCACCAGAGTCTGTTGAACTCTTCCCCACTCTTGCAAGGAAGGGTAACGGTAGAACATTGAAGGGAGCAGTGGTTTATTATGATGGTCAAATGGATGATTCAAGACTAAATGTTGCTTTAGCATGCACTGCTGCACTGGCTGGTGCAGCTGTGCTTAACCATGCCGAAGTCTTATCTTTTCTTAAGGATGACGTTAGTGAGCGGATAATTGGTGCTCATATTCGAGACAATCTGACTGGTATGACACCCACTATATATACTACTATTGTCAACTGGAGTTCCAATAAATAGAATATTTTCGTATGTCTCATGCCTTCACCTCAAATATATATCTCCAAGCGTTGCATCATTTGTAGGATAATGAGGTTTCAGTGGTCATCTTTAGTTACATGTTTCAGTTATACCATTGCATGACTTTGGAGATGGCAACTCTTGATTTGGATTATATCAACTTCTTTTTTTAAGACTTGAGACAGGGGAAATGAAATTTTGAATCCTATGGGCATGCGGGAAGTACCATCACCCCTTGAGTAGTGTGTGTGTGCATGCCACTTGTTGGTCATGCTCGTGCATTAGAGAATACATTGTTGTTGAACTGGTTTGAAAAGGTCAAGAGTGATGGAGCATTTTCATATGGGAGAAAAGGCCCAAAAAAAAAAAAAAAAGAAAAGAAAAGAAAGAGAGAGAAAAAGCATTTTATCTTCTCCTACATCTCCAATCCAGTTTTCCCCCTCTTTGTTTCTCTGTTTCTCTTAAGGTGGGTTGGACATGTCTATCGTAGGTGGGCTGATGCAATAGTTACAAGGGGTAGTATGGTTACGGACTTGTGGTAGAGGGCAAGAGTAAGGCAAGGGGAAAACCAAAATTGACTTTAGAGGATTTGGTTCAATGGGATCCTGGTTTTTTGAACATCATAGAACACGATACCCTTGATAGAGCTCAATATAGAAACCACATTTATGTGGCCAAGCCGAACGGATTGGGAGTTAAGGCTTGGTTCGGTTTGATTTGGTTCTGTTTCTAGTTTCTCTTTGGTTATCCAACTCATCCTTGTTTGTCTGTTCAATGGTTACCTCTTCATTGGTTGTTCTGGCTTCAGTTCATAGTACTTGGATGTCACTTGGGAAACCAGTATGGTTAATTGCACTGTACATGATTCTTGTTTCTTGTCTACTATGAAGGCAAAGAGTTTGATACATATGCAAAAGTGGTCGTGAATGCCGCTGGGCCATTTTGTGATTCTGTGAGGAAAATGGCCGACAAAGATGCAAAACCAATGATCTGTCCAAGCAGCGGTGTTCATATAGTGCTTCCCGATTATTATTCTCCTGAGAGGATGGGCTTAATCGTTCCCAAAACTAAAGATGGGCGTGTTGTCTTCATGTTGCCATGGTTGGGGAGAACGGTTGCTGGCACTACAGATTCTAAAACCACACTTACTATGCTTCCAGAACCACGCGAGGATGAGATTCAATTTATATTGGATGCCATCTCCGATTACCTTAAAATTAAGGTTTGTGCCTTTGAATGGTTGAATTCCTCGTTTTCCATGTGTAAACTGCATCTTATATCGCATGTAATGTTTAACTTGGTTTTTTGGACTGAAAGCCTCAGCTTTATTTATGCTGTTAAAAGAAAATAGGCCTTAGCTTTACATTGCTACTTTCTTTTTCTTCTGATTTGACGTCCCTTTTCAGTTCTATATCAGATGTGCTTCTTGCTTCTCAAATTTGTGACCATATAAAATGCCCCATTGAAACTTCGATTTCTACTCTTGGTCTCGAAATGTTACTGTGGATCCAATAAAAGCTTGTTAGCGTGCTTACCCTTTGATAGAATATCTTATTTAGTGTTTAGTGGAGACTAAAGATGTTCCAGGACAATATAGGTGCGGCGTGTTGATGTTCTCTCTGCTTGGAGTGGAATTCGCCCATTGGCAATGGATCTTAGAGCAAAGAACACAGAAAGCATTTCCCGTGAACATGTTGTATTTGAAGGTTACCCCGGTCTGGTCACAGTTACTGGTGGGAAGTGGACTACTTTTAGAAGGTACATTATGGGGTTGATCTTGAGTTCTCTCTAATTTTTTGGATTTGTGTCATTTTATGGAAACTGAAATCGGTTATTCACTAGGATTTTGTTTGATGCTATTATACTGTTACAAATATTCCTTGATAGCTTATATTTGGATTTGAGTTTGGAAACTTAATCATTATGTATTGAAAAAGCTATTTAATAGGATTGATTTTCATATTAAGTATACAAGAGTAACAAGACTTCCGACAAAATACATCTCTTTTACCACTAATCTATCTTCGAATCTCGTTTCACTAGCCACCTATTGTTAGTTTGTTACACTTACACAAATTAGATGGTGGTTGCAATTGAACGTAAAATCCCTTGATTACAAAATCCAAAGCTATCAAGGCGAAGCATTAGTGATCTGAACTGATGAAAGACGTAATGTTAGAATGGCCAGGGCATCTGAAGCCAGTTAGTCTATGCTATTGAAGCATTTGTTTTCTACGCAAGTATTGTGCTCATTAGAATCAGTTTCAGTATGGCAGAAGATGCGGTTGAGGCAGCCATAAAGTCGGGAAAGCTGAGTCCAACCAATAAATGCGTAACATACAACCTACGTCTTATTGGCGGAGATGGATGGGATCCTGCATATTTCGCTGTGCTTGCCCGACAATATGTCCGTACAAAGAAGTCATATTGGGGTAAAATTGTTCCAGAAGCAATGGACACTGCCACAGCAAAGCATTTGTCCTGTGCATATGGTACGTTGGCTGAACGGGTGGCTGCCATTGCTCAGGTTAGATGCCCTTGATCGATACTTCATTTTATAGTTCTAACACTTAAACGAGAAAATGTCTTCTACATAATTGTGCTATTTGTGATGGCAAGTCTGTGATGCAAGTAATTTGTAGTTTCTGTGCATTGAGTTTGGAAACCTGTTTTCCGAATTTACACAGAATGAAAGTCTGGGGAAGCGGCTTGCCCATGGATACCCATACTTAGAAGCAGAGGTGGCATACTGTGCTCGGAACAAGTACTGTGAATCTGCAGTAGATTTCATTGCCAGGAGATCTCGGCTTGCTTTCCTTGACACTGATGCAGCAGGTCGAGCATTGCCCCGTGTGATCCAGATACTGGCTTCTGAACACAAATGGGGCAGGTCAAGGCAGAATCAAGAATTTCAGAAGGCTAAAGAATTTTTGGAAACTTTCAAATCATCACAAAATGCAGAGTTCCACGACGGGAAACACAAGTAGTAAGTAGAATACTTCTTTCATATAGCTATAATTGGATCATCTATTTGCAGAGGGACAATCTGAAAGGAAAAGGCTACGCAATCACGTGATTCAAGAACGACTTAACTTCATTAGCATATCCGGTGGGTAACGTTTCACTTCATCCTGTTCCAGGTCATGATGCGTTACGTCAAATGTTTGAGGAGCTGAATCTAGTGCGAATTTTCTGAAAACAAATTCACAGCTTTCCTTTCGGTAAAGATGTTTTTACATTTCTTTTCTCGAAATGCTTTCTGGTGAAGGTGCGCTATGGTGAAAATAATTGTACATCCATGCACTATAACCTGCAAAATAGGTGATGTATTTTTGTAAATTTAGGGAACAAACTACTCTTTGTACAACAATCTTGCCCTCTTTGCTTACATATAAGACTTAATTTTCTTCTAATTATGGTGTTCTCCTTTTTCTTGTATGTGTAATGTACTAATATTTTTACCATTTGTATGATTCCTTCGGGCCACCCTGTAACAAATTCGATTTCAAACGAGTTTTTAATTAATAGAGCACAACAATAATCTGTTCCAGTTAACTTGTTTCATTTTGTCAGCCCTAACTTTCGAGCAATTATTCAGTACTCGTGGAATACCGTTATGTACTCCTTTAAGTAAATTGTCTCATTTTATAAGTTCTAGAGCGCCACGTGCCATTGCTCTGGAAGCAACTAATCATTTTCTCAAAGCTTTACGCATTGTTCTTTCTTTTTATCAGACTTTGGCCTCCTTTTGACCTAATTTTCTTAGCGACTTTTGGTACATTTTTTTGGTGGTTTTATTTTTATTTTTACTACTACTAGATTTGAATACAACTTGGTGTGCAACGCCAATGCTCTGGATGCTGAATGAAAGAAGCATGGTAATGTGCACATAAATCAAAATGATTCTTGGGTCTGCCCTCTCTGATGCCTTTTGGCTTTGATTTGAGGGCATGATTCCACAGCAAACGCGACGGTATAGGGGGATCATTGTTTCAGTGGTATTCTGTGAGCAGCCACTTTGTGCATTTATTGTCAAAGGTTAGGTCTGTCTCCAATCCATCTGTTTCAGTGGTATTCTGGGATCAGCCACTTTGTGCATTTATTGCCAAAGGTTAGGTCTGTCTCCTATCCTTCCCCCGCCCATACCCCCAATTATTGGGGACTAAATGGGTTATGTTTTTGTTGTTGTTGTTGTTGTAGATTTGAATACAACTTCGACATCACATCTTTGGAGTCGACTAGAGGTATCGAAACAAGTATAAAAATATAGTCTAAAATCGAAAGAAAAATTCATATAACAGGACAAAAAAGACACAAATAGACCCAAAAAAAATTTTAAAAAAGGGCTTTTCCTATTTAATATTATTGCTTTTCCTATATAAAAAAGACCCAAAAGACATTTTTATTTTTTATTTTTAAAAAAATAGGCTTTCCCAGAAGCAACTAATCATTTTCTGAATCTTTTATGTATTGTTCTTTCTTTTTATCAGGCTTTGCCCCCTTCGGCCTAATGTTCTTAGCGACTTTTGGTACAGTTTTTTGGTTGTTTTTTTTTTTACTATTATTTAGATTTGATTATAATTTTCACATCACATCTTTGGAGTCAATCAGAGACATCAAAACAAGTATAAAAATATAGTCCAAAGTTGAAAAAGAAAAATTTCATGTAACATGACAAAAAAAGTTATAGGCTTTTCCTGTAAAAAATAAAATAAAATTTAGACCAGCTTAATAAACAAATGAACCGGAGCAATTTTTCAGCTCCGAGCGCGTACCACATCGTACCTCGCGCGCAATTTGGACAGTTCGGATTATGGAGAGAAAAACAAGAGAGAGAGGATTCCAATTTGGGCCGTTCAATACACTTTTAAATGGTCTGGGTACAATATTTTAGTACCACGTTGGCTCGGCTACGTCATATCCATTCAATACCCAAAAAAAATTCAATGAATCGAGCTCAAACATTGCAACTAATAGTGATGGCAATGGAGAGGATCGGGGACGGATTTGGCCATCCCTGAATCTCATATCTACCTCCGTCCCCGCCCTGATCCCCGAATGAGGAATCATCTCCACCCTCCATCCCCACTCCTAACGAGGATCAGGAATCCCAGCCCCGATCCTAAAGTTACCAAATTAATAAATAAATAAAAATCTAGAAAAATACCCCCTCAGACCTTACCTTACCAACATATTTGATATTTAAACTATCAAATAATGAAAAACATGGCATGTTTGCAATTTTTCACCAAAAATCCCAACCAACCAAATAAAATTACATAATAGTCAAGAATTTCAACCTTCAAAGCTAGAATTACCAACTAAATTATGTTTGATTGTGTTTAAGAATGTAAAGAATGAAGTGTATTTATGTATAAACTAATACTCCGTAGTATATATATTGAGAAAATCTTACCAATTAACAATAATTCAATGGGTCTAAATCTGAACAACATATTAGATAAGTAATAAAAAAAAAGGTTGGGGACGGGTCGGGGAACGGATCGGGGGTATGTAGAACCGCCTCCAATCCGGTCCCCAATTTTATTTTTATTTTTTCCTCCAAATCCGACCCGATCTCCGAAAAATCCAGAAACTCCAACCCGAGCAGCGACGAATTGGAGCGGATAGGATCGGCCGGAATTACCATCCCTAGCTGCAAAGCTCGGGTCTCCTCGCCTGACCCCTTCCCGTTGTAATTTTGGGCTGATTAACTGATTTGTGGTTTTTTTTTATAACTTTATTAAATAAAACGCGACTTTTTGTTCTTGATTCCCAAACTACGTGAAAACGTGGTTTCCTTTCATGCTCACATTGGGTTAAGACGGATTACGCGAAAAAATTGAGTTAATCGTAATCCGGTTTGAAAGCGTGTTTACCAAACATGCCTTTAAAGAACGTGCCTCCTAAACACGTTTTCTGAAATTAAAAAATAAAATAAGGGAAAAGTGTTTACAAATTACACCTTCTGAAAGCGTTCTTATAAAACACGCTTTCAAGAGACGTGTTTACGGAACTCGCTTGTTTCCTTATATGAAAATGAGCGAGGTCCATTACTCATCTTCTCCAAAACCACACCCGTTAACAAAAAAATCACAGCACCAGACCGAAAACCCATACAACCACCCACCACCACCACTAATGGCGGCGATATCCGCCGCCGTAGCGGCCTTCTCTTCGTCCCTCACCTCCCTCCACCTCTCTTTCCGCCCCTCCTCCCTCACCCTTACTCGCTCCCACTTCCGCACCATCACCTCCTCTGTCTCCTCTACCGAATTCAACATCACCTTCGCTCCAAAAGCCCCAAAACCTAACCCTGAACCACCATCTCCCTCCATCACCGACGACCTAGGCCGCCAGCTATTCATCCCGTGGATAGTTCGCGACGAGAACGGCAACATCACTCTCACGTCCTCCCCGCCGCCGCGTCTCCTCCACGAGATGGCCAATGCCACAACGCAGAAGAAGAAGGTGAAGGAGAAGACGAAGAAGAAGAAGAAAGAGAGTCCGAGCAGCAAAGTGGTTGCGGCGGCAGCTGCACCCATGCCGCCACCGCCGCCCAAGTATTCAAAGGCGGCGCGGAGGTTTTATAACGAGAATTTTAGGGAGCCGCCGCAGCGTCTTAGCAAGGTTCTTGCTTCCTCTGGAGGTGAGGTTGTTTGTTTAATTGTTATAGAGTTGAATTATGAACTTTTGGCCATTACTTTAGAGCAGTGTTTGGTTTGCTGGGAATGAAATGCAATTCCGTGGAATGCACTACCAGCCTCGAGCAAAGGCTGAGTAACGCGTTTACCTAGAGCCCAAAATCTTCTTAATCTGACGGGCCCAAAAAAATTGTGTAGTATTCATCAAGAATACGTCTATAAGATTATGTTCATTTGAAATGAGCATGTCAAATTAGTGAAAATTGATTATAAGAGCAAATTTAGCACTTTTGAAGCTAATGAAAAAATGCTAATGAAAAATGACCCATGTCAAATTAGTGAAAATTGATTGTGTGAGCATAATTAGCTCTTTGACGCTAAAAGTTCAAGAGAGTGATCTGTAAATGATGCTATCAAATTTCTGTAATGATATTAATAATTGTATCTAGTTGGATACTAATAATTTTGCTTGTACAAGTTGATTCGTCGTTTTGACATTTTGCTTCCTAAATTCATAGAAGGCCCCATTCTCTTAAATTCATCTTGGGTACACAAACTGGGAATGCCGGCCCTGGTAGAATGGTGTCTTCAACTTTTGTTTAGCATAGAACTGACAGAATGTACAATAAGAATCATCATTCACTTATTTTGGTGAATTATGATTCAATTGGTAGGCCAAGGAATCATCATTCCATTCCTTCTTATAAGCATCACAGCGAACCAAACCCCAAATAACTCCATTCTTTTGTTACCCGTTTGGCTGTTATTAGCTTCACAAAAAATACTCGTGATGGCCATTGTGATATTCACCTGTTTTGCTCTCTCTCTCTCTCTCTCTCTCTCTTTTTTTTGGCCTTTTTTGCTGTTTTTGCTTGGAAAACCAAATAGTAACTATAGAAATTTGAACTGTAGTGGGACCATAGGTGAAGTGGTTGTGGTTGTGGTGTGCCTATTGGGCTTGGAGTGTCTTTAGTTTGGTTTTTGTCCTTTTTTCAAATAAGGAAGGTTCTCTTGTCAGTGGCATCGAGGAGGAGCAGTGAAGAGCTTATTTTTGGAGGACAGGTGACTGTTAATGGTTCTGTGTGCAACACTCCTCAGGTTGGCTGCTTTGTTATATTTTTCTGTCTCTTTCCAGTAGTTGTTCAACTCATAGTTTGTTTGGTTTAAGAATCTCTCTTTTTATTATGGGCAGACTAGAGTTGATCCTGCGAGGGATATAATTTATGTCAATGGAAACCGCCTTCCTAAGAGATTGCCTCCAAAGGTCTACCTTGCTCTCAACAAGCCAAAAGGGTTGGTCATTGCTTTGTATCATCAAAGTTCTTTCTCAAG